>CM066330.1:216214281-216914281 GCA_033807585.1 Hydrophis major
CTTCTAGTTTCCTTGTAAAGCCATGCTCAAATAATGGGAGGTGATACAGAGTATATTAAGTCAAAATGACTTACCAATTACATGTGCTGTTTCACATAACAAATTAAATTAAAATTAAAGAAACCACAATGAAGTTTAGGGGACTGCAAATTAAGCCCAAGGCTTGTTCCTGTAGAATGAATTTATGAATTGTTGAAAAGTGAGTTGTTGTCTATGTTTTATCTCAACCTTTGCCACTTGAATGTCCACCAAATAAATGGAATTAAATTCCCTGAATTTCAACAATAGCCACATTGGTTAGAAAAATGCTATCATACCCAGGATTCAAAAGTCCTTGTGGAAGCAAAGATTTGGTATTACCTGTGTCTCTCTGCTATCCAGTGGTTGTCCAGACATTTGTAGCCCAAATTCCCCCCACCATCATATTGGTGTTAGACAGAAAAGTCCATATATGATGTTATTCCAAGATCTGACATTGGCCTGAAACATCCAACTCTTGCTTAATATAGATCACAAATGTCTTCCATTGCAAATTTTGGAATTCCTTGGTTTTATAATTCAAGTTCCATCAGCAGCTCCGGAGCACAGGAAGGGCAAAAAGCTCCCCCACCACCACCACCATGGTGCAGGAAGCCAACTTGGCCCTGCCCACCCAGCAACCAGGCAGAGAACCCATTGCTAAATTTTTTGAAGCCCACCACTGTCCATCAGCCCCAGCCAGTATTGGAATAGTCAGGGATAAGAAATATAATCTGAAGGATTTGGAAGATTAAGAAAGCAGCATTACAGAATCCCTGCATTAAATATCAAAAACATATTTTATGTTGTCAATATCTTAGTATTAAGATTTTTCTTCATTCAATCACCCTTAGCAGGGTTGTGCCAAACATTTTGTCAGAAATATTATAGAATTTCCTGTTTGAGCAGGGATTTGAATTAGAAGACCTCCAAGGTCCTTTCCAACTCTTGTTATTCTGTTATTTTCTAAAGAAGTATCTACAAGAGAGCAACAGACATAACTTTTATCTTGTTATCAAAAACACTACATTGATATGTCTGTGAAATCTTCAGAACCTCAGCTCAGCTTAAAGGAAACCTAATTTTTAGGTGTTTGTGTGTATGCAGAACAGTGTTTTTCAAACTTGGCAACCTTAAAATCTTTGGTGTTTAACTCCAAGAATTCTCCTGACATCATGAAAAGCACTGGTATAAAAGTATCAGCATAACTAAAAACTCATTTAAAATTGCTTTCTTCCCAGATTTCTTCCTTGCTTTATACAGGTTTTCCTATTTTGCTTTTGCCCCAAAGCTATAGGTACCCCAATGCATCTCAGGAAGGATCTTGAATTAAGCATCCTTGCACAAGTGCATTGGGAGTTATTTTAAGCGGCTTCTAACAGAGGATGACTATACCACAATAACTGGGGGGGGGGGATTGGCCACCACAAAGAATAACTTGACTGGAAAAGAATGTGCAGGAGGAAGATAAGAAGAGAAAGTTTTGGTTGACCAGGTCAAACAGCAAAAGCAACAAATAAGGTACCCTGAAATTGAAACTGTTAAAAAACAATAACATTGCTCCCTAAGAAGATTTTTAAGCTGCGAAGGAGAGAGAAAAGGGAAAAGATTTGGTTTTCTCCTTTTCCTATACTGACAGCTAAGAGACTTAAGCAAGAAATTGGAAAAAAAATCCACTTTGACATCAATAGGCATTTAATGCTGAAAATAAAAAGTCAAAGGGATAATAAAGATTTCTGGATAATTAAAAACTTTTGAAAACAGGAAAGGAGAGAAAAAGAATAAAAGGGTAGGATCTGGAAGGGAGGAGACTGCCTGGAATTAAAAAAGAACTTACAGCAAAATCTCAACACTTCCAGAAGATACATTCTAACTGAAATATCACAACAAAAATCCCAGGAAGAGAAAGTTGAAAAAGAAATAAGAAGATATAACTCGGGACTATCTGGATTACTTGTTGATTTCTGGATTCTTGGTTATTGTTTTGAATGACTAAAATCAATTGGGTGGTTGTTTAAAACTGTTTAAAATGGCTCCACTTTTAGAAGAACTGAAAATGGAACTTAAATAGTACAAAGAAGATGCACAAGAAGGGAGAGGTTCTTTTGGCTTCGTATTTCAGTTTTTAGAAATGGAGATTTGGAACTATGAGAAACAACAAGAAATGCCTGCAGAACAAGAAGATTGATACAAGAAGAAGCTATCTTTAATGAACAAGTAATCTTAGATGGGAGAGGAGGAAAGTGGGGAAAGAGAATGGAAAGTTTAAGATTGGGAAAAACGACTCCAAAAAAAAAATAGAGTGAAAAATAAGTATAAAATCAGAAAGCAACAGAAGAGGGAAATGCAGAAGAGAGAATTAGAATTAGAGAGACAAGGGGGTAAAAAGGGGAGGGAAAAGAAGAGAGGGAAGAAAGAAAGGAAAAGAAGTTATAAAGAACAGAAACAAAATATAGAGAAACAGGACCTATTTAGAGATAATGGGTGAAAATCTAATGGAAAAATGGATTCTACAAAGGTACATAAGATAGCATGGTTATATTAGAAGCAGAAATAATTTTAGAAAATATGAAACAATGTATGATTAAAATGTCTGGTAAAATAGCTATCATAATTCAGTGGAATGCTTGTCAATAAATAAATGTAACAAAAGATATATTTAATGATTTATAAAACATATGTGAAGAGAAATAAGGGAAAAATTAATTAGGGAGATTATATGTGTTTTTAAGGGAGTATGATATTTAATTGAAAAGAAGTGTTAAAGATGTTATGTTTTTAATGATTATTAATGATAGAACTGAATTGGAATGGAATGAGGGTTTGTAATTACATATATTTACAATCTTTCTTTCTTTTTTTAAAGAATATAGTGTGTATTATAAGAATGTGCCAAGTAGAATTCGATTGGAAGTTATGTATTATGTATTATATTGAAGGTCATAAACTTAAGGTATATATTGAAGTTTAAATAAGAGTTGAATAGATGTAATTAAAAGATATAAAGGTGTCATACTCCAATTAGTAACTACAGGAGAAAATTTGTTTAATGAGAAAAGATAACATGAAATTGAAACAGAACAGACAAAAGTATAAATATAATGATTTGAATTGAGATGAGATAATCAAAATAAAATTGAGAAAATTAAAAGAGAGGAAAAACTATATAAAAAATGTAAAATAGTATAAGATATGGAATAGAATACAAAAAGGAGCATGAAATTGAGTTTTGTGTCTGTATAAAGAAGTTCAACCCGGGACCATGCTTTTTTTGGTAAAATTCATGTTTGTATTTTTCCAGCTTATTTTCCATATAGGGCGTCCTCACCAGAGAATGCATGAGTAGGGAAGTATTTTCCTACCATTGCTTTTGTGAACTACAACGAAAACAATGCAATAGAAGAATATATCATAAATTTCTTAAATAAATTAATTCAATGGTATAAACCTATAATAAAAAAGCAGTAGAGGCATTGATGTACATTATGCTCACTTTGAGTGAGAACTCAATATTTGAATGAATTGTGTTATTTATTATTTTATAATAGAATTTTTAATTGTATATTTCCTGAGTGTTTTTATTTGTTTTAGTCTCTGGCCTATGACTGTAAGAAACTGAATTGAATTGAATTGAATGAATAGACAATGCATTGATTTTTATATGTTCAGGCATTTAGTACAGAAACCTCCCTTCAATAATAGTTTTCAGATGATAGCAATGCTACTAGCAATGTGTAAAGTATAACTAGCCAAAAGCTGTATAATGCTACTGCATACCTTACAGTAAGAAAAGTGATTTATTCATTAGCTGCCTTCTAGGACAATCTGTTCCTCAACCTCCAGAATCTGATTATAGAATTATAATTGAGTTTGGTTACAAAGGCAGATCCTGGCCTGAGATAACCTCCTGATCTGCAGGTTCCCTACCCTTGTGTTCAAATAATTGTTTACCCATTTGAAAGCAACTATTCCTATTCAACCTACTCGATTCCCTTGAAGTCCAATGAACCAACCTTCACAGATAGTTGTATATCTAAGCATGGTAGATATTTTTGCAAAATCTGGTAGCCAGCTGCTGATAATACACTACCACCTTTTCTGGAATACACAGCAGTTTCTAAACACTGCTTGATAACTAATGTGCAAACCTGGAAAAAGAAGCATCTCTGGGAAAGTCATATCTAGGAGATTAAAGTAACCTTAGCTGGCTGAATATAGCAATGGACTATAAATAAGAAAAAAAAGTATGGCCTAGCACTGTTTGATAAGTACTTGCATTAAATCTATAATAAGAACTTGGCTTGGGGATAGTCATACATGTGACCAGATAAGAATATTTTGTTTCAGAAAGTTTGAGATGTTTAAAACTGCAGGAAATTGTATTGTTTGTTTTTCCCTACTAAAACATTTTTTTCATCTTTAATAGAGATTCCTTTGTTAGATTTTTTTCAAGTAAAATGATCCAAGCTTTCATGGACATATACCAATAGCTGGATTCATTATCATGAAATGCATTTAATTTTCTCTTAGAATGTTGCACAAACCTGGTCATGATGGTTTTCCATCTATAACTGATGGCTTCACATGGTGTATGAAAATCACTGAAACATTCAATACATCATTATTTTAAAAATATGGTTTTCGGCAATGAACCTAATCACTTTGTGAATGGAATGCTCCAAGGTCAATTCTTCTGGCCAGCTGCAAAAACTTCTCTTCTACAGGTTGCATTCAAGGTACAGTTTTTCCTAAATTTAGCCCCAAATCTCTTAAGCTAAATTCTTACCTAACAAAATTTTTCAACCCATCAAAATGGGTTACAGCCTTGCAAGGCTATTTCATCCACTCTACTAAGCACTTCCACTACCTGGACAGCATCCAGATAATCATAATATAATAATCATGATTTAAGAAATAATACCCAGGCTTCTTTTTTCTTTTCCTTCCTGTCTTTTTACATGATAAGCCTTTTGTAATGTTTTGCTTTGTTTCCTTGTTTTGTTTGTGTTGATTAAAGGGAATCAATAAACAAAATAAATGAGTATTTATGTAAATGAGATTTAATGAGAGACAGAGGGAGAATAAATGTATCAAGACTCAAATGAATCTTAATATGAATATCTGAATATTAAAGGTACTGCCTTAGCTAGGTGGACTGAGTTATGATTATATTATAGAGTATAGCAGGAGCCTTCAGCTCCTGGCCAAGCAACTTGGCCATGCAAGTTTTGGGCAAGTGAAGCTTTGTCTGAAGATATGCAGGATCTAGGTTGCACAAGAAACCATTCCCCCGCCCCTGAGTCTGTGGAAACATTGTCTTCTACAAAACTGGTCCTTGGTGCCAGAAAGGTTGGGGACCACTGCAGTACAGCAGTGGTAGGCTGCTGCCTAGCCGCACCAGTTCGGGCAAACCAATAGTTGTGATTACTGACTGATCACAACTATATATAACTAACTTTCTGTCTCATTCCCCCACCTAGGCTGCCCAGCTGAGTTCCACATTGCCCCTACTGTACTCACAGAAGCTATATGAGTTGATTAGCTGTATGTTTGAAGCTGGGTTTCAGTCCCAAAGGGGCATGTGCAAGAGAAGTGAGCACATGTGTATGGGCATGCTCACAACCAGCAAACCGATTGGTAATGTAAGTGCAGCCCACCTCTGCAGTATAGTATATCTTTTCTCTTCTGACTTCATAACTATTGCAACAAAGGATTACAAGGGATAATAGCCATGTTTATATATTCTTCACTTTGAGATAAAAATGCACAATCTCTTTCCATGTAATATAAATACACAAACTTATTTCTATTTGGTCCCTAGTATCAAATAACATTCCCTTCAACCCCTTCCTTCCCAAAAGACTTGATGAAGTTCTTTTTAAACATTTTTATTATACATATAAGATTATATTTTCTAACCTGGTTCTTAAACATTGTGGTGTAACAATATATGTAATGAATCATTAAAAACTAGATTAAACATACACACCTGATGAATTAGGACTTTTTTATCATTTAAATAACTTAAGAGAACATGCCAAATCATCCCTGAGACAAAGGATTTCACAGTTCAGATGTGATAATAAAGAAGATTGTTTTCCTCTCACCTCATCAATTACATTTCGTGGTGGTGCAGTGATTAGAATACAGTATTGTGCAATACAATTGCTATAACACAATATCAACAGTAAAGACCTTCAAATTTCTAGGTTCTATCATATCACAAGACCTAAAATGGACACCTAGCATCAAAATCATCATCAAAAAAGCGCAACAAAGAATGTTCTTTCCGGGCCAACTCAGAAAGCTCAAACTGCCCAAAGACCTGCTGATTCAGTTCTACAGAGGAATTATTGAGTCTGCCATCTGCACCCCTATAACTGTCTGGTTTGGTTTTGTAACCCAACAAAACAGACATAGACTTCAGAAGATAATTAGGACTGCAGAAAAAACAATTCAGTCGAGGACCTGTATACTGCATGAGTCAAAAAGAGGACTGTGAAAATATTTAGACCCCTTACATCCTGGACATATACTGTTTCAACTCCTTCCCTCAAAATGATGCCATAGAGTACTGCACACCAAAACAGCTAGACACAAGGACAGTTTTTTCCCCAAATGCCATCACTTTGCTAAATAATTCCCTCAACACTGTCCAACTATTTACAAAATCTGCACTACTATTACTATTAATCTTTGCATGACTCCTTATCACCCATCCCCTCCCATTTGCGACTGTATGACTGTAACTTTGTCACTTGAATCCTTACAATCTATATTGACTGTTTCCTAGTATGATTTGATTGCTTATTGTACCCTATGACTATCGTTAAGTGTTGTACCTTATGATTCTCGACTCTTGATGAATTTATATTTTCTTTTATGTAACCGAGAGCATTTGCACCAAGACAAATTCCTTGTGTATCCAATCACACTTGGCCAATAAAGAATTATGTTCTATTGCAGGCTAATTCTGCTGACTGCCAGCAGTTAGATCCTGACCACCAATGATTTCTATCTCTAATGTGATCCTAAGTTGTTATATTTCAAAATGCCACATTAAAAGAAAATCTGATATTACACTGACCATACAGTTATTGTAGAATGCTGACCTTGGTTTAGTGTACAAGTTGAAGTATTTTCCTTAAACAAAATAATGTATTGTGTTGCTGGGGTTGCCCAGCAGAACAAAAATAATCACAGCAGCAGAGCCACTGTCCCAAAACCTCAGCCAAATCAAGTCCTTGCCTTCAGTGTTGATGGAATGTGGAGAAACTCTGAAGAAGCTGACCTTTTATGACAACAGGGACTTTTGAAGTTAATGAATCATGAAACATTTGAAAGTGAGCCTTGTTTATTTACACAGGCTTGCTGTTCATGTGGAGCAAATAGGATCCTATTTGGCACATACCACTAATTTGAATGAAAGATGAAACTGAAACAAGTAGAATCATGTGAGGCCATTGGAAAGGCAATGTTCTTTCTCCTGTGGCCTCTGCTTATAAGAATTTGGGCCAGATTCTGAATCATGTCAAGCATCACTGGAGTCGGTTTCTTAGTAATGATGCCAAACAAGTGAAAACGTGCTTTCAGTCTCAGTAGGAGGTTCTTCTTTTTCTACAAAGTCTTGTACAAGACACAGCATAGACCAGACTGTCACAAAAAGCTTGACATACTGTGAATGAATATCTTCTGGAAAGGATCAATAAAAAGGAGCCATTTTTCTATGTTGCACTTCTTTGAAGGTTATCGGTTTGCTGACAGAAAATGGGATCAGTGTCATGCTGAATGCACCACCTCTTCCCTCAGTCTCTATGTAGTTGTCTGAAACTTACTCTTCTTCCAAACCCTATCAACTCATTACCTTGATCTTTTCACTTGAACTAGATGTAGGAGTTTCAGTACATCTTTGAGTTTCCATTTGAATATTGTTGCTATTTGTTTCTATGAAAAAAAAATCCTTATAATGAATATCATCATTGTTATCATTGTCATGATAATATAATTATGATAATAATCACCATCTTGGCATAAAAAGCCAACCTTCAAGCCAACAATTTTTATGTTCCTGTATGTCTCGGGACATAAGATCATTATTTTAATTTATATACGTATACATGTACATGTACATATACATATACATATATATATATATTGTATTCAGCTTTGTTTGGGTATTTTCCCACATCATTGTAGTTGTGCTTTTAAAGTTGTAGCAACTTTTCGGCAGAATCTCATCTGCCATCATCAGGCTTCTGTATTGTGTTCGTCTGTTCTGAAATGTTGCTACAACTTTAAAAGCACCACTACTATGACGTGGGAAAATACCCAAACAAAGCTGAATGCCATATATATATATATGCAAGATTAAGAGCATCTTGGCAATGTTTCAACAAGGTCCCACTCGCCATCTTCAGGCTGGTGGCATTTGGCTTCGTGCTTGTTTGAGCAAAGTGTGATCAGAGCTGCCATCTCCCTATATTTACTGGTGGGGAGGTTGGCTGTGTTGTCATTTCTTGATTGGTTGATGGAGCTGATGTTTGCAGATTGGCTGGCTTTTTCGTAAGGACATGTGTGGCTGAGGTATTGGCTGTGTGTCTACCAGCCTCCTGTGTTGTAACGACCTGGGTAATGTGATGACCTTCTGAGTTCTATTGTTTTGACATCCTGGGTCTTGTGCTGTAATCTCCTGGGTCGTAATGACCTGGGTCATGGGCTGTGTGATGACCTTCTGATATGAATTTCCAATATATACTCTATAAAAGAAGAGAAAATATAGCTTATGGAATGTTCTCCTTATTTCTCAAAACTTTAAGATGGATAGAGTTTGATCCATCCTAAGCTTTCTTAATATTTATAAAAATAGAAAAAATGATTAGTTTTTTCATATTTATATTCTGTAATTTTCTCTGTAGGATAGCAGAATTTTACTGAATTAACCAAACTTTTGATATATTTACCTAATATTTCCTACAGCATGGGACTAAATTTAATAATGTATTGCTAATGTTTAAAAAATGAAATAGTAAAATTCTCCTTTTAGGTCGTATCTCCCTGCCCCCCCCCCCTTTTCTTTTTTCCTTTCTTTTTAGGCAAAGCAAAACTTAAAGGAACATCGTTAAATGTTCTTTAAACCCACTTGGCAATAAAGTACCCTATTCCATCCATCCTGTCTGGAGGAGGGGGGAGGGGGGAGGGAGAAGAGGGGGGAGGATGAGAGGGGAAGGTGGAATTTCTCAGCTTAAAGTAATCTGAACACCCCATTAAAAAGAGAGGACAGCTAACAATGATGGAGGGAACTGGTGAATATCCTAGGAAAGCAAGTAAAGTTTCTGGGGTCCAATAATAAGACAACATGATGCTGAGTTCCACCACTCCCAAAGCCATGGCACCTGAAGATGAACAGGAAAAAAGAAGAGAAAAGTCACATTTTCCTTCTTGTCTTTACTCTAGCAGGACCAAG
The DNA here is from genome assembly GCA_033807585.1 of Hydrophis major. NCBI lineage: Eukaryota > Metazoa > Chordata > Lepidosauria > Squamata > Elapidae > Hydrophis > Hydrophis major. The sequence goes on from CM066330.1 coordinate 216,223,763, forward strand.
CCTAAGCCCTAACACCCAAAGTATGTCTGCCACTTCCTGCTCAAGTTTTGCAATCTAATTAATGATGACAGAGAAAAAGTAAGTAGTAGGTGGTAGTAGTTCTTATGCTGTTCTTTTGCTTAGTATTTCATATCTTAATATTAAAATGATACAAAAATTTCATTATATGCATAATGACCTCCTGCTACAAATCAGGCTGCAAATCAAATTTCCAACAAAATAGGTGACAAAATAATGGACTGGAGTGAAAGGACTCATTGTACTACACTTGAAAATGTTGCTTCTTTTTTTACTATTTTCCAATTCTTGATAAATTGTTCTTGCTGCTGCTTTCTTAGAACTCTAATCTTTTGCCCACATATATGCAATAATATATGCTTTACAAATTCCATTATATTTGGCAATATAGCTTTCTTGTAACTCTAAGAAATCAAAATTCTTAACTGATATGAGACAAAAGTTCCTTCTTTGAGTGCTGCAGCTACTCAGAAATAGTTGAGAGTGATTTCAGATGGTGATCATCTGGATTTATTAAGAGTGGCATTAAGCCTGGAAATCAGAACAGATTCCAGAGAAGAATATGTTAAGCTCAGCTATTCTTCTTTCTCTTTCCTGTTTCATTTAGACTTTAGATTTTTTTATAAGCAGCACTTTCACTTCTAACATCTATGTAGCAGAACTTTCAACATTGGTGGTCTAAATCAATGATCAATAGTGTAATAATCTAAAGTCATCCAGAGGGCCATTGCACATTATGTTAGCTTCCAAACAAATGTCCAGGCTTTAGTCTATACATATCAGTCTCTTTCCTATCACATCCACAGCCTTAAATTGTTTTATAAATAAGTTGTTACACAATCACTCAGTTGGATCTCCAACAAAAACACAAAGTCCAAAAAATTTTGCTTTCCGGCATAGTAAATTGAAGAAAGCTAAATGGATTATGAGAAGTGTTGGTTGATGGTCTCAATTTCTCTGGGTCCAAATAAAGTTATTATTCTACTGTAACTATTGGACTTGGCAGAAGCAGGTTTGGCAAAGGAAGAAGCTACATATGCCAGAACACTTGCTGATACTGAAGTTTGCAATTCTGAGATATTAATTAATCACTAAACATATTGTTATTTAGTGGAACATTAGAATCACAAAAGTTAGAAAAGCACCTGCTTATCTCCCAGAGACTTAGCAAAGTTTGTTGATCAATCCCAAGACTTCAAATGGTAGGCAGAGCAGTTAAGGGAAGCTTTGAAAATAGAAAATAATTTCATGAAGGAATTAGACATGTAGCATTTTCAACCCAACTCAAGAGATATCACCACTTGCCTAGATTAGAAGTTGTAAAAGTAGGAGAAGAAAGGGATGGAGGTGGAGATGGAGGTAGAAATGGAGAGAGTGGGAGGGGGAGAGGGAGGGAGGGAGAGAGAGAGAAAGAGAGAGAGAGGGAGGGAGAGAAAGAGAGAGAGAGAAAGAGAAAGAGAGACAACGTAACCTGGCTTAGATGGATAAAAATGGAAAGATGCGGTATGAAAATACGATGATGTCAAAAGAGACAAGCAGTAGATCTAGGTTCCTCAGAGAATAAGTTCTGAGTGTATATACAAACATTTAATTTTGTATTGGCTAAGTTTACAAAACCTAAGTCATAAATCACTCTGACTGAATTCACTTAATATTCCAAATCACATTAAAAAAAACCATAGTATGTCTTGGCATATTGTGTGAATCCAACTAGTATCTAGCATGTTTAGCATACATAATATCTAAAATAAATTAGGACGCCAGGAAGGAAAATTTAAGCATATAGAGTCTAATTTGTCTTTGGTAGAATTCCAAAATTCATAAATTGCACAAAATATTTAGGAGCCAGACAAATATTTGAAATTAGGAACAGGTTATTCTTGGAATTTAAGCAGTACAGCAGTAATGTGGAAAATAATCCATTAAAGAATAATAAATAAAGGATTAGAAGATAAGTATGGAAGAGAGAAAATGTTTAACAGGGGTATACAATCTTTGGCTTCATTTCAACAAAAGATCCTGCAAAGCATCCTCTCCCAAATGATTGTATTTGAAGTAACACATTTTACTTCTAAGTGAAACAGCTGCATTATTTTGCTTGTATGTTTCCATTGGTTTTTGCAATATTTTGGGAAAAGGCCATCCAAATGCATCTTCTGGCTTGCCCTGGTGCTTATCATGATAAGTACATTGTGTCTTGCCCACTGTGCAAAGCTCTTTATTGTCATAAATCATAGCCATCCCACTCCAGCTTAGGGCATTATTTTATATATAATCTAAATATACCACTTTCTCTTAAAATTTCAAAGTGATTTACATTAAAATTCAAACAATTAAGAAACACTTTTTTAAAAAAATCAAACATTATATAGAGTATACAAGACAAATTGTCAATTACATAAAAAATGAAAAGCTGCAGCAGCAAGTTAAAATATTGCAGCGGTGTTAGTCCTGCAAGAATGCAATAGAAAACTAGTGCTGAAAAACTAAAAATGGTGCCTGGCACTCCCATCTTGAAAGAACATTCCAAAGGTAAAAGCTACCACCAAAAATCCCTGTTCTCCAATAAACATATTCACACAACATATGAAGATAATCCATTGTCGGAAGACATCTTCAAATATTTTGAAGATTTGGGAAGGGTGAATCTAAAATGCCACCTGATCTTCAATTTTTTGCTCCGCTAACAGGATAGATACAGGGGTGGGGGCTGCTGGGGGTTCACAGGGGCTTGGGGAGCCCCTAGATAAGATTCTGTGCAGTTCGGAGAACCTCCAAATCCCACTCTTGGCTGGCCTGTCCCTCCCAGGAGTCCCCATGCAGCTCATTTTGGATGCAGGTAAGTGTAGGATGCACACAGAGGCTCAGGGAGGGCGAAAAACAGGCCTCCCGGAAGTTTGGGAAGGGCAGAAATGGGCCCGTTTCCAGCTTCCAGAGAGCCTCAGGAGCCCATGGAGGCTGTTTTCACCCTCCCAGAGGCTCGAGGAAAGCCTCCGGAGACCAGGAAGGGCAACTAACTATGCCCACCATGGCCACACCCACCCAGCAACCAACCTGTTGCTAAAAATTTTGAAGCCCACCCCTGGATGGACACCAATGCAGCCATTAAATTCAATGGGTGACTTTAGGCCTCTCATATTGCCTTATCTACAGCAAGAGAGAGGAGAGATTTGCACATCTTGAAATGCTGTTGGATTCCAGGATTAACCAGTCTCAAACTCATGTGGGGGGAGGGTGGCGGGGGGGGAGTGGAATATAAATATAATAAACAACTGGACCCTGCCACAAGGGAAACAAGAGGATAGAGCTTTGGAGGTAACTCATACTACACACACTAAGCCAGGATTTCCTTAAACATGACTTATTGGCTAGATTCACACAACCCATTAAGACACAAACCATATATTGGCTTAGCACTTAACATATCCAATTAAGTGTCAGATGTGGGTTTGGAGTTAGCCCTCAGTTGTGCTGAAAGAATGGACAGCTATAGGAGGCACTAGGACCAGAGGAGGAATAGGATTGTCGGGGGAGGCTGCCTGAAGTTGTCTTTTGCCAGCAAGGGAGACTTCAGCACCGTCTCTGATCTCTTCTGGCTTTCTTTCTATCTTTCTCAGGCAGCAGGTGGTGCCTGGGAGGGAAAAGGTGAGACTGTTCAGCTAGCAAGGGAGGGGAAAACAAACCCCGGTGGAGAAAACGCCAGCCATAGAGACAGCACGGTCCCAACCTCTTGGCTGGGCTTGATTCTCTCCCTCCCCCCCCCCCCCCAATCCTCTCCACCCACAGCCCTGTCTTTGTGCCTGGGAGTTTTGCCCAATGAGAGTCCAAGGAGGTGTCCATCTCCCCAAGCCCACCCCTCCAGTGTGTCCTCCTCATCTTCATTCCCAGCAGATACCGGTCCTTGGGGCTGCTCCGCAGACGCTGCTGCCAGTCCAGGCGACGGCCAGTCCATCTCAGGAGGCAATCAGCACGGCCAGCCCAGCAAGCGGCCGCCCGCCCTGGGATTTAGGTTAGTTTGACTTGGCCTCCTTCCGAAGCCATGCCTAACGCAGCAGCCCTGGGAAAAGAGTCGTGACTCCCGACTTCAGGGATAACCTAAAAGCCGCCTCCGTTTGCTCTTCCCTACACCCCCCCCCCCCAACTGGAGGCCCAGGAATCCGTCTTCTCCTCTTTGCGATCTGGGGCTTGTTCTCTCCTTCTCCGCTTCCTGCGAAAGAGAATTATGTTTGGCTCAAACCGTCTGGCAAGCTCCGCTAGGATTGCCAGCGCTCCCGAAGCCACCAGACGAGCGTCCCAGAGCAGACCCGTCCGCTCCCGCCTCGCTTTGCCTTTGCTGCTGACTCTGTTGATTCTCACGCCGCGGGTGGATTCATCGTGGTGGTAAGTCCGCTGTGGGGTGAGGGGTGGGGGAGCGGGAAGGGACGTCTGCCCGGAAACTTTCTTTCGCGTCTGGCTAGAAAGTGAGATGCGGCAGCTGACTGGTGGTGCTCAAGTGGGCTCAGATCCAGGGTGTTTTTGAGATGTCACAGCTGGTGATTTATTTATTTATTTATTTAAAAAGGGTTGCGCCTGATCATATGCAGAGCGCCTGTTTTCTGGGATGGATTCGGAAGATGGGAAGGATTCTCAATTGGTCCAGATCAATCTACTGGGCTGTAAGCTCCGGAGACCTGACCCCTTAAGAGGCAGGAGGTTCCTCTCCCTGGCACTGTTGCTGATGGGACTTGGCAGCTTCCAAAGTCCTCGGGAGATACGTGGACACGCTTCTTTTCCGAAATGCTTCGATCCGAGAGAAGCTGTCTATAAAACCGGGCGAACTTGGCGTAGAAAGCGTGTTGGGAATTAGGAAATGGACCAGATCAGAGATCTCGGAAAAGGGGATGCCAGCGGAGGGCTGTCAAACGTTCAGGCTTAGAAACAGCACGGAGTCGTGCCTCCCGGACATGGGCTGCGGTCCCTTCCTTTTCCATTATACCTGAGTTGGAGTTGGGGACTCGCGCAATGCTCTGAATTAGAAATTAACCAAAAGGATCGGCTTCGGGGAGGTCTCAGTAAACACACAAGACCTAAACTCGGTTATAACAGGCTACAAGTTCACCGTTTCTGAAAAGGCCTGAAGGCCCCGAGCGGCTTTCAACATGGACCCCGAGTCGGCAGCATCTGTACCCCCGAAAAAAAATCATTTTACTCTCGCCGGATCGCATCTCAGGTTTTCCTTACCAGAGAACATTCCTCTTACGATCCTTCGAGACGGATTAAGGGGAAAAACAACCCCAATTCCTTCATCCGGGGATCAATTTCTAACTTGCCAATTGGTTTTTTTCCCCGCCACTTTTTCTCAGAGCCAGCTGCCTCGAGGCAGAAAAAGAGAGAGGTCGTGTGGCTTCCACTTCGCGCTAAGCCAGGAAGGTGGCTTGGTTCAGTGTTTCTCAACTTTGGCAACTTTAAAGATGTGTGGACTTCAACTCTAAGAATCCTGAATTCTGGGAGTTGAAGTCCACACATTTTCAAAGATGCCAAGGTTGAGAAACACTGGCTTACTGGCTTTGCGGCGAATCCATTCCACACAGCCACGGAAAGTCGCACTGACCGTCCGGTTAACGGATAACCTAATCCTGCTTTATCCAGCAGGGCTCTGGGTGCACTCCACACCCTGAACCATAATCGAAGTCAGGGCCTATCCGTGAATAAGACGTTTGGTTAAAAATGCGGTTGCCCACCTGAGGAGCACAGACTTTTCGCGGGAAAAATCACCGGGCAATAGGCCAAGAGGTTAAAGTGCGGGACGAAGGCAGTGCAATTGACAGCAATAGGCTGCCAAGCTGAGGCAAGCGAGCGTGGCTCTCTTTGGCCTTTTTCTCCCTGAGGCGTTTTTTGCTTCGAACTTTCTTCTCGCTGCCTCAGCCTGCCTGCGGTGGTCAAGGGGGGTGGGATTTGTAGCACACCTGGGATTTTCCGCTCTCTTTTCTGCCTAGGTATATTCCCTTTCGCGCATTGAGGGAAGGGTGGCTCCCGAAACATCGTTTTTCTCAGCCCTCCTGGACCTCCGGGCCGGGCAGCTTCGGCTATACCCAGGGTGGCTTTCGACGAAGAGGGCATCCCCTTCGAAGGGGCGGAACAGGCGCTCCAGGCCCCTCTGTCCAATTCGCGGGGCTGCCCAAATGCCACACCTCGGCCCGTCACGGGTTGGCGGCAGAAAGAGCGCTTCGGGGCAGAATCTGAAAAGTCTTGCGATTGGTTCCTCGGGAGCTGAGCGGGCGCTCACGGCTGTCAGTCTGCCTCACCCGGCTTCTCTGCTACCTGGATGAGAGGCGTGGGAGTTGCCTTAGCTGAGGAAATGAATCGGCAATAGTGGCTGAGGGCATAAGTGCAAGCTCCCCGTTGGAGGACAATGGCAGAAGCGGGAACTTGTGTGCAGGACGGCCTCTTCTCCCAGGGCTAGCTGGGAGCTTCTCTTCTCCCTTCCTCCCCACTCAGACCTTAGCATGGAATCACCTGGCCGACCAGCTCTCTTTTGCCATCCATTCCTAAGGCTTCTTGCGCTGACATTGGTCAGTCTCTATATAGTCAGACGGGCTGAACCTTCATGTTCCTTCCTCCAATCTCCCTAGCGAGGAGGCCTTTAAAAAAAAAGTTCACATTTCACATTCGGCTAATGTTTAAATGTACCGTAATTTTGGCTGCTTAGTTTGGACAACAGAGCAGTACATTCAAACATGCAGCAATTTATCTGCAAATCAACTGTAGATAAAGAAAGTTCTGTGAAACTTGCTAGACATTGTAACTGCAACTGTCAAGATGTTAGGTATAGCTGTCCTGAACAGGTAAAAGGCTTGAGTGGAATGGTGGGAGAGATGGAATAATACTCTTCTTTTTGACTTACCAAATACCAGATAAGGGGGCTGGATGATGGAAGGCAAAGAAGACTTCTGTTTGCTTCCTTGGGATAGAAGCATTTAGTGCATATTTAGCAATAATTGAAAGTGGGAGTTCAATTTTTTGAAGCTTAAGATGGGAGCTTATTCCAACTGGATTATAAATAACACTTGAACTACTATATATGTTCAGCTACCATTGATTGCATAGATGGATAGCTGTATGATAATGCATCCAAAAGGGAGAAGGATGGTGGTACATGTTAGCTTAGGGCATGGTAGAAAATTGAATGTAATTATTTTGTTACTCACTGTATCCATGTGAACACCAAAATCATAAGTAAATTATGCTGAAGTCAACCATGAAAAAGTGAGTCATACCTATTCAGTACCTGTGTTTCATTGTTTTCTCTCAAAAATTTACTCTGGTTTATTCCCAGTAAACATTGCAGTTTAATCTCATTGCATGCAGTGATATATCTTCCCAAGTAAGTTGGATCAGAGTTCATAAAGAGGTTTCTTTTCCCTTTTCAATTTCCATCTTTACAGAGGAGGGGAAGCATTTTGCTTACATACAAGCTTTCAATTTTAGAAATCCATTCCTAATCAAATCCATCTATGTGTGCTTACTTGTTGCCTGCATTCTGAAAAGCAGATGATGTTAAGTCAGAGAATCTGAAGAACTTCATTTTTATCAATTAGTCATGGGTCTGGAGAAAAGGAGAGGGCAGAATCAAACTTAGAATACTGATTCCAAATTCCTTCCCTATAAATAGCAAGGGGGAGGGCAAGAATCGAACTGTAGTGCCTTAAGTATTATTTTATTAGATGGTGACATGTTGGTCTTGTATTTATAAGTCCTTGTATTGTAAAGTCTTCACAGAGCAAAAAGGGTTGCATCCTTCTGCCAAGTTGAAATCCAGGGAATTTGCTTCTTCAGTTTTGTGCTTAAACTTTATTCAGCAGGCCCAAAGTGGCAGTATCACTAACATCACAGTACCAACAGTAGGCAGAATATAGTTTCATTTGATTTGTCAAAACTTTGAGGAAAATACTAATAATTCTAAATGAATAGTTATGTATCTCAGTTTTAAAAAAACGTGTGGTAGATAAATTCTTTGGGTTAGTTACAGAAGACTTAACTGGAAATGCTATCTTGTTATATAGTGCTTTATGTTTTGAAATGGTTATGCAAACAGGAAGAGAATGGTGACTTATAGAAAGTATTTTAGAATACATTAAAAACTAATTAATAAAAATAATAATCTTAAAATAGAATCTCTTTCTGGCATTTTCTTTTGGTGGAACATAAAAATGCAGGTTTATTTGAATAATTTCATTGAATTTACTTAGTATGAATCCTGTGTAAGTTGGAAAAATATTGCAACCTTAGTTATTAAATACCAGAATGATTGGTCAGGAAGATCATATAGATTGATCAAATGAAAAGAACAAATTAGCAAATCAAAGAAATCTTCATTGTTATGTCAAGATTTACCATGTGCATAGATATGTCTAAACCTCTTGGTATTACTTCAAAATCTACCTTCATCAGCTTGTATTATTAATATATTAAAATTGCATAATTATTTAAACAGTTCTGAAATTAGCAACATGTTTTTAATATTTCATGCCTATTTAGTAAACAGAAAAAAGCATGCAGGCAACTGGAAGGTACCAGAGCTTCTGCTCTAGTTAAAAAATTTCTAGAATCAAAACTGATAAATAACTTGTTGTCAGGCATTATTACTTAGACTAAATAATAGATAGATAAGCAAAGGATCAGAATTTTACTAAAACAACATCATATATTCAAGGCAGGCAATAAACATTTTAAAGATCTGCCTAAACATTGGCCACAAGCACTGTTTTAGGACTCTTTGGAGTAAATTAGAGCTACACTAAGTGGCTTCCAAACATAATCTGTACAATAAACAAGCATGGTGTAAATAACTAAGTAGAGTTTACTTGTAGCCAAAAGTAAAATGAGCAATTACAAACTAGGAGACCATTTTAAAGCTAAAAGTCTTGAGCCTCATACAAACACATATGTTTGAGACTGTACAAACATCACACACCAACAGGAATGCAAATACATTTCCCCACCTCACATAAACTCTCTTTCACTCAGCATTTTAACTGAAACCACTGCTCCTATTGTATCCACATTTTCCCAGCCTGCATGAAAACAAAGATCAAATTTTCTTGAATATATATTTTACAGTGTTCAACTTTCCATAAAAGTGCGTAAAGTTGTATAATTACAATCACCATGACATGTACAGAATTGCCAAGATCCATGGTAATGATGAAGTGATTAAACCACAAATTAGTATTATTGTTTTTATTATGACAATGAGCTAGGGTTATAATTGAGTTGCAAAAAAATTGGCTGTCCAATTACTTTGTAAGCAAAATAAGATTTAAATTGGCATCCTTCCAGATTAATATATTATATTCCAACCAGAAGGATAGTAGGATAAATAATCAGGAAGAGCAAATGGAAAGGCCAAGTATCAAGCAGACTCAGAGAGATAATTTGGTTTAATTCTTAAGGCACCTGGTTAGAAACTAAGGAAATGTGAATTTTAGTCCCACCTAAGGCCTGAAAACCTACTGGATGACTTTGAACCAGTCATCTTTCTTAGCCCAGCCTATTTTACAGGGATGTTATGGGGAAAATAGGAAGAGGAAGTATTGTGTATGTTCACCACCTTAAGTTGTTTATAATAAGAATATAAGTAAACTGAAATATAAATAAAATAAAAAGGCTCAGATGAAGTGTCGTAAAAAAAATATAGGGTTGTTATTTACAGGAAGGAAATAATGTCCAGTGATCATCACAAAACTGAAGAAAGAACTAATAAGATTCACAGTCTGAAGGGGTAACAAAGACAGATAGAAAAAGGGAACAAACCTGCTATGCACTTAGACTTATATACCACTTGATAGTGCTTTCCAACCCTCTCAAAGCGGTTTACAGAGTTAGCATATTTCCCCCAACAGTTTGGGTCCTCATTTTACCCACCTCGGAAGGATGGAAGGCTGAGTCAACCTTGAGGCTGGTGGGATTCAATCTGCCAAATTGCAGTGGGAGTAGCTTGCAGTTTTGTTCTCTAAGCTAGCATGCCCTTCATTCTTTAGGACTGGAGAAGGCTGCTCTCGGATACTGATATTGCCACACCTATCAGAGGAAGATACCCAGGGACAGATAAGACACCCTACTGTTATGCTAAATGGAAGAGAAAGATTACGATCAAAAGAGCATATGGTTACAGTTTATTATCTTTATTGTTTTAGTTTTCTGATTGCTTTATTTAAAAAAAGTTGTTTTGAAAAGATAAGTGAATTCCCTAAATTATAAAGTTCATTTGGAATTTCAAAGTTCTTGATAACTTCAAATCATTTATCTCCATCTGTCCATCCATCCATCCAATACCTAGAACTATTAACAATTCTGGTGGCAAACAAAGGAGGTGGGCAGGAGCATCACAATTATGACAGGTATATATGGCAGAATCTGAAGATTATATGGCTGTAATTGGGGACATTGGATTCTCTGGTTGAGAGTGATCCTCCCTTGGGTCCAATTTATCAGTTTGTTAGTAGCATTGAAGTCCAGTTGCTGCTATTGAATGTCAGGTCAGCCTGCAATAAATATGCCTTAAACCACAATTGTGGATGAGGTGGCCAACTTGGCTTGAATTCCAAGACCTGTGCATTTTGGATCTGGTACCAGCCAAGACATCAAGGCAAGGCAGGGGAGGTGGGGTGGTAGTTGTCATTCATGAGTCACTATCGGGTTTCAGAGCCTCTGCTTTGCTGGTAACCAGTTGAAAGTTGAAAGTGAGGTTGCTGGTACAGTCCCTGTTACTCATCACCAACCCTGCCTGAGTTCCTGGATGCTGAAATTTAAGAGGTTCCTCTTGTCCCTTACATTTTCCCATCTGATTTACCTAACTACAAAAAAAAGGACAGGTGGAATAGGAGGATATATTCTTGATATAAACCAGGCTTGTCCAACCTGCGGCCCATGGGCCATATGCGGCCCAGGTCGCCTCGTAATGCAGCCCAGTGCCCACCCCAACCACCGCCACCGCTTCTGCCGCCACCGCCGCTTCTGCCCCTGCTGCCGCTGCTGCTTGTGCCGCTGCCGCCGCCGCTTCTGCCACCACTGCCATGGCTTGTGCCGCCACCGCTGCTGCTACTTCTGTCCCCGCCACCACCACTGCTGCTTCTGCCCCTGCCGCCGCCACCGCCGCTTCTGCCCCCGCCACCGCTGCCCCCGCCACCACTGCTGCTTCTGCCGCTGCTGCTGCACCAAGCCTCCCAGTCCTCGCCTTCCAGTCCTGCCGCATCCAGCGGGGCCATTTGCAGGAGGAGAGGTAGGCACGAGGCAGGTAAGCTTTCTTCCCCCCACCCACCCACCCACCCCGCAAAATTTATTTATTTTATGTGTGTACCAAACCAAATTTTCATCTTCTAATGTGGCCCAGGGAAGGTGAAAGGTTGGACACCCCTGATATAAACTGAATTAGATTCTTTTTTTTATGGTGATATTCTGAAAAATCTTTGAAAACATGAATATTCTCCCAAACTTTGTCATAGGGTAGTTACTCAATGCCTTAGGTTGTTTTGGCTTGTTTGATTTGGTTTCATTGTCTTTACCTTTATTATTCTTGATTTTAAAATTCAAGAGTCATTTAGAGATCCTGGTCCTAGTAGCAGGTTGCAGACAATGTAGACTGAATAAAATTTATAGATAATCCTGTATATGTGATGAATCCTATATAACTGTCTAGCAGCAGCAATTGTGCTTTTAAATTTTCATATACAATAAATTGCAGGCCTCCAGGGCACAAGGAGATATATATTACATTTGTCTTTTCTTGGAATTATTTGAAATAGTTTTAAAATCACCTCCAGGTGCAGAGTTCATTTGGAGTCATTTAGAAATTAGCTAAATGCCAACTGTGAATATCTTCTTTTTCTATGGAGGCATATTGTCATAGAAAATTGACAAACAATTCAGGCTTCAGGGATTACCTTGACAGGATGATTTGGGAATGCTTTCAGTCTTATAAAAATAACTAATTCTAAGTAGGTTTAAAACTGTTATAGAATGAAGGAAGAAGAAATAAATGTACCCCTCACTGAAATTAAACCAGGTGATTCCAGGATGTGACCCTGCAGCAGCATCACTTCTGACCTGTAACTATTCATGAGCAAATTAACATTCCAAATAGTAGCAGGCTAAAATAGCCCCCTTTCTATAAAGGCTTAACAAAATAGTAAGAGTTTGATGCTGTAGACTACTACTGCTTTTATAGAATACTTTGTATTTCAGAATACTATTTAAAATGGACATTGAAAGCTCAGAAAGCATTTAGTTGCTTTTCAGGGTTTCTTGTGCAGATTGCACAATACATTGTGTCTTTTCTCCAGTTAGTCTAGGACAGGGGTGTCCAACCTTGGCAACTTTAAGACTTGTGGACTTCAACTCCCAGAATTCCTCAGCCAGCAAAGCTTAAAGTTGCCAAGGTTGGACACCCCTGGTCTAGGACTAGCAGCTATAAGCAACTGAATGATTCAGTTACCCAGAACTCCACTGCTATAATATTAACATGTTGCTCTTTCCAAGTCAATGGACAGGGAAACTAAGAAAAATGTGACCCATTGCCTAGCAATTGATGAGTGTTTTCTCCAGTTCTATGGTCCCCATGTCAACTTTGGTCATCTGCCAAGGGGCTAAAAAACAGTCAAAACCAACACGAAGTTGAACATTTAAAAAAAAAAACCCAAAGAAGCTTTTACTAAATTGAGTAAATGAAATTTTATTTTATTTTAAAATAACTATTTATTAACACATTCCTTACTCATGTTTATTGTGCAATGTGGGGAAAAGCACTTTAAGATTTCCTGAGCATTCTATTACCAGGGTTCAGAGGTAGAATGATTTCAGTTTCACCATCATCACTATTTTCTTCCCACAACATGTTGCTATCCGGTTTGGTCTAATGGTTAAGGCATCAGGATAAAAACTGGAAGACTGTGGGTTATAGCCCCACCTTAGGCATGAAAGACAGCTGAGTGACTTTGGGTCTGTTCTGTCCTTAATTAGCATTCTTGAGATCCCCGCGCTTTGATTGGCCAAAGCGCGGGGCACTCTGATTGGTCAGGCGAGCCGCGCCGATTGGCTCGCTAAGAATCTCCCGCGATTGGTCCATTCGGATCGCGGGAGATTCAAAGCGGTGCCATTGGCCGCGGCCGCCGCGGCTAAAAGAATAAAAGCCGCAATCTTTTTCCCTTTGCCCCAGTTCGGTTCCAACCTCAAATAAAAAGCATGATTTGAAGTCACCGACTCCTGGCATCATTTCGCGGACACAACACTGGCGACGAGGGTGGGATCCAGACCCTGAACCAAACCACGTGTCTGACAGAAGCCAGACGAACCACCGCGTTGGCGAAAATCGCACCCCCCGCACCCTTCAACCCCGCCACCGAGGACTGGGAATCGTACTCCGACCGATTCCGCATGTTCCTCGAGTGCAGCGACCTGAAGGACGCCACCGGCCCCATGAAGCGCGCCGTCTTCCTGACCCACTGCGGGACCGAGGTCTTCAAGATGGCCAAGGCGCTTGCCAAACCCGCCGATGCGACCGCAATGGACTGGGACGTCCTTGAGCCAATACTTCGGCGGCACTACGCTCCAGAGGTACCCATCCTGATCCGACGCAACGAATTCTACCGTCGGGACCAGAGGTCGAGTGAGAGTTTCAGCGACTTCGTCGCCGAGCTGCGGCACCTAGGGGGGCTCTGCGAATTCGACAACCTGAACAACGCCCTGCGAGACCGAATCGTGCTTGATTTGTGGGACCCCGTTCTCCAGAGCCGGCTGATGGCCAAGGGCAACATCAGCCTAGCAGACACCCTCACCGCAGCCGCAGCCGCCGAAGCAACCCGAACTTCCGCCGACCGCATGTGCAGACCGAACACTGGGGACCGCAGCGGGAACAACAACCCGGCGAGGTCGACCGAAGCCCAACCCGAGACGACCATCCACCAGGGCGATTTCCACTCGGCATGGGGCACTTCAGATGACGAGGAGGACGTCCATCGCCTCCAGACAGGCCGCGACCCACGGAACCGGCGGGGTTGTCAGTCGAGGACCAACTGTGCCGGTTGCGGCGGCGACCACCCCAGGTCGGAATGCCGGTTTTTTGAATTGATCTGCCAGCATTGCAACAAGAAGGGACACATCGCCCGTGTCTGCCGCCTAAAGAAGAATCGCAGCCCGGCACGATGGGACCAGAGCGACCGGAGGAGAGAGAGCACACCACCCCGGACCAGAGATCGCCCCTCGGACAACAGATGGGACCGGAACGGATGATCCCTGCGAGGCAGCGATAACCGGCGAAGAGAGGAGACCCATCAGACGGTCACCATTGGCCACACTATCACCAATGACGCCCGGAAGGTCCACATGGAGGTAGGCATCGAGGGCCAGCCATGCAAAATGGAGGTGGACTCTGGGTCCTACCTCTCCATGATAGCATGGCATGAAATAAAGCACCTGGTGCCTACCCTCCAAAGGAGGAGCCTAGACAGCCAGAGACTCATTGTAAAGGACTACCAGGGAAACCGCATCCCGGTAGTCGGAACCAAACACTTCAACATCACATACAAAGGGCACACCGAAAGACTTCCCCTGACAATCATTGACCGCGACCGCCCAAGCCTACTGGGACTGCAATGGTTCGCCCCGCTCAGCATCGCAGTCACGGGAGTCGACCACGTCACCGACGACAGCTGGGAGCAGCAACTGGCCCGGGAATTCCAAGAGGTCTTCGACGGAAACCTAGGCAAGTACCGAGGGCCCCTTATATCTTTCAACCTAGACCAAAACGTCCCCCCAAAACGCCTGAAACCAAGGCGGGTGCCATTCGCACTTAAATCCAAGATAGACGAGCAAATTGACAAGCTCGTCAAGCAAGGGGTCCTACAGCCCATAGACCACGCCCGGTGGGAGACCACCATAGTCACCCCGATCAAGCCCGATGGGTCGGTGAGAATCTGTGGGGACTATAAGGCCACCCTAAATGGCGCGCTACAACAAAGCGCCTACCCCGTCCCAGTAGTGCAACACCTACTGCACTCACTGGGAGGGGGCAAGGTTTTCGCCAAGCTCGATCTCGCCCAGGCATACCAACAGTTGCCGGTCGATGAGCAAACGGCAGAAGCTCAGACCATCGCCACCCACCGGGGAGCATTTAAATGCAACCGACTCCAATTCGGAGTCAGCGTGGCACCGGGAATATTCCAAAGCCTAATGGAAAGACTACTGCAAGGCATCAAGGGGGTGGTACCTTACTTCGACGACGTCCTAGTGTCAGCAACCAACCAAGCCGAACTAGAGGGTCGCCTAAGGGAGGTCCTAACCAAATTTAAAGAGACCGGGCTCAAAGTCAAGAGGGAGAAATGCGAACTATACACGGAATGGGTAGAATTCCTAGGATACTTCCTAGACCGTCACGGCATTCACCCCACAAACCAAAAAATCAAGGCCATCAAAGAAGCCCCCACACCCAAGTTGAAGACGGAACTACAGGCATTCCTGGGGCTACTTAACTTTTACAATGTTTTCCTGCCCCAAAAGGCGACGACGGCGGAGCCCTTGCATAGGCTCCTGGACAAGGTGGCGACCTGGACTTGGGGGAAACGCGAGCAAGCCGCCTTCCAAAGAACAAAGGACCTCCTCACTTCGGACGCCGTCCTCATACAATACAACGAGACCCTACCTCTGGCCGTCACATGCGACGCATCACCCTTCGGCGTCAGCGCTGTCCTCAGCCATACCCTCCCCGACGGAAAAGAAGCGCCCATTGCGTTCTTTTCAAGGACCCTCACCAAACCGGAGCGGAACTATAGCCAGCTGGACAAAGAGGCTCTGGCTATCGTTGCCGCCGTAAAACGATTCCACGAGTATCTCTACGGCCGGACTTTCACCATCATAACTGACCACAAGCCACTGCTGGGAATCCTTGCAGGAAACCGGGCCACCCCGAACATTCTGTCTCCCCGAATGACAAGGTGGTCCGAGTTCCTGGCAGCCTACAACTACGGACTCATACACAGACCGGGTAAGACGATCTCCCATGCAGATGCCTTAAGCCGCTCGCCACTACCGGAACCCAACACCGACCCAGCACCCACGACGACCACCCTCAGCATAGAGACTCTACCCAACCTGCCCATAACCGCGTCAGACATTGCCCGAGAGACTAATAAAGACAAACGTCTGGCGTGGGTGTTGCATTGGGTAGAGAAAGGGTGGCCGGAAAGGGACAACGACGAGTCCGTCAAAACATTCCGTAACTGCCAAACGGAACTCTCGTTATTAAAAAGGTGCATACTATGGGGGGATAGGGTGGTCATTCCAGAAAAGCTACAAGGGAAGGTTCTGGAACTGCTACACGAGGGGCACCCTGGCATCGTTAGGACTAAAGCCCTGGCCAGAAGTTACACTTGGTGGCCAGGGATGGACAAACAAATGGAGGCCTGGGTAGCAAGGTGCCAACGATGCCAGGAAACTAGGCCAAGCCCACCCACAGCACCCATCCTAGAATGGGAAACCCCAAGGGGACCTTGGTCTAGGATTCACATAGACTTCGCCGGGCCCACAAAAGGACACACCTTCCTCATAACAGTTGACGCTTACTCCAACTGGCTGGAGGTAAGCAACATGAAGACGACAACCACGGAGGCCGTGATCAAGGAACTCTGCAAACTCTTTGCAACACACGGCCTCCCAGACGTCGTCGTCTCCGACAACGGCCCCCAATTCACCTCGCTGGAATTCGAAAAATTCCTAGCGGAAAGGGGCATCCGCCACGCACTGACAGCAACGGCGCACCCGGCGGCAAACGGTAGGGCAGAACGGATGGTCCAATTCACTAAGAAGACCATGCGGAAAATAGACCACGGGGAGATCCAGGAGAAAATAAACAAACTAATCTTCACCCAACACATAACCCCAAATACCACAACGAATAAGAGCCCAGCCGAACTATTAATGGGCAGGAAACTAAGGTCCCCACTCAACAGGTTACACCCCACGTATAACCCGGAGAAGCCCCCAGACTCAAACAGCAAACACCGAACCTTCGCACCCGGTAACCCCGTATACGCGAGAAACCTGACGGGAGACCCACTATGGATACCGGCCGTTATCACACAAATAACAGGCCCACACTCGTACCGGCTACAAACAGCAGACGGACGAGCGTGGAAACGCCACATCGACCAACTAAGGTTGAGGACTACCAACCAAGAGACCACCGACGCACAAACAGGCGAAACCAACCCCCACAACACAAACCAAGGGGGGAGGGAATACCCAGGGGACCAAAACCAAAGAAGAATAAACCAGCCGTACTTACCGGAAAGCAGCCATCACGACCCCTCGCCAGGAAGAGACAGCCAGGCCAGCTCGACCGACCCGGAAAGACCGAGCGGGAGCAGCGAAACCCGCAGCTCAACCAACCCGGGAGGCCCAGGAGGGAGCTACGGAGAGCGGCCCGGCCCGATCGACCAGCCGGTTCCCACGACGGCAGCAGGAGCAGCAGAGATCCCAACTGAACCGGCCGGGATCCAACCTACGACTGAGCTGCGCAGGTCCAGGAGGCTCAGAAGGAGCCTCGCCTACCTACGTGACTACACGACGTAAGGACTGAACCAAGAGGGGAGTGGTGTTCTGTCCTTAATTAGCATTCTTGAGATCCCCGCGCTTTGATTGGCCAAAGCGCGGGGCACTCTGATTGGTCAGGCGAGCCGCGCCGATTGGCTCACTAAGAATCTCCCGCGATTGGTCCATTCGGATCGCGGGAGATTCAAAGCGGTGCCATTGGCCGCGGCCGCCGCGGCTAAAAGAATAAAAGCCGCGATCTTTTTCCCTTTGCCCCAGTTCGGTTCCAACCTCAAATAAAGAGCATGATTTGAAGTCACCGACTCCTGGCATCATTTCGCGGACACAACAGGGTCAGTCACCCTCTCTAAACCCAACTCACCTCACAGGGTTGTTGTTGTAAGGAAAATAGGAGAAGGAAGGGGTCTGAATATATTTATTGCTTTGAGTTGTTCATAAAAATAATAAAGGCAGGATACAAATAAATAAACAAAAATTAAAAATGGCCCAATAAACAAAAAGATGTGGAGAAAGTCCTGGAAAAAGACAATTGGGATCATATTGTAATTAACTTTTCTATATCTCATGAAAAATATCAATCTATTTCTTTATTTTATTAAATGTATTGACTGCCCATCTTACCACAAGGAACTTGGTATGGTTTACAATATCAATTTAATCATTTGAAGTACTGAGGCAAATTCTGAATGGGTTCCCTTCCTTTGCCAAGATAATTATTTTCCCTTGAAAATGCTTTGATTACTATAAGATTACCATTTCAAGCACTTACTTTATGGGGATTTCAGTATAGATAGTGGATCACTTCACAAGTCAAACTAAACCATAATAGAGTTTCCTTGGTTTTGATTTCATGTATTGAGTGAAGCCAGCTGCTTGTGATTTATTCAGTATGGTTAAACAACTTTGGTATGATGTGTGAACTCAGCCAATGTGTTTGGTATCAAAGTGACATGATCAGACAACATAGCAAAATTATTAGAAGCAAGATGAAACCATTGTGCTTTAGGTGACAAATTCTGGGAAGGGAGAATTATCCTGCCTCTAATCTTGTGGTCTTGAGCCCAAAGTAACACTATTAATCTCAACATGCACAATCTGCATTTGAGGGTCTTAATGATCAACCAAGTAATGCAAAGTGGTCTTGTAAGAATTCTGGTTCCAAATTGTTTGATGCCTTCTATGTCAACAGCAAAGCCATGAATTTGGTTTGATAGCTAAAAATTGCAAGGGGTTTCTAAGTTTTGCAGATGTGATCTTCTTAGCATAATGCATTAAAAAAATAACTCATTTCATATGTGAGATATTTAACTAGCTTTTTAAGCCTCTAAATAACTTCCTGCCAACCTGTTTAACCACCCATTAGAAAAAATCCTATATATCCTCTTGGACTTTACTAATACTAAATAAGTGGATAAGGCTGAAATGTATCAACATTTCACTATGATGTGATTATGTGTTTAACATTTCTGCTACAGAACACTATGAGTGGTGGGTCAGAATATAGATCACAAAATACCACAGGCAGTCATTCTCTGTTCTAACTCTGGCAAAGAGCAATACCACTGACATTTTAAAAAGTATGTATATGTAAAATTAGTCTTATCCAACACTAGATTAGCAGAATGTGGGAGGATAAGAAGAAAGGAATTTTGGTACATGGAAGCAATTCATTGTATTAGTAAGGCATTCTTGATTTTACTGAAAGGTTACTTCAAACAGGATTGACTCAGTGTAGGCTGATTTCAGCTATGATAGTACTGTAACAGGATTGTGCAATCACACCATACCACATCACATACTGACCATCCTGCATTGGCAAACATACTTAGTTCTACAACCAGAAACAAAACAATGCACAAAAGAGATAGATATCCCATTAAATATACTTTTTTATATTTAATAAACCATATAGGTTTTCCAAGTGCAGTAATCTATTTGTAATTCAGGAAGACAAAACATCATCACCATCATTGATGGCTTAGAAAAAGATTTCCTCCCATATCCAAATTGAAAAGTTTTGTTTTCCATTTTTAAAATGTTTACACTGAAAATTGACTTAGCTGCATTTGTTTTCATTGAGGTTTCAGCGAGATTTTGAAAATGCAACAAGAATCATAAATAATCTTCTGACTCCAAGTTTAAGAATATTTCTTTAATTGTATCTAGCTGCACATAGCTGGCAACTTAGACATGCCTTTTACGGGGCCAAAGAGATCATTCTGTAATGATTAATGGTTTTTTAATGGGTCAGTGCTAAGCTTATGACAAATACTTTCTCCAGAATTATATTTTTTTTCTTTTTTTGTAGATTCAATGAGCTAATTCCAACTGTCAGATCTGACTCTAACTCTAGATGGAAGTCATTAGTAACTAACAATATTTTGACTATTCTTCCAAAACCTTCACTGTGATAGCAATGCTGTGTGCACTATTGGTTTATCATGATAATCTAAACTCACTTTTCACTCTCAAGTATGAGGGAAGTTAACATCCTTCAATACCAATATTGAAGTAAGATCAAAATGGAAATTAAATTTGCTTCTGCATGTGAAGAAGGATGAAATACTACATTGTCCTTGGCTTCTGAATACAGTGAACTGCACTGCTATATATTCCTGGAGATGGCTTTGAATCTAAGCTTGTTCTGAAACTTTCCGCCATGGTTTCTTACCATAACTATAGACTTCTGGTTTTGTTCTATGAAAAGAACAGAGAACTGCATAGTATTAAAATGTTCAATTCACAATTACTCAGAAATAACATGTATGGAATGGAAGTCTGAATTGTGGAAGATTCCTGCCACAAGTGTCACTTTTTGCTGTAGTATAGGTGAATATAGACTCAAGATTGCATGTGGCCCTAATAGCCATACTCTCCAAAGGTTCCTATTGAATTGTAATTGTTGATGTATCATAAGAGGTACATTATTAAACTTAAGTAGAATAAAAGTTAAACCTATGTGAAGCAAACATAGTCATTTTAAAAAACTATTCTAATTTTAATTAGACTTGAATGTAATCACATTTATTTCCCCTCTTTGGAGTGAAGCCTTTTCTGAAAAACCAAGGGTGGCCCTCAACCTGACTGATGCATCTCTATCCAAGAGTATGCCATTAACTCTGCTGTTCTCTGGGACAAAGAACATGGGCTTCCTGAGTGTAGAAAAATGCAGTATATGAATTATCTGCTTTCTTACTGCCACTTTCATTGAAGCATATTTGACTTACTTCCTTTCATTCTGTTATTCATTCTTAAACCAGCAAAACTACATAAATGATATTATAAAGTTTTGAAATAAGGAGGAGGATCCCAAAACTCCTTTTTTGTCCCATAAACTGGAATGGATAACAAGTACTTTGGGTGGTTGAATGGCTGAAATCTTTTGAGATTCTGACTACTCATCTCATAGGAACATGTGTGCTTTCCAGGAATCTATGCTTGCTGAGGTTTAAAATGAAACGTATGTTGCTGAGTAAATAGATGTGGCTGTGGCTGATTGTTTTGTTTATGTAAGAGGCAATTTAGGATTCCCTCTGTTTATTGGAAGAAGACCCAGAAGATTCTTACAACAAAAAATTTCTTTAAAAACCCAACAACTGTGGTGACATGTGACAATTTTCTTCTGTTATCTTAAGGGTTGCATTAAGGGCAGCCTGCATTAAGGGACCATACAAAAGTTCTTGGCTCTCCAGTCTATCCAGATTTGTACTGATAATAGCTTCACTCATGGAAAAAGGAAAGGAAAGGAAAAATGAAGCATTTCCCTTATCTAGATCTATCTAATGTAGATTCCTTTATGAAGTGCTAAGCAGACAGGGAAAAAGAAGAGCAATTGTTTTGAAATAACTTCTAAGTGCTTCCCTGTAATCTCAAAATCAAACTTCACAATGCAATAAATGTGTTGTGTTAAACATCTATTTTTTATT
Organism: Hydrophis major; assembly: GCA_033807585.1. Classification (NCBI taxonomy): domain Eukaryota; kingdom Metazoa; phylum Chordata; class Lepidosauria; order Squamata; family Elapidae; genus Hydrophis; species Hydrophis major. Next base: position 216,245,287 of record CM066330.1, read on the forward strand.
GATTTAAAATAGAAATCATGGCAGGGAGAAGATTACAATTCAGACTCTGGAATGCAAATTAACCCTTTCATGCACATAGCAATCCTGTTTAAAATTGCAACTAGAATTTTCAATCGAAGGAGGCACAATTTTCATTTGGGATGAAGTTTAACCAATCTTTCCTGTGCATTAGAATCTGAATTCTTATCCTTTTCCCCCATGGCTGCTATATAGAGCAGAGAAATTAGATAGGTTAAATGTAAACAGTATTTCATGTCTAATTCAGCATTCAAAACCATGTATAAAGCCCCAGTTCTGCTATTCAGCTGCAAATAATCATTCCTGTATAATGCTGGATATGTTTTCTATATTTTTTGTACCTCTGGGTTTCATACATTATATTTAGATTAAGTGAAGAATGTACTACAGCATTATAAAACTGAGTTACCTCTAATAATGTTTTTTTCCATATCAGGTCTTCTTTCTATACTTTCAGCCATTTAATTCCTTGCCAGTAGTATGGAATGGGAATGAGATATCATGTAGAATGAAAACATCAGGAACAGGATTCAGATAATAATATCACCATATTATAAAAAATATGTTGAGACTTTGGGAAGAGTGCAGAAAAGAACAACAAAGATTATATGAAATAAAAAGAACAACAAAGATTATATGAAATAATATTTCTTCTTTCTCTACTTTCAACCATTTAATTTAGCTGGAGGTTAAACCATATGGAGAAAATTGCAGCAATTGGGTATGTCTAGTCTAGTGAAAAGAAGGACTGTGGATGACATGATATCAACATTTCAATATTTGAGGAATTGCCTCTAAGAAGAAGGAATAGGGGCAACCTCTTTTCCAAAGCACCAGAAAGCAAGACAAAAAACAATGGGTGGAAACTATTATGGACTAAGCCAACGCATCAGTAACAACCCTAATAGCTTTACTTTAACAGCAGGCTCATAATCCTGCACTTCTCATTGGCCCGTGAACAGCGAGTCGTGATTGGTCATTCTGGCCGATCTGATTGGCTGACAGCGGGTCTCTCTGATTGGACGCTTGTTAGACCGGTAAACTCAAATCATTGGTTGTTTTGACAGCAGCCAGTTCTATAAAAGAGCTGCTGCTGCCCAAGTATTTTGCTCTGTTCTGAAGTCATTAATAAAGAGTTGAAGTCACAGTTCGATGTCTCGTCTCCGTTCCTTGCGCCCATGCTCAGGACTTAACACTGGCGACGAGGATGGGATACAGAGATGATAGAGCTGACTAAATACTCATCAAACAAGACAGAGCACGTGGCTGAGAGCGCACACAACAAATGGCAGAATGACCAGCGGCGCCATACCACCCGCTGCATATGACCCGGCAAACGAAGACTGGGACTCGTATATGGACCATTTCCAGATGTTCCTGGAGACCAACAATCTGAAAGATGCTATGCCTGGCAAGAAACGAGCAGTGTTCCTGACCCACTGCGGCCCTGCTGTTTTTAAAATGGCTAAGACACTTGCCAAACTGGCTGAAGTGAAGAACATGGATTGGGATAACCTCGCACCGATCCTCCGGGCCCATTACGCACCCACAGTACCTACACTGATACAAAGACACGAATTTTACCAGAGGGACCAATGGAAGAACGAGAGCGTTGGGGACTTCCTAGCCAATCTCCGGAACTGGGAGGACTCTGTGGTTTTGCAAACCTCGAGGAAGCCATGAGAAACCGAATAGTTCTGGGATTAGATGACCACACATTACAGAGCAAGATCATGGCAAAAGGAGACATCAGCCTTGCAGATGTCATCGCTGACACTACTGCCACAGATGCAACCAGGAAGTCAGCCGCTCGAATGCGCTAAGCGAATGCACCACACCGCCAACTTACTAGTGATAGTCCGCCTTCCTCTGAGAGGCACACTATTACCGCCCATCATGAAGACCTCAAGTCATCCTCAGACAGTGAGGAAGAGGAGGTCAACTGGCTCCGCTCGGAACGAGAGCAAAGGAACCAGAGACTTCTGTACCAATGTGCTGGTTGCAGGGCAAACCACCCGTGATCAGACTGCAAATTCCTCGACGCACTCTGCCGTTCCTGTGGGAAAAGAGGCCACATCACAAAGGTCTGCAGAAGCAAGCGAGAGTCCAGTACAAGCTGGAGGGAGAATAACCTCTGCCGGGAGACAGGCAAACCACCTGGAAATCGGGACCGCTTGAACCACCAATGGAACAACCACTACTACAGAAATCGAGCACCTGGCACTTCAACGAGATGAGAAGAGGCATACCAAACTATCACTATTGGCCACACTTCATCACTAGATGCAAGAAAGATCCACGTAAAGGTCACTATTGAGAATCGACCATGCATGATGGAAGTCGATTCGGGGTTATCCCTATTGATGGTCTCCTAGAAAACCCTCAAACAGCTGATCCCTGCCATCTGTCGCCAGGACCTCAGCACTCAATGAATCATCCTAAAAGACTACCAGGGAAACAGAATTGGGTCCAGCCACGTCCAAGTACCCTTCAAGGACCACACCGCGATACTTCCCCTGACTGCCGTCGATTGTGACCGGCCCAGTTTGTTAGGATTACAGTGGTTCGCCCCACTCGGAATTGAACTAGCTGGCATACACCAAACCAGAAGCAATGACTAGGAAGAGGCCCTTATCCAGGAATTCCAGGACGTATTCACAGGAATGTTAGGCAAGTACAAGGGGACCCCTATATTGTTTAATCTCAGTCCCGATGTGGCTCCCATTCGCCTTAAGCCTCGTCGGGTGCCTTTTGCCCTCAAGCCAAAGATCGACGAGCAACTAGACAAATTAATAGCCCAGGATGTGCTGGAACTGATTGACCATGCCCAATGGGAAACTCCAATAGTAACACCCATAAAGCCAGATGGCTTGTTAAGAATTTGTGGGGATTACCGGGCCACCCTAAACACACGCTTCAGCAGAGCGCTTACCCAGTACCAGTGGTCCAGCACCTTCTTCACTCCCTGGGTGGCGGAAAAATATTTGCAAAATTGGACTTAGCTCAGGCATACCAACAGCTACCCGTAGATGCGACAACTGCAGAAGCCCAGACAATAGTTACACATAGAGGTGCCTTCAAGTGCAGTAGACTCCAATTTGGAGTAAGTGTGGCACCGGGCATTTTCAAAAGTTTGATGGAGAGACTATTACAAGGCATAAAAAGCGTCATGCCTTATTTTGATGATGTCTTAATAGCTGCCCCTACTAAAGAATTATTAGAACAACGACTCAGAAGGGTTCTTCAAAAATTTAAAGACGCTGGCCTGAAGGTAAAAAGGGACAAGTGTCAACTTTGTACGGAGAGAGTGGAGTTCCTGGGATACCTTCTTGACAGACAGGGAATCCACCCCACCAAAAAAAAAACTAACTGCAATCAAAAACACCCCAAGACCTAGAAATAAGACAGACCTCCAAGCCTTCCTGGGACTCATTAACTTTTATAACATCTTCTTGCCCCAGAAGGCGACCGTAGCTGAGCCCCTACATAGACTTCTCAACAAAAAGGCTTCCTGGGTCTGGGGACGGTGTGAAGAACGAGCATTTCAACAAGTAAAAGACCTCTTAACTTCTGATGCTGCATTGATACAATACAACGAGACTCTACCCTTAACGGTTACCTGTTATGCCTCACCATTCAGAGTAGGAACCATTTTAAGCTATATCCTGCCAAACGGTAATGAGGCACCTATTGCGTTCTTTTTGAGAACTTTGTCTAAGACTGAAAGGAACTATAGCCAACTTGATAAAGAGGCTCTCGCCATTGTATCCGCAATTAAACGTTTCCATGAGTATGTGTATGGGAGACCCTTTGCCATAATTATAGACCACAAGCCGCTACTTGGCATTTTAGTGGGAAACAAACCAACTCCTCACATCTTATCACCAAGAATGACACGTTGGTCGGAGTTTTTAGCCGCATACGATTACCAACTGCAACACCGCCCGGGGAAAGCCATTCCCCACACTGACTCTTTGAGCTACTCTACTACCAGACGTCATAGAGGACCCAGCTCCAACCCTAGCCATATTGCAAATCAAAATTCTTAAATCACCACCACTGACCGCTCGGCCCTTCTTTGGCATGAGTCCTCAGCTGGGTGGAACGGGGTTGGCTGGACAGCGAACCCAATGACACTTTCAGGCCGTTCAGGAATCGACAGACAGAACTATTCTCTCAAAAGGGCTGCATCTTGTGGGGAGACAGAGTCGTCATCCCGGAGAAATTGCAACATAAAGTTTTAAAAATGTTGCACGATGGACATCCAGGCATCGTGCGGATGAAGGCATTGACAAGGAGTTACGCATGGTGGCCAGGTTTAGACAAGCAGATAGAGACCTAGGTGGCGACGTGCAGCAAATGCCAGGAGACTCGCTCTGCTTCTCCAAAAACACCCCCAACTCAGTGGGAAATGCCTCGAGGTCCCTGGTCCCGTATCCACATCGATTTTGCGGGACCCACAAGAGGACACATTTTCCTTCTAACCGTGGATGCCTATTCTAACTGGCTCGAGGTCCACAAAATGAAAAGCACCACCACGGAGGCGGTCATTAAAAAACTGAATAAGCTATTCGCTACCCACGGATTGCCGGATGTCCTGGTCTCCGATACTGGCCCTCAATTCACTGCCCTGGCATTCGAACAGTACCTAGCAGACCGGGGCACCCGCCATGCCTTAACATCGCTAGCTCACCCTGCGGCCAACGGTAGGGCTGAGCGAATGGTCCAATTTGTAAAGAAGACCTTACACAAAATGGACAAGGGTGACATTGACGACAAGATAACCCGGATGCTTCTCCTCCAACATATTACTCCAAGCAGCACCACAAACAGAACCCCAGCTGAACTCCTGATGGGCCGAAAACTTCGCTCACATCACCGATTGCCTCCACCCTGCTTACACACCTGAACAACCCCTGGGATCCAGCAGCAAGTGTCGATCATTCCAGGAAGGTGACCCCGTTTTTGCGAAAAACTTCTTGGGTGACCCATTGTGGGTCCCTGCTACCATAACGCAACTTACGGGACCCCAATCCTATCGTCTACAAACTGCAGATGGCAAAATGTGGAAGCGCTACATAGACCAGCTTCGATCCAGACTAGCAGCTACTCCTATCTCATCCCCTGAATCTCAAACTGGGGGGGGAGGACATCGAGGGGGCCAAAAAAGAAATAACAGATGACTTAACAATCGGAACCCAGCAGTCTACACAACCAACCATGGGATACTTACCGACAGAAGGAGAACCGAGCCGGGAAGTTGCCTCGCTGCGGGACAGCACCGCGATGGAAACAGATCCAGGGAACCTGGATGACAGCATTGGTGAGAGCAGAGAGCACAGCCCAGAGCCACTCAACGAAACAGCGGGACTGTTTTCACCACCCAGCTCAGCAAGCAGCCCACCGGAACCAGAGCCAGGACAGAAACCGGTGGAACAGCGCAGATCAAGCAGACAGGTGAAGCGACCTGCCTACTTACGAGAATACGTCACCCCACCCCTCAGACGGAACCTAGGGAGGAGGGGTGTTATGGACTAAGCCAACGCGTCAGTAACAACCCTAATAGCTTTACTTTAACAGCAGGCTCGTAATTCTGCACTTCTCATTGGCCCAAGAACAGCGAGTCATGATTGGTCGTTCTGGCCGATCTGATTGGCTGACAGCGGGTCTCTCTGATTGGACGCTTGTTAGAGCGGTAAACTCAAATCATTGATTGTTTTAACAGCAGCCAGCTCTATAAAAGAGCTGCTGCTGCCCAAATATTTTGCTCTGTTCTGATGTCATTAATAAAGAGTTGAAATCACAGTTCGATGTCTCGTCTCCGTTCCTTGCGCCCATGCTCAGGACTTAACAGAAACTAATCAAGGAGAGAAACAACCTGGAATTAAGGAGAAAGTTTCTAACAGTGAGGACAATTAACCAGTGGAACAGAAGTTACCTTTGGAAGTTGTGGATGCTCCGTCACTGGATAGCCAGTTGTCTGGAATGGTATAGGGTTTCCTGCTTGAGCAGGGCCTAGAAAACCTCAAAGATCCCTTTCATCTTGGTCATTCTGTTACTCTGCTAAATTTCTCTATGCAGATGGAAGTGAATATTAGTGGATATACAACTATGTTAATATTATTTTCTAAGTGGCATTTTCTTTTAAGGAATACATTTGAGATATCAGTTTTTTTGTATCAAAAGGTATCAATTTTTTGTTTTGTTTTTGCCTTTTTAGGGACAAAGACTATATCTTTTGAACAGCTGCATCTAAGAAGAAATTAATAGATTAATATATTGCTTATTAATTGTAAGAAAGGAGCAATGGGGAAAGCTTTCCTGCTGATTTCTACCTCTTACTGGTTGTTAAAGGGCAAACAATTAATTCATAACAATGTGTCAGATTCTAATTTGAGTATCAAAAGAATACAAAAAAAAGATTTATATTTAGTAGGGATAAACAAGTGGGCATCACCAGTGAGCATTTTCAAGCAGTTTACAGCTTGCTATAAAAGTGTATTATGCAGTCATAAAATGGTTACTGTGGCAGGTGTGGTAAGATTTCTACTCAGAGAGTTTTTTCCATCACATTTTTTTTCTAAAGGCAGCTCTTTTGTTCTTTATAATCTGTAACTGCCAACAATTATTATTTCTTCTGTAGAGTACTGTTTGTTCTATTTAAAAAGGAGGAAACTTGAAACCTGATACATTGTGGAATATCAATTTTCTGTCTTATTATTTTGAGAGGGATTGAGGGAGGGAAGGAAGGAAGGAAGGAAGGAAGGAAGGAAGGAAGGAAGGAAGGAAGGAAGGAAGGAAGGAAGGAAGGAAGGAAGGAAGGAAGGAAGGGTCTACAGTATATCTTTTGGCTCCCTGGTCTGTGTTAACTCTCCAACTACCCAACTTGTTTCAAACTGGAAATGGTCCAACTCAAAGTTTTATTCTGTATTTCCATTTCAGAAAAACTCAGCTCTATTCCCATCAGAAAAAAAAATCACAGTTCTAAAAGTTCCCAGAAATGCTTTGCTGAATTACAGTCCCATTTTTCCTCACTTTCTCCAATAACTCCTTATGCTGCCCAATTAATGTCTGAGTACATGAAAAACAAAAGGTGAATATTGGGGGAGAAAAAAAGGGAGGGAGATGTACAAGAGGTATTTCTATTATTAGGGCTAGACCTGCACATGGTATGTGGCTTTGCTTAAAAGGACAAAAATAAGAAAAAGATTAACATGATCATTTGAAAAATATATATAGTGAAGTATTTCGAAGAGATAGCAATAAAGGAGAATATTTGTAGTTCAGGTTTGAAATGAGGGCTTCTTGCTTTTCTCTGAACTTGCTTCTTTTCTTACAGATATTTCATTACCCAAACTAGGTAACATCATCAGTGCTAGTAAGGAGTGGGGTTTGCTCTCAGTTTATGTTCTAATAGTAGCTTGCCCTGTCATTGTTGTTCCATGAGAGATAAATAAATAAAAGGACTAAGTAAAACTACGCAGGTAGTCCTCGACTTACAACCATTCATTTAGTGACCATTAAAAGTTACAACAGCACTAAAAAAGAAGTGCCTTATGACCATTTTTCACACAGCCATTGCAGCATCCCCATGGTTATATGATCAAAATTCAGACGCTTGGCAACTGACTCATACTTATGACCATTACGGTGTCCCAGGGTCATGCAATCCCCTTTTGCGACCTTCTGACAAGCAAAGTCAATGGGGAAGTCAGATTCACTTAACAGCTATGGTATGTTACTAACTTAACAACTGCAGTGATTTACTTAATAGCTGTGACAAAGTTCATAAAATGGGAAAAATTCACAAATGTCTCACTCAGCAACAGAAATTTTGGGCTCACTTGTCATAAGTCGAGGACTATCTGTAATTAAAACATTGTCTTTAAACAAAGGGTTTCAATAACTCTGGTAGAAGGAAAGAAGGTTCGCTGGGAAACAAATGATATAAGAATAGGATGACTGAGTTAGTCATTCATAAGAGAGAATTCTGCCTCACACAGATGCATTCAAGTAGAAAGTCCAGTAGAGATGTAATTGTAAGTAAAGAAAATATAATTTACCACACCCGGCCCAAGATTATGATTCGGTTAACTTGTAAAATAATCCAAGTGCCACTCCAATTTCCCACTCCTAATGCCTCTTCGAGCAAAATGTTTTTTATTAGTATGATTTTTTTTCTTTTTGTACCTTTGACTCTGCCTTGACTTTTGAAAATTACCAGGACAAATCACAATAGGTTTGTTTGTAAAATTTCAGAAGGGGTTTGCCATTCCTCCTTCCTAGGGCTGAAAAAGAGTGGCTGGCTGAGGGTGACATGTAATCTCTCAATTTCTACTCTGGTGCCTTAAACACTACACTGGCCCTACTTAACTAAACACTTTTAATTTTCCCACCATATTGGTTCCATCTTTGATAGTACATCTGTGCATCAGAGGTGGGATTTTACAAAATATTTTGAGTTTGGGATATAGTAAGTTAGAAATTTCACATGAAAAGAGTAAAAAGTACTTTTTGGACTTAGTTGAAGCACAAGCTACATGTTGAACCAAATGGGCCAGACAAAACTTACCCTTGTAATCTTGTTTTTTGCATATACCTTTGACATTTACAGACATGTAAAAGCATAAACTGTCTCTCTATCAAAATGGAGCTCATCTATGTGAACAGCATTAAATATACAGTATATCCCTCATGGCTGGTGAAGGTTTCCCATGTTGCTGGATTCTGACAGTGGTGAATTCTTCCTTGAAAGAGGGAATGATCCCTCCACCTCTTAGGAAAATAGGGTTTGTTTCCTTCTCAATAAATTACTGAACAATTTTTATGCTTTCCTCTCAATGAAGTGGATTATATGGATCCCTTTCAATTCAATTTCAACCCTGGGCCTAGGACTGAAACGACATTGGTCATGCTTTGACTTCTGATGGAAGTAGGATGACAAGTAGGCAGTGCATCCATCCTTGTTCTTAATTTTTCAGCTGTCTCTGGTATCATCAACCATGATATCCTTCTGAATCGGCTTGGAGTTGAGAGTGTGTGGCAACTCTAATTTTCTAGCACTCCTTGCTCTGAGGCCAGTTCCAAAAGGTGTTAATGGGAAGGTGAGAATGCTTTTCAGGGTTCTGCAAGGTTTGGTACTCTCTCCACTCCTGTTTAATCCAATAAAGGAGAATATTTGAAGCTCAAGGTTAAAATGAGGGATCCTTTGTGCTCTCTTAGCTTGCTTGTTTCCTTGCAGATGTTTCATTACCCAAACTAAGTTAATGTTAGTCCTTTTTCACCCACTTTCTTGAGCTATTTTCCATCCAGTTGTACAGTTGATTGGAGATTTGTATTTGACACTGGTAGGTAGGACATGCTGTTTGTTAAGTTTGAGCATGGGCGAGAAAGAATGGAGACAAGTTTCTGAACGGTGAACTTCAGCTCTTTATTTACATCGTGACTTGCTCATTTAACATCAGTAAAACCCGCCTTATATAGGCAAACCTTGTAACGTTTAACCAATAACAAACTAGGAACGCTAGCTTTTATAACCAATAAGAACTCTCTGTTAAGGGCCAATCGGATTCCCCGGAACGGGCCAATCCGGTCCAGCCACTTAACAGCCAATCAGAAGTGCAGGGCCAGAACCCTGCACTTACTCCAAGCTCACACTTTATTAATTATATTGCATACACAACACTGTTGTAAGCATTCAGACAGGAAAAAAAGTTGTTCTTTGCTGGAAGTGTGACAGCAGGCAATTTTTTCCATTTGTTGCTGTCTAGCAGTGATGATGTTACTTAGTTTGGATAATGAAACATCAAAATGAAAACAAGCAAGCTCACAGAGCAATGACTTCAGTCATTGTTTAATATCTACATGAAGGTGCTGGGTGAGACCTTCTATCATCACTGAGCAAGATAACATCAACACATTGATGTTTCCTAGCTTTACATCTACATCCCCAGCAAACTAAGCAATGTTGTTGTATCCTGTCTTGGTCTCTGAAAGTTGTGGAGTGTTGGAAAGAGAACAACAGACTTCAGCTCAACTCTGGGAATTTTTCTTTTTTAGTAAAGAGTTTTAACAAAACAATTAAAACATCTTATTTGAGTACAGTATGGTTCCGGGTTATCACATTTCCATACAGACACAATTTCATATACATATTCATCTTATATAGTCAATTTCATATCTTATTATTTTTTCCAACTTCTCACTATTTCTCCCTTTACTTCTCTTAATTTTCTTTTATGGTTATCTCATTTTCTTCTTATTCAATTGTATTTCTTTTACCTAAATTTCTATATCTTTTTCTTCATTATACTTATACTTTTGTCTGTCTTGTTTACAATTTAATATGTTCTCTTCCAGCATTCTTAAAAAGCAAAATTCCCCCTATGATTGCCAATCGGAGTGCAACACCTTTAAGTCTTATTGTTATTATCATATGAAATCTCATTAAACATTAAATGTGTGCACTCTAAAAATATAACATTCAAATTTCTAATATCTATTTTATATCATATAAATCTCATCTTTCAGACTCTGCTTGGTACTTCCCCTTGAAAATGTAAAAAGAAAAATTCTAAAAACATAGCAAAAACTATATATATAGTTCTGATGATGATGATGATGATGATGATCAGGCTTCAGAAGCCTGATGATGGCAGATGAGATTCTGCCAAAACGTTGCTACAACTTTAAAAGCACAACTATAATGACGTGGAAAAATACCCGAACAAAGCTGAATACCATACATGTAAATACCCGCGAAAACTTAAGAAATATATATATATACACACACGCACACACACACACATATATACATATATAACATGAGTAAACAAAATAGTTATTCAAATTCATTCTAGTACTGGTATGAGCTTTGTAAATCTTTCATATTTCTTTTTAATATTTATCAATCTTTGAGAACAATTGAAATGTTTCCTTCCCTTCTTCATTATTATGTTTATTATTAATAAACATACCATTGGATAGTCATATAGTTTTATCTTATAAATTATTTACTATTAATAAGCAAAATAATTATTCAAATTCATTCTAATAACTGGTATAAATTTCCTTATAAATCTTTCACATTTCTTTTCAATATTTTATCAATCTTTAGACACAATTACAATGTTTCCCTCCCTTCTTTATTATTGCACTAATTATAAATAACCATACCATTACATAACAATACAGTTTTATCTCATAGATTATTTACTTATTTCATTTCTACCTCATTACAATATTCTACTGTCACAATGCTATTTTTTGTACCTTTGCAGAATCCTCATTTTTAACTTAATTTAATCATTGTCTCTGTGTTTTCTAACTGAGCAAATACCTTGAAACCTAGAACATTTCCCCTTTTTCTTTATTTCCTGCTGTTGTCCCTCATAAGTTTTTTCCCTTTCTATCTCTCTCCCGCTTTTCTCATCCCTTTTTTTATATCCTTCTCTCTCTAATTTTCCCTTCTGTAGTTTTCTTTCCTGCTTCTCCTTGCTGTTATACTTCTTTTTCAGACTATTTTTCTTTTTGGCTGTTCCCTTTGATCTCAAACTTTTAGCTCCTTTCCCCCCCTTTTCCCCTTTTTACCAATTTTGCATTATTTGATCATTGAAAATGGCTTCTTCTTTGTCCCGACCTTCTCCTTGCTCTTGAAGCTTTTCCTTTTGCTTTTCATAGTTCAGGATCTCCATTTCAAAAAATTCAAATACGAAGCCAAAGGATCTTCCTCCCCTTTCTGCATCTTCTTTCTGTTTTTAAAGACTCATCTTCAATTCCTCCAGGAGTGATGGCATTTTAAATACTTTTGAACAACCACCTGATTGACTTTAAGTAAAAACAGAAAAAGAAAGAAAAAAACAATGCCAAAAACTTTTTTAAAAAATCACCAAATGATCCCAGATTGTTCCTTCTTGTTTCTTTCCTTTACTTTTCCTTTCCGTGGGTTACTGTATCTTTTAATAAGATTTCAGTTACAATGTATCCTCGGGAGTCTTTTCAAAGTTTCACTGTTAATCCTCTTTATTTTTGCAGGTGGCACTCCTTTTTTCCATTCTTCCAAGTCCCACTCTTTTGCCTCCACTCTTCTCCTTTTTAGGGCTTTAAAATGACCAAGAAAAAAATCTTTATACTCCTTTTGACACTTAGATTTCAACTTAAGATTGCCTATTAGTGTCAAAATAAATTAATATAAATTTCTTTCCATACCATTTGTAAGTGTTAATATAAAAGTTAAAAAGGGGTTTTTAACCTCCTTTTCTCTCTCCTTTGCCGCTTACAAATCTTCTTTCAGAAGTATCCCTCTATGTAGTTTTAGATTCAGGGTACCTTGCTTAGATGTTCTTTGTTGTTTAGCCCAGTCTGTCCTGCTTTCCTCTTTGTCTTCCTCCTGCACAATCTTATCCAGTCAGGTTCTTCTTTGAGGTGGCCATTTCTGATCACTGCTGCAACCGCCTTCAGGACCAGCCAAGGAGGAGAGATGCGGCTCCCCTCCACTCGGCTAGCAATCTCCCCCCTCTTCACCACCTCTACGGGGTGGCTTCAGCCCCAAATTGAAAGGATCGGGACACTCCAGCTGCAAGCACAGATCGAAAATGCACATGATTGCGGATTTCGGTCTGTTGCTGAAGAAACCCAAACCGGAAGTCCAATTCTGGAAAAATTGAGTGGGTTTGGGGACTACCACGGATTTATCATTTTTGGTTATGAATGGGGTAGTTCTGCCTCAGATAGACTGTGTGTGGAATCTGGGACTCTTGCTTAAAGAGTAGGCAAAAACCCTGACTAGGAGGGCCTTTGTACAATTTCATGTTGTGCACCAACTGCGCCCTTTCCTGGATCAGGAGGCTCTGCTTTCTGTCCCTCATGTGTAGGTTGCCTCCTGAATGGATCACTTAATGTGCACTAATGGGACTGGACTTGATAAGAATTTAGAGTCTTCATCTGGTCTAAAATTCAGCAGTGTGGGCAGTTATATGCAGTCTTTGAGTTGTATTGACTTCCAGCATGCTTCCAGATGCAATTAAAGTGCTGGTAATGATCTATAAAGCTCTACATTCTATGAGGCCAGGATTTTTGAAGAACATCCTGGTCTCATCTCTTTCCATTTACATTTACCCATCCCATCAGGTCCAAAAGGAGAAGCCTGTTATGGGCCCTGTCCTCTAAGGAATAACAGTGTCATCATGCTGGTACACAACTCTAGTAGTAGAGCCTTTTCAGTGGTTGGACTGAATGGGATGTATGATTATATTCGCTGCTATGACTATGTTTTGTGTTTAACTGAGCTTTTAGTAATGGTTTTAATATGGTTGTATATTTATTGCATTTATTTATTTATTTATTTATGTTGCAATTTATGTCCAAAATTCTATGATAACTTTATCATGCACATGTCATGACAGTTTGAATTGATGCAAAGGAATGTAGCCATTCTGAGTTCTACCAATCAATTTCTTTGCTGGTTCAGACTATTTGGCTAAATAACCATTCTATAGCCAACATCTTTGTCAAATGAAAGCTGTAAATGCTAGGCTATTTGCTGAGATGCAAGATTCATGATTTGTGTGTAATGTTTATTTTGAATTCAACCCTGAAACCACTCAATAATGAGTCCAGTCCAAAAACAAAAACAGTAATAAAGAACAGAGAACATTTCTGGGCATTATTATTTTTGAAAAAATATTTGACTAATTAAAGCCATGAATGACAATAATTCCAGCTGTTTACCCTTCCCTTCCCTTTTCCCATCCTATTTTATTCCCGGCAAACAGGTATTTCAGACACCTGCAACATTTAGTATAAATAGTAACAAAACAAAGTCATATGCATGTATGATATGGAAATTTCTCCCAAACCATTTCACTTCATTAAGAACGTCCAACTGCTTGAACAGGATTTAGCTGGAGCAATAGGGATTCAGCTAAACATGCTGATCCTATTGTTCCATTGGGGTTTTCAGAGCACAGAATGTTGGAAAGGAATTGTGTGAAGAACTCAGAACCCAGAATTCTGTCCATCAATAACACTTTGAAATCAGGAAGGGACCAAATGCATCTTATAAGAGGGCCAGTTTGGCAGTACCTCTAAATATTGTGATCTTCTCTGCTCTTATGCCTCCATTCCTTTCTTAGCAGTTTCATCATTCTGAGGAGAGCTATTGAGGCATTAAAAGAAATTCCAGAAACTGTGCCTTTTGTGCTTTTCCTATCTTATCTTATTTTATTTTAAAAAATAAAATAAAATAGTTCCATAAGCACAGTTCCTTATAGTTATGAGGTGTGGTTTTCTTTGATGCAATACAAGCATTGCTTAAATGATTGGTTTGGGAAAAGTCTTCAGGGTTTGGAGCAGTTTCAAAAGAAGTGCTTGAATCTGTGTTTGAGCAAGGGCTCTATAGTTCTCTAAAACTCTTACCCTTGGGTAAATATCATCAACCACAAGTTTTCACTGATAACTTTAATCAGAAAATTCATAAGGGATCACTTTTTTATATAAATTGACCCCAGAGAATTATGGTAATCATTAAAAAAGAACTTTTGAATTTATCATTTTCTATTCATTCTTATACATAGTCGCTGTCTCTAATTCTTCACATTTACTTCAGCTCCTACCGCAATTATTTTTCACCTCCTCAAATTTCATGTTTTATTTTACTTTCTTAAATTATTAATTTATAAGACTCCTGACTCCAAAATGACTCTGGGCAGCTTACAATTAAGAATATAAATATATAGCAAAGCATGCATGATAGACAGAATGGGGGGGGGGGTAGAATGGAGAGAACTAAAACAAAAAGAGGGACAGAGGGAGAATTCAAAACAAAACAAGCAAAAGAACAAAAATTGGCCTGAAAAGTTATGTTTTCCCTCATAATGGAGAGACTAGCCCTGTCTTCAGTAGTTTCCTGAATAGGAAAGTGTGAGAGGTGTACAAATCTTTTTGGGGAGGGAGGAGAGATCATTCCAGAAAGCAGGAATTGTAAAAGACTAGGCATGCTTTCTATTCTTTCAGTTCCCTTTCTATTTGGTCTGTTTTGTCCTCCTGTCTCCATTTTTAGATTTGTTCTTTCTTGCCAAAATTAGGAGTACGGGTCGCCTATTTTCTCTGACAATCACATACTGAGAGATGTTTGGATGCATTAGCAGCAAGGCAAAGAGAA
The DNA here is from genome assembly GCA_033807585.1 of Hydrophis major. NCBI lineage: Eukaryota > Metazoa > Chordata > Lepidosauria > Squamata > Elapidae > Hydrophis > Hydrophis major. The sequence continues at coordinate 216,260,465 of CM066330.1, forward strand.
GCCAGCTCCATCAGAACTTTCTGAATGCAAGGGAAAAGGCTAGGAAAGTGAGGAACCCACATGATATTCTCCATTTCAACTCCTGCTTTTGATTGACTTGGTTTCCTACACAGGAATTTAAAATGTTGATAATCCATGGATACTAGAATTCCTCCAATGGCTTTGATCAAGTTATAGGCCTTATATTGGGCATATTTATTATAACTTAAATATAATTATTATATATATATTATGGCATTCAGCTTTGTTCAGGTATTTTCCTACGTCATTGTAGTTGTGCTTTTAAAGTTGTAGCAACGTTTCAGCAGAATCTCATCTGCCATCATCAGGCTTCTGTATAATTATTGTATTGTAATTATACAGAAGCCTGATGATGGCAGATGAGATTCTGCTGAAACGTTGCCACAACTTTAAAAGCACCACTACTATGACGTGGGAAAATATATATATTGTTTGTCTGTGAGTCAGACTTTTACAGTTGTTTCAGTTTTAAATTTGGGGCTAGCCTACTGCTGTGCCAGAACAGTTTTTTCTTCATCCTAGTTGGTTGGGAGACTTGGTCTGTGTGTTTATTGGTCTTGGAGTTTGCTGTGTTCTACTTCATTGGTGTTTCTAATATCTTCTGTCTGTTTTGTGGCTTTTTTTGTGTCTTGATTGGCTGGCAACATTATGTTCCTGTATTGGAGGCTTTTAGTGCAGCTTGGCTCTGAATAAATGGATGGCTATCATTTGTTAGGAAGCTAGGTTTCATCTGGGTGCCTGGTTGGGGTGTGTTTGAGCTGGAGGTATCAGGGGGGATCTGTTTCTGCCCAGGTGTTTGCCTGGCTAGTGATGTGGAGATTTTTTTGTTTGTGAGTGCAGGCTTCCAAACAATTGACAGTCTGGTGGAATCATCTCTTCTATTCATGCTTTCAGGTCTTTTTTCAATCTCTATGGCTTCTCTGATAATTCTGTGGCTGGGGTCCAACACATGAAAGCCACAGGTCATAGCATCAACTTCAATGGCACCAAAAACCTAGCCACTATAGAAAACCCCAGCCACAGAATTATCAGAGAAGCCATTCTGACACAGCAGTAGGCTAGCCCCAAATTTAAAACTGAAACAATTGTAAAAGTCTGACTCACAGACTAACACAATACAGAAGCCTAATGAACTGGTAGTGTTTCTAATTCTTGATTGGGTCTTTATGCCCACATACAGGCAGATATGGAACAGGTCTTCTAATACAAAGCAATGTCTGAACAGGTCTTTTAAGTTATTTTGGCCTGTCACTGCAGACAGTAATCATCTCACACAGCATGAAGCTGGCACTTTGGAAGTAGGGCTTTGTTGGCACAGTGGACTGGAGGAAAAGAAAGCAATCCATGACCTTTCTATATTCTCTTTCTCAGCTTTATCCTTAAAATAATATTTGCCTCAATTGAGACCCTTGGCAAGAAAAGCGAACAAATGTTTAAATCATTCGCTCTGTAGGTACAATGTAGATGATGATAATAATAATATGATTTAAAATTGTGCCATTGGGAGGTTCTGCCTCTGAACCTCATATGCTCATGTTTCAGCAAAGGAAACAGTTCTCCCTGTAACATATTGTCAATAAACTGTGGATGCCATTTCCCAAACTTTAAAATATCTTTCAAAGTTGGCATTCACCCACTTGTGTCAAACAGTTTTTGAATGGCACAGATGCTTCTGTGTCAAGATTTCTTCTTGCTAAACAAGCCATCCAGAATGAGATGAGGAGTTGAATTGGTGCTATAGAGATAGCCAATTATACAACAAAGAGCTTGAAAAGATCAAAGAATAATACAAGTTGGAAGAAGTCATTTAAGCCATCAGCATTTGGTACAGGGAATGATGGTCATTGTTATTTTTTTTTCTTGCAAGCTAGACAGACTGAGATTGTTAATATTATCTTCTAACAATGCATTTAACATTACCTCTGTAACATCCATTACATTGGGGGTGTCAAACTCAAGGCCTGGGGGCCAGATGGCATGCTTAAATCTGGCCTGCGGGACCGCACTAGAAACAGGAAAGGACTGGCCCGTGATGCCTCTGGCAGTGAAAACGGAGCTTGGGAGGAGGCCCGAGTATCCCCTGAGCTCAGTTTTCACTGGCAGAAGGAAGTAGGAGGCCGTCACAGATGAAAACAGAGTTTGGGAACCCTTTTTCTCTGGCAAAGCTCTTGGACCACTACAGACACCCCCAACATGAGTGACATCAAGCTGGCCACACCTATCCTGGCCATGCCCACCCTGGCCCTCAAGGTCAAATACAACCCTGATGCAGCCCTTAATGAAATCAAGTTTGACAGCTCTGCATTACACCATGAACTAGATAGAAAAAAAGAGTGAGCCTTATTGGTGGCAGTCTGCATTAATTACTCAGTTAATGTTATCTAGCATTCAGAAATGAACTATTATAGTCAAAGAGAAAGATCCTGAATTGTTTACATTGTCAGTGAGAAAAAGATGTGTCCATCATGGCTCCATCATATTTTTCATAGTAAACATGATACACTCAGGGTTGCTACTGATTTACTCTGCTTCCCCAGAAACTCCAGTCAAATTAACCAGATGATCCCAAGATCAACCTGATGAATGCGTAGAAAGGACATGTGTTTAATGATTCTGGATAGTTATTCATTGAAGAAACAAAGCAAAATGTTTGGATTCCACACACCTAGAATTTTAAGCACTTCTAGGACTGAATCAATTCAGATTTGTGGGTCCCTCAGCACAAGCTTAGGTGAAAATATTGTTCTCCTGGATATGACATTTTGAACTGATATATGAACAGATATGTTCATATGTTCTATTACAAAGGCACAAATTAAATAATATTTCTAAGAGGTGTGTCACATGTAAACATATATACTATACTTCTAGATGTGGGAATATCTATTTCAAGGGAGAAAATTAGCTGAAGAACACAAATATGGCAGAATATTCTAATATTCTGCAAGTAAGAGCAGAATAAATATTACAAGTGTTATTTATAATGAACATTGCATAAAGAGAAAAAAAATATCCAAATGCATCTACCAAATGAATTATTTCAGTACTTGGAAATTTCATTCACAGTTTAAAGTTGTTACCTGCTTAAAGAATTCAGTCAGATTGGTTCTAAATAAACCAATAAAATTATTAGTGAAATAAGTGTTCACTTGCACATGATTGAGCAAGGATTCTTTGGTTTTAGATTTTGCATGTATGTGCTGTAGCATGTTGTAGCATGGAAAAGTATATTTGGCTGCATGGGAACAGAAGGGAAGGAAGACAATTAAAGAACTAGTGATTTGAGATGCCTTGTAATTAAAAGAAAAAGTGAAGATGGAGAAGGAAAGCAAACTGAAACTGAAGAAAGCTGGAAAAAAAATAGATATGAAAGTCAGAATGAATGAAAAATGCCAGGCATAAAACAAATTAGTGTAAACAAAGAACTGAGAAATGGAAGGGACAAAAGACACTGAGGAGACACTGGTAAAAACTATTGTAAGATAAATCAAGAAACCTTGGATAGGAGAAAAATGTGCTTACAGACAAGAGAAAATTCAGAGTTGCCAAATGACAAACAGCTGCCATCATGCCATGCTGTCTCAGGAATTCCCACATCTTAAGGTTGCCAAAGTTGAGAAATATTGGGTTAAACTATGCATTTTTCCCATAGGCTTCTAAATCTATAGACAGCATGGAGCAAAGGGACCTGACAAGCCAAAATCTTGTTTCAATAGCTTGATAATTGTTCAAAAGAAGAAGAATAACCATCCTTTAGTGCCAGAAAAATTGAATTTTTTCATTTTTATTTTCAAAGGGAATGAAAAATGGCCTGTAAAGTTAAACATAGTTTCTCTCCCTCAAGTTAAAATTAAAAAAAAAGTTTTAAAAATAAAAATGGCTACATGTATATGCACCTTACCTTTATACTACTATATTATGAAATTATTTAAACAATATTTAAGCACAATTCTAAAAATAGAGAAACCTAAACAGGTAAAGCAAAATGAAGCAAATAATAAATAAATAATTGTAGGAGCAGCACTGCTGGTTGTATTTTCAGAGTTTAAGCTTACTTTCTAGGGGACAGTTTTGAACTTTATAAGTTTCTAGATCTATTTTCTTTGCATTAGAAAATTATTGGAAAGATTGCTGGTTCTATCATTTCAAGACAATGGTTTTGTATTCCTTAATGATGTCATCTAGATTTCTGAAAATGAATAGCTGGGAAAAAAAAGTATAAGAAACTTATTCTATATCTTAATTATTTATAAAATAATTAGAAATATTAGAGGAAGAGCACTTTTATTTGCAGAGTATTGTCTCATAATTTCCAGGGTTCTTCTCTGTTGTTTAAATTAAAACTAATCTTTACTCTTTATGGATGGAATCAGGAGTTCCATTCTGGTTTCTAGGTCATAGAAGAACAAGGGTTTCTGCAATTTTAGCCATGGCTGTATTTGGCTGAAAACATCCATTCACCAGAATAATTTTCCATAGCACACATGTAACCATGTGAGTCTGACATTCTTCTAAGTGGTGAGAATTTTACCGCACATTTACAGACAGTCCAGAAGCTAGGGAATAACAAAATTCTCCATATCACTTGACAGGATATCATAGGCAATCTTCTTTTCAAGTGGTTTTCATACACACTTTGTGGTAAGCTCCCACTAAGTTCATGATAAAATAGGGTCAGTCTAGCTTTTACTGACCTGGAGCCAAAGAATCAAGAAAACATTTGGTTTCTACCATTATACAACAGAGCTTGGTCCAAAGAAACTATGGAGTTGTTGCATTAGGCTTCTTTTCCTAAGGTTCATGACTGAATTCCATGGTCCCCACTCCAAAGTTTTGCTTCACATTTGACAACAGACTGCCTTCTAAAGCCTCTTGTGTCCTGTCTTTTCTCTTGAGCAATTGATCAGCCTGCTTGTGAAAATAATGCATGTTAGCCAAAACAGATCTCATTTGCCAAGGATGTGGGGAGCAATGTTTATTATCCACCATGCCAGCCCTAGATGACCTCAACTTTTCATCAAGAGTTGAAACAAAATATTTTAAGAGGAGAAAAATAATGGGACTTTGTCTGTATTCACAGATCTTTCATAAGGATGTGAGCTATCTTCATGACTAATGCAAATGATAGCAGATGGTGTGGGAGACAGTGAAATACAGCCATATAGTCCTTTTTTATTATTATCATTAAAGGGAGGGTCTTAATTCCAGTCTAGGAACTCAAAACATTTGAACTCTACCCAAGACTTTCATTTTTTTCAGCCAGAAACACAGCTTTAGAGATATGGTGTATGATAGCCTTACACATAAAAAAAATATTATAACAATATTACTTTCTGTCTGGTGTGAAAAAAGAAGTTGTTTGATCGATGTGGAGAATTCCATACTTGACACAACTGTTTATTTATTTATTAACAATTTTTAAATCCTCAGCAGGAGACATTCTCATCTTTTATATGGAAGTCCAGAGATAAACAAAATGATGAAGATTTATTAATCTAAAGCAGGAATTATATGTACAATATCTTGGGAAAAAATCCTAATAAAATCAAGTTTTTAATGCCAAATAACTTTTCCTAAGACTGTGTTATACATGTACAATGTATCACAATTTCTTAAGAACTACTGGAAAGATGATAGTCCCTGAATGAAATACGTATCTGGCAAAGTGGCAAGCAACTCTTGGTTCAGTTCAAACCCTAACTGAAATGTAGAGTATCTTTCAGAATTGCTGGCAAGAAACATTGAAGCAATTTCCATGCAATGCCATGAAGCAATAGGCGATGTAAGCAAGTCCTTTCCATGTGTAGACAAACTTATGGAGCAATGTGATAATACATTGTGAGACTTATTATATTTTATTTGGGGGTCCCATTTCTGTCACATGTAAGAACATTTCATCTTATTTTTCTGTAAAATAAAAATGACATTTTCAGCAATGCAGCCTGAAGACTCAAATTGAAGCAACCCATTAAATATATAAGGGTTTTAAAAATCTAATATTGGTATGGTTGGCTCATAATTTTGGAATTTCTTAAGCTGATACCTACAATGAATTTGCAGAATCTTAAGCACAGTGAACAAAATCATGCCTTTTAAAACCCACTGTTATAGTCCAACTGCACCAGAATACTTTGCTTTTTAATACTGTTGAGAAATGTTGCTCTTTAATTTCCAACATCAATTTATCAAAAGATACATGTTGTTTTGACCTGGGATAATTTTGTGTCTAAGATGTACAAAATTGTTAGCGATGTCCTATTCTTTAACCATTCTGTATAAGATCAATATGTTAGCAATTCAAATTTAATCCAAATCAGAACATATCTTGACACACACAAAGGTTCTGTTCCTGTTGGAAGAATCATTCAGATACTTAACATACGAAAATATTTGTCTGTGTTAGATCTGGAAGCGTGGGCACAAGGAACGGAGACGAGGCATCGAATAGTGACTCCGACTCTTTATTAGTGACTTCAGAACAGAGCGAAAAGCTAGGGCAGCAGCAGCTCCTTTTATAGAGCTGGCTGCTGTCACAACATCTAATGATTTGAGTTTGCCACGCTGGAAAGCGTCCAATCAGCGGCGACCTTCTAACAATCAGATCAGCCGACAATGACCAATCATGATCCGCTATTAGCGGGCCAATCAGAAGTGCAGGTTTACAAGCCTGCTGTGAAAGCAAAAATATTTAGAATCGCAAGCTAACGAGTTTGCTTAGTTTGTAACACCCCTCCCCCCTAGGTTCCGTCTCAAGGGTGGGGTGATGTATTCTCGCAGGTAGGCAGGCCATCTCACCTGTCTACCTGATCTTTGTTGCTCCACCAGTCTTTGCCCAGACTCTGGTTCCGGTGGGCTGTGGGTTGAACTCGGCGGTGATGGTGAGCTGGCTGCTCTGATGGGCAACTCAGTGTTGTCATCTCTACTCCCATCAAGGCTGTCATCTGGATTCTCTGATGCTGCCGTGCTGCTTCGTGGAGAGATGGCCATCTGCCCTGGCTCTTTTTCAGAAGATGAATAATCCAGGTTTGGTTGCACTGATTGCTGGTTTTTGAGTACTGGGTCAGATGCTAGTTCATTTTCAGCCCCCTCAATTTCCCTTCCCCCCCTGGTTTGGAGTTCAGGGCTTGTGAAGGGTGTAGATGCCAGCCGGGAGCGTAGCAGGTCGATGTGACACTTCCACAGTCTCCCATCAGCAGTTTGTAAATGGTAGGAATGGGGACCCATAAGTTGAGTTATGGTAGCGGGGACCCACAATGGGTCACTGGTAAGGTTTTTTGCAAAAACCGGGTCGCTTATCTTGAATGTGCGATACTTGCTACTGGAACCCAGAGGCTTTTCCGGCATGTAGGCAGGGTGTAGATGGTCAAGATGTGATCGAAGTTTCCGGCCCATCAGGAGTTCGGCTGGAGTCTTGTGTGTGGTGCTGTTTGGAGTAATATGTTGGAGGAGAAGCATCCTGGTCACCTTGTTGTGTATATTCCCTTGTTCCATCTTGTGTAAGGTTTTCTTTATGAACTGGACCATTCGTTCAGCCCTACCATTGGCCACAGGGTGAGCCAGCGATGTTAAAGAGTGGTGTATCCCCTGGTCTGCTAGGTACTGTTCAAATGCCAAGGTGATGAACTGTGGGCCATTGTCTGAAACTAAGACATCTGGCAAGCCGTGTGTGGCAAATAGTCTGTTTAGTTTTTTAACGACTGCCTCTGTGGTGGTGTTCTTCATTTTGTGGACCTCCAGCCAGTTGGAATAGGCATCCACTGTTATGAGAAATGTATGTCCTTTTGTGGGTCCCACAAAATCAATGTGGATACGGGACCAGGGACCTCGGGGTGCTTCCCATTCGGTTGGTGGGGCTTTTGGTGGGGCTGAGCGTGTTTGTTGCAGGTGGCTACCCAGGTTTCTATTTGTTTATCTATACCTGGCCACCAAGCGTAGCTCCTTGCTAGTGCCTTCATCCGCACGATGCCCATCATGCAATAGTTTTAGGACTTTATGCTGTAGTCTTTCTGGGATGACGACTCTGTCTCCCCATAACACATATCCCTTTTGGGTGAAAAGTTCTGTCTGTCTGTGTTTGAAGGGCTTGAAGGTGTCGTTGAGTTCATTGTCAGGCCAACCTCTTTCTACCCAGCTGAGGACTCATGCCAAACAAGGGTCTTTCCTTGTTTCAGATGCGATGTCTTGTACAGTCAGCGGTGGCGAAGGGAGTGTCTCGATTTGTAGTGTGGCTAGGGTTGGAACTGGGTCATCTAGGACTTCGGGTAGCGGAAAATGGCTCAGGGCGTCAGCATGAGGAATGGCTTTCCCCGGACGGTGTAGCAGTTGGTAGTTGTATGCGGCTAAAAACTCTGATCAGCATGTCATTCTTGGCGATAGGATATGGGGAGTTGGTTGATCCCCCACCAAGATGCCCAGTAATGGTTTGTGATCAGTGATTATAGAAAAGGACCTTCCATATACGTACTCATGGAATCGTTTGATCGCAGCCACAATAGTGAGAGCCTCTTTATCTAGTTGGCTATAGTTTCTTTCAGTTTTAGATAAAGTTCTGGAAAAAAATGCAATGGGTGCTTGAGTGCCGTTTGGTAGGATGTGGCTCAGGATGGCTCCTACTCCAAACGGTGAGGCGTTACAGGTGACGTTTAAGGGTAAAGTCTCATTATATTGTATCAATACAGCATCAGATGTTAAAAGGTCTTTTACTTGCTGAAAAGCTTGCTCTTCTCGATGTCCCCAGACCCAGGAAGCCTTCTTATCGAGGAGCCTATGCAGGGGTTCAACAACAGTTGCCTTCTGGGGTAGAAAGATGTTATAAAAGTTAATAAGTCCCAGGAAGGCTTGAAGATCTGTTTTGTTTCTAGGTCTTGGGGCGTTCTTTATTGCAGCCAATTTTTTCTCAATAGGGTAAATTCCCTGTTTGTCAAGAAGGTAACCAAGGAATTCAACTCTCTCCATACACAGTTGGCACTTGTCCTTCTTGACCTTCAGGCCAGTGTCTTTAAATTTTTGGAGGACCATTCTTAGCTGCTTTTCTAGTAGACTTCTAGTGGGGGCAGCTATGAAGACATCATCGAAATATGGCACGACTCCTTTTATGCCTTGTAGCAATCTCTCCATCAGACTTTGGAAGATGCCAGGTGCTACACTTACTCCGAACTGGAGTCTATTACACTTGAATGCCCCTCTGTGCATAACTATAGTTTGGGCTTCTGTGGTCTCTGCATCTACAGGCAGCTGCTGGTATCCTTGGCTAGGTCCAATTTTGCAAATATTTTCCCACCCCCAAGGGAGTGAAGTAGGTGTTGGACCACAGGCATGGGATAAGCACTCTGCTGAAGCGCGTGATTTAGGATGGCCTTGTAATCCCCACAAATTCTCAGAGATCCATCAGGCTTTATGGGGGTTACAATTGGAGTCTCCCATCGGCGTGGTCGATCGGTTCCAACACGCCTTGGCCTATTAATTTGTCCAATTGTTCGTCAATCTTTGGTTTAAGTGCAAAAGGCACTCAACGGGGCTTAAGGCGAATGGGCGCAATATCTAGGCAGAGGTTAAACGATATGGGGGATCCCTTGTACTTGCCTAGCTTCTTGGTGAAAACTTCCTGGAATTCTTGGACGAGAGCCGCTTCCCAGTCATCGCTTTCAGTTTGGTTGATGCCTGCCAGTTCAATTCCTAGTGGCGCAAACCACTGCAAGCCTAATAAGCTGGGTCGATCCTTATCGATGACTGTAAGTGGTAGAGTTGCGGCATGGTCTTTGAAGGAGACTTGGACGTGGCTGGAACCGGCAACTGGGATCCTATTTCCTTGGTAGTCCTTCAATATGATTCTTTGAGGGCTGAGATCCTGGCGACGGATGTCAGGGATCAGCTGTTTGAGGGTTTTCCAGGAAACCATTGATAGGGATGACCCGGAGTCGACGTTCATAATGCATGGACGCTTCTCAATGGTGACTTTTACTTGGATCTTTCTTGCGTCAAGGGATGAAGCGTGGCCGATGGTGATGGTTTGGTGTGCCTCTTCTCATCTGGTAGAAGTGGCTGGTGCTCGATTTCTGTAGTAGTGGTTCCATTGGTTGCTTGGGCGGTCCCGATTTACTGATGGGGTGCCTGTTGTCTGCCGGAAGTTATTTTCTCTGTGGGTTGGGCTGGACCCTCGCTTGCCTCTATAGACTTTTGCAATATGGCCTCCCTTTCCATAGGAACGACAGAGGGTGTCTGATCGTGGGTGGTTTCCCCCGCATCCAGCACACTGATACGAGGGCTTACGAGCCCGTTGATCTCGCTGATCGCGGTCTGATCTGAGTCTGTTGACCTCCTCTTCCTCGCTTTCTGAGGAGGATTTGAGATCTTCATGGTGCATGGTTGTTGCGTGCCTTTCAGAAAGGGGCGTATGGTCACTGGCGAGTTGGTGGTGCGGTGCGTTCGCTCAGCGCATTCGAGCTGCCAATTTTCTGGTTGCTTCTGCTGCAGTAGCATCAGTGATGACATCCACGAGGGCGATGTCCCCCTTTGCCATGATTTTGCTCTGGGTTGTGGGGTCTTTTAGACCCAGAACAATTCGATCTCTCATGGCTTCTTTGAGGTTTGCGAAGCCAGGTTTCTGAGGTCCGCGATGAAGTCTCCAACACTTTCACTTTCCTGTTGGTCCCTCTGGTAAAACTCATGTCTCCTGATGAGTGTTGGCACTGCTGGGGCATAATGGGCCTGGAGGATTGGGGCGAGGTTGTCCCAGTCCATTGTCTTGACTTCAACTGGTTTTGCAAGTGCCTTTGCCATTTTAAAAAAGGCGGGCCCACAATGGGTCAGGAACACCACTCGTTTCTTGCCAGGTGCTGCATCCTTCAGGTTGTTGGTTTCCAGGAACATTGAAACCTGTCCATATACAAGTCCCAGTCTTCATTAGCCGGGTCAAATGGAGCGGGTGGTATGGTGCCGCTGGTCATTCTGCTGCGATTGGTGCGCTCTCAGCCATGTGCTCTGTTAGCGTTCAGTGAGTGTTCATTCAGCTCTCTCATCTCTGAATCCCACCCTCGTCGCCAGTGTTAGATCTGGAAGCGTGGGCGCAAGGAACGGAGACGAGGCATCGAATAGTGACTCCAACTCTTTATTAGTGACTTCAGAATGGAGCGAAAAGCTAGGGCAGCAGCAGCTCCTTTTATAGAGCTGGCTGCTGTCACAACATCCAATGATTTGAGTTTGCCACGCTGGAAAGTGTCCAATCAGCGGCAACCCTCTAACAGCCAATCAGATCAGCTGACAACGACCAATCACGATCCGCTATTAGTGGGCCAGTCAGAAGTGCAGGTTTACGAGCCTGCTGTGAAAGCAAAACTATTTAGAATCGCAAGCTAACGAGTTTGCTTAGTTCGTAACAGTCTGTTCTACTTGCTACACTGTCAGATAGAAAAAGTGAGGTCTGAAGCAAGGTTGATCATAGAATGCTCTTGAACTAAAAACTAAAATATTATTCCTTAAAAAATCCAGAATACAAGTTAGATTTTACAGTATTAATTTATCACAGAAATGACATAACATAACATCTGAGGTGGATTGGACTAGTTCTGGCATAGCAGTAGCAGAAATTTTGAGTAATTTAGAGAATGGGCAAATACCACCTCTGGCTGGCCCTGCCTGCCCGCCTGCCCACTTGCCTCCTCACTGCTCACCCTGCCCACTCACCTGCTTGCCCCATCCCACCCAGTCACTCCTCATCTTGCCTTGTTTGCACTGACCACACAGTCTCTGTGGCTTGCCTGTACTCCCACATGATGCCTCGGCCCAACTGAGTGGCCCTGATCTGCCTGTCTGGGTAAGGAAGCCTGAGAGTCATGGCCTAGCTAGCTGCCCCAACTTCCATTGCTGCCTGCCTTCCCTACTCCCCTCCACACAGCACGCAGCCCCACCATGCTTCCCTGCCTTCCCCACAGCCTTCCTGGTGGTCCCCTTGGTCAGGCTCACTTGCCTGACTTGCCTACTCCCTTCCACATAGCCCATGGCCCCACAATGCTTGCCTGCCTTCATTGTGGGGAAGGGAAGTGACTGGGCTGCCACTGCCTTTCATTGGGGTGCATGGAACAAGACAGAGCACCTCCAGCCATCTCTTCTCTTCATCCTTCTCTTCTTCTATTTGTGGATAGAAGAGTTTTCCCCACCTACCACTGCCCAGAGATGCCCTTGTTTTCCCCAAATTCCCTATGCAATTCTTTGCCTATCTGATGTCCAGTTCTGTCGCATTTCTTGCCATCATGTGCAGGGAAAAGAACGTTTGTGTTGGGCTAAAAAAAAGTTTAATCAATCAATTATAACTTCTTGCAAAAGAAAAAGATCTCGTGAAGTTGGAATTGATTGAGTGATATTTTTTTTTAGCCCCACACAGACTTTCGTTTCCCTGCACACGATGGTGAGAAACAGGACGAGCTCAGGGGTGGGGTTCTACCAGTTCGCACCTATTTGTTAGAACTGGTTGTTAACATTCTAAGCAGTTTGGAGAACCGGTTGTTAGAAGAAATTACTGGCCTAATCCTGTAAGGAAGACAAGAAGGAAACATTCTGGTGTTGCTTACAGAAACTGCCTCTCCGTTAACCCTTATTACATTCTTGGCAGGACTAGACTTCCTGTCTCAGGAACGCCTCTGGAGTTTTTTTCCCCCTCCTTTGTTGGTATTTTGCTTGTGGGGAGTGACCATTGAAAAAAGTGACTTATGACCATTTTTCACACTTATGACTGTTGCAGCGTCCCCACAGTCTTGAGAGGCCAGGCGAGGATATGCGTGCCTTGATATGAGTGATATTGAATTGGCCATGCCCAGCCAATAACATGTCCACCCAGTCACATAACCACCAAGCCACACCCACCAACTAAGCCACGTCCACAGAACCAGTTGTTAAAAAATTTGAATCCCACCCCTGGATGAGCTGGATATCAGGTAGCCAAAGAATTGCTTGGGAGAAACGAGGGCATCTGGGCGATGGTGCATGGGAAAGTTCCATGGTGTGGCCCAGGACATAGCAGGCAAAATGGGCAACAGAGAGGCCAACACAAGGTAAAGAGGAACAAAACAGCCCCATCATGTCACACCCTCTTCTGCCACCAAGCAAGGCCAGCCGTGCGTGGACTTTCCTTCGCCCATGCTGTTTTCCACCATTCTATGCTGTCCGGGAGGCAGGCTGCTTGTCTGCACTGCTTCCCGCACTTACTGGACACTTGCTTCTGAGCCTTGAATGCTCTCCATCTTGCCAATGGCTTCCTGGCACTTCTTCTCCTTGTAGTACTGAGCTGCTTGGTTTTTGAAATCCAGTGCCATTTCTCTGGGTGCAAAGCCAGAGCACTCTTGAAATCCAAGAATGCTGGATTTCAAAAGCCAAGGAGCTCAGTGCTATTAAGAGAAGAAGTACCAGGAAGCCATTGGCAAGTATCACAGGGCATTGCTGGAGCTCAAGGGGCTGGCCTTCCCCTTTACCACCAGCAGCAGGAGGAAGGTAAGGGCAAGGTAAAGCCAAACTTCTGCCCAGGCAAGAGCTGCTGGTGGGGCAAGGCTGCAGGGCAATCCTGGCTGGAATCTCCCATCCCTTTGTTTGTAAATCTCCCCAAAAGAGGGAGAGAATGAAGTTCTACCATCATCCCACTGCCATTTCTGGGCAACGTGGGCCAAGCGTGATCATCCCTTCATGCACTTTCTTTGGGAGACTGTCAAGGAGCACTTGGTAGGCTCAGGTTTGGCTGTCTCATGAGGCAGCTTTGGCTGCCGGTGCTAGGATCACTGCTCAGGGGATGCAGCTAGGCTCCAAAGTTAAATCTTCCTTTTCTTGCAAGTGCATACAAACATCATTAAAGGGAGAAATGGTCACTCCAGTCACCAGAAAAACTGAGAATGAAAACAATGTATTCCAGTTAAATTAGAAGTGGTTCTTTGTGAAGGATCTGTGAAAATTTTGGAATATTGCAATAAGGTCCAAGAAAAAGGATTATAAAGCAGAAAGATTTAATTAAAGGAGAAGAGACCCGCTAACTGACTGCTTTGAAAATGTCTTTCAAATGTGTTTTCAGTTGTAGGATTGGAAATATTTGCTTGACTGTATGTTTTAATGTTCAAACAGAATAATCTTTATCAGTATATGCAGAGATGTATTCTTCAAGCTGTAATGCATTTTGCAAAACTCATTATGGTAAACAGAATACCATTGTAGAACATCATTTCTCACCAAAAATGCAATTTAATGGGGAGTAAAGTAAGATTTTACACAGGCAAGAAAAAATGTATAAAATAGGTGGTGCCTGGCTCAAGTGGAAGTAACTGTGAGACGAATTGATGAGATGGAAACTTATCAAATAGATCCAACCTAGAAACAAGAAGAAATTTCCTGACAGTGAGAACAATTAATCAGAGAAATGGGATGCCTTCAGAAATTGTGGGTATACCATCACTGGAGGTTTTTAAGATGAAATTTGTCCAAAATAGAATAGAATAGAATAGAATAGAATAGAATAGAATAGAATAGAATAGAATAGAATAGAATAGAATAGAACAGAATTCTTTATAGAATTCTTTATTGGCCAAGAGTGGTTGGTCACACAAGGAATTTGCCTTGGTACAAATACTCTCAGTATACATAAAGGAAAAGATACATTCGTCAAGAATCATAAGGTACAACACTTAATGATACTCATAGGGTACAATAAGCAATAAAATCATACTAGGAAACAGTCAATATAAATCGTAAGAATACAAGCAGCAAAGTTACAATCATACAGTCACAAGAGGGAGGGGATGGGTGATAAGGAGTGATGAGAAGATTAACAGTAATAGTAGTGCAGACTTTGTAATAGTTGAACAATGTTAAGGGAATTATTTGTTTAGCAGAGTGATTGCTTTTGGGAAAAAACTGTTCTTGTGTCTAGTTCTTCTGGTGTGCAGTGCTTTATAACGTCACTTTGAGGAAAGGAGTTGAAACAGTTTATGTCTGGGATGTGAGGGGTCTGTAAATATTTTCACAGCCCTCTTTTTGACTTGTGCAGTATACAGGTCCTCGATTGAAGGCAGGTTGGTAGTAATTGTTTTTTCTGCAGTCCTAATTATCCTCTGAAGTCTGTGTCTGTCCTGTTGGGTTGTAGAACCAAACCAGACAGTTATAGAGGTGCAGATGATAGACTCAATAATTCCTCTGAAATTGTGGTTATACCATCACTGGAAGTTTTTAAGAAGAAATTTGTCCATAATAGTATAGTAGTGCTTTAGCAGGGGTTGGACTAGAAAACCTCCAAGGTCCCTTCCAACTCTGTTATTCTTTATAAACCTCTCCACTTAGTGTTACCAAGAGAATGGTGATAAACACTATTTGGAAATTTACATCAGGTCTTCTGATAGCAAGATCTCATCTTATTGGCTAGTATCAAAGGGAAGATGACTTTCAAAAAGCTTCCTCTCTCATCATAACATGCAATATGAAGCAAGGTGTGGCAGGGAGAGGGATGGGCAGGTAGAGGCCTTGATGTGAGTGACATTGAGTTGGCCATGCCCACTCAGTCATATGATCACCCAGCCATGACCACAGAACCGGTAGTAAAAATCTCACCACTATATAACATCATAACATAATACAATGCATTTCCTTATTAAGGACAAAAGCCATATATTCTCTGGGAAGAGAAGATAAGTCTAAGATCATTGATCTCATTTCCTTTTCAAATATCAATAGATTTAACTGTTTCATTAAAAATGAGCCCAATAATTATTTGCATGTTTCTTCTTGTTATTATACTTTAGAAGAGTTCTTGGTGAAACTTAATATAGTGATTGTATCAGAAAGTTCCCCGCTGTCATTGCCACAAAATTATATCCAAGTGTAAGGCCATAATTCTTTAAAGATCAGATACATTTTTCCCATTCTCCTTCAGGTTTATTTCCTCAATTTTTAATCCCATAATCATAGAATGAGAAGAGACTACAAGGATCATCTTGCCCAACCTGGAATGTGAAGAAAACCAATTTCCTCCATCTTTTTGTAGAATTGTTGCAAGTTTGAGAAGCAGCTCATTAGTTTCAGTTTCCAGGTCATTATTAAAACTATTGAATAATACTGCCCTCAAGAAAAATTCCAGCAGAAACCCACTATTAACGCTTTGTATCCGGGATTTCGAGCCATGAATGTTGACTTTCTGAGCATTTGGTTAGCCAATCATTTATGGATCCATGTTATGACAGTACTATCACACTTTCAGCCTGGCAATGATAATATCATGTGGAATTAAAGATTGACCTAATTGTGAATAATCTTGTTAACAAACATTTAAAGATATCAGCCTACATATGGATTTCAAAATATTCCCTTTTTAAAGTTTTCTGTATTGCCATTGTAAAACATTTTGTTGTTGATTATTGTCTTGTTAACTAGATAAATGTGTCTTCTACATGCAACTATATTCATAAAATTTTAACTGCTTCAGTGTTGGTATATTTAAATTTATCTTTATGCAGTGAAAAAAGTGGGATGCATAGCATTAGAGAAATGTATTTTGACAGGAAACTATGAGCAGTTTGTGCCAGACTGAGAAAGAAAATGGAAGTATTAAGGAAGTCTGTAGCTACTTATTCATTTCATTCATTAATAGCATTAACTGTTTTATTGAGTTCTGATGATTTCACAGACATTATTTATATCCCTACAGGTATATTGGGTCCCTGGGCACAAGGGTGATCTGTGATAACATACCAGGACTAGTCAATAAACAGCGGCACCTGTGCCAGAGTTACCCAGATATCATGCAATCCATAGGGGAAGGAGCTAAAGAGTGGATTCGGGAATGCCAGCACCAATTCCGTCACCATCGTTGGAACTGCAGCACTTTGGACAGAGACCACACCGTTTTTGGCAGAGTCATGCTTCGAAGTAAATCTCTTTATCAGTTTAGAGAGATAAGGCAGTATGAATTTCCCTCTCTTCCCTTCCCTTCCCTTCCCTTTCCCCCCTCTCCCTCTCTCTTTGTATATGCATTATCTTTCTCTCTCTTCTGCTATATGCTAAATAAATAAATAGATCATTATCTTTCTTCAATGTTGCTTTGATTTTACATTTGACATAAAAATGTGGGGATGCTGCATTGCTTTAATTTTGTTCTTGGGCACAAAAATTTAATATCAAGTGTTGTAGTAAAACAACTAGTCGTTCTTCTTCTTCTTCCTCCTCCTCCTCCTCCCCCTCCTCCTCCTGTTTTTTTCCCACTGATAAAATTGCTTTCTGAGCTAGACTTTCTCGGAATTCTTTTCCATCAGTGTTCATCCAGATGCCTTGGATAGCCTCACAAACATGTTATGATGGGAACTACCCTTCCCTGCTTTCTTCTCTTGACATCTGTTAAGGTCTATGTCTGCAGAAGATGTAGCTCTCATCTGTTGATAAATTTGTACTTTTGAATTTTAACTGTTTTAGAAAGCCCTTGAAGCTGGATCATTAGAGGAGAAAGCCTCTCTTAATCAAAGCTTTTATAGAACAGTTTAGAAATACTGATTGTTTACTCCAAACTCTTTAGCCATTAGTTAAAATCAGCAAACCTTAAGACTTAGTTAACAGTTGATTCTAGTTAGAAAAGGTTGGTAATGATAGATTCAGATAGTGACTTGTTACAGTTCTTAAGGCACAACTGGCATATTTAGGTTTAAATGGAAAATAAATTCACTGGAGCTGATTATGTTTTTTCATGTGAAGGGCTTTTGAACTTTAAGGAAAAGTTTGCAGTACGGTGGAAATGTTGTAATGAGGAATTCTTTACTCTATTTACTCAGAAGTCCTGTTATATTCAGTGAGATTTACTTCCATGAAGAACTGTAACTTTATTTTAATCAGAAATGGCCCAACTTTTTTGAACAAATTGCTTTTCTCACTGCATAAAATACAGGATTGGCACCAAGTTTTATCACTTGTTTACAAGCTTACAGAGTTTAAAGTTTGCCCTCTTGAAATTGTTAACAACAGAGCTTGGAGTAGTTCTTCAAGATTAAAATACAGTGTTTTCTTTATTTAGTAAATTTGATTATTTGATTGCAAGAACCTAAATTTTAATATTTGAGATCAACACAATTTTAATAATTGGACAAATTCAATTCTGAATTCTGATCCCAAGATACCTGGAATGCCTCAGGTTTGGGAAGAAAAGTAGTATGTGCAAATTTTCTCCAATTCATTAAAAAAAAATTATTCATTATTTTGATTGGTGGTCCAACTTTCTACTCAGCTCAACCCCCAAGATAACTGACAGTAATTAAAATATAGACTACAAATGAAAACTACAAACAAATGCAAACATTAAATTTAAAAGTCCAGAAAGGAGCTATTCTTAAAACAGAGAACATTTTCCATTCTATTTTCTGTATGACTGAAAACAAACCAGGCAATATTGGCAACTAAAATTCTAATTGACTTAAAAAATGAACTAAAACCAGAATGAAGAGAGACAAAAACCTGATTAGAAATTTAAGAGAAGTGGAAATATGAAGGCTTGCTGCACTGCCACCAAACAAAAAGCCCATGTCACAGAGTTGACCTCCCTGTAATGGAGGAATTTAGTCAGTGTTAACATAGTTTTCTTATTTTTATTTTAGAATACACATTGGGGTAATGTGCAGGGAAAAAAATCACTTCAAAACATGGAGAATGAGCATACTTTGAATTATCCTTCTTTCACAGCTTGATATTATCCTTCTTTCACGCCTGAAAAGGTGTGCACATGTGTTTTTATGTCTTTATGTTTTCAATTGATGAAATTTCTTGGATAAACATCTTATTTCTCAAAAACAGTCCAGTTGCCTTAAAAAAAAAAAAAAAGCACCTTTGAAACAACTATGATCTGGATTACTGAGAATTTCCATAGACATGTTTTTATATAGTCAACTTTTCAATGGAAAACATGCTCCCAATCTCTTGGCTTTCTGCAAAGTGGTCAAAACCTGTTTGGGTAGCCATGTGTGTGGGACACAGGGGCTCACAAAACTGTGTGACTGGCTGTCCCATGAGAAATCCCCACCCCAGTCACCCCAGGTTAACAACTGCTAACCTCCCCATCTTGGAACTCTTCATCTTTTGTATTTTTATAACATTGCTTTATATTTTTAATTTTTTTTTCAAAAAAAATCTGTTTTTAATGCTTAATTAAAACAGAATAACACTTGCACCAATGAAAATCATCCCATTTGACACAAGGTGATTAAAAAAGCAGCTACTGAGTCAACTCTAAGCGTTTGGGGGAAATGATGATTATCTCTCCAGTCTGATTATGGGATAGAATCCAACTTGACTGTCCTGTTGAAGAAGGAATACTTGCTTGATAGTTTATCAGCTTCTAATACCATCAATCATGGCAGCGGTGAAGCAGCTTCTGCCCCTGTCTGAGAGAATATCATTGAAAAACCATAGAACTGTTTTCTAACAGGCTTAGTACGAAGACACACTTGAGTGTGGTCACAGGGGGATATGAAGCAACACATCATTTGTATGGATGACACCAAGCTAAATATCTCTAGATCAAGACAACTTGAACACACCAGGTTGGGTGGGGTGGGGGTGGAAAGCATAAAAAAGATGAAAGAAGGAAAGTTTCTAAATCCAAAAACAAAGGTATTCCCTGCTATGCTTGGAGTTTCACACTTTAGGGCAGGGTGTCAAATTCAAGGCCCGCAGGTCAGATCCGGCCTGCAATGTGGTTGGGTCATGGGGCCACCCTGGTCTACTCAATGCAAAGGGGAAAGATCAGCCCAGTCTATCCAGTGTGAAGAAAGATCAGGCCAGCGTAGCTTCAGCCCAGTTTACCCAATGCAAAGAGGAAACATGCTAGATGTAAGCCTTCGTTTGTACACATTGAAATTCTAGCAATAAACTATATTACTCACAGGATTTGTTGTGAATAGGTACGTTTATTTTCACTCGTTTTCCTTCAAACATGGCAACAATGGATATACTGGATAAAGTCAGCACTGAGATCATTCGTCTCTCAGTGCAATTTATCATGCAGCCCCACCCTATGCAGTTAACTAACATCCGCCCTCCCCATTAGTCCTACACGCCTCCACCCCACAACTTTAAATGCAACTAATTACCAAACAGAATGTGGTTTCAATTCCCAGGTTGTGCCGCAACTTCCCCAATGATTGTTTGTGTTTCGTTTCGGGTAATGAGAGGAGTTGGAGTAATAAACCTTCTCCCACCCCATCTTGTTTGCATGTTCATGCTGATATAAGATAAGTCGAACTGGGATGGGATCTTCAAAAGTTGATCAAGTTGATATATTGTAAATGGCAGGATCGGACTTTCATTCCCCAATCAAGATAATGTGTCGGGATTCACTTCAGGAGATAAACCAGTTAACTCTTTGAACCCCGACAGGCAGCCCCCTCTACCATTGCTCTTTCTGTAACAGAAAGGTTATTATTAGTTACATGTATACGTCGTATTTCATCCCTCCCACCCAGCTTGGTAAGGTTTTTTATATGGAACTGTCATCTCAAACGAGATGCTGATATATCTGTATATGGTATCCATGATGCATCAGCTAATGGGTAACCTGTCCACTTGACTAAATATTGCAATACTCCACGTCTACGACATGAATCGAGTATTTCATTGATTTTGTAATGGTCATCATGGACTGGTCCTGGAGTATGCAATCTAGGCTGTTGTCATGTCATATTTGCAGGTTTTAACAGACTGATATGAAATATGGGGTGAACTTTTTTGAACCAAGAGGGAAGTCGAAGAAATACGGGGTGAACTCTTTTGAACCGAGAGGGAAGTCGAAGAAATACGGGGTGAACTCTTTTGAACCGAGAGGGAAGTCGAAGACCAACTGTCACAGGATTGATTACTCATATAACTTGTAATGGTCCAATGTATTTTGGACCTAGTTTTTTACTAGTTAAACCGAGGTGTAAGTATTTAGTCGATAGATATACCCAATCTCTAATTTTATATTGTGTTTGTGTTAATCTTTTTTTATATGCTTGGGCTTTATACATTTCCTGTACTTTTTTCAAAGCGAGACGAACTGAGTTCCATTGCTTATGTATTTTATCTGCCCAGGTATTTGTGTTTTCTATATTGAGTTCTTGTTCATTATAGGGCCATATGGGTATTGGTACAAATTCCATACCACTTACTATTTAGAAAGGGGAATGACCAGTACTGCTATGTACCAGATTGTTATATGCTATTTCAGCATACCGTATTAGATCTGCCCAATCACTTTGTTGATAGTTAATGTAACAACAAAGATATTGTTCGATGGCGGTGTTTTCTCTTTCAGCTGCTCCATTGGTAGCTGGATAATACGCTGTACTTAGTCCTTGTGTTGAGCCAATCAAATGAATAAACTCCCACCAGAATTTTGAGATGAATTGTACTCCCCTATCGGATATTATTTTTCGAAGTACTCCGTGTAAGCAATAAATATGTTTTATAAATAACTCGGCTAACTTCTTAGCGGATGGTATTCCTTTATATGGGACAAAATGTGCTTGTTTGGAGAACAGATCAATTACCGTCCATATCACTGTGTAGCCATGGCTATTTGGTAGATCAACTATAAAGTCCATTCCAATGTCTTGCCAGGGTTTCATTGGTTCAGACACTGTTTGTAATAATCCTACTGGCTTTCCAATTTTATTTTTATTTATTATACATACAGAACTGTTGTCTTGCTAAATGTAACATTTTTAGGAACCCATAATGTCCTGCCTGTTTAATGTCATGACATTTTTTTAATACTATTGACCTTAATGTGTTTGGTACATATATTTTAGTTCCCCACCAAGCGACCCCATCTTTCATTTCTATTTGATTTTTATTACCTATTAGCCATTCATCTTCCCCTAATATTGTAGGTAAGTCGGTTTAAGTATTGTGGATCGTAAAGATTCTATTCTATTAGTAGTTGGTATCAATGGTTGGATCATATTCTCTTGTACATTATTATACTGAGGAAGCCTTGACAAAGCATCCACCATAAAGTTTCTTCCTGGTGGGACGTATTTTAGTGTGAAGTTAAAATTTTTAAAAAAATGTCCAGCGAACTTGCTTTGGTGACAACCTTCATGGATTTTGGAGTGCTTCTAAATTTTTATGATCGGTCCACACCTCAAATGGTTGTGAACTTCCTTCTAGTAAATGTCTCCAGTTCAGTAGTGCCCAGTGGACCACAAAGGCTTCCTTCTCCCAAATTGCCCAATTTCGTTCAGCTGGATTAAATTTCCTGGATGTATATGCACATGGTTGTAAATTGCCCTCTTTATTTCTTTGCAATAAAACAGCTCCTATCGCTACATCACTGGCATCCGCTTGAATGATAAATGGTAGAATTGTATCTGGTGTCTCAATACTGGCTCTTTTGCAAACAGATTTTTTAGATTATCAAACACTGTTGACATTGGTCAATCCACTTTAACATAGCACTTGGTTTTGGATTTTCAATACCAATGGATTTAGTTCATAATAAATCCATTAGTGGTATAGCGACATCAGCAAAACATGGAATAAATTATCTGTAAAAGTTTGCAAATCCCAAGAAACTTTGTAGTTGTTTCCTGGTCTTTGGAGCTTACCATTTTAATACTGCTTCCACTTTTTTGAGGGTCCATTTTCACTCCTCGTTCTGAAATACGATACCCAAAATAATCTAATTGTTTAGTATGGAATTCACATTTCGATAATTTTACATAAAGTTGGGCATTCAATAATTTTTAAGCACCTGTCTGATTAATTTAATATGTTCTTGCTTAGAATTAGAATAAATTAAAATATCATTCAAATAAACTAAAACACCTTTATACAAATGTTCATGTAACACTTCATTTATTAATTGCATGAATACTGCTGGAGCTCCTTGCAATCCAAATGGCATAACGTTATAGTAACTACCAAGAGGGCAATTAAACATGGTTTTCCATTCATCCCCTTCTTGACTTCTTACTCTATAATAGGCTTCTCTTAGGTCTACTTTCATGAATATACGTCCTTTGGCTAGTGTGGCTAGTAAGTCCTTCATTAATGGTAATGGATACAATGGTTCTACACAGATGGCATTCAATCCTCGATAGTCCACACATAAACGCAACCCTCCATCTTTTTTTTCCCCAGAATAACATGGGCACTGCCATATGGGATCTTCCTGGAGTGATAAATCCCCTTTGTAAATTTGTATCGATGTATTTTCTCATTTCCTCCAATTCCTTTTGGGTCATTGAGTACATTCGTGGTTTGGATAACACCACTCCTGGGATCAATTCGATGCCACAATCCATAGGTCGATGGGGTGGTAAACAATCAGTCCCATCTTCCTTGAATACATCTGCTAAGTCTTCATACTCAATTGGATAGGTTTTTTCAGTAAGTGTTTCCTCTCTTACTTGATTTATATTATTTGAAAGGCGAGGCGGGCCATCATCATGGCATGGTGGATTAGGACTGATAGCTAGATGTAATTTACGATAACCCCCTTCTCAATATATAGTGTGTTCCCATTTATCAAGCCAAGCTAGTCACAGAATTAATGCTTTGCTCATGTGAGGAACCACCACAAAAAAAATCCACTCCCAGTGCTCCCTCATCACCATTTTAATATATTCAGTTCTATGAGTTGCTGGAGCTCCACCGAATATAGATTTAGTCCTATTCAATTTTGAAGCAGATTGCATATCCTTCACTGTCATAGGTTGAATTGGACAATCCATAGCTCGATGCCCTGGTCTATCACAGCGAAAACATTTAAATATTCTATTATTTTGTGTTGATATTATTCTGGGTTGTGGTTTTGTACTTCTGTTTATAAACTTTTGTGGTTGTATTAATCCTTCCAGCCTCGGCTTCAAATGACACAAACCATCATCTAATTCAATTGCTACACGATATCAATCAGTCAATGTAATATACGAACCTCTATATAAACAATGATGTAATTTAGGGTCCATTCCTTCTTTAAATATATGAATTAATAAACTCTCCAGTAATGATGGGAGTTTACTAGCCACTCGTCAAAAATCATTTACATATTCCTGTACTGTTTTCCCTTTTTGTTTTATCATTAACAAACCTTCTTCTGCTTTCTTGTCTGCAGATGTATCTTCAAATCAATTTCTTAATGCATCCAAAATCGTCCTATATCCCCCAACTCCTCCGCTGTATGGTGATATAGATCAGATGCCCATTCGTATGCTTCTCCCACTAACACTCCAGTAATGGCCACTACCATTGACCAATTTGAGAGATAACAATGGGAGTAGAAATCAAAATGGTTTAATATTTGGCTTAAGAAAATAGACACTTTATTTGCGTTCCCATCAAACGTGGTTGTTAGAGGAGGGGGCCCCCACCTCCCTGGTACTTGACCTCCCCAACATGCTCCATAATCTAGGTCTTGTGGTTCTACTGACCGAGGTCTATGGAATATCCATCTTCCCCTATGTTTCTATCCTCCATTCTCCTAGAAAGTAAGTCCAATCTTTCCAATCCACTTCCGACTTCCGACTCCTGAAATTCTAATGGACTGGATGCATATAAAAGGTCCTTTTCAGGCTGTAATACCGGTTTCTGAATCAAGGTCCCCCTCTCCTTTGTTCCTTTTAAAGTCACCTCTCCGAATTGTATCCTTAATATTTCTAATGTGTCACTTCCTGGGAATGTCCATTGACTTTCTTCGGACCCAGACCAACATTTCACTTTCCAATCCATTGGATGTTTCCTTTGCCTATATTCTTTCCCCTTTCCCTCTCTTAAACCAGGGTCTGGGTCACTTAATCGCACCTTGTTTTAGGTTTTACTACAGGTGGTACTGTCAATGGCGCGTCCTCTCTCTCCATTTCCCCCGTTCATTTTCCATTGCCCTCTCCACCATAATCTTCAGCCACTTCTATGCCTTCCTCCACCGTCCATTCAGGATCTATGCCTTCTGCCATTATCCACAGTGAAGTAGGTTTGTTTGTTTGAGAATAAAGGTCAGTGCTGACTTTCTGTAAGCCTTTGTTTATACACGTAGGAATTCTAGCAATAAGCTATATTACTCACAGGATTTGTTGTGAATAGGTACGTTTATTTTCACTCGTTTTCCTTCAAACATGACAACCACAGATATACCGGATAAAGTCAGCACTGAAATCATTTGTCTCTCAGCGCAATTTATCATGAAGCCCACCCTATGCCTCCACCCGTAACTCTAAACGCAACTAATTACCAAACAGAATGTGGTTTCAATTCCCAGGTTGTGCCGCAACGTCCCCATGATTGTGTTTCATTTTGGGTAATGAGAGGAGTTGGAGTAATAAACCTTCTCCCACCCCATCTTGTTTGCATGTTCGTGCTGATATGAGATAAATCGAACTGGGATGGGATCTTCAAAAGAGACGTTTTCTGATCAAGTTGATATATTATAAATGGCAGGATCGGACTTTCATTCCCCAATCAAGATAATGTGTCGGGATTCACTTCAGGAGATAAACTGGTCAACTCTTTGAAGCCCAACACTAGGAGTTTGGGGAGTGGTGTCAAGGTGGCCACACCCATCCAGTTGACCACACCTACCCAGTCATCCCCCCCCCCGAGGTCAATCACAGCCCTGATGCAGCCCCCAATGAAATTCAGTTTGACACCCCTGCTTTAGGAGGTGTTCCTACAATCCTTTCAAACTTAGGCTATAGATCAGCTGCACCATTTCTGGACATAAATAATTTGCTATGATTAGTCATACATTAGCATTTTAAAGATTGCAAAAGGTCTGCTTTTTGGACTTATCTGGAACCTACAATAATATAGAATATAAAAACTGGGTTCCAGAACAGAGTTGTTATGGTATCAATATTTCATCTGTGCTAAAAGAGCTGTCAATCTGCTTTTTGAGTTACATAAAAAGTGTTGCTGTTAGTACATAAACCTCTAAACAGTTTTGGGACCTCACAATTTTTCCAAGTATGTAAGTCTCTTAGGCAATTAAGATCCTAGCAGCAGTACCAAATGAGCTTTTCCATGGTAATGTCTAATGCAACTTCCCCTTCAGTGCCAATACATTTTATATCCCTTTCAAAAGTTTGCTTTTTATTGTTGTCCTTCTCCAGCCATAATTCCCACTGAAATTTCTATTTTAAAGGGTTTTCTTCAACTTGTTTTTAATTTAGTTTTACTTTGTTTAAGCCTGAAATCTCTTTTGGAATGATTGTAAACTGCTTTTGGATGTTGTATAATACAAAATAGCATAGAAATGTTTTAACAAGTGATCTGCCTTTGAAAGAATATATGTTAATATACGTTTTTCTGGTGTTTCTGCTACTAATCATAGAATTTTGCTTTAGTTAGAGTGTATCAGTATCAAAGGTCAGGGAATATTCTGTAAGGCAGCTTTTCTCAAATTTGTAGCTTGAATTTATGTGGACTTCAACTCCCAGAATTCCCCAGGCATATCATCCAAATTAGCTACCTGGATTCGGGATGCTTGGGTTGGAGAAATGGGGAGATAGCCAAATCTTTTGCAAAGAGACCTCCCTGGTTTCCCTTAAGGCAAATAAAATGCACTGTTTGCTTTGCATAAAAGTGATTGTATATAGGCTGTTCTTGCAGAATACAGTGGTATGTTTTTTATTTGCTCTTGCTTTTACAACCATTGTAAAACCAGGTGCAAATTTAGAGAAGATCTATGAAATATTAGTTAGTAGTCTGTGCTATATGGGGACTTGCCAAACAATTTAATGTATCTGGGAAGAAGAACTCTGTCTTTCCAACCAAACATCTCCCCCCTCCCCAGTCCCATATGTGAATGAGTTGGGATAATAGTTGCTCACTATATTCAAAGAATAGTCTAAAATCAAGCAGCTTCTACAGTGATGATAGATAAGCAAGGGAAAACCTTGAAAACTGTAACACAGAACCCACGATAGTTTTTTTTTCCATATAATGTCCTTCAGCTGTGTTCAGATTACAGTTCTAGAATTTATAAAGTCCTCCCATCCTACCAAAGGCACTGATATAGAGACAGCACAAACTGAAATATCTAAATTATCCATTCCAATGCATGAAAAACAAAATGAAAATAATATTTTAAATTGCTTGGCCAGAACATTTTTTTCCTAATTAGGACTCACACCCTTGAATGTTAGTTATACTTTTGTAAGATAGTACATAGCTAAGAAGTCCATTTTTCTGGCATTGTCACCAGATGAATTTTTACAATAACTTGAATTTAATTCTTCTTTGGTTTATCCACTTCTAAACCCTCTTTTGATCCAGAAAATATTTTAGAATATTTGCTTGGCATGCCTTAGTTTAGCTTCTCCTAGAATATGAACTGATTGTTCATTGACAATACAAGCATTATCTCAATTATGCTTTAGTGGATGAGATAAGTATCTGTAGTGTTACTGTTATGTCATATTTTCAGGTTCTTTAAAAATGTTATCTGCAGTTAGTAGATTATCTTTTTCTGTTCTTGCTACCCAAGAGCCTTTTACTTGGAACTGTTAGGAAATGAACATGGATGGGAAAGGCTTTATTTTTCAAATATGTATTCTATTGTTGAGATAGATATATCTTCCAAAGGATTGATTGAATCATCTGTTATTCTCTTAACACATCTCTTAACATCTCTTATTTTGGCATGTAAAGATAAAGCAAGCATGTACCCATAGTTCCATTGATTTCTAACTATTAAATTATTAGGCGGATTAAAAATACAATAAGATACCCAAACAATATACAAACTTATGTGCTCTTTTCAAAACAATCTAGCTGTTTCCTGACTCACTCGTGTTTATTTCTTTTATCTATATGGCAGGTAGTAGAGAAGCAGCCTTTGTCTACGCAATCTCCTCAGCTGGAGTTGTATATGCCATCACCCGGGCCTGCAGCCAAGGCGAGCTGAAAGCCTGCAACTGTGACCCCCGTAAGCGGGGCCGCTCAAAGGATGACAGAGGGGACTTTGACTGGGGGGGCTGCAGTGACAACATCAATTACGGCATAAAGTTTGCAAAGGACTTTGTGGATGCCAAAGAGAAAACAGTGAAAGATGCCCGTGCTTTAATGAATCTGCATAACAATCGTTGTGGCAGAACGGTTAGTAATACCAACCTTAGATTGGAGGGAAGCAATTTTTGTAGGATAGGGCTACAATATAAATGAATGAATGAATGAATGAATGAATGAATGAATGAATGAATGAATGAATGAATGAATATAGAAAGAGGGGGGCACCTAAAAGCTACAAAAGGTTTGACTGATGGCATGTCAGCATCATTGGCAGATGGATTGGGCTGAACTTTTTTAATTTGATGGGTTTAAAATGAATAATTGGAACATTGAAATTTGTGGAAAAGGTGAAAATGAAACAAAAGAAAGCCCCCAACATAGTTTTACTACTAAAACCAACTAGCACAATGTGGAGATAATACAGTAATATATTTTGAGAGATGAACCAATTGTCCAATGCAATCTTGGGGTTATATAACCATTCGTATTATTATCTTATGCTTTGTAGCATTTTATAATCAACCTGAAAACTTTTTAGACAACAAGAAATAACAGCATCATCAACTTCACAAAAGCCCAGGAATTTGTTAGGAACTGGGACTTTGAACCCTCTTCAGGTTCTTAGCCACATTCAAGAAATGTGCAGTTCACTTTGATTAAATGTTCAGATCTTTGATTAAAGGTCTGATACTATCAATATCTGGAATATAAATAAAACAGGGAAAGAGAAAGAAGCATCTCAAGGCAATAATTGAGATTTCTAATCCCCCCCCCCACACGCACACACCAAATAGGAAGTTTGTAGCACCAATAGCTGCTACTTCAGTAAAACCAACATAAGGAATTTATTTTATACTGACATTCTTATATTTTTAAAAAATCTCTTTTTATTCAAATACTGATAGATACACCTTCCAGCAGAAGCGTTTTTGTGAGGTCACCAAAGTCCACTTCTATTTTTTTTCAATTAGAATGATTTTCAGCTCTAATTGACCAGATAAAGATATATCACAAAAGAGCAGGTTTAAGTATTGTTCATAGGTCTGAAAGGTCATTATTGTAACTAGCAAAATCTAAGTAGAAATATCCAATCTAAGAAATAAAGCAGTATCTCTCAGAAACAGAAGCAGCCTTTTTATTATCAAAGCAATTTTTGTCCTTAGATCTGCTACTAAACCTTCTATTTCAGGCTGTGAAGCGTTTCCTGAAACTAGAATGCAAATGTCATGGTGTCAGTGGTTCCTGCACCTTAAGGACTTGCTGGCTGGCAATGTCAGACTTCCGCAAAACGGGAGATTATCTTCGGAAAAAATACAATGGTGCCATCCAAGTGACTATGAACCAAGATGGCTCTGGATTTACTGTGGCCAATAAGAACTTCCGGAAGCCCACAAAAACTGACCTTGTATATTTTGAGAACTCTCCTGATTATTGTGTGATGGATAAATCTGCAGGTAAAACAATATTTTGTAATTTTGCTTACATTGTCTTCCCCAGTTTTAGCACTTACCTTTCAGAAGGGCAGATTTTGACTCCTCAAATTTTCAACATTGATCATGATGGTAGGGGAATTTTTGAAATTAAGATTCATACATCTGGAGATTATCCCATTTAGGAAAGGATAACTTGGACATTAACCTAGCAGGAAAGATTTCTTGTCTTCAGAATTCCTACCTGCATGAAAATTCCCATGGAAATTAGCATCTGAAGTGTGTATATCCAAAAATTCCAATTCTACTTCCAGTTAATGTTGAATTATGAGGAAAATTATACTTTCAAAATGTGGTTGAAAGAGTAGAATTGATATCACTCTGTTGCTCCTGCTACATGTTCATGTTACCAATATCACTCACCAATATTTCTTATTTCACACCTTGCTTGAGGCAGAAAATTATATATTCACTTACGTATGTATAATTGTTAGAAATTATAGTTAGAAATAGTTAGAAATTATTCAGGCCAGATTTTCAGCAAACCTAATTGTATTACTACTAATTTAAGTGAATTTCTAGAATTTGCTGTTCTAAATTCTATAAAAAATGAATTCCATAATTCATTTCAAAAAGTGACTTCAATTCTATATTTCCCAAGATCCAATGTCATGCAATCTTGAATAAAACTATTCTTCTTCTCTTACAGGTTCATTAGGAACTGCTGGTCGTGTGTGTAACAAGGTATCACGTGGCACTGATGGATGTGAAGTCATGTGTTGTGGCAGAGGTTATGATACTACTCAAGTAACTCGAGTCACTAAATGCGAGTGCAAATTCCATTGGTGTTGTGCTGTTCGCTGCAAAGAATGTGAAGACACCATAGACATTCATACGTGTAAAGCACCAAAGCGTGCAGAATGGATTGATCAAACTTGAGACAGTGCTGGACAGATCCAGAAAAGGAAAGGAAAGCTGGTGCTGTGCCACCTGTGGGCCTGAGAATTCTGGGAGTTATCGTTCAACTGCATTGCATTTATTTAACTCATTCTGAAAAACAAAGAGAAGATAATATTTCCCAAGGGGAATTAGTGGGATACTTTGCTCATCAAGCAGATTTTCATATCCCTACTTAAAAAAAAAAAAAAACAAATTAGCAAATGACAGTGAACTTTGCAGCTTTCTCTACTTGGTATTACTGTTCCAAAATGGGAAAGTGAAGTTGATGATAAACATAGGACACTAAGAATCAGGCTGTGATTTAGTGCCTCATTCTAAAAAAAAGTTTATACAGTAAACTATAAATACCATATGCACCCAAAAGTAGGAGAAAACAACCACAGTTATTTTATCCAATCTGGAATAAACACATTATTTTCATCTTTCAAACAGAGGTCACTATTATGGACACCAGCTGAAAAAGAGCAACTTTGTATAAAAGGACTTTCATTATATTCCCTCTCCAACAGAAATTAAACTATGGAAATATAAAATTGTTTTTTTAAAAAATCAATTCTACAGAGAGGACAGAATAAAAAGGGTGCAAGAAAGTTGAGAGTATGTGTATGTGTCTGGACAAGTTGTAGGTTCTAAAAGAAGCTAACATAACATTTCTTTAAAATAAATCTACTTATTATATGCATTGCTTTAAATACTTCAGATAAACAGCATACAAAAGTATTATGAGAAAAATATTCTCTTGGATTTGGTGAATTTCTGCACTTATGTTCATTCATGGCTAATTGGGTAAGTGATAGATAAGTCTAGTTCTTCATTATTGTTTCAACTCTGTAAACTGTTTTTTTTAACCACTGAATCAAAGCAACATTCTTGAGAAATAGGACATCACTATAATTTCAAGATAATGACAAATATCTGCAATCATGATTTTTATAATCTCTTTTCTTTTTGTCGCCATGTCTCATTGTGGCCATTCTGATATTCTACCTTTTCCTATAGCCTGACAAGCTGTGTTTGGGTCTTCACTAAGCTTATCATGTACAACCATAATCATATCCTCAGCTTTCTTTTGTTTCTAGGATCTTTGGAATGGAATTAAAAAATCAGCTCAGAATATTAAACCTCCGATCCCGGTGACCATCCCAGGTTGAATCCTACCAAAAAAAAAAAAAAAAAATCAGTCTCCAACATTATTACTTTGGATATCTCACAAAAGCACATAAAAACCCAAATATAATCTGATTATCTTTGGACCAGATGATCCAGAATTCAGCAGCATGCAGTCCCACAGTTCATCCAAGTAACACCACAGCTGCATGAAATGCACTGACTTCCAGTTGCTTTCTGGTTATCACTTTTAAAGTCCTACATGACACAGGACAAGGTTATTTGTGGGACCATGTCTCCTTGAGGGTATTTGCCTGTTCTACTAAGTTAGATAGGTGGGCACAATCCAGATCACCTCCCTTAAATATTGCCACTTGATGGGACCTTGGAACTGCACCTTCTCAGAAGCTGCCCCAGCCCCTTGGAATACCCTCCCACTTGAGATCTGAGGGATCTCTTCCCTTTTAGCTTTCTGGAAGACTTTCAAAGACCTGGCTCTTCCTCCAGTCATTGTAGTAGGATAGGGTTGATCTGTTGAGACATTTAGTCTGCCACTGATGGGGGAGGGTATCTTTCTTTTTAACTACATCTTATGGATTGTTGTAAGTTACCTAGAGTCATTGTATGAGCTGGGCAAGCTGGGCAAGTCCTGTAAATAAATAAATAAATGCTACTCTATGACCGGATTTGACTCCATTGGATCTAGCTACTGACTTATGTCCTATAAATGTTGATCATACAAGAGTTTCTATCCAGTCTTCTGCCCATCCAACATGTAAGATAAGGGCATGCACTGGTAAAAATTATCTGTTTGGAGATTATTAAAGCCTTTAGCTATAAAATATTTATGAAAGAAACTGTACTATGTTGACTTCAAATCTGTAACAGAACTCAGAATTTTAAAATCCATTTGTTTCATCACATTACTAATAATTGTTTTAAAGCACTACTCATCTCAATTTTACTAGGACAATACAAAATATTTGTAAAAGTGCTTCCCCTCTGTTGCCAATCCCATGTGTATGCGAATGTCCTGGAGATGTACTAAACCTCCTTACTTCAACATTTACAGGGACATCAAAGTTAGTTAAAAGTTTTGTTATATATTTACCCAGGCAGGACACAATAGAGCCACAGTCAGACTAAATGAATCTGTGTACCTCTGTTAAGAAGCAAGTTCCAATGGGAATTATTCCTAAGTAAAATTTATACAATATTTATATCTTACTTCAGGTAACATAATATTAGATAGTGCTAATAACATTTGATGATGCAAAATATTCAACAATTTTTAAAATGTTCCAGTTTTAATTTACAGCATTTCCAACCAGGTCTACGAAAGGCAATTGAAACCCTCGAGAGGAACTGCCTATTATGATGAGCCATGGACTAGATAGGCCTGTCATGTAGCAGAGGCTAAGACTGTTTTCTAATTCCCTACTTTCAAATGGCTGCTTTTTCTCAGAAGCAGCAGGATTGGAGATAATAGCTTTATGGAAGCAAAACAATCCAGAATTTAGAGAAAAGTTTGTCTCCTGCCTGGGAACAGTATCTAAAATCAACAGTGGATTAACCTTAATGAAAATTATCGGCACTGTTAACTACTCTGGTATTCTGCTTGGTAAAGAAAACCCTATGCTTATAGTCTCAAGTTTTAATCTGAAAAGAAGCTTTCCCATCTTCTGGCTGATATTTTACATATATATTTTTAGGAGGCATAAAGGTAAAACTTTGTACTTTTCAGGGAGCTGCAGCAGTGGTTGCTGTTCTTGCTGTTCAAATTGAAAACAACAAGATCATTTGGGTAAATTCTTGCCATGATTAAACCACAGGCTTCCTATATGCCACTCACCTTTTAAATCTCTTTTTTTAACAATTAGGAAAAGAGATCATCATTAGATCATCTCTTATGAAATGGTCTACTGAAAAGTTGCCAAAGCTATTGTGTGCCTGAAAAGGGATGTTCAAAAGAATGGAATAGATCTAAGAAATGTTAAGATGAAATGACACACAGGTTTCCAGTATATATTAGAGAAAATAGCAGAAGGCCTAAGAACATCATTCTTTGCTTCCATAGCAATAAGCAGCTCAACTTTGAAAATGTCCTATCATTGCAAGGTCATAACTCATATTCTTTTGTAGCATTGTATTGGTATAGTTTGATATTCACTTATGAAAGATTATGAGACTGCATTGCAGGCAACATGAACAAGATGGAATTTGGGGTATTAAAAAAAGGAGAAAGTATCAGTCTTGCATTTTTATATTCAAAGGCTTTCTCACATTTATATTCACTCAGAGTAATAACACCTTTAAAATTCCTTGGCCCATTTTTATCATGTTTTCATTGGAATCTGTAACACATTTTCTGCATTCCATAGTTGATATTTCAAAACTCTTCTTCACCTGTCCTGGTTATCTTTGCTTGGCCTACATAATAATATTTTATTTTTATCCTATTTTCCCCACAACAAACAACTCTGTGAGAAGAGTTGCGCTAAGAGAGAGTAACTGGCCCAAAGTCAGCCAGCCAATTTTCACAACTAAAGTGGGACTGGAATTCATGGTCTCCTGGTATAGAGGTACTTCTTTAAAACATTCTGAAATATTTCATATACATTATCTCAGGCATCCTTATAATTAACAATGTAAGATAGAACAATGTTATTATTTAAACAGCAGCTTAAGAAGAAGTCGAAGCTAAGTGACTGCAATTGGATAAACCATTGCAGAAAGTTCTGTATCATTAAAAGAACAGAAAAAGGATATAAATTTAAATTTAAAGAACAATTTAAAGAACATATACTGTTTGGTTAATCTGGTGTTTTATAAAATTTGGGATTCAAATTATTTAACAACTGGTTCATGATGGCCAACCTGACCCTGGGTGAAGTGGTTGTTAAATCCCCCCCTGCTATCAAAGTGGATCCTGGGGGCTCTACTGCACTGCATGGAAAGAGGAGGAGCAGGGAGAAGAAAGAGTGAAAGTAGCCTTCTCTTTCCCTCATGCTGGCGTCTCTGTTGCCCATTCCTCCATTGCAGTGCAGCACAGCACCCAGGATCCACTTTGATAGTGGAGTGGGTGAGTGGGTAATTTAACAACCAGTTCACCTGAACTGGTACGAACCAGCTGAATTCGGTTTTAAGAAACTTTGGAAAAACTCATAGTTTTCACAGCTTTAAAAGTATTCATTAAATCTATTTGATGTGTATGCCTAATTAATTTAAGTATTTGAAATTAAATTTGTTCGTATGTATTAAAATTATATTCTTTATCCCTTGTATGAGCTATTACATGTTCTTTTTTATTTAAAAAAAAATCAAGAGAAGCTGATAACATGATAATAAAACAAAAGCAAAATTGCTACACAAAAATCTTTCTGGCATCCAACATTCTATTTCAGATACTGCTTTAAAATGAGAAATTACTCTGCTGCATTCTCATAATCCTTCATATTATCTTCCAATATATAAATGCATATTTGTTTCTTTGGTGTAATTGCTCTGATGCTGAGCAATTCATCCATATTATTTGTTTGTTTGTTTATTATTTACTTACTTAAACTTACTTATTTGTTACACTTGTACACCACCCATCTTGCCTGCCTAGAGATGACTCTGGGTGGCTTGGAAACATTAAAAGTCACTGAAACATTAAATCAGTAATCCATACACACACATAAAAAACACTTGTTCTTATCAACTATGCAAGTAAGAAGCCTGGGAGAAATATAAGCTTATTAAGAGTATTACTATTTCTAGAATACTTTTGACCTGAGAGAATTTTTAGATCATCTTTTACATTCTATTTTGAAATTGCAATTCTAGGACTTCTGGAAATGGCTACAGGATGACTCTGAAACTAGTCACATGCTCCAGTTGGCCTATAGGTTGGACTGGATGCTGACAAGTTCAATAGTAGAATTTGAGCTTGCATGTAAAATAAGGCTGGTCTTTTGGAATACCAGTTTCTCACAAAATAAGGCCAGGCCTTTTTTTTTTTTGACCCCCGAAAAAATGGCTAAGCCATTTGCTTGTCAGACAGCGACTAGTTCTGCTTAAGGCTGAGACTGAGGTACTTCTTGTGAAGGTTCAGTCTATAGAGCCTTGGACAGATAGTAGAAGAACTCTGCATAACACTTGCTGTACCAATGACTGAAATTCCTGCAATCATCCAGAAAGCGTTATACAAATACCCAGATTTGACTCTCCTATCTTCTGGTTCAAATTTATGTCAAATCTGGATAAAATGCAGCCAGGTGCCCAAATCCTTCCAAATGAGGCTGCTAGCCCACAAGCTTCTAAATGGCATTATTGGAATTTTTGTAGGTGAAAGGGGACAGGTTGAATTTAGTCCAGAGACTTTCAAACCTGCCCTAACAGACATGTTCATCAGCATGGAGATCTAATCTATTGGAAAGAACTCCCTTAATTTGTCTTCATTTTATTACCTACCTGCCATCAATTTAGAATTTAAGCCTCCCTCCACAACAGAGCAAGGCTTTCTTCTCCCCTAGAGGGAAATGTTCACTCAGTGTGCTGTAAAAGTTTAAACTGTTGAGGGGGAATGGGGATAGCTGAGAAAACACCTTCTCTTTGCAACTATTGGGAAGACCCTTCTGTCCAGAATGCTGGGCCTTGATACCGCTTCAAGCTGACCTGATAAATAACAAGGCACAACCTGGAGACAGAGGGGGTGGAGGAGGGGGGAGAAGAGAGTGTGCATTAGTTTTGATTTACCTTAAATATTAGTCCAGGAATATTTCTTGACCTTGTGTAACTATGTACATCCCACGAGCAGTAGAGAAAAATGACCCATCACATTTTTGAAGCTTATAACTAAGGATAACTCTGGGAACAAAGCAAAGATGTTACCCAGATATTCATGGGAACTGGCTTTTAACTTCTTTATGTATTTGTTTGTTTGCTGCCTAGAGGGGAAGATGGCATTGCCCCTACCATCCAAAGATCTAAGTAGGAGGAGTATCCTCCCTTCCACAGCTTGAAGCATGTTGGGCCTGCTGGGCCTGCTTCCCACGTGTTCTGCTTGTATTCGATCAAGAATGGGTTGCAGCTTGATTGAGACAACATTCCAGAAACTGTCTTGAAGGTGACTATAGTATGTCACCATTTGATCCACAGCTATTAAGAATTAATTACAGTATTAAAAAGTAACACGATTAGGGTTATATTGCACATGCTGGATCACAACACTGTAGTCAAGTATATTAAGAAACATAATTTTATAAGCTAGATGTCTAGATATTTACTGCATTACAGATGTAGTATGCATAGAATCCTGCCATCTTCCATATAGTTAGCACTTCCTTTGAAAGTAAAAGGAAGCATCCTGAGTTTGTCAGGAATAAAAAAAATCTTTTTCCTAGTTGCAATGTTCTAAATCCCCAAATAGAAAAAGTTCCAATTTTCACTGTAACTATTGTAACATTCGTATAAGCTTCTAAGAAAATTGTTGAACACCTCAAGACTAGTATATAACCCTGAGGTAATTCTGTCCAAACATTATATCCATGTTTATACAATGATAATTCTGAGGTACTAAGAAAAAACAAACTAAGAATCCTCACCAGGAGGAAGTCACCTTATTCAGAAAAGTGTGACAAAATGACACTTTTTGTAATTGTTGCAATGTTTCCTATAAAGCAGAGCTGGTTCCTAGCTGGTTAATCTAGCCAGAAACCCAATGAC
This sequence comes from Hydrophis major, assembly GCA_033807585.1. NCBI lineage: Eukaryota > Metazoa > Chordata > Lepidosauria > Squamata > Elapidae > Hydrophis > Hydrophis major. Next base: position 216,297,679 of record CM066330.1, read on the forward strand.
CCAAAAACATAAAAGAGCAAGCACCCATCTCAAATTGCTGTTACAAGTATATGGAAGGAACCTCAGAGCAAGACAATGTAACACAAAATAAACTAGATGTACTTTTATCTTACCGACAGTTACTTAAACCAACCTCCTTCTTTTTGGTCTTCTCCTATTGCTGGAAAACGTGGATGGAAGGGGGGGCTTTCCAAGATAGGGAAGGCTATTTTAAACTGTTAGATGAGATAGTCAAAATCTTCTTTCTATTTTGGTAACTGTAATAATTGGAGCTTTCTACGTGCTTTTTTTACTTAATTTATCTACTGCACTCATTTTTCCACTGAATGTGCACATTTCTCTCTTAAAAAGCAGATGTTTTCTATCTAGAGCTGCTTTTAAAAAGGGATGAGTCTTGTCAGGGATTCTCTGTTCTACTCAGATGGCCTTCCTAAATTATGCCTATTAAGTATCTAAACCAGAAGATCATGTTCTAATTATCTTCACTTTTTACATGTCTGATATAAACAGCCAGTGGGGGGAGACTAATTGATTTAAGGATGGATCACAAAAAAATGGGATAGAGCCCTTGGAGAATGAATAGAACAACTTTTCTACAGTATTTCAGCATCATCACTGTTCTGACCCAACTGGGTTCCAAAGAACAAACACAGACAAAGGTCTATCAGAAATATACACCTTCTAAGTAATTTAGCATGCAGGTGCAAGTTTTCAGAATGTAGCATGAATGAAATTAAATGTTAGTCACAGCCCCAACTATTCTTGGCCACCTTTATAACATTAGTTTGATAGCAATGAAGAAGTACGGAGAGTTCTTCATTTACAATCACAATTGGGATTGGAACTTCATCATAAGTCATTACGGTCATAAGTTGAGTCAGACACAATTTTATGACATTTTTTATGATGGTCATTACAAGTGTTAAGAAATCAAGCTTCCCCAATGGGTGGTTTTGCCAGAAATCAGCTGAAAAATGTTGCAAATCATGATCACATGACTGCCGATGCTGCAACCAGTCATAAATGTGAGCTGGTTGCCAAACAACCAAACTGAGATCACATGACCACAGGTTGGTACCATGGTCATAGCTGCACATCAAGTTGTAAATCATTGTTGCCAAGGCTGTCATAACTTTGAACCATCATTAAATTAACAGTCATAAGTTGAGGACGACCTCTATCTGCAAAATGAATTTATCTCACATTTATTACTTAATAAGTAACTCAAGGTGACAAACATGCATAATTCTTTTGGCTGTTTTTCCCACAACAATAACCCAATGCCTTTTACAGAGTGATACATAGAAATTGGTATATGAATGATTTTGCAACCCTGTATTTAAAGCATCCATTATTATATAAGGTAAAGACTTTTAAAATGGTGAACTTCTATCTTCAAAATTGTGCATAAGCTACAGGTAGCCCTTGATTTACCACCACAATTGAGCCCAACATTTATGTTAACTGAGTCATTTGTTAAATGAGTTTTGCCTCATTTTACAACTTTTTTTGTCACAGTTGTTAAATGAATCGCTGCAACTGATAATTTAGTAACCTGGGTGTTAAGGGAATCTTGTTCCCCCATTGACTTTGCTTGTCAGACAGTCACAAAAGGTGATCACATGATCCAGGACATTGCAACCATCATAGATATGAGCCAGTTGCCAAGCACCTGAATTTTGATACATGATCATGGGGATGCTGCAAAGGCCGTAACTATGAAAAAAGGTCCTAAGTCACATTTTTTAATGCCATTGTAACTTTGAACAGTCACTAAACAGATTGTGATAAGTTGAGGGCTACTTGTACTACTTGAAACCATGTAACTGTTTATTAAGTTAACTGTAGAAATGTCAGGTAACATACACATTTTGAAGCAACAAAGCTCTGAGTTTTTGGATATTCTTGCTCAAGGCCAGCAGTAACAAATCTGCACACCTAAACAAAACCCTTGATTCCACTGTTTCTCTATAGGGACAACTTTTCTACAGTGTTTCAGCATCGTCACTGTTCTGACCCAACCAGGTTCCCAAAGAACAAACACAGACAAAGGCAGCAGCCCCCACCTTTTAAGGTTTAATAACAAATTCTGTTCTGAAGGCTGCTTTCCACTAATAAGCTTCGACAAGAAAGAGCCTTGCCATTTGTTTGTCAAGGCTGCCAAAAAGCCAGAGATAAGAATTAATTTACAAAATTCTCCAAACATGAACTAAGATGTCCACTAGTTGAGTTTCAGAGCTTCTTTGCTCTTTGCAAAGCACGCTTTTCTAAACCTGGCTTTTATCCTCTTGAGGGAGGGGCTATTACCTTGCAGCCTTATTCCCGAGTCACCTGTGCTGCTGTAATTGTTCTTTCCTCTGAGTAATCCTTCATGCACATGCACTTGGCACAGGCTCCTCGGGAACCTCCTTGTCACTGCTGCCAGCCCCCACAATCTTTGAAGGCAGAAGTCCACTCCCTGATGGTCCTGGCCCCTCATCAGAGTCATCGCCCTCCTCAGCCATCTGCACCTGCTGCTGGCTAATCACAACAATCACTCAGAATGTTAACTATTCCATGAAGATAATGATTATTCCTCTTTGGGATGTTTGACAGATTTCCTATGTTTTCACAGTCAAATGTCTTTCATAAAGTGAGAATTTTGTTTTGGGGCTTTGAGAAACTTTTCCAAACATTCCATTTGGCTTTCCTCAAGTAGGCCAAAAATTATTTTCCATTTGTTCTTCAGTATTCTACTTTGGATACAGAGTTGTTCGTTTTCATCAACTGGCTCTGCTATGAATCGAAGAATAACATAGCACAGAGGGCATCTCTATGTGAAAATGGAAACAACCCTACTAGAATTGTTATCATGGATTCGTGTCTATTGCGATATGTGAAAAAGTCTTCACCTTCTGCCAATTCTCTTGTAGTTTTTCTTCTACACAGAAGTAATTCTAACTCACACATCCTAACGGCCACTAATTTTCCTCTTGAGGAGAGTTAGCTACATACCATGAAAAGAGGTGACTACTGGTCTGCTCCCCTGGGGGCAATTTATGGGAATGTTTGAACTAATATTTGTGTAGCCTGCCATGACCTGTGGGGGAGAGGATTTTTTAAACCTAGTCTTCAAGTGCATTATTACTGCACAGGAGACCAGCCAGGGTGACCCAGCCAGCATACCCAGCCAGCCAGGGGCAATGACTAGTGGGGAAAGAGTGGGAAAAGGTTGTTGCTTTTGCTCTTGGCTGATGATTCATGGAGAATGGGACTGTTGTTCTGTTGGTTGTATACTGATGACAGCCTGTAACTAGACTGAAAGGAAAAACATGGAAATTCAGTGTAAGATCCCAGCTCATGAAAAAGTCCAGCAGAAGATTCAGATCAGCAAGAGAAAAAATGCATTACTGCACATTGAAGTTGCAGTATATAGTTTATAAAGAGGGTATAAAAGAAGAGAATACCCTCCTACTTTATAAAAGCTAAAGGTTCAGTTATGCCCAACTCTAGGGCGGTGCTTATCTCCATTTCATAGCTGAGGAAGCCAGCATTGTCCGAAGACTTTTGTGTGATCATGTGGCCAGCATGACTATATGACAACACTGTTCCCTTCCCACCAAAGTTGTATCTATTACTCTACTAACATTTGCATGCTTTCGAACTACTAGGCGAGCAGGAGCTAGGGCAAGTAATGGAAGATATGACCATCGCACAGTGCTCAAGTTTTGTTGAACTCAAGCTGACAAGCTCAGCATCTTTAACTGCTGAGCCACTGTGTCCTAGTTCTGCTTTATAGCAAAGATCAAATGTATAAGCATGGCCTATGGTTCCAGAATTTATACACATTATTGCAAGCAAATGCAATACAATTCTTTTTCATATAAAAGAAACTATGTGAATATAACTTTCTGCGTCTGCACAGATAAGTAAAATTCAGACTTATACTGGTTTGGACCAGCTGGTTTTGAAGGGCAACATAGTAGCAATTCGCAATTTGCTTGGCAAGTCTTAAGCAAAAGGATAAGAAAGAGGAAAATAAAAGATGACTGCAATAGGGTAGGTTTTCATTTTTATTAGAAGAACATTTCTAATTGAGGAAAGGTGCCACTCCCCTCCTTCCCTCTCTGTCCTGAGAAGCGGCAATCTTCATATTAGAATTTAGAGGAAAGGAGGTTTGGGAAGTGCAATGGAAAACATTAAAGGTTTTATAAGACAGCAAAAAACAACAGAAAATCATTTCAAGCTTTTGAAATTGGGGATTTTAAAACAGCAAAGACAACTTAGTATAATCCCTGTAGAGTAGTATATTCAGTAATCCTCTTCCCCAAATATTTCCAGCTCCTCCCGCACACACACACATCAATGGTCAGCCACTAGTTTTAGTTGAAAAGGAAGGGATATTAGGGCTCTGGTGGGTTGGTCAGTGTGAATATTAACATAGTGTGAAACTGCAGTAAAAATTGAGAATACAGAATGATTTCAAAAAGTCTTGAGAATCTGAGGAGAGGTCACTTTGCTATTCTCCCCACTTGTCCTACCAACAGTAGTGTTGAATATGTACGCTGCAAAATTCTGCCTCATAATAGATCACTAATAAGGAGTGAATAATAAATCAGCCAATTGATTACTTAAATTGTTCTATCAGTAGCACAAAGAGACAGGAAATCTGAAACTCACTACAATGTACCTACCAAACCCTCCAGCTATGCATAAAAAGAGTTTATTCCATTCATCTGTCACTATACAATAAACCATTTACCTACCCACCACAGAATAAATTATCTTGCTTCTTTTGCCTCACTGAAAATGCCTTTACTCCTGTGTGAAGTCCTCCTAGTCTCTTATCACTGAGATCAATTTGAGCTCTTAAACGTCTATCATTAAAGGCCAGCCACCTTTTTATGAGAAAGAAGGATACAAAGCACCCTCTGAGTTTTCAGAGCTTGGAATTCAACTATTGCTTCTTAAACGAAGAATAACCTTTGAGCTAAGCACCCATGTAATAAGCAGAGACAAATAAGTTCGGCTACCACCACAGAATTACAGCACTGGAGAACAATTTGCTACATTCCTTCAAAGGCCTGTATGAACCCAATCTCCTAAATAAGTACCAGACACCAAGTGCTCCATAAGCAAACAGAGCCCCCAAAGTGCATAAATGAAATAAGTAAAAAGCTTCACATTACATATAAACCAGCCGTTTGCACCTTATTATTAATGGTCTTGACTGTGACCTCTGAACCCAGCTTTGCGTGGAGTCACGAATCCTCAAGACTTGGCACTCCTGCAATAATTCCTAAATGTAGGAAAAGAATAAATAAAACTGCTCAGATTTAGATTAGGCCATATAACACAGAATTTAATTTTAAGAACTGCATCACTAATCTTTTTCATGAAGGAACCTGCAAAAGTTGTGTGGTATGAAACACCCATGAATACAAACTGCCTATAGTGGATTGACTACCAATGGATTTTTAGATAAAGGACATACCTAATACAGTATTAAATGAACAAAATCCTGCTGTATAGACCAAGGGAAGACTAGTGGGAATATGATAACCCAGCAGAGCAAAACAGGACCTCTAGAATAAGCTGCTCTCCTAGAGAATTATTGGAGGTAGCTATACAATGGGCTTTTTCCAACTTGTGTTCAATCCATTTCCACATCACAGAATTCATCCCAGGTTTGCTCTGGTTTTTAATTTCTTAGGGGTGTGTGAGTCAGCTATGTTCTAATTCAGATTTGAGGTTCAAAGACAAAATTAGATTTCAGTTGATTGAACAATTGGTTGGTTAGAACATTGACCATCATAGGAACAACTCCCCAAACCAGAAAAAAACAGATTACCCATAACAATAAGGAAACTTCAATCCAAAAAGAGATCACTTAGGTGGAAAAACAAATCTGGTCACATTGCCAACTTCAAAAACTGATACAAAAATTTATACCACCAGATAAAGACTGAATGCACCAATTATCACATTAAACAAGAGGGAAACCTTCTATGCAAAAATTCCACCTGTGCTTTCTATAATTTTGTAAACAACAAATTAAAAGACTCATGGTCCATCCCACCCCTGAAAGGACCTAATGGTAAAGACTGCAATGATGACACCATTAAAGCCAACCTACTATTGACCTCACCCCTTTCCTAAGAGGTCTGTAGGGGGAGTGCATAAGTGCACTAATGTGCCTACCGTCCCTGTCCTATTGTTTCTTTTATTTCCTTATATGTATCCATTTCATGTATTTATAACTCTGTTTATACTTATACCTATTATCTTGTAAGCGATTGACAAATCAAATAAAGCAAAGCAAAGCAAAGCACATTGCTTCTTTTTTGACAGAATAAGAGTAGCAGGAATGATAGCCATTTGGAGGGCACTAACATTGAAGATTTCCAGCAATAAATTTGGAAAAAAACCCTATCTCACCTCTTTTAAAGAAGAGATAGAATTGATGAGAAAACAATAGAACAGCTGACTTCGTATTATTTAACAAAATGACTATAGAGATGTTTTACTGAACCAATACATAAAATGTCCTATCTAAATGGGGAAAAAATTTAAAAATCAAAAACTCAACTATCTTCTCAGTACTTGGTTAGCCAGATTGGCCAAATTATCAAGATGGCTGTAGGGCAACGTAATCTTCAGTTGAGATTAATTTAGTATGCTTTAAAAAAAATCTTGGCAACTTTAACAGGATGGCTGGGGAATTCTGGGAGTTGAAGTCCACACATCTTAAATTTGCCAAAGTTGAGAAATGCTGCACTATGATATAAACAGTTTGTTCTATGCTATACTGTAACAGCAAACAGCTTTCTTTTAGATAAGACAAAATAGCGAACAGCTTTCTTTTAGATCATAAGACAAAACAGAGAGAGAGAAGTCCAGTTTTTGAAGGTAAAAAGGAATTATTATTATTATTATTTTGCTGTTTTTTAGTTAATGGTAGAAAAGAAAAAGGATGAAAGTGGAACTGAGGAAATAAAAAATTGTAGACAAACTGGACAGTGAGAATAACAGGGGCTATACTACAGGACAGACAAATAGATATGAGATTTAAGGATTATAGATTGGGGAAGTAATTAAAACTCAAACAGCTATAAAATATAAATAGCAGAATAAATCTGAATATATTTCTTTCCTTCCCAGATAACCTGCATGAAAACATTCTAGTGAAAGTGTGAGGTTGAGCAGCATTCATTGTTCTGGCAAAGAGGATTTGCAGGTGTTATTAAGTCATTAACCAGTTATTTGAGCCACTGTTTGTGCCAATATCTCAGAGCCCACTGCATCTCTCAGTGCTGATCAGCACCTCTGCTTTGTTCACTTTAATGTTTCGAATTCTGCGCATCTAGAAAATCCATTGAACCTATGACTACCCTGCAAATTTGGGGAGTAGATTTAGATTCTTGTTCAGTGTCTTGAAGTTTCAGTTTAAAGTGGGATTTAATAAAAGCTTTGCAAAGCCTTAGTTGAAAGCCAACCTTCTCAATGAACATTCAACTAAGATGCATTACAATTTTGATTGTCAGTTTGGCTTGTATATGCGTCATCTTAATCCTTCTAGAACCTTTGTGATTTGATTATGCGGAATAAATCACAATCTAACAAGCACTTGCCAGATTCAAGCTAATAAGGCTCTGCTCTTTCTCTTTTCTGGTGTCCTACATTTTATGACATTTTGATTTCATTATTTACGTTCCCAGAAACTGCTTTAAGTTTTTTCAGCATTCAATCCTCTCATTAGTTTTCTTAGGCCAGAAAAATGTAAATTCTATTTCCTTAAATAAGCTTAGATGAGGTGATTGAGGTAATATGAAAACACCCTTCAAGAACTGGACCTCACCAGTTCTTTACATTCATTTGACATCAAGATAGAGAAGGCTGTTATTTCAACTGAATTCAATAAAAATTGCTTAAAGATATTTGAGGAATAATTAGAGGAATTTGACAGGAGGGCCAATTACTTAAGATGATGAGCTTTTCTATATTAGATATATTCAAAGATGGTCAAGAAGTTCATGGGCTACTTGTCACTGTGACTTTGCAATCTATATATTTTAGTTTTAGATTAATTTTCTATTCAAGAGTTGAAAGCTGTATTGTGTGAACTGACAGAATGTACAATTTTAATAGTACTTACCTATGAGAAGTACAATGCAACTATCTTTTAATTACCCAGGAGAGCAATTTAATCCACTGATCTGTATAAAATGCTTCTTTGAGGAAATTCAAACCTTTCTTAAGGAAGATCTAGCAATTAAAATACTTTACCTTCATCACCCTGAAAAGCAGTTTATAATAATGTGATAATGTACACGACGTTGTTCTTCATGACTGGAAGTTACAAGGCAGTACAGGACATAATATCTTGTCTAACAACAGTTAGAGATGTGGTTTGGTATGCACTGCATTTCCTCCTTTCCTTTTAAGTTATACATATATTTTGTATACTTATAGGTGTCTTTGTATTTTTTTTTTCTTCAAGAGAATTTTAAAATGTTGTTTTACTTCCAGATTACATTTGGCAATCTATGAACCTACACTTACTATTAAAAATGTAGGTATACAAAGTGTACAAAGTATTCATTCAGGAGTCTGGTAACAGTAATCTGGGGTGCTGGGAGAGAGAGAGACGAAAGAAGGAAGGAAAGAAGGAAGGAGCAGTATATAAATAAATAATAAGAGTGAGATCGCTCATACAACTGGTAACTACCATGATAACTATTACTTGGGTATAGTAAAATTTAGGATAAATGTATCACATAAAACCAAGGAGTGCAAAATTAAATCAAGATATCTAATATGGAGCAAATAGACTCCATATAACCAGCAGAGAACATAACATGTATTTTACACCTGTGTTAAGTAAACCTGCAATCAGAAGCAATGCTGTAGGAATATGAAGTGGCATCAGGAACTGAAAGCACAGCACAAAGAAATATTTCAGCAGATGAAATGTGTGTCTGTGTATGAAAGTAGCACAGAGTAAGACTTATTGATAGCAACAGACATTGCAGAACATTGCCAGCCCTGTTTGCAAGCTTATCCCACTCTAGTATACTCATGTCAAAGAGAAGACAGTGAGACAAACCAGCCTTAGGGAGTGATGCACAGGAGACTCTGCTTCATTTATAACCCTACACATAAGTTGGAAAAGATTCAATTCAAGCATTATGCTGCTTACCTTATGGGCCTCTGTGGATGGCAAAGTGAAATTGGATGAGTACAGCATGACCATTAATCATCAGAGAGATACCACCGTGAGAAACTACCCCTGTGGCTTATGTTCACTCGGCAGATAACATTTGAGTTTTACCTCCTAGTTGCTGCATAGATCCAACCGTCTGTTTCCTCTTTCTTGTCTCGTCACAAATGAATGCAAACACCACTACAGATAGAGTGGTAAGTGACATATTTATCAAGTGGTAATGAGGAATGATCCCCAAATAATCAAGAACACTATCATAGGCTTATAGATAACAAGCCATTATCTGCATTGCAATATATATACATTTATGAAACAGCAAAGGAAAATACTGAGGTACAGAAATGAATGATCTTCAAAACATCTCTATGAACTAAAAATTTGCCTCAGAAAGAGCAGCCATTTTGTGTAAACTTCAGAGTATGTTTTTGCAACAGAAAAACTTCTATCCTTGTGTTGCTTATGTATGCCTTGTAAACTGGCCATGCCTTAATAATGTCTAACAGCAGTTGAGAAATATATCTGTCATCGAATACTAAAATGCTAGTATTACTGTTCTTCCACTTTCTTTCATATAGTTGCTGTTCAAAACGAAGATAGCTAGATGGGAAAAAAGGGAAGGAAGGGGAAGGGATAAACTGAGCTTTATAAATGACTCAGGATAGACAAAGGTCAAGGATAAAAATCAATTTTGTCTATTGAAGTTAAGAAACTCCTCCTAAGGTATCAGTCTCCATCAAGCTCTACAAATGGTTGAGCAATTTAAGAAACAAGTGCAAGTGACTGATCCACTTATTAAATTCTGATTTATGCCTTGATGAACAATAAAAAAGTAAAGACACTCTTGAGTCAAGCAGTTGTCTTGGCAGAGTTAGTGTTTAAATGTTTGCAAACCCTTTTGAATTTTCAGTATTTCTGCATAAATATGACCTAAAACATAACCTGTCCTCCATGCCAATCTGGCAACTGGATAAACAAAGCCAATTAAGTAAATGAGTTAAAACATTAAACTTGTTCCAAAGCTACATATCTGTGTGTGAAGAGCATGTGAATCTTTGCTTTCAGACACAGCCATGCCCCCACTGGGCAGCAATAACTGCAACTAAACATTTCCAGTAACTGATCAGTCTGACAGATTGGTGTGGAAATTTTAATGCATTCCTCTTTATTGAGTATCTCCAAACTAAGGGATATTGGTGGGATTTCTCACATGAACTTACTTACTTCAAGTCCTTCCACAAGATTTCTTTAGGATTAGGGTCAGGACTTGGCCACTCCAAAACATCAGCAATTACTGAAAGCAAAAGTTCACATATTTTGTGATAAGACAAATATGTAGCTTTGTATTCTTTCCCTCAGTAAAGAAATGAACAAGTATGTTAAGTCATTTAATTGGTTTTCTCTTTATATAGTTCTAGCAATTGTGTGGATGACAGATCACATTTTAAGTCATATTTATAGAGAAACACTGAAAATCTAAGAATTCATAAACTTTTTAAGGATCACTGTACAGAAATGGTTTGCTGTTGTTTTCTTTCTCTAATCTGGCCAACAGTCTCAAAATTGCCAGGTAGTCTTTCATTGAAATGCAAACCAGGGCCAATCCTGTTTGCTTTTGCAATGGGCAATAGTCAGCTAAGAACTGCCACTTGCTTAAGCCAGTGAATATGGGGGAGATGGACACACAGCAATCAATTAAATTCTTAATAAAATGAGTAGGCTGCACAGGCTATGTATTTACTTATGTATAATAAATGATCCTGTCCAAAGAAAAATTTATATTCTTTCCCATCTTAAAAGTAAAGAACTATTATAGGGATGTGCTGTCTATATCTCTTACTGTGCATTCTCTGTGAAACAGCATATGCCTGAAACATTGATGGTCCAAATACTGACGGTCTTGTGCAATTATACAACTTGGCTTGGATTTGTGTGTGGCCTAGGCATGGCATGTGTATGCATGTATTATTCCCTTTGTGATTTTATTAGTTTTAATTTGCTGTTTGCTACCCAGAATCAAATAAATAAATCCAAAAATAACTGTAAATCAGGTAATCCTCAAAAAACATAATATGTGGTGACCAGTTGGAAGATCCCCATAATTAAGAATGGTTCAGAGCCAAGTATCAACAGAATTATCTCCTGCTTTCAAGACTAGCATTAGCAACACATTTCTATGGTACTTCTTGCTCCCTTTTCTTCATCTTGCTACCTTAAATCAGGATACAGAGAGTAAAGCAAGTGCAGGCTATGGTTCTTTCTTCTTGTTTTTCTGTTAACTGCTCCTTTCTTTAGAAGTAAACAAGTGAAACAACAGCAAGAAGCAGGAGGCTTGATGTACTGGCAGTGGGCCCTCTACTGGGCTGTGTATCTTGGCAAGTGGTCAGTAAGACAAGATCTGTGGGTTAGATTCTTGGCTAATAAACATTTAAGCATATCTCCACTTCAGAAGGAAATTTCAACATAGGATCTATCAGATTTATTGCTTTCTGTAATTTCTGAGAGAGAAAGCAGTAGCCTTAAGTACAACAATCCTCTCCCCACTCACCCAGTCAGACACTGAATTGTGGATTTTAAATCTACAATATTTTAGGCTTAAGTACAGCAATTTTTAACAGCCTATAAAACAATGCTAAGTTAGTCTTCCTTCACACTCTTAGTTGCCAATGCTTTTGTAGTCAAGAGGGGCTGATGTTAAAGTTCATGTGAACTGAGATATGTTCAGATTTGGGTCAGCTGATGCCAGAGACCAGAAGGCATGAGGCGTTCAATCTTCTCCATCAAGAAGCTCAAAGGTGACAAAAGAGTTCCAAAAAACTGAAAGAAAAAAAAAGCTGTAATAAAAAAATTATGCTGAAGTTAACAAGAGAGCTATTCAAATATATATTACCCCAAACTTCGGCCTCTGAAGAAAAAACAGGAATATTTCCCAGCCTATATCAGTGGACTTCAGTGAGGATAGGAAATAGTCTAGGTATCACACTATAATGAAGTTGTGATATTGTCTGGCAGAGGAAAATTATCTCCTTTTCATTTTTTTAAACAAGTCTATATAAATATTGTATAAAACTTAAAATTTTAGTTTGAAATACATAATCCAATAAATCTGGAGAAATGGAGCAGTTGGTACTTTAAAAAATAAAGATTTAAAAATGATGAGTCAAACTCCCAAAATGTTCCAACAAATAGGAAGATTTAACCAATGTTTACAGAAATAGTAGGATAAAAATATTTTAAATAATACAGGTTTGAATGAAATACAGCATATTCAAAATGTTAGGCTTAAAGTAATTATGTCAGTTTCATTACTTCAAAATTATCCTTATTAGACATAGACAAATCATGAAAAAGTAATAATAGTAATCTTGATTCTTAGCCCAACTGTTTGTTACAAAAATAGATTCTATGAATTTATTCAGCTATCATTTATTAATCATATTTTTCCCAATCACGACTGCTGTCAGCAATCTGAGGCATTTAGTAGAACATATATCATAAAATTAATCCAGAAAGTTAACATAGCAGAAAGTCATGCCAGCATGAACATATCTGTAAAGCTTTAATGCAGAATTTTTTAAAAAGCTGTGCTTATAATAATTTCATCATACTATCAACCTACAATTCTTCATGTTTCAGACATTATGCACAGAAATAAAAAAAAAATTCTTATGGATGCCATCCTTCTCTCACACCAATAAAATAAATTCAGATACAATTTATAAAGACACATGGAATTTATGGAACTCTACTTCAGATGGTTTAAATATAGAATTGGTTCATTACACATTTTAAGCCATATACATTTCTTGTAGATAAGCAAAAGCTTCTAATGTTTATAAATCTGAGATGTTCAGCAGCTGTGGAACAGCTTAAGTCTTCAATGTCACCTAATGAGTCTTAACAAAACATTAAAGATATTTATTCCAGTTCTAAAATCAGATCATACAATGAAAAGGACTGTTTTTTTGAGATTCGAGGATCACGATCTATTTTAGATCTAAATAGAATCCAGATCTTTAAGAGCATATGTGTTGAAGCCAACAGATTAAATAACAATTGGGTGACAAATTAGTACAGTATAAAACTAATCTTATTTAAAAAGAACACTCTAAGGAAAACTTGAAATTTCATTTCGTAAAACTATTTAACACATGTTAATAGCAAGTGGAAAAAAGAAATCAAAACAATTCTAAAAGACTTAAATTCTGTAAAACTAAAGAAACTTAAGAGTTCCTCCTGGAACCAACAGAAGGCAATAGAAAATATAAATGCAGACCATGCCAACTATGAATCAATGCCTTTTGGTTTTCAGTAGCACTGGAAACTTCCACAATAATAAAAGCCCTGTGATTGCAACTGATAACTATAGAAAGTAGATGGTTCCTTCACTGGAATAGTTGAGAAATTGAGGAAAGCAAAAATTAGTAAAGTAGGCACCTCTCCCCCCCACCCTCTCAAGTTTATACAATTTCAAAAGCAGCTTCTGAAACAACTAAGGAGGCCTGAAGCAGGATATGACTTCTTTAACTACATAAAGAGAGATATTTCAAGTGCACTTTATTCCAAGCATTTCCCAATGTGTATGTGTGTGACAGTGATCATGGCACTAGGATGATCACTTGAAGAAACAATTCCAATAAGACATGGAATAACACTCAAAGCAGAAATCAGTATAAGGAAACAGCCTAATTTTAAAATAGATACTTTCTGCCAAAATCCTCAGAATTCGCATATGTACCCTGGGCCCTTGGATCAAATGTGAAGTCAATTTAAATGTTATGAGCTGGAAAACAATCTACACAGCTATAAAATTGTTCTAATGTACTTTTCTCTTTTGTTTTTCATTGATTGAATTAGGCACAATTATTGTGTACTACAAGAAATTGATTCTAGAGTTTGATAATTACACAAATAAAATCATTAGAACTCTTGTATGTCTTTCAACAGTTTACATTTACATGTAGCATTTTCTTGTCACCAACAAGAAAAATCAGGCTGGCTTCTTAGAAAAATTAAAATAAAAGAATTGTAATGGAAATTAATATGCTATTATGTATATACATCAATCAAAAGAATCACTACAGCAATCTGGAAATAAACTGTTTTCTTTTTTATCTAATATAAGGTTTGTAAAAATGAAATATGACAGACTGAATATTTATTAGTCTATGGTATCTTGAATTTTCTAAAATTATATTCTATACAACTTTTTTTTAAAAAAGGAAAGCAGTGGAATAAATTATTACATAAGTATTATTTAAGTTAAGTAGGTCATAAACATCTTGCCATAATAGAATTCAACTTTGCTATATTCAGATAAGGCAGCCATTCTTCCAATCTCATTTGTGGAACTTAGAAAAGATCTCCTTCCAGGTCTTTTGGTTTCTATGGTGCTGAAAAAAAGTTCATTCTAAATTAACTGAAGACCAAGTCTTCTCTAAAACAATAGCACTTAACAAAATTGGCTGACAGATCAAAGAATATGAAATAGTACAAGCTAAAAACTTAAGATTGTTTGATTCTGTTTTACAGGCCTTCTGATTGGAGGAGAGGGGGGCATAGATGATGCATGCTGTGAAATTCATTCTGAAGTGTGTGGCTTTCATTCTTAGGTTCAATTTTTTAAAATTGTGACTTTTATATCCCCTCTCGAATTAGAAGTTTCAAGTCAAGGCAGAATGCAGGCCTGTATCTCCAAGAACTTTACCTTCTTGAAGATGTTGAAGATCTTTGGGGTCCCTTGGTGCCACCTTTTGATGGTAAGTAGATCTTAATTCAGACATACCCTGAGCTTGAATAAGTAAAATCAGCTATTGGCTTAAACTAGCATTCTTCCCTGAGAGCCCAGACCTACTGACTCTATTAGATATTTTTTACTCAACTTGGAAGACCACCTTGGAGATAAAATTACAAAATATTGGCTTATCTATAACAACTCTGCATTCTTTGAGTTTTTCTAAAGCTAAAGAAATTGCCAACAGCAAATAATTGATTTGCATAGAGATAGTGCTGGAAACTTCCCTTTTTAAAGATTTTTTTTTTTGGGGGGGGGGGGGAAGTAAACATTTTGCCCTGGCTAAATATTAAAACAATCTTGCCACTGCAAAATATTGTAGGGTCTTTGCCCTAGCATATTTTAGCATATCTTCATTTTTCCTGGAATTTCTTCATCTCAGAGGGAGGGTCTGTCTCTGTCATTTGGGAACAAATGAAACTATGGGCCATGTACTGTTGTGTTGCCAATTTTATGAAGAAATTGTCACTTGCTTTTACTTTATTTCTAAGCATGTTCCCCAGTAGAGTATATCTTACATTTAATTTCTTCTTGTAAACCATAATAGGGATTTACCTTTAAAGTTGCCTGGCAACTTTATGTAACCTGGCAATTGTATTCGAACAAACATTGTTTTGTTTTACTCTACGTTATTTTACATTACTCTGAGTATGGTTTTTTTTGATAACATTGTATTTTTAAAATTTAGTGATTTAGTCTTAAATATTTAACTTTTAGTATGTCAGTACTTTTCATACATTTTATTTTTTTTCTAATATAATCATAAATTTTATGGATTGCTATATGAACTCTATAAACTCTTATGACCATTTTTCAAGCTTATGACCATTTCAGCATCCCCATGGTCACATGATCAACATTTCGATGCTTGGCAACTGACTCATATTTATGACGGTCCCAGTGTCCCAAGGTTATGCAATCAACTTTTGCAACCTTCTTATAAACAAAATCAACAGGGAAGCCAAACTTCCTTAACAACTGAGTTACTAACTTAACAACTGCAGTGATTCACTTAACAACTGTGGCAAGAAAAGTTATAAAATGGGACAAAATTCACTTAACCATTTCGCTTAGCAATTGAAATTTTGGGGTTAATTATGGTTGGAAGTCGAGGAATACCTGCATATTACTGAAGTCTTAACAAAAATATGTAACAATATATTGAATACGCTGATCAATCCTTTATCAGATATAGCTGCTATTTAGCAGCTCCAAACTGGGGGGGGGGGAGTAATTTTTTATAAAAATTTTGCAAAACAAAATTAGAGTTTTATTATCCTTTAAAGATACATTGTTTCCTTATCTTTTATAAATGTTTTATATATATGTTTTCTTAAGTTTTCGCGGGTACTTACATGTATGGCATTCAGCTTAGTTCGGGTATTTTCCCACGTCATAATAGTTGTGCTTTTAAAGTTGTAGCAATGTTTCAGCAGAATCTCATCTGCCATCATCAGGCTTCTGTATAGTGTTCGTCTGTGAGTCAGACTTTTACAGTGGTTTCAGATTTAAATTTGGGGCAGCCTATTGCTGTGCCAGAATGGTTTTTTCTTCCTCCTGATGGGAGTCTTGGTCTGTGTTTATTGGTCTTGTTCTGCTTGATTGGTGTTTCTGATATTTTCTGTCTTTTTTTGGCTCTTTTTGTATCTTGATTGGCTGGCAGCATTGTGTTACTTTATTGAAGGCCTTTAGTGCAGCTTGGCTTCGGGTAAATGGACGGCTATCATTAGTTAGGAAGCTGGGTTTCATCTGGGTGCCTGGTTGGGGTGTGTTTGAGCTGGAGCTATCAGGGGGATCTGTTTGTGCCCAGGTGTTTGCCTGGCTAGTGGTGTGGAGATTTTTTTGTTTGTGAGTGCAGTGTTCCAAATGATTGACAGCCTGGTGGAATCATCTCTTCTGTTCATGCTTTCTGGTCTTTTTTCAATCTCTATGGCTTCTCTGATGATTCTGTGGCTAGGGTTTTCTATAGTGGCTAGGGTTTTGGTGCCATTGAAGTTGATGCTGTGACCTGTGGCTTCCATGTGTTGGACTAGTGAGGAAGTGTGTTCCAGCTTTTTGACTGCATTTTTGTGTTCATCCAGGTGGGTACTTATTCTTCTATTGGTCTGTCCAATGTATGTGGCCGGGCATGATGCACAGGGGACTTCGTATATGCCTTGGTTTTCCAGGTCAATTTTATTTTGGGGGTTTCTAAGGATGGCTGTTATTTTTCTGTCTGTTTTGAAGGCAGTCTTGATGTGATGTCTGTGTAGTACCTTACTTATTTTGTCTGTACTACCTCTTATGTAGGGCAGGACAGCTGTTCCATAGGTCTGTTCATCTTCTGGGTCTCTATTATGTTTCAGTGTGTTTTTGTGGATCAAGCTGGTGATTTTGCTTCTGTGGAAGCCGTTGGCTGTCAGTACTTTAGTCAGGGTGCATAGTTCAGTCTTAATGTATGTCTTGTCTGCCAGGCGTTTGGTTCTAGTAATTAGTGTTTTAGCCACGGAATTTATCTGTGCTGGGTGGTGGTGGGATTGGGCATTTAGATAGCAGTTAGTGTGGTAGCGGTTTTCTTCTGGTATACGGTGTGTCCTAGTGTGCCATCTGTTTTTTTGTAGATTAGTACATCTAGGAATGGTAGTTGTTTGTTTGTTTCTGTTTCCATGGTGAACTTGATTTTGGGGTGTGTGTTGTTTAGGTGTGTTAGGAAATTGTTTAGGTTTTCTTTTCCATGTGGCCAAATCACAAATGAATAGCGTCTATTCACTCAAGTCCTGATAAAAGAGACCCTTGAAATCATCAAAAATAAATACCAACCAGCTAAACACCTCATGGAACTAACAGAACACTGCTTAACCAACACATATTTCATATACAAAGGACAAAGATACAAACAAATTGAAGGAGACCCTATGGGATCACCACTGTCACCCGCAAACCTGTTCATGGAAGAATTCGAATCCAGAGCCCTGGCCAATGCCATCCACAAACCCAAACTATGGTTAAGATACATCGATGATACATTTGTGATTTGGCCCCATGGAAAAGAAATTGGACAGACCAATAGAAGAATAAGTACCCACCTGGATGAACACAAAAATGCAGTCAAAAAGCTGGAACACACTTCCTCACTAGTCCAACACATGGAAGCCACAGGTCACAGCATCAACTTCAATGGCACCAAAACCCTAGCCACTATAGAAAACCCTAGCCACAGAATCATCAGAGAAGCCATAGAGATTGAAAAAAGACCAGAAAGCATGAACAGAAGAGATGATTCCACCAGGCTGTCAATCATTTGGAAGCCTGCACTCACAAACAAAAAAATCTCCACACCACAAGCCAGGCAAACACCTGGGCACAAACAGATCCCCCTGATAGCTCCAGCTCAAACACACCCCAACCAGGCACCCAGATGAAACCCAGCTTCCTAACTAATGATAGCCATCCATTTACCCGAAGCCAAGCTGCACTGAAGGCCTTCAATAAAGTAACACAATGCTGCCAGCCAATCAAGATACAAAAAGAGCCAAAAAAAAAAGACAGAAAATATCAGAAACACCAATCAAGCAGAACACAGCAAACTGCAAGACCAATAAACACAGACCAAGACTCCCAACCAATCAGGAGGAAGAAAAAACCATTCTGGCACAGCAATAGGCTGCCCCAAATTTAAATCTGAAACCACTGTAAAAGTCTGACTCACAGATGAACACTATACAGAAGCCTGATGATGGCAGATGAGATTCTGCTGAAACGTTGCTACAACTTTAAAAACACAACTATTATGACGTGGGAAAATACCCGAACTAAGCTGAATGCCATATATCTTTGGTTATTCGGGTTTTGTCCCGCGTAAGATTGGAAGTATCTAGGCAACGTTTCGATGAAGTCTCATTCATCATCTTCAGGCTTGGTCTTCAGCTCTATGCTTCTCAGAGTAATGTGAACTTGCAGCTGCTTCTTCCTTTTAACTGCTAGTGGGGGTGTGACTTGATTGGGTGGGGGCTTGGCTGTGTTCTGGTTGGGTGGGGGTGTGTTCTCATTGGTTGGGGGTTTGGCTGTGTTCTGATTGGTTGGGAGGTTGGCTGTGTTCTGATTGGCTGGAGGCGTGTTCTGTTCAGATGGGGGCTTGGTTGTGCTCAGGTTAGTCTTAGTTGCTGGGGGATTTGAGCTGGTGAGCTGTGATCTTGCTGTTTGGCTTTGAGTTCGTGGTCGTGCTGCATCTTCATGGTGGGGGTCAGTTCGCTTCATGTATGGCTCAGAGGGGTTTGAAGTAGGTAGTGATGCAGCTGCAGTGCGGCTTCTGGTCCATGGTCGTGTCTCATCTTCTGTGTGGGTGTGAGTCTGCTTTCTACGTGGAAGTGTGGTGGTGGCATCTTTTTTGGCTCTCAGGGGTGTGGGTCTGGTGTCATTCTTCATGTTAGGTACTCGTCTGTTCATGAGGGTGGGTTTCCAAATGGCTGGTAGGCGGGAGGTATCATCTCGTTTATTCATGCTGTGTGGGGGCGTTTTTCTATCTCTATGGCTTCTCTGATTATTCTGCTGCTGAAGTGTTCGGTTTTGGCGATAGTTCTGGTATTTTTAAAGTCAATCTCATGTCCTGTGGCTTTGAGGTGTTGGACCAGGGAAGAGGTCGGTTCTTCCTTTTTGATTGAGTTTTTATGTTCTTCAATGCGTGCACTTATTCTTCTGTTAGTTTGTCTAATGTATGTGGTGGGACAGGCAATGCAAGGGATTTCGTATACTCCTTGATTTTCTAACTCGATTTTGTCCTTAGGGTTCCTTAGGATGGTGGATATCTTTCTGTTTGTGCAGAATGCTGTCTTAATGTTGTGTTTTTGGAGGATCTTGATGATTTTGTCTGTAGTGCCTTTTATATATGGGAGGAGGGCTTTGCCATTCTCTTGTTCTCTGTCTTGGATTTTGGTTGGGGTTTCTTTTTGGATTAGGCGGGTGATCTTCTTTCTTTGGAATCCATTGGCTGTCAGCACGCCGGTGAGAGTGTGTAGTTCGGTTTCTAGGTGTTGTTCGTGGCTAAGCATTTTGTTCTGGAGATGAGTGTCTCGGCTACGGAATTGATCTGTGCTGGGTGGTGGTATGAGAGTGCATGTAGATAGCGGTTTGTATGTGTTTTCTTCTGGTAGATGGTGTGTCCTAGGGAGCCATTGGATTTTTTGTATACCAAGACATCTAGGAAGGGAAGTTGGTTGTTAGCTTCTGTTTCCATGGTGAATTGTATTTTGGGGTGTAGGCTGTTGAGGTGTGTGAGGAAGTTGTTTAGTTTTTTTTTCCCGTGTGGCCAGATTATGAAGGTGTCATCTACGTATCTGAGCCAGAGTTTGGGTTTGTGATCATATTTTTCTAGAGCTTGTGTTTCAAAGTGTTCCATGTAGAGGTTAGCGATGACGGGTGAGAGGGGTGATCCCATGGGTGCTCCTTCTATTTGTTTCTATTTTTGTCCGTTGTAGGTGAAGTATGTATTGGATAGGCAGTGGTTGGTCAGATCTAGGATGTGCTTAGGGGGGGATTGTATTTGTTTTGGATGGCTGTCAAGGCTTCTTTTATTGGCACTTGGGTGAAGAGGGATATGACATCGAAGCTCACTCGTAGGTCACTGAGTTGTAAGTTTTGTTTCTTTATGATCTCGATGAACTGGAATGAATTTCTTACGTGTGAGTTGATGGATTCTGCATAGGGCTGTAGTTGTTTGGCGAGAAATTTGGCTAGGTTTTGTAAAGGTGAGCCTGTGGAGCTGACTATTGGTCTAGTGGAGTTCCTTCTTTGTGTATCTTGGGGAGACCGTTAAGTTTAGGGCATCAATGAGAACACCCCCCCACCCAATCAGAACACAGCCAAGCCCTCACCCAATCAAGTCACACCCCAACTAGCGGTTAAAAGGAAGAAGCAGCTGCAAGTTTACATCACTCTGAGAAGCACAGAGCTGAAGACCAAGCCTGAAGGTGATGAATGAGACTTCATCAAAACGTTGCCTAGATACTTCCAATCTTACGCGGGAGAAAACCCGAATAACCAAAGATAGATAGATGGATAGATAGATAGATAGATAGATAGATAGATAGATGTTTGCATAGTTATGAACCATTTCAGTTATGTTAAATTATGCATTTATATTACTAAAATATGACTTATTCAGACAATAATAAATGTAGTTTTGCCACAAATTTTATTAATTTATAAAAATATAAAATACAAAACTAGAAAGAAAAATGAAAATAGGAGAGCCAGGGAGAAGAAAGGGGAAGAGGGAAAAGCCTGAGATAAAATGGAAAAGAAAAAGAAAACCATTGACTTTGACTCTTTTTGGCACAGTAGAATAAAATAACATGTAATCTCAACTTTTTACTTATATAGTAACATTTTATACTAATCATTTCCATAATAGCAAACCTATCTAATCAGCAAATTCCAATAATGATAAGTGTATTGACTAAATGTACTTTAAAATGTACTCTTTCTTTGGAGATAGAGGAAAAGATTCTCAGTTCTAAACAATATATTTAATTTTTTTAAAAGGCAGGTAGGCAAACTGTAGGGACCCGGTGGCTCAGTGACTAAGACACTGAGCTTGTAGATCATAAAGGTTGGCAGTTAAGCAGTTCAAATCCCTAGTGCCGTGTAATTGGAGTGAGCTCCCGTTATTTGTCCCAATTTCTGCCAACCTAGCAGTTTGAAAGCATGTAAAATGCAAGTAGAAAAATAGGGACCACTGGTGGGCAGATAACACCTTCAGCGTTTAGTCATGCCGGCCACATGACCAAAGAGATATCTTCAGACAGTGCTGGCCCTTTGGCTTTGTAATGGAGATGAGCACCGCCCCCTAGAGCCAGAAATGACTAGCACATATGTGCGAGGAGAACCTTTAGCTTTATCTTAGGCAAACTGTGTAAAACAGACATAAAAAGAACTAATGTTCAGGGGAGGAATGAATAAAAAGATGGGGACACAAATACATTTTGTCATGGGAATATTTAATCTTGTTTTCTGAATCTGAATACTATCAAATAGCACTTTTTACTTCTCTGGGAAAGCATAATCACAACTCGTAGTATCAATCATCCAAATACTATTTAAAAGTGTGTGTATGGAAAAGATCCTTGAAATTCAGCTGAAATCAAGTTAGCATTAAAGACTAATTTGGACAAGTTTTAACTGAGCATAACTTTAATTTGTGAAAACAAAACAAGAAGTATCTACAAATAAATGTACAGTGGTCAATGAAATGAGCTGAAATAGGATAATGCCTAAGAGTGATAGCAATTTAAATCTTGTAGTATATAATCAAGACTGAACTATGTTGAAGGATGTTGTAAGGATTAATGAGATAATTTGAAATTCTTTGCATACAAGAACACAATGAAAGCACAATATTTTACTTTATAAATCTTCAGATTACTTAATAATAACCTAAATTGATATAGGAACGAAAAGCCTCAATATATATTCATCTCTTCAGGCTAGGTTTTAAAAAGTGTATTAGAACAGCCATTTCAAGCATGCTGCACAAAATTAAATTCCTTGCTGTTTCAGGGTCAGAATATCATTGGACAATTATATTTGTTTTTATTATACTAACTTAAAATCCAAGCACAATTAAAAGTCCTTATTATATGTTTCTAATTTGTGATGTGGGTATAATTCATATAAAGCAAACAGGAGGAACAATGTCACTGAAAGCTATATTTATCAATCAAAGCAAATTTACAGGATAGAAAAGTATTATAATGGATTTCTCTCAGGAACCTTAGTTTATACCAACCTTAAAACTACTCAAAATAATGTATTTCACCTCTTAGTCTTAACTTCAGTTAACTGCAAATATCACAGGATAAAAGAAATCAATTTCCTTTAGCATTCAAGACAAGGGATGGTTCTTAAAATTAAATGCAAGCAAATGCAAGCTATTGACAGGAAAATGTTGCATACCTTGGAAAAAGTCATCAATAACTGTTTTGCATTGCTTTGTAATAAAGCTACCCCTGTTACTTCAGCTCTTAGGAGGTACCATCTAAGATGAAAGGAGAGAGATATCAGATGGTCCTTAACTGTTGCATCCTACTTGCATCTGTATTAAGGCTACATTAAGATGAAGATTGTTGTGCAAAGTCAGTATTCCATGTATACGTTTTCATAGCATATAAATCTAGTGCAGATTCATTTGTTTTGCAATAAAGAGGTCTAAGACACACTACTGGCTTTTTCCCTCTTCATGTTAAATAACCATGCAGTTCAGTTATAGTAACCCTATTTCCCAGTGGGACATCCAAAGCTCCTGGAAGGCAGGACTTCAAATTCTGAAGCCCTTTCCAGCTGAAACATAAGTAGGCCAACATTTCTGTACCCCACTGGACCCTATTCAGTTCCATGGAGCAACTCTGCCAAATCTGGGCTGTTTGCTGTCATATTCCATTTTGCATACACTACAGCTATTAAAAGATTCTCTGTGGGTTTTGGCCTTGTAACGTTTTGCAGTTTGGCTACAGCTTTGTCTGGCAATCTGATTGTACAGGAAACAATGGAAATATGATCCAGTAAAAATATAAAAATTATTGCTATTCCACTGAATAAATATATTAAGTTTTGTTCTTTTACTAATGGTACTGATTATCTGAGATTATCTCATATGTCCACTTAAAATGTCTTTAAACTGAGAAAAATAGTGGTGAGCTATTTGTTTGTATTCATGAGGAACTTGGAAGAGTCTGAGGATGTACTAATCTTTACAATTTAGAAACAAGTACAAAATCTTTTGAGGTTCTTTCACACACAACTTTAAAAGAAATTGTGTCTGGAATTATCAAATTGTTCTAGGATACATAACATTGAATTCAATTTCCCTCTCAGCCATGAACCTATAGTGAGGTCTCAAAGTTTATTAATTTTAAATTTTCAGTATTTTTTCATAAATACAGCCTAAACCATGCAATTAAACAAAAAAGTCAAAAACATTACACTTATTCATTTATTTATTAAAGAAAATAATCCAAGCTACATATTTGTGTGTGGCAAAAGTATGTGAGTCATACACTTAATAAATGGTTAAAGCAGAAGAAAGTTAATGCTTGGGAGTGGTCAAGTCAGAAATGTTGTCAGAAATGTTTAGTTGCAGCCCAAGGGTGGGCACGTCAGAAAGAAAAAGTTCCCATACTTTTGCCACACACAATTATGTAGCTTTGGATCATTTCCTCAATAAAACAATGAACAAGTATAATATCTTTGTTTAATGTCATATTTAGACAGAAACATTGAACATTCAAAACAGTTCTCAAACATTTTAGTAGACTGGGAATTAGGGTGGGTGGCTAAAAACCAGACACACCACATTTCATTACATTGTTACCAGAATGTTTTTGTCTAATAATTAAGGGGGACCCAAGCTCACTTTTATGAAATATAAAATCTATTTAATATCCAAATCAATTGCCAAATATGGAGAATCCATATTAAATCTGTTTTATATGAAACACAGGCCATAACATGAAAATAAATAAAGAAGCAAAAAAAAAAAAGGCTGAGCCTGCTATGGGATGTCCCAAGGGACAATTACAGTGTAGGGTGTTTGTTTTATTGTTTTTGATTTTATGATTGCTGTTTATTAGTTTTACGGTTGTTGTAAGCCACTCATTTTTTGCTTAAGCAGGGATGCTTAAGATAGATGGACATATAAATTTAATAAATAAATAAATCTTATGGTTGTTTAATATTTAATTTAGTTTCAGAGATTAAAAATGTCTAATTGAGTCTTTTTAAAACAAGTTTTAACACGCTTGCTCAGTGTGTTAAAAGTTCAACACAGCTCCAACAAGAGTTATTTAGCTGCTCAATTCAAGCTCCATTTAAAATGCATAAGGACAAAGCCAACTTTAACCTTTTAGAAGATTGTAAAATGAATTGATTCAATTTATAACATCAGGGTCAACAGAATTATGTGAAGCTTAATAACTTCTTACAAACAGCAGTGCCTTTGGGGCACATTTCAAAGATCTATAACACTGTGTCCATAACCTAATTTTTGCACCATCACAATAGTTAATTATCAACAGATCATACTTTTGAGACTGCAATTCTACAGACAGCTCAGACGCACAGTACACCCACTGCTATGTTTCTAGGTCTCCTCATAACCCCCAAATAGCCATGCTTTCCTGAGATAGCATGCCATTTCAATTGGCATTCGAGAAACTTAAAAACACAGGATTATTTTAAGACAGGGGCAATCTATGCATTTTAACTGACGCTCAAACTATGAAATAACACGAGAAAATTAGATTAAATGCCAATTTGATTTTATTTCAGTTAAATAATGCTAACCTCATGGAAACATTTATATGTTTAAAAGAATCTTGCTAAAAGACAAGATTATTAAGGTTTAAATGGAATCTCCAATACCTATTCAGTATTCTAGCCATGATATTCTATTATTTTTTCCATCTCACTTTATTTCTTTCCACCAGACCCAAAACAATCAATATCTAGTGGCAAATAAAAAAAACTAGAATTTAGTAAATATTTTGTTAAAGATACACACAGAATCACATTAAGATGGATTTATTAAATCTATGGATATTCAAACAAAAGGTCAGCGATGTTATTTATTTTATACAGATTCACTAATCACGAGAAATAATTGAAACCATAGCCTTATTTGACATAGCATTCTTCAACTGTAAATAATTACACTTACTTCTGAATAGACAATGAAAAACCCGCTCTGTATCAATTATCCCAGAATTATTATTTTATTTTAAGTGTAAAGGTAAAGGCTTCCCTTGTCCAGTCGCATTGTGTCATGTGGGGATGGGGTGCTCTTCTCCATTTCAAGGTGAGGGAGCCAGCATTGTCTAAGGACATTTCTGTGGTCAGGCAGCCAGCATGATTATTTGCTGAGGTGCAAGGAATGCCATTACCTTCCCATTAAAGTGGAACCTATTTTTTTATTCGCATTTGCATGATTTCAAACTGCTAGATGGGGAGGATCTGCGACAATGGGAGCTCACCCCATGGAGGTTTATTCAATTTACATGTTAAAAATGAAAGCTGCAATACTAAAATTCATCCAGAAGTTAATTGCTTATAATTCTACATTGGTATGCATACAAAGTCATTGAATCATTTTTTCTTTATTAAAAACTCATTTAAAGAAGGGAAGTTGAATGATTACTCCCCTCCCATTTTATAAATCACTTTGTTATGATTATGAAAAAAATATGGGAGATGATAAAACTGAAATTAAGTGGAAAACATCAAAGAGGCCTCCCTGCTTTTCCATTTGTCAGTTGAAACACTGCTCAGTGATGTTTTAAGCATCAATTTCACCGGAAAAACTTGTTCAACAAGTAAAACTTTGAATGTCATTTACATATAAAATAACCTATCTAAAAGCAAACATTAATAAGTTCAAGCTTTCTGTATTAATAATTATCATATGCTATTTGTTAAAAATACTGATTGTGTCCATCTGTTAATTGAATGATAACACTTAGCAGTCCCCTTCTGAACATAGTACAGAACTAATTTTTAAAGTTGGGGGCGCCCTCTGGAGCAGACTTGTAGCAACACAGGTGAGACAAAGTGGAAAAAAGCAAACAAGCAATTATCTGTTGCTTGTTAATGTAACATTTTATCTTATTATGTAATTTGACTCATACATCTTCAGAAATCACAATTTTATTAAAGCAGTCCTAACAATATTAATCAATTAGATTTGCTTTTTCTTCCCATTAACAAATCCAGCAACGTTTTCCTACAATAATTTTTAAATTTGGTGCTAACTAGGTTTATTTATCATACAAACTGGTTTTAGTAATGCCTAATTAAAATGAAATACTGATTACATAAGACTTTGATATACAAATTAGCAGTTCATTACACTATCTGACTACTTGCTGAGGAATTGTTTGAGCTTTCTTTAGCTTATAGTTCCTTTTTGTTAATTTTGTTTTATTTTATGGTACTATTTACTGATATGAAATCCTTCAATTTTACAATAATGGAAGTTTGCTTTTGGGGTGAATTTGTAGTAAAAATCACCACTTAGTGTCATCCAAAACAACCACAGAACAGAAACTAAACAATACTGGAGTAAATCATACATTATTTTACTAACTATACTATGTACTATTTTAGATTCAGGTTGGTGTCATAAAATGAATATCATGAAAGTTAATTTTTAATTTTATTAAAGGGAAATCTTGATGACAAGTCCAATTAAGTCCATCAATATAATATAAAAATTAATTATTAGATACTTAACAACAATATTTTCTTGTTTCTTTTAAGGGATACTCAAGATTATGCAGGATGTTCAGTTTGGAATAATAATTCTATTTTTCTAGTTAGTTTAATCCTGTTTTTTTACTTCTATTTAAAAACTGATTGAAGTCCACCATATTCTCACTGGTCTAAATTTAGATAGGACAGCAAGTTTGGTAGCAAAAATATTTAGAAATTCATACAGATGAAACTCTCTGAATCTACAAAAAAATTGTGTCTAAAGTGATGCAATAAGTTGGAACTGGATGTCAGGTGAAACAAAGTCTCTTTTTCTCTCTTCAGGATTACTAACAGAACAAAAATAACTGTACATAATTTCAGATTTAATCAATTGTACACACAAATTGAATTTTATTTTCAAATTTCAATAAATATATATTCTGAAAATACAAGTAAAAAATAGGAAAACTCTGCATGGTTCCAATTTCACTATATCAATTAGTCTATTACACTATATTCTCCTCAGGCAA
The DNA here is from genome assembly GCA_033807585.1 of Hydrophis major. NCBI lineage: Eukaryota > Metazoa > Chordata > Lepidosauria > Squamata > Elapidae > Hydrophis > Hydrophis major. The sequence goes on from CM066330.1 coordinate 216,325,418, forward strand.
GATGAAAACATTTGCAGATAGACTTGAATTTATGGTAGTAACACTTAGGTCATAGCACCATATTATAAATTCCATTCAGCTCCCCGTCCTCCCTCAAGTTTATTTAGTAGGCAAAGAGAAAATATACAAGTATTTATTATAATATATTTGTCCAATAACAGGAAGGGATATCGAGGGAAAATTTCTTCCTGCCCAGAGAGCTTACAATCTAAATAATTTCATGCTGTTGAAGTAAACATTCATTATTAACAAATTCTAACAGTTACAAAAACATTATTTGAAATGGCAGAATAAGGTTCCTAACTTTAAAAGCCCAAAATTGTGTCATATTAAATGCTGCTTTTTAATTTAAGATGGCCTAAATAAACCTTAAGATTTTCATCTGATCTTTAATAAATTTTTCTTAAAAGAAGAAAAGAAACCACAATTAATGTTGAATCAGATTTTTAGATGTCTGTGGCTCTACCTGGAGACGAAGGTCTCAATTTCATTCAATTTCTGCATGCCTCACAAACATCTTAAGAAAACCCTGGAGTAGGGACAATACTTACAGCTTTAGCAAAAATGACCATGAGTTCTGGAAACTGGTGTGTGAGAAGGGCTAACATTGCTGTGAAAGAACATAGCCCTGCTGTAAAATGGATGAAAAAAGGAAGATCTTTCTGGGGATATACAGACACATCATGAAATGCTGAAAGAAAGAAAGGAAAACCAATTATTTGATGAATTAGGAATTGTAAATGATTTTGTTGCCACATTTTAGTTCACAAAAGCATACTTGAGGCTTTTCTACTGTAATGAGAATCATAATTGTTTTCTTAAATTTCATTTTAAATAAAACATAGGAGTTGAAGACTAATCATTCTTGAACACTATTCAAGTAAAATTTGCTCTAAATAAAGATTACTAAAGGGGTTGGTTAAGAGCAGGAACACATTTTATCAAACTTTCAACAAGCTGAAAGAGGACTCTTAAAAAACAGGCCTGTTGAGTATTCTTTCTACCTTTCCTAAATTGAACATGCCAAAGCAGTTTAAATATTTGTAAAATATTGCTACAACTAAATATTGTGTCACTCCAGCTATCTACTGGGTTAGGAAACATTTATAACTTATAAGTTATAAGGAATATAAATCTTTCACATATTTGGTTGTTTTTAATACTGATTTTTTATATTGTATTTTTATAGATTTAATCTGTAATTGCATTGTTTATTTTAATGAATTTATTATTAATACTGAATTTAATTACAGTAACTGGGTGTTATTTATTTATTAAAATTGGGTTTTACTGTCACAATTGTACTCTTTTTATATACTGTTTGCTGTTCTGATATCTTCAGTTCATACGGGATTCAAAAATCTCCAGATTTCTCTTTTATACTATCACTGGTAGAAGCCAGGATAGATTTCTGAACTTCTCTTTTAAGTCTCTGTACTTTAAACTAATAATAACTATAGTATCTTATATACCTAAAATATTCTATTCAAATAGAGATTTCCCAATACATTTGTTTAAAAAGTTCTTTCTTTTTCAGGTAAAGAAGTAAGCATTAGTAAATATTACATGTGTATGTATGTATGTATGTATGTATGTATGTATGTACCGTGTTTCTCACATAATAAGGCCGGGCCTTATTTTTTTTGACCCCCGAAAAAACGGCTAGGACGTCTTTTTGGGGGTGACTTAATTCCCTCCCACTTGCATCCTCGGGTGGGTGGGCGGGCGGCGACAGCTTGGATATTCGGGAGACCTTCAGGTTTGGGCCACTGTTGCTTTCCCTTCTCCCTAGCTGCCCTTCTCCCTTGCTGCTGCGGTGTTTGGGACAGCCACGTGGGGCCAGTCAGGGCTCCTCCTTGCAACCGGAGCCCCGAGGAGACACTTGGCTTCAGGCGCTGCCGTCTTCTTCAGTTCTTCCCCGACCTCCCTACACTGTGCGCCTCTGACACACTGGTCCCTTCAGCCCAGCGAGCTTTTCCACCTCAAAGAAAGGCCAGGTGGGCGGCTGCGGAGGAGCAGCAGCAGGTCTGAGCCGCTTGCAGCGGAAACAACTACCACCCTTAGCACGATGCGGGGAGAACGAGCGAGGTTAGAGCCCGCCAGCCCATTCTTCCCACCTCCACGGCTCGGTTTCCCTTACCAGCAGGTTCTTCTTTCGTGCGGAGGGCTGCGGGGGAAGGCGCTCGCCCGAGAGGATCTCTCCCTCTCTCTCCCCGCGAGGTCAACGTCTGCGCTGAGGAGGAGAGGGCTGCAGCCAGTTCCTTCTGCTTGCTGAGAGGTGAGGAAGCCGCGGCTCGCCTGGCGAGATCTGGGAACGAGGGGCAGGAGGAGGCACACACACACCCGCAGCTCACTTTCCCAGCTCTGCCCAGGCCTTACGGCTCTGGCGCAGCCCTGGCAGGATGAGCGGAGGGTCCGGCGGGGTGGTGCTTGTTGCCCGCCAGGGCCACAAGGGCTGGGCAGAGCTGGGAAAGTGTGTGTGCATGCCTCCTCCTGCCCCTCGTTCCCAAATCTCACAGGACAAGCTGCGGCTTCCTCACCTCTCAGCAAGCAGGAGAAACCGGCTTCAACCCTCTCCTCCACAGCGCAGACGTTGACCTCGTGGGGAGAGAGAGGGAGAGATCCTCTCGGGCGAGCGCCTTCCCCCACAGCCCTCCGCACGAAAGGAGGACCCGCCGGTAGGGGAAACCGAGCCGCGGAGGTGGGAAGGACGGGCTGGTGGAAGCTAACCTCGCTCGTTCTCCCCACGTCAGGCTAAGGGTGGTGGCTGTTTCTGATGCGAGCGGCTCGGACCCGCTGCTGCTCCTCCGCAGCCGCCCGCCTGGCCTTTGAGGTGGAAAAGCTTGGTGGGCTGAAGGGACCGGCGTGTCAGAGGCGCACAGTGTAGGGAGGTCAGGGAAGAACTGAAGAGGCCCTGGGAAATTAGCCTCCCCACGTGGGGTTGGGCTGCCCACTTGGGCAGGGGAGGCTTTGTAAAATAATTCGCTTTACCTTCAAAAGTAAAGGGAAGACGGCAGCGCCTGAAGCCAAGTGTCTCCTCGGGGCTCCGGTTGCAGGGAGGAGCCCTGACTGGCCGCGCATGGCTGCGCCAAACGCCGCGGAGTTGCTTTAAACGCTGCGGCAGCGAGGGGGAAGGGGCAGCAAGAGAGAAGGGAAAGCAACGGTGGAAGGTCTCCCGATATGAAGTGCCCCACCAACGTAGGCAGCACCATATCCGGGCATGCAACAAAAGTACTTCCTAACGGCAAGCCCCCCCCGCTTTCCCCCTATTTCGCATGTTTAATATGGAGCTTAATTTGGGGGGAGGGGATTAATTTGATTTTATGCCAATAAAACATGGTGGGGCTTCCTATTGGTGGAGGCTGTATTGTTGGAGAAACACGGTATGTATGTAAGTATGTATGTATGTATGTATATGTGTATACGTAAGTGTATATATATGGATCTTTGGTTATTTGGGTTTTCTCCCCTAAAATTGGAAGTATCCTGGTGACGTTTCGATGAAATCTCATTCATTATCTTTAGGCTTGTGTCTTCGGCTTTGTGGTTCTCGGAGTAATGTGAGCTTGCAGCTGCATCTTCCTTTTAACTGCTAGTGGGGGTGTGACTTGATTGAGTGGGGGTTTGGCTGTGTTCTGATTGGGTGGGGGTGTGTTCTTATTGGCTGGGGGTTTGGCTGTGTTCTGATTGGTTCGGGGGGTTGGCTGTGTTCTGATTGGCTGGGTGTGTGTTCTGTTCAGGTGGGGGCTTGGTTGTGCTCAGGTTAGTCTTAGTTGCTGGGGGATTTGAGCTAGTGAGCTGTGATCCTGTTGTTTGGCTTCGCGTTCGTGGTCGTGCCACATCTTTCATGGTGGGCGTACATTCACTTCATGTATGGGTTGGAGGGGTTTGAAGCAGGTAGTGATGTAGCTGTGGTACGGCTTCTGGTCCGTGGTCGTGTCTCATCATCTATGTGGGTGTGAGTCTGCTTTCTATGCGGAAGTATGGTGGTAGCATCTTGTGTCGCTCTCGTGGGTATGGGTCTGATGTCATTCTTCATGTTAGGTACTTGTTTGTTAATGAAGGCGGGTTTCCAAATGGCTGGTAGGTGGGAGGTATCATCTTGTTTATTCATAGAGATTTTTCTATCTCTATGGCTTCTCTGATTATTCTGTTGTTGAAGTGTTCGGTTTTGGTGATAGTTCTGGTATTTTTAAAGTCAATCTCATGTCCTGTAGCTTTGAGGTGTTGGATCAGGGAAGAGGTCGGTTCTTTTTTTTTTATTGAGTTCTTGTGAACTCAAGAACTTATATTTTATTTTTTAAAAAAACCAGACTAAATTTTACAAAACCTCAACAGCAAGTACAATGAAACAATAGTTTATAAGGCTTTACATTATGTGAAAAATTTACACCCAGCAACAGAAAAATTAGTAACATATTTTCAGACTGCCTAACACCAACAGTCAATCCTTAAAAATCTTGCAAGAGTTTAATTCATGTTTATGATAAACTAGAACAGAACCAGAGTGCTGCAGACAAACAATATAATCTTTGATGCCATTATTATGCAAATGATTAAACGAACAGCATTAATTTAAAAGGAGTTTTTAAATTATCTGGAAAATTAGACATATGGAACTATAGGAATTATATGTAAGACCCTAACCCTGATCCTAATTGTGGTCGTTACTCAAGGACTACCTAAATAAACAGCATAATATCACTGTAGTTAGCATGGAATACTGCATACAGTATTTGTATAAAGAGAGTAACAGTCTAATTTTTATCTGATTAAAAAAGAATTATATAAAATCCACAGATGACAAAACTGTGAGTAGTGAGTCAATATCCAATAATCATGGTTTCATTTCTTCTTTTGATACATTCTTGACTGTATGCTTAGTTCCAAGGTAGTATATTGTATTGCATGTAAATTCAAAATACTGTAAGACATGATGTACGCATACATGCATCTATATATGTATGTGTATGTATATGTATATGAAAAACTATTAGAGGGAAAAGAATGAAAGTAATGGCTGGATGGAGTTAAGATTTTAAATGACAGAAAGATAAAGTGAGCTCTCTTGGTATTAAACAGATTAATTTTAGTTTAATTTTTCCTTTTAGTATCTCCTATCTCCAATTCTTTTAGTCACTACTTTTTATTTTCTTCTTGCCTCTCCAAAAATGGAGTAGGAATCTTTGTATCATTCTACATTACCGTGTTTCTCATAAAATAAGGCCAGCTGTTATTTTTTTTTGAGCCCCGAAAAAATAGCTAGGCCGTCTTTTGGGGGGTGACTTAATTACCCCCCCTTGCATCTTCGGGCAGGCAGGCAGCGATGGCTTGGATGTTGACCTCAGCATTGGTGGGGCACTTCGTATTGGGGTCAACGCAGGCAGCACCATATCCGGGTGTGCAACAAAAGTACTTCCTAATGGCAAGCCCCCCCACCATTCCCCCCCATTTTGCATGTTTTAATATAGACCTTAATTTGGGGGGAGGGGCTTAATTTCATTTCATGCGTATAAAATATCTGGGACTTCCTATTGGGGAAGGCCGTATTGTTGGAGAAACAGGGTATTCATATATGTTCAGATTGCCAGTAAAGAAAGAAGCAACTGAAAATGCCTTACTATTGACTCAGACCCAAGCAGTTCCTTTAAAGTAATCAAACCCACAAGATCACTGGTATAAATTACAATTCCTATAATTTGAAAGCTTTGTTCAATAAATGCTTCAAAATGTTTGTTTTGATCCAAGAATGCGAGAACAAGCACCACCTAATGTGATTCCCTTGTACTAAATAATTAATCAAGAATGTATCAAAGGAAGGTTATTTTATTTTGTTCAGCTGAATCAAAAATATGACTTTAATTCAAATATACAGAGCATTTATCACATATTATACTTTTATATTTTGGAAATAAAGGAAGTTGCAAGTTATTTTCATGTATTATTTTTTATTATTATTTTGGTCTCCAAATACTATTAGTATACAATTCTAACTTTCCTGATGATTGATTATTCAAGCCATTGCTCATGGAAATCAGAAGACCAAGAACAGGTTAAAGAACTAAGGTTTCTCACCATGCTTTATAAAGTAAAAATGTCAATGTAGAAAGGGAGCTGCACTGCAAGGACTGCACATGTAAAATTTAACATAGAGATCGATATAGCAGATCGATACTACCCTTCCTGATTGTCATATTTAAAATTAAAAATACTTAAATCTACAGATTTATGGAATGTGTTTGCACAGAAATACATTATACAAATGCTATACCTTAGATAAAGAAAAAAAATGTATGAAAAAAGCCACTTACTTGGTAATAACTCTCTATCTGCTGTCTCTGTGCAACTGGGATAGGGATAAAACAGATGACCCTTTTCTAATGGATATGGAATCATTCTAAATGCTGAAAGAGAGGTAAAAATGATTAGTAAAATATTAAGTCATAGAAAAACTACTTTATAATTTCTACAAATTGAGTGTTTTTTTATCAGGGCAACCCGGGGGGATTCAAATTTCTTAACAACTGGTTCTATGGGTGTGGCCTAATTTGCAGGTGTGGCTTGGTGGTCATGTGACTGGGTGGGTGTGGCTTGTATGTAAATATTATAAATATTTATGTAAATATTGATTTTTTTTATAAAAAAGAGCAACTTTTATCCAAAAGCAGGCAGGCAGATTGAATTGCTCACAGAATCACAGATTAACTTAGAGATCTATCTATCTGCAATCAGCTACCTGAGTCTGCACTGAAAAATTTCAATCCTAAGGAAGGTTCGGCTCTGCTTTTACATTAGCTAGAAAGCAAGAAATCCAAGGATTTCCTGCTTTCTAGCTAATCTAAATCTCCTAGCAAAGCAGAACAGCTAATGGTTGGGGGGGAAAAGGGAAAAATAGCAACTTACCAAACCAAAAAAGTTGGATGGCTCTCATGCCAGGTAAGTAGTGAATAGGCGGGGAGGGGAGGGGCCAGCCAGTGGAGTGAACTGGGGACAATCATGTGTGCAGTATTTGCAAGAAATCATCAGCTGTGCCACCTGGACAGCTGACAAGTGCTGCGCTAGGGTGCGCGTTTGAAAATCCTTGTTTCCTGCTTTTTCACCTCAGCTATGCCACATAAAGGACAGCCTAGAGCCCGGGCAGGCGGGTGGGCCAAACACCAAACCGGTTCGATGTCAGCTGCTCTTCGCAGCTACAAGTTCTATAGAACCAGGCTGAACTGGTAACATCCCACCCTGGGCAACCTGTTCTACCCAAATATGGGACAGACCATACCGCTTCTGCTTCTGCCTTTCAGCACCAATCTAGGAGCCTTCACAGGTGGTTGCTTTTGCAACAAACTATTTTTTGTGTTAAATTTATATTTACTGACAAAGAAATAAAGGGAGACTAGTATAGATCTATTTCAAGCTATTTAGCTCTTATCAGCTAGCTATACCCTTCTGGTATTTGAACCTGGGCTATTTAGATAATAGCTTAGGTAGATGTACTTAGCTCTCATCTCAATTTCTACAAATGTTACATATATAGGATCTTGATAAAATCATTTCTCAGTGTAAAGTCTATAAAAAGGATAAGAAATTTGTCTATGAAAATTTTGAAAGTATTATCAGTATAAAATACAGTGTGATTTGTCTAGCAGCCACCCAAAAAATACAAAGGAGGGTTTCAAAACAGATATTTAACAGGAAAACATACTTAACTTTTCTTTGACGAACCTGCAATCAAACTCTTTTTAAGCAATGCCATCATTTCTTCATCAAATCCACTAAATTTACTTTTAGTAACCTAGTAACATTTTTCACAAACGGAATGGTATTTTAATATTGCAAATAGCTGAATATTTAACAATGTAAGATCACTGTGATTCAAATAAAAACAATGATGCTTCTGACCTCTTTGATTTCAACAGCTGCCTTCAGGGTGACATCTAAGTATTGTTAGACAGGAAAAAAAAAATAAACCTCAAAGTATCTTACAAACTATATTGTGTTACTTTGATATAGAGGCTTTGCTTTCTATATAGCCTAATAATGAATTAAGGACTCTATTCCATTCAGAAAAGCTTTCTTGGATAATACAGTATAAACAAAGCAGTAATTGCAATTCAGGTATTTTTAAAAAATATGCCATAGTAGGATGGTAAAAAATGGTTTCTATATTTCTACATATTAGATTTTTCCATAATTTAAATGTGAGAATTCCAAAGTGTCTGGAAATTGATAGTGAAAATTAATTTCTGATTCTATTTCTATACAGTTTATTTACAAAATCATCTCCAGAAATCAGCAATTTCCTCTATGTGTTCTGAAAACAATAGATATCTTTAGGATATGGTCAAAAACATATTACCAAGCTTGGCTGCTTGTGATGGATTTATAAGAAATTTAAGGAGAATCAAAAATATGGATGGATCTTATAATCCATCTTTTTCTAGATTTCTAACAAGTCTAAAATGAAAACAACAGTTTGACTTAAGTTTCCCAATAAAGGAAAGATTAAATTCAGTGAAATTTGGGGAGTTAAAGAATGTCATTTTATTTAAATGCATTTTATTTAGCAGCTTTAAAAACAGAAATGTGGAAAAGCAGACTAATAAGTATCTGTTCAAAAGAGAAATATGGTGAGGGAAAAAGAGATTTATGAATTCTTATTTTCCTTAGGAAAAAAAACTTCTAAAGCAGACATCAATTCCATCTAAAGTTTGTAATGCTAATAACAACTGTCTTGTTGCTATAAGTCATGGTTTCAAATTCTAATTTACTATCAAGCTGTCGTTTATGTAAGCCATCAACAGATTATGGCTTTAAACTATAATCCACTACCATTAAAACAAAGTGATCAATTCAAAGATCCTGCTAAAATGTGTCAGAGGACATTTTAGTGTATTAAGTTATCGTACTGCATTAGACTAGTACAAAAAAATAAGTTTGTATTACTGACAGAATACACTTACTGCCTTCCCACGTGCAGTGCAGCAAGTTAAGGGCCCCTTCTATTCGCTTCCAGTGCTGAAGATGAAAGAATGCGTAGGCTACTGCTTCACTGTCCCCACGCTTCAGAATGTGCTCAGGAGGCAAAATTAAGCTTTTCATTTCTAGCAAGTACTGGAAGAAAAAATGAGAAGTGATGAGAAACTATACAGAACACAACATGTAAGTGTTTTCTTTGTAAATATTTTTAAATTGCTTTAATCTGGATTTATGTACCAGAAAGAGAAAACTCTGCTTGTAAGAAAATGTGAATTATTTTGCAAATTCAATTTAAAAAAAAAAAAAGGGGGGGGGACAGTTGTGCATCTTTCATAGTGGGAAAGACCAAATCAATTTAATGTGGATATTTTATTTGGAAACAGTATTGTTATGTTCACTGCTTTATGCAAAAGTTTGATAAAGATTTAAATTATGTGCCTTAAAAATATTATCTTGGTAAAAGATAATTCTGATAAAACAATGATTTGTGTATAAAATAGGATAGGATAGCAACTCAAGCAGACAGTTTACTAAGGGTGTAATGCAAGTGTTAGAGATATTACAAAAGTATAGTATCACATACTTTCAAACATATAAATCAAAAGTGATGTGCTTGCTCATTATAGTTGGGAGTTATCCATCACCAAATAGGTTTCAAATGAAAGTCTCAAATTCCTATACTGAAAAAAGCAGCAAATTTTAAAACTGATGTTTTTGATGCAATGTCCTTCCTTCTATCCTTGTTGTGGTACGCCAGTAGCAGGTACGGACGGCAGAGGTCTCTGATAGCGAGGATTCGGACAAGGGGCCTGTGTGTGATGCAGGGAAGGACCATTTAATTAACTAATGTCTACAATTTATGAACTAGCCCACTCCATTTAGTAATAGTTAATTCAATTTCATATTTGAAGTATTAGGTACAGTATTTGATTGTACCCAATACATCTGTTGATTCTAAAAATACTAACAAAACTCTAAGAATGTAACCAAGTTGTTATGTATCCATCACTTGTAGTATCCATCCAATACACAAACAAAGTAATTATTTACTAATCCAGTTTAGAGGATTTAACTTTCCCCATTCCAGTTCTTTAAGGAATATAGCAAAGTTGAAGTGGTCAAACCAAATGCATTTACTCCCTGACTGATTCTTCTCTTAGTGCTTGAGTCTATTTACTGGAGGGCAATACTCTTACTAATCCTATTTAATTCTTCTTGATCATTTCTTTAAACCACTAAGGAATCATTCACACATTGTCATAATGTGAAAGTGGCATCAAATATTCAGCCTCTGCTATTATTGTTTTTAGTCCATGAAATCATTAGCTTGGTGTTTGTTTATAGTTTTTAGACCCACAGTTACCTTTGATTAAAATAATATTTTAATCAAAGTTAAAAGTGGGTCTAAAAACCCTGACATATTATTTTCCACAGCCCCTTGACATATAACTCACAATAATACAAAAAATGAACTCTGAAAGTTATACTGGATAAGAATATAAAATTATTACTATGATATTAGTTTTCTTGATATGTCATACTAGTCAGAAGTACATAAAACATATTAAACTCCTCAAAGACACAGTAGTCCAGAAGGAATAGGACAGACACCTAACTCTTGGATAATAATACATCCCAGTCTCCCACCCTAATGGCAGAAGTAAAAAAATGAGACTGCCTGAAATGAATTGGCTGCTCTTTTGATCAGTCATGCAAGGAAGCAGAAAATCCTTACAGCAATTAGCTCTCCCAATGCATATTCAAGAGAGTAGATGAATAAAGTCAAACCTTAAGGAAAGAATTATTTGGACACCCTGATTATCAAAAGAGGATTAAGTCTAGGGATAAGCCATCCTTCTATTACTAAGGCTGTAAGGGTAATATATTATCAGTGACAGCAATGGCTATTTGAAGTTCCAATTACTGTATACACATTTATTTAGGAAAAGATGAATTGGGCATAAAATTTCTCATTCTGTTTTTTTCCCCCATTGGGCAATACAGATTTTTACAGAAAGTCTTTAATCTGTTACACTTATATTATATAAAAATAAATCTAAGTATTCCAAATATGCTCACGGGAACAAAAATAATTAAGAATAATGTATTCATATAAATATTTTTATATTTCCCTTACACAAACTAAGGATAGAATCCTTTGATTTACATACTGGGATAACCATGGAACTGCCAATGATAGAAAGAATGCTTTTTTATAACAATCATACAAAATTATGGTTACCGGGATTTACAATTATTTTCCCACTTGTAAGTGTAATCATATATAGAAATCCTAGAGGAAGCAGATTATCCAGAACCTTTCCAGTCTGATTTCAGACTGGGACATAGTACTATGACAGCATTGATTGTCCTTTTGTGGAGTTGGGGGAGATGTATCCATCCTGGTCTTTCCTGATAATTCAATGGCTTTCAATATTTTTGACCATGGCAGTTAAGTTTGGGATTTTGGTGGTTCAACTTCTTCCTCTTGCTTTTTCCCCATGTTGTCTCCTGGATTTTATCTGATTATTTTAATGGGCTTTATTACAAAGTTGTCTATTCACACATATTTCATGCATAATATATTATGTAGAGAAATTATTTTAAAAAATTATAAAATACACAAATTCTTTTGGCATTTAGAAGATCAGTGAAGATCTTTTTTCAATCCTAATTAAATGTCATCAGCATTTAATCAGCACTTGTCTCTGAAGAGGGAGGTGAGGAATGTTAAGGATGTACTTACCTTTGGAACATGAGGATTAAATTCTACTGCTCTATGTATTGCTTCTACAGCATTAATTTCGGCTGTGCTAAGTCCCCTTCTAGAAGCTGTTTCTGGAGAAAACCTATAGCAATATTTGAAATTTGTTATATTACAAAACAGAAACAATCCATAATCTAGCATCTTAAAAGATAAAGCAATTAAAAAAAAATGATAGGAGCAAAAGTTCAAATTAGTAATATTAATATCCTTATACCAGAAAATTGTAATCCAATAAAGAACTAAGCTTTTTTTCTACTTATCAAATAAATATATATGTGCATCTCAGGTACATGAAGTTTTCCTTGCTTCACAGTTTCAGGCAAAATATTGATAAAGATTGTTTGGCTTGATATGTTGTAAGCATCCAGCCCTTGTGGTTAGTGTTTTGCAATTTTATCTATTTATGGCTATTCAATGGGTTATTGAATAAATACCTATTGAATAACCATAAATAGAATTGTAAAACACTGAATAAACTCAATATATAGCTAAACTAGTCAGGCAAGCTAAATCAAACTTCATTTTTAATTACTCTACATAGTCTCAAACCATCTTCCTATAGCTACAGAAATCAAAATGGCAAACAAAATTTTAGGTGTGGCTCCCCCAAAGCCTCCCAAGATTTTCTTCTGAATTTTAATTTTAAATATATGGATAGTATTCATATCAACTAATTAAGTCATTTTATTTACATTTAAACAAATCAATTTTATGTTAACCAAGTTTTATCCTCTTTTGAATGCTTCTCCCAGCATTTCACTCAAAGGCTATATGTAGCCCTTGGCTTGAATAAGATGGTATACATCTGGCAAAAGTCATTGCTAACTCAGAATAAATAATTAGAAAACCAAATATTTGTAATTCGCTTTGTCACTTCCCATAACATCACTTCTCATAACACAATTTTGAAGTGGTTGTTTAGAAATGAATAGTGTGGATATCTACTATATATGGTAACAATTGAATTCATCTGCCTATATATTGCATATGTCTATATTCCAACTGCTATTTTAGCAGCAATTTGACAGGAAAGAAAGATTTTATGAAAAATATTTGCTACAAAAAAGGCATTATTTTAGAATAATAACATTGGCTAAATGCTATGTTGACATTTTTAAAAAAAAAAACAAAAGACATTTGATTTATGTTATCCTTTATATCAGTTTGGAAGCAAAACTGCCATGATACAATAATGAAAATGTATTATAACTGCTTTCTGCATATCAGTATGCCTATCAAATATTTCACTTACCTATCTGAAACTGCTCTTGCTTTTAAGAGTGCTGCTGTGTAACATATTGCTGCTGATTTTGGAAGGCTGATATCTATGGAATAATAAATTGTTGTCTTTAGATCCTAAAGTAAGAAACATTTCAAAATCATTCCTTCCCTGAACAGCTATTTATACAGGAAATTATCTCTATATTAAATATAAGAGACTAAAATCTGAAAGACAAAAATCAATTATATACTTCTTACAATGTTTCCACATTAGTATATTCCACCAAGTGTTGCAGTAAGCATACTAGATTTGGGCTGGGGAGATTGATCGATTGCTTTTACAAATTTATATAGCCATGCATCTCCTAATGGAACTCTTGAGCAAGAATAGAATATAAAACACAATACACAACACAACCATTTTAAAAATCACATTGATGCCACTATAAAAAGCACCTTACTAATATGTCCCTCTACAGGCACCAGGTTCCATTAACTCAATTGACATTCCTACAAACCTAGAAGTAACTCTTCATGGTTTTTCAAAAGCCCCTTGGGGATGAGACCTTAGAAATCTCTAGGACAAAGCTATTCATAAGGCAAGTATTATAATCAGGAAGTCTGGCTTCCAAAAACCCACCAGGTAGTACTCTTTTACTAAGGGAACCTGAAGCATGCCCATTCCACTGGATTTAATATGAGAGAGAGAAACCTTTGGGCACTGGCAATCATGCAAATAACCTCAACCCATATACTCTACATTAAAAGCATACTAGGACCCAGGATAGCTCATCTGGCAGTAGTTACATGGGGCCTCCAATACTGCATGTGCTGCATCATTCTGGACCACCTAAAGGTTCTGAATGCTTTTTAAGGGCAATCCCATATTCAGTGCACTGCAATAACCCAACTGGTAAGTGATTAGGGTATGAGTGACAATGACCACTGTCTCCCAATCCAGGAATGGGTGCAAATGGAGCATAGGATGCATTTGTGCAAAGGCCTACATGGTCACACCTGCTAAAGGCACTAGTGCCAAAAGATTCCAGATCAAGCACCATGTCTGAGGAACTGTTAACCATCCAAAATTAACAATGGAAGATCATTAGATTCATGGCAGAGGGGAAGACTTAAAACCCCCAATCATTCGGTTTTGAACTAAAGAGATTCAAGTCCCCACCTGATCATAGAACTCACTAAGTGACCCTCAGCAGTTACTTTTTCTCAATTTAACCTAACTCACCAGTTAAATGTGTAGAAATAAAAATGATCTACAATGTTGAGAATCCAAGAGAAAAGTCAGGATATAAATGAAGTAACAATGAATATAGTAATATTTAATAATGGATTTCTACAACAAAAGTTCAGCGCTCCAAACAGACCCAAGGAGCTTTTGTTATGTTAAGTCAGGAATGTCAAACTCAATTTCACTGAGGGCCACTTCAGGGTTGTGCTTGACCTGAGGGGACTAGGATGGGTGTGGCCAGGGTGGGCATGGCCAGCTCAATGTCACACGTATTGGGGGAGACTATGGTGGCTCAAGCGTTCTGCCAGCGAAACGGGCTCCCAAGCTCCATTTTGGCAGACAGTAGCATCACAGGCCGGTCCTTCACTGTTTCTAGGATATCCCCTGCAAATCAGAACTAAGTACACCACAGGCAGGCCCCGGCCCCTGGGCCTTGAGTTTGACACTCCTGTGTTAAGTGATCTGCCTAAGGGTAGGGACTTTACAAAAGCAGGCTATATGTAGTTTTAAAACAAATTTCCCTTGTTATGATTTGAATTATAGCTACAACAAAGAGAGAAATGCATGATCTATATTCTATTCTTTTGAACCAGTTGCAAGTTACTGTTTTATTTCATAGTTTGGTATTATCTATAAGCTTTATTCTTCTTGATTACTAAAGATCCACATAGCCAGTGATTTTGCTTCATAAATATGTGTTCCTAACATTCATTTACTTACCACAGTCTTCTGTATGTCAAACTATCACCATCACCTAATTTTCTCTCCTACACAATCTTACTACCCTCCCCATTCCCACTGTTTATTGCCAATGCAGAAACATAAAGTTCATAATTATTATACATTCTTACCATCATACTTTGCTAAAACTGCCTGGACATCTGCGTAAGCCTGTAGTTCCAGAAGTGTTTCTAGCAGGTTTTCATGGATATTCAATACACTTAAGACAGGGAATTCTTTCATTAACTATAAACAGGGGAAGGAAAATATTTTATATACAATTAAAGTTTTGGTAAAAATGAGTGTAGTTTACAGTGATGTAGACAATACAAATTTCCAAATGTTTTCTTTAGTGCCAGAAGCTGAAAGGCAGAAGAGGGCAAGCAAAATTTCTTGCAAACATGCAGCTATTCCACTCACAAGCCTAACCAGTACAAGAGAAAAAATAAGCTGTGATTTCATTTAAACTGACACCAAGTCACAAAAAACAACGCAGCTCTTAAAACAAGCAAAGTCATCTAAATGGAAAAGTCCATTGACTGGAAATGACTGGAAATGCATCCTAATAATCCTTAATATCCAAATGAATCAGAAGGTACAGGCCATCATAATCCAAAATTATTTTTTTAAAAAAACATTAATACAAAATACTGATGTAAAAAATACTGTGAATTAAAAAAAATCCATTTTCAAGTTATGAAGATTATAAATTGACAATAGTCATTTTGACTGTGGCAGATAGAAATATAATAATTTCAAAAACTGCTATCTCAAATTAATTACATCTATTTCATACTCAAAATCATCCTCAGTGTTTTGAATTCAATTTACATGCCCTTACTATGCAAATTTAAACCATCCTTATTTACAACGATGAATCCGCATACAGACAGAAAGTTATACAACTTGCCTCGTGGTGTAACCGGAACAATCTGGAACTGAACACACTCAAAACAATAGAAATGGTGGTAGACTTTAGAAGAAACCCTCCCATACTACCACCTTTTACAATACTAGACAACACTGTATCAACAGTAGAGACCTTCAAATTTCTAGGTTCTACTATATCACATGACCTAAAATGGACACCTAACATGAAAAATGTCATCAAAAAAGCACAACAAAGAATGTTCTTTCTGCGCCAACTTAAGAAGCTCAAACTGTCCAAGGAGCTGCTGATCCAGTTCTACAGAGGAATGATTGAGTCTGTCATCTGCACCTCTATAACTGTCTGGTTTGGTTTTGCAACCCAACAGGAGAGACACAGACTTCAGAGAGTAATTAGGACTGCAGAAAAAACAATTACTGCCAACCTGCCTTCAATCGAGGATCTGTATACTGCACGAGTCAAAAAGAGGGCTGTGAAAATATTTACAGACCCCTCACATCCCGGACATAAACTTTTCAACTCCTTCCCTCAAAACGACGCTATAGAGCATTGCACACCAGAACAACTAGACACAAGAACAGTTTTTCTCCAAAAGCCATCACTCTGCTAAACAAATAATTCCCCCAACCCTGTTCAACTATTACAAAGTCTACACTACTATTACTGTTAAATCTTGTCATCACTCATCACCCATCCCCTCCCACTTGTGACTGTATGACTGTAACTTTGTCACTTGTATCCTTACGATTTATATTGGCTGTTTCCTAGTATGATTGATTGCTTATTGTACCCTATGAGTATCATTAAGTGTTGTACCTTTTGATTCTCGACTCCTGATGTATGTATCTTTTCTTTTATGTATACTGAGAGTATTTACACCAAGACAAATTCACACCTGGCCAATAAAGCATTCTAAAATATTCTATTCATCATAATACATTATAAATCTTCTTTTACCTAATAAATTAAAACAACTAAAAATGAGAAAATGAAAAAAACACTATTTCTTTAAACACGTCCATGTAAATATCTTACTTACATCCCTCATCATTTTTGCTGCTTCTTTAATTCTTCCAAGCTTTCTTGCACACATAGCTAGTCTTCTTTTCACATAAACCAAAACATTGGTGTCTCTTCCTGAAAAGAGATTCATCTAATGTATCATTGTCAAAACTAACCATTGAATCTGAGGTTGATTTATTTAGCGTATGAGAAATACATGGACTAGTAGTTCAAATGTTCAAAATTAATATTTTGTCAAGGAGCACCACAGTCACACTGAGTGGTAGAGACAAGACCCCACTTAAACAATGAGTCCTGGCAGACACCACGTTGGATACGGATCCTGTTCAGAGTTGACCAATGCTGGCGAGGAAGGTCAAAACCCGGCACCTTTTGTGTAGGGTCATCTATGTAACTGCCCATTTGGCTTTCCACTATGCATTGATGTCAAAATTGTTAGGTAGGGGTATGATGCTAGTTCGCCTTTTCATGGTGCATCCTGGACAGCATGGAAGTATGAACCAAACAACTAACAACAATTGGCAGCCAGACTGAAGAATTGGCATTAATCAGAGTTTTTCCCCTGAACACCATCTCTCTGCTCAACAAATAATTCCCTCAACACTGTCCAACTATTTACAAAGTCTGCATTACTATTACTATTAATCTTCTCATCACTCATCCCTCCCACTTATGACTGTATGACTGTAATTTTGTCACTTGTATCCTTATGATTTATACTGTTTCCTAGTATGATTTGATTGCTTATTATACCCTATGACTATTATTAAGTGTACCTTATGATTCTTAACTCTTGACAAATGTATCTTTTCTCTTATGTACACCGAGAGCATATGCACCAAGACAAATTCCTTGTGTGTACAATTACACTTGGCCAATAAATAATTCTATCTATCTCTGAGGTTTTATTTACATATGCACAGCATATCTTATTATTTTGTATAAAGATACTTATTGACGATAAAAATGTAAAATGCAGAGAATACCAGTAAATATTACATGTTTTACTTTCATTTTTAATACTCACATGGGATTCTAATAGAATACTATTACATTGGGTGAAATACATTTTATGCAGATGTTGCCATATACATAAAGATTGTGTTTATAAAAAATAAAAGAGATATTCTTTTAAATTTTCATTCATTCATCGTTCTTGTAACTTTGAATGTTTGCTGGACAAAGAATCATTAAGGAAGATGTGATGGCATGTGCACCTGAAGAAGCAGAAGGGAATGTTTGAAGCATAGGTTTCTTAGGGAAAAGGCAACCGAAAAGGATTTCAGAGAAAATCAAAAATTAAGGCATTGTGCTGGATGGGAAAGGGGAAAAAGTTTCGGAGTAGCCACACCCTAGAATCTCTTAGGCTATTAGGGTAAGAACTTTAGTTTGGTAAATAAATACTGAAGCAAATAAAGCATTGGACTCAACTGGATTTCACTGTATCATCTTTGGACTTGACAGATTATCTGTCAAATGGACACTCATAGGTTGCTCAGTCAAATCAATTTTACTGCTTTCTGTTGCACTAAAATTAAAATGTACAATAATCAGTTCTAATCTAAGATTTACAATTTTTTTTTGTAAATTTTATTTGAGTTTTCACAAAGAGAAAAAAAATACAAATAAAACATCTTTTTTGAAAGCAGCATAATCCCAGGCTACATTTCTTCGTACAGACACAAATTCAAGTTCATGCTCATTTTTATATTCTATTCCATATCTTATTACTATTTTACATTTTCTGCATAGCTTCTGCCCTTTTTTTAATTTTCTCAATTTTATTTTAATTATCTCATCTCAATTCAGTTCATTGTGTTTATATTTTTTGTCTGTTCAATTATCTATTCTCTTTTCTCATTAAACAAAATTTCTCCTGTAGTTACTGATTAGAGTATGACGCCTTTATATCTTTTCCCTAAAGTTGTAACATTCAATATAATACATAACTTCCATTCGGATTCTGCTTGGTACATTCTTAAAATATACACCGTATTCTTAAAAAAAGAAAAAAAATTATAAATGTATATAATTAAAACAATATTCCATTCCAATTCAATTGTATCATTAATATTAATATTCATTAGTCTTAACATCTTTAACATTACTTTTCAATTAAATATCATACTTCTATGGGAACAATTATAAGCTTTCCATAGTTAATTCCCCCCTGCTTCACTTATATTTTATAAAACATTAACTAATTAAAATGTTCCCATTCCTTCCTAATTCAATTTTCTCATTTATTTTACTTCACTTATTTTATTCACAAACATTTCACTAAATTACACTATTTTATCCCTCATTTTAATCATATGTTGTTTCCAATTTTCTAAAGTTATTTCTATTACTAATATAACAATACACTCTTATGTACCTTTACAGAATCCCTTTTTCAATTAGATTTTCATCCATTATCTCTAAATAGGTCCTGTTTCTCTATATCTTGCTCCGGTCCTTTGTAACTTCTTTTCCTTTCCTTCTTCCCTCTCTTCTTCTCTCTCCTCTTTTTATCCCCTTGTCTCTCTACCTCTATTTCTCTCTTCTGTATTCCCCTTTTCTGTTGCTTTCCAGTATTATACTTATTTTTCGAATTATTTTTCTTTTCTTTGGTTGTTTTTTTAAGTCTTAAATTCTCCATTCTTTTTCCCCCCTTTCCTTTTTCTTCCCCACATAGAATTACTTGTTCATTAAAGATGGCTTCTTCTTTGTCCCAGTCTTCTTGTTTTGCAGTCTTTTCTTGTTGTTTCTCATAGTTCCAAATCTCCATTTCTAAGAATTGAAAAACGAAGCCAAAAGAACCCTTCCCTTCTTGTGCATCTTCTTTGTACTTTTTAAGTTCCATTTTCAATTCATCTAGAAGTGGTGCCATTGTATAAATTTTTAAACAACCACCTGATTGATTTTAGTCATTCAAATATAACCAAAAATCCAAAGATCACCAAATAATCCAAATATACGCAAGCTGTTTCTTTTTTGCTCTTTTTTTCACTTTCTCTTCCTGGGGTTACTATTTAGTTACAAAGTTTCAGTTAAAATGTATCTTTTAGAAGTCTTGTTGAAGTTTTACTGTAGATTCTTTTTAATTCCAGGCAGTCTCCTCCCTCTTCCAGATCCTGCCCTTATTCTTTTTCTCTCTCTTCCTGCTTATGAAAAAGAAAGTTTTTAATGTCCAGAAATCTTTATTATCCCTTTGGCATTTTGTTTTATTTTTAGCTTAATTGCCTATTGATGTCAAAGCAGATTTTTCCGATTTCTCATTTAAATCTCTTTTGTCAGTATAGGGAAGGAGAGAGAAGGAAAAAAAAGCCAAACCTTTCCCTTTTCCCTTTCCTTTGCTGCTTCCGACTCTTCTTGGGAGCGATGTTATTTTTTGTAGGTTTAAATTCCAGGGTACCTTAGTTGTTGCTTTTACAATTTAACCCAGTCAGCCAAAACTTTCACTTCTTATCTTCCTCCTGCACATTCTTTTCCGGTCGAGTTCTTCTTTGACCGCTGCAACCGCCTTTGGGAAAAGGGAGTAATGGCCAGCTGAGGAGGAGAGATGCGGCTCTCCTCGACCCTGCTGGCGGTCTTCCCCCTCTTCACCACCTCTATGGGGTGGCTAAGCCCTGAAACCAGCCGGCTCGGGGCACTCCAGCGGCGAGCCCAGACAGAAACCACCGCGCATGATCGCGGATTTCTGTCTGTCGCCGAAGCCCTTCAAACCGGAAGACCTAAGATTTACAATTTTGTGTTATATTGTTTTTAACTTCCTATCAGTGAAAAAGTATTAGCCTTTGTGTTAAAGATTACAGCGAGACCAATATCAAATCTACTGATTTTAAACAATTTGTGCAACAATACTTACTAAGCTGTGCCTCATGGTGTGGATTTTGTGAACTGCTATGCTGAGACTTTTTATAAACTGTTTCTCCGGCCCTCAGAGCTTGTTTAAAGTATTTTTCAGCTTCTAAAATAGTAGTTGCTTCTTCCTCAGCCAGAAGAATGTATGCTGTGGCACAGCTGAAAGGAAAAGGGAAACTTCTGTAAGCCACCCAGTGAGTCATATGGTGTATTAATAAATAAACAACAAAATATTGTGTTTAAAGAGAAACAAACTTAGGATTTATTTTGAATTTGGATATTATAATAACAGCAATTAAGATTTTCTGAATAGGAAATCTGTAATAAGTCTGAGTAAGGAATGTGCTTTCCTAGTTCACTCACTGAAGTTAATATATATAGCCAAGAAGCATATGTTGACTTCCCTTGTGCACTTTCTTTTAAAGAACTGAATGGCAGAAACACATCCAGTTATCTTCATATTATCACTTCACACTTCACTTGAAGAATTCAGCCTCAAAAAAATATTGTATCTTATTCAAAGAACTGAACAAGGGACAACTTATATTTATGCTTTATATTTAAACTGAAATTCTAAAATTCAGAATTTTAATTCAATTCTTTTTAGACCATGGGTATACCAACTTTTTCACTTGCCTAGGCCATATAAAGAGGTGTTGTCTTGGCCCGTGTATAAAGTACCGTATATACTCGAGTATAAGTCGACCCGAATATAAGCCGAGGCACCTAATTTAACCACAAAAAACTGGGAAAACTTATTGACTCGAGTATAAGTCGAGGGTGGGAAATGCAGCAGCTACTGGTAAATTTCAAAAATAAAAATAGATGCCAATAAAAACTTTCACTAGGACAGTTGAGAATAAGTTTGATGTTCACAATTTCCTCTTTCAAAGAGACCAGTAAATAGGGAACAAGAAGATGAAGAAAAAGAAGTGTGTTTTTTCACACTTTTCACACTGAAGTGAACAAAAATGGCATCATAGGAACAAGCTTATTCTCAGCCCAAAGGTTTGTTTCTGATTTCTTCCCTGATTTAAGGGAAATTTGGGAAACGATCTCACTATCATGAAAGGTTTGATTGATTCACTAACCCAAAAGATGATGATGATGACAGTGGTAGGCAGGAGTCACTCTCTCCCTTGCAAGAAAAAACCAAGAGCCGTTCTTATGATATCTCTCTCTCTCTCTCTCCCCCTCCTCCCGAGTGGACTGAAAGCAACTGGAGCTGAGGAAATGAAACTGAGTGGAGCGACCTCGGCTCGCGTTGCTTTCTCAGCCTAGAGCTCAGAAAAGCCTCCCCCTTCTCCCCCTCCTCCCGAGTGGACTGAAAGCAGCTGGAGCTGAGGAAATGAAACTGAGTGGAGCGACCTCGGCTCGCGTTGCTTTCTCAGCCTAGAGCTCAGAAAAGCCTCCCCCTCCCATGCTTAAAAGTTGCAAAGGAAACACGGAAGCAGGGAAGCGGCTGCCCAGCTTCGGAGCTCCACACCATTTTTTTTTCAGAGGGGAATCTGACTCGAGTATAAGCCGAGGGGGTTTTTTTCAGCACAAAAAATGTGCTGAAAAACTCGGCTTATACTCAAGTATATACGGTATATAATATACTTAACATATATAAATAACAAGCTTCCTTTTTTTTTTGTACATTTTTTACAATATCTTGTGGGGCTGCATTAATAGCTGTCCTTGGGCCATAGGTTCGACACACCTGGTTTAGAATGAGCATGAAAACTTACTCATTATTTAATTCTAAAGCTTGATATGCTGCTTTGATTCGGGCCTGAGGATTCCTTTCCCGCCATGCCTTCTGCATAACTATTTAAACATAATAATTTATGTAAAAATTAGTTAAATATTCATTCAAGAAACACATTTCAGAAAAATAAAACTAACTTTAAGAGAATACTACACATTTCTGTGAAAATTAATGTCCAACTGAATTTTATGTATATGTTTTC
The DNA here is from genome assembly GCA_033807585.1 of Hydrophis major. NCBI lineage: Eukaryota > Metazoa > Chordata > Lepidosauria > Squamata > Elapidae > Hydrophis > Hydrophis major. The sequence goes on from CM066330.1 coordinate 216,348,055, forward strand.
TAACAAGAAAATGTTTAAAAAGTGATTAACAAAAACATACAAAAGTAGCAATTACATTCCTCACACACAATTTTGTTTTACAAATGATCCTAATTATTTCTTTCTTCCTGCCAATAACAATAGCAATAGCACCTAGATTTATATACCGCTTCATAGTGCTTTACAGGCCTCTCTAAGCGGTTTAGAGCTACATATTGCCGCCAACAATCTGGTCCTCATTTTACCAACCTTGAAAGGACGGAAGGCTGAGTCAACCTTGAGCAAGTCAGAATTGAACTGCTGGCAGTCAGCAGAATTAGCCTACAATTCTGCATTCTAACCACTACACCACTAAGGCAGGCAGTTTGTACTAGGTGACTTGAATTTGTTTCTTTCTCTTGCTTTGCACTGAGGTTATTTAGCTATTATATAAGAGTACTATTCTTAGATTCCTGCTCACTTGGGAGGGGATAAGTGAGAGAGATCCTCAGCATGGTAGTCTGATATAATAGCTAAATTCATTTAAAACAAAAAACAAAGCTCTAATTGTGAAAAAAAGTTATAAGCAAATAACAGTGACCTGAAAAAATATCTACACCTGCCCTAATCATAAAAAAAATCATGGCAAAATCAATGCTACTAAGATTCTTGTGGCTAACTCCAAAACAAATATATGCAAGATTGCAGTCTGAATATCTAATCGTCTTTAATTTTAGCAAGAAAATTCAAGAATCTATATATGTTTCCTTTGGAAACGAAAATGAAAGAATAATGTGAAAAATGCTGAAACAAATTTTTGGAAGCAAAAAGTTAGCTTTGGCTTAGTTAATGAGATAATAGACTACATTAATATAACAAAAACACCTTCTAGCAATGAACATTATCACTAGAGTAACTTATAGACAGTAAGCTATGATTGATGAATTGGAAAGCATTAATGCATTAATTGCCAAATATTAGTTGTACAACACTGAGTGCCTTTGTTTTTCTTCTCTTTTTTAAAAAAAAGTATATTTAGGTAATATATAACTCCCACAGAGAAATAGGATGAGCAGAAGTCGTAAAATCTTGGGCTCATTTTTTAAAGACATTCATAAATAATACAATTTTTCATCCTTTACTATTTCAAATTTACAAACTTCACAAGAGTATTCTATCACATAGACTGAAAAATAACTTAATTTATTTTTTCCGACAAGAGAGATAGCCCAAAAAAGAAATTAGCCCAGTTTGACTTTAAAATCATTTTTCATTGATTTTATTGCCATAAAAGTAATGAAAAATGGTAAAGCTTCAGAAAATTACTGTTACATTGAAATGATGAAAGCTCGTGGTCACAGTTTATACAAGATGCTAGCAAAACTATACTTGAGATGCCTCAGAGGAAAAAAAAACCTCTTGTATAGAAAAATGTTGAATACATATGAAAGCTTTTTTAGCTTAAACACAAACATGAAAAAGAGCCAGGTTATGTTTAATAAATTTACCAAAGAAAGAATTTGTTTATATCTGAGAAGAACTAGATGTGGTAGACTACTGCATATATCTTGACCAATGAATCTCAATGGAAAGTAATAAATAAAGGAAATTGAATGGTGTATTAAATGTAGTTGGCAGGCATTTGGTAAGCTAATTTTCAAGAACTTCTCCCTATGCCTGAAGAGAAAAAATTTTGATCAGTGTGTACTACCTGTTCTAACATATGCCAGTGAAACATGGATGCTAACCTCACAATCAATATAAGAGCTACAAGTGGTATCGTTATTCACCTTTTTTCTTATTTCACAAAGAAAAATAAAGTAATTATACCTGCATCTGAAGGCCTAAGAGAGTCTGTTTCACAGGTAAAAAAACTCTGATGATCCTGAGCAGATAAGTTCATATCATAATATGTTAGTGGCTCCTTTCCTGTCACCCATGTATATCTTAAGGAGAGAAAAAAAGTATCATTAATTCCATAATTCTATGTATCAGAATTAGTTTCTTTCTAAATGAAAGTACTTTTTAAATTTTCTTTAATGCCTTCTAGTCAATCCTGAGCCTAAACAAGTGCATGAAATAATCCATGTACTTTTCTCAGCAAAATTTTCATTTTATTATTTATTTAATTTATTTATTTGCAAGGTTGTCTTCTTCTTAGAGCTAAGAATGTGAATGGCCCAATAATACCCCACTGGCTTTGTCTCAGTCTCCCATTTTCTACCATTGCCATTAATCCTAATACTAATTAAGCTCTCAAGTGTATATTATACTTTGGCCTTAAGCAATACTAACACAAGAAACAGAAATGTTAGAAGTATATTTAACTGAATAGCTTGTTCTTTTTTTCCCTGTGCATCATGACCTATACTGAATAAATAGTAGCCTAAGAAAGAATAGAGACTTAGAATAAGTCTTTATCATAAATTTCCAAACTGGCTGGGATTTCAGAATAGAAGTACACTGAAATTCATGATAACAATTATTTTTAATAATATTCTGTAAATGATAAATTCATGGTATCCATTCAAACAATAATTTCCACAAAAAATGAAGAAAGTAATTATATGTATATGATTACCTGTGCAAATGTTAATCTGCCATATCTTTGGGTAGTTTAGGATTAGATATAATTTTGAACTGGTGGCTTTGTTTTTATTGTTTTAAACAAATAAAGTATAAAAGAAATACAGTCATTGGGTACCTGTTATATTCTGCTCCTCTGAAGAGATTGAGTGGATTTCTCCATACTTTGCACTCTGTTTTAGAAAAAGATAATTTAGTTTTGAAATTAACCTTACTTAATAAAGCTATTTTTCTGAAATCTGAAAGTGGGAGATCACCAAATCTAAAGTAGGTCCAAGTATAAAAAAATAAGAGCAGAATTTTTCTTTCAAATTGGGGTGCCTTTCAGTCAGTTTGAGACCTGGCCACTGCCTGGATAAGTTCATCTAGTTTTTCTTGGCAATATTTTTGAAGTGGTTTGCCATTGCCTTCTTCCTAAGGTTGAGAATGATTGACATAGTCATCCAGTCAACTCTAGAATTTAGTTTCCCAGTTTCTAGCCTGGCTCCTTTAATCGCTACCCCCAAAGTGGCTTTTATCTTTCAAATTAGCGTAAGCCTAAAATTGAGACAAGCTTCTCACACAGATCTAAAATTAAGTATGAATAACAGTTTACAGTTAAACTACATATCATGCAGATTTAGAACAAATGCTAGACAGAAGATTGGCAAAAATGAAGAAAGGAGCAGGTCTGTCCTATTTCTGATTTTTCAAATTGTACTTTGAATCATTATCCATTCTTTTAAGGAAAAAAAAAAGGGTTTTAGTGCAGAATACGTGCAAAAACAAAAAGTGACAGATGTTCTTGAATCATAAATCATAGTTTGGCAATTAATAGATTTTTTTAGGACTCCAAAAACTTAACCAGTATCTTTTTTTCATTTCTTTTTCATATGTATGTATGTATGTATGTATGTATGTATGTATGTATATATGTATCTCCCTTATAAAAATCTCAGGCTAGTTACTAAGTACATTTATAGGAAGCCAAATATTAAAAACAATCACCTGAGAAATTTTGTCTGTTCATTTCATTGTCTCCACTAGCAGCAGAAAAATTTGTCTGTGCAGAACTAGCATTGTCTGCCCCTCCAATGAGTGGTCGCAAATGACTCACAGAAACCTGTTCAATAAAAGACATACCATATTTTCTGAAGTACCACCATTCAAATATCTGGAACAAGAAACAGAAAAATATGTGGAATGCAATTATTATGACTGGTCACATGTAGAGATGGGGGGAGGGAGATTTATAATGGATTTGGCATTTTTATTAACATAATATTTTTATCCTTTTTCATTTACCTTTCAACAGAAAAAAACTGACAATTTCTTCACAGATAACCAGATATAAAAACAGAATACAATATCTCAAAACTCTTCTTTTTCATGTCAGAAAGAAAATATAGTTAATAGTTGGGTTCATGTTCAAGTGATCAATCAGTACTATACTACATAGGAATCTCAGAACTCATTTTCCATTTCACAAATGAGCTTCAGCATATGAAATATACGTAATCTAAACAAATAAATAATTGTTCTGAGTAAATCACAAACCATTTAACTTTCAGAATTTAACACAGATGAGTTTCTTATGACTTTATAAATGATTTTTCCTTGCAAAACTACATTACTTATTCTATCAAATAGCACCATCTGGAGTTCAGCTAGTATACCAGATGCACTGTGTTTTCAATTTAGCGCTAGCATAGTTTGCATAAAATCTAATTTTAAAAACCTACAACTTTGATGAAATGATACATAAAATTGTATTAGACATGTTCACCATCTTCCGCATATTGTAAAAGTTTAAAAATATACCTAATTCATTCCTGATTTCTATATACATAAATATAACATGTTTTTAAAATTACTTTCTCTGCTTAGAGCAGAAATGTAACAATAGCAGGGACAAACATAGTTTAATCCTCAAAACAGGCCAGGAACCAAGCTTTTATTTGCAATTCAATGAACACAGGTTGCTGCTAGTTTTAGACAATTGAAACTGATGGGATCCAGACAAGATTAACTTAAGGAAGATTCATATCAACCGAAACTAATTTCACAAGAAAAATGATGAGGTAAATAAAATCAGTTTTATATGAATATGTGAAGCATTCCTCTAATACTCAATTTGTTGCCAGTACTTTCAAGAACTATGAACTTAAGCAACAATTTAGCTCATTTCTACTATATTTCTTGATTAGTTAAGGAACACAGAAATACAGAAAAATACTTACAAATATCAGACCTGATATCAAAGATGAAGTCCCCGTAAGTGCAACATAGAATTTTGGAGTCAGCGTGCTCAAGAAAACAGTTACTGCCAATGAAAAGATAAGTCTTGTTGGTTAACACAGTTGGATTTCCCAATCTTCAGGCTAAGAAAATGATGAATATATTAATTAAGGCAAGTGATCTTGTTCACACATATTACAATATAAACCATGGCTAAAACAACCAAACTGTCTGAATTCATACTAATCACAACACATTGTATTCTCCCAGCCAGTGTTAAGAATTAATAGTAAGTTGCTCTATTTTGAGAAATTCAATCATTTAAAATAAATAGCTGAAAATACCTGTAATGTTTTAGTGAATAAACATTACCTAGACCTTATCTAGGTAAGACTAAATCCAAGAACTCTACCTTGAAAATTATAAATGAAAAGAAGTGCAAATATAACCGTAATAAAGTAATTGAACAATAGAATAAGCAATGAAAAAGAAAACAGTGATACAGTGATATGGGAATAAAAGTTGAGCAGGTAAGGAAGCCGTGAATGAGGAGGGAGGTTGGGTTTGCTATTAGCCACTTCCAGTGTGGTACTTCCCCATTGGGTTCCCAGCCTAACAGGCACAGCCAAGTCTTCAGACTCTTACAGAAGGATATTGTGCAAATCTAGCCAACGGTAATTCAATAAACAATGGTTAAATGATCCATGACTTACTACATATGTTCGAAGTATGTCCTTTTTAAAAAATAAATTTGAAATATGTAGAAACAAAGTACCATGTTTCTCATATAATAAGGCCGGGTCTTACTTTTTTTTGAGCCCCCCAAAAATGGCTAGGCCATCTTTTCGGGGGTAACTTAATTCCCCCTCCTTGCATCTTCAGGCGGGGGGGGCGGCAACAGCTTGGATGTTGACCTCAGCATTGGTGGGGCACTTTGTATCGGGGTCAATGCAGGCAGCACCATATCCGGGTGTGCAACAAAAGTACTTCCTAACGGCAACCCCCCCCATCCCCCCCATTTCGCATGTTTTAATATAGGCCTTAATTTGGAGGGAGGGGCTTAATTTCATTTCATGCCTATAAAACATGCTGGGACTTCCTATTGGGGGAGGCCGTACTGTTGGAGAAACAGGGTATATGAAGCCATTCAATTCAAGTCAGTGGTGAACTAATCAAAAATAAACTCATTACATTATGTAGGGAGAATTGCGTTTCTCTTGTTTGCTTGTCTCTGACTGATTCCTGCCATCTGTTTGCATGTTACAGTTTTCCTGGCAACTTTACAGAAGTGGTTTGCCACTGCCTTCTTCCCAGGGCTGAGACAGTGGCTGATCCAAAGTTACCCAGCCCCATGCAGGAGTGAAACCCATATTCCCAGTTTCTAGCTTGCTATCTTTAACCAGTATATCAAACTGGCTGCCATGTATTGTAGAACTTACTTATGAATAAATCTGGTTAGAATTTAGCTGTATAATCTAAGCTATACAGATAATTCCTCAAACATACCTACTTAGTTTATGATGTCAAAGGCTATTATAGGTTTCAATTCTATGTATTTAAAATAATAGATCTTCCATGTTTGGATTCCGGTAAACTTCCAAACCCAACTAAGAAGCACTGTACAGGGGTAAAAAACAATGCACATGTTCCTAAAACCCTACTTAGCATATAATGCAAATTCAACCAGGGGTTTAGACTATTCATGCTCCAAAAGATTTTTTTTTACAAATATCAGATCCAGTTACAATAGTTGATTAACATTTGACAGATCATGCTAATGTCATATAATTAGTAGTTAGCTTCATCTACAGCAAAAGGTTCTTTCACTGCATTTGAAGTGACAATGTATACATAGAGCAAACATCACATTCAGCCAGTAAATTAGAGATAGGACATTAAGCACTATATGGCATCCAAAGGAATAAAAAACATTGCATTTTGCTTCCCTGGGGCAGAGAAGTAAGTGTCCTTTCCAATTATCTTTGATCAAACATACAGAACATTTAAGGTTATCAGCTAGAAACATATTACCATTTTATTATAGATACCTGCTGTTAAATTTGTAATCTTATGCATAACTTGATAGTAAAATGCACTACACTCAATAGTAATATTTTTTGAAAAAAAATCTCTAGTAGTAGTTATCAAGTAACATACAAATTAGAATTGTTAATCTCTAGTTAAAATATGTTGACAATTCTTTAAAAAAGAAAACGTGCTTTCGATGAGAAATGCTTACCAATTTGCCATTTTCTAATTAAAGTGGGTAAAGTTAAGATCAGGTTTTTGATGACACTAGGCATTTTGACAGTTCTTTTAGTTAACTTTTCACCCTCCAGGGATTTCCAAAATGAACAATTTTTTTTTAAAGGAAAGCACAGACCAAAATATTTTTAAATTATTTTTAATTTTAAATTAAATACAATACTGTTGATGAAAAGTGGGAAATTCAAGAGGCAGTTGACTGCTAGAAGTAACCAGGCCTCTGGAGAGTGGAAGCATTTAAAAATGCACACTAGAGGAAAAAAATATGCAAAAGCTGAAAGTGAGAATCTGAGGGGGAAAATCCTTTGTTATTTATTCTAATTTTTCTGCAGACTACTTCCCTCAAAATACAACACTTCCCAAACTCTGCTTGGGATAAATAAGCGCCCTAGCATCAACTGTGATCACCAGGATTCAAATCCAGCATGAATGAGTGTCTCATTCATGAGTAATCTCCGAGTATCTTAGAGATAATATCTCTGATCATGTGCAAAGTTCTTCCAGCACTCCAAGATTACCAATACAAAACTGCAAGGCAGCGACTTGGCAGGCTCGGCTCTCCCTCAAAACTGGTTCCTCGATCCCGACCTTAAAGAGACCGCCGTAGGCTCCCCCCTCCCCGCCACCTTTTTTCCTTTGCCCCTACAGAGCTGCTTTACAATCCCGGCGCGACCGTTCCCTTACCTGCCACTAAGTTGTCCCGCAAACGGAGCGGGCCCCGCAACAAATAAAGGAGACCCAGCACCGCCAGGAAGCCAAATGACCGCGCCCAGGGCCCTGCAGCCAGTCTCAGCCGCTCCCACCGCCGAGGGCCGGGCCCAAGACCAGGCGACTGGGAGAGAGACGGCGCAGCATCCTCATTCACAGGACTACTCTCCGCCATCACTCCCGCCCTCGGGCCTGGCTGGCTGAAGCAGGCAGGAGGGCGGGATCAACCAGGCGCGCCGCCCAAACCGCTTCGCCCCGTTTGATGGAAACCGGCACGAGCAGCAGGCAGGTGGGGAGCCGGGTAGGCGCCTCCGCCGGTTCCCCGTTCTCTTCCCCGTTCGGATTCGCTTTCAGACGGGCAGCTGTCCTATTTGCTTCATCAGGACTACCATCCTGCTCGCGCTGTTAAGGGGAAACCCTTTTGAACCCAGCTACATCTTGCCCGGGATACGCCGATATATTGGCATATACTGATTTTCTGATTAGGCCCGTTAAGAAATCAGGACTTGGTTGAGCACCAGGTTTATTGTTTGCGCGTAAACAGGCATTTGGAGAGAAATTGAAAAAAGAAAGAAAAACAATTCTCATGAAACGCTGCCTTGCAATTTGGACCAAAGTGGTTCGGATGCAGATATTGGTTGAGCAAAAAAAAATTGGGATTGGGCCGGGGAGGCGGCCTTAATGAAAGAAGGTGTAGGATGAAAAATGATAAGCATCAAAAATTGTTTCATAAATTGTTCTTTTAAACGGACTTTTTAAGCGCCCAGCATGGCAAGCAGCGCCCACAAGCCCCAATTGACACCGCGAATCCTCTTCTTCCAAACAAGGCAGTAATCCTAACCAAGCGGGCCACATCCGCTCCGCTGACATCCGGCCGGCGAATTTCTCGCTCCGCCCTCAAGTTCCCCCCTCCCGACGTGCCGTGCGCGTGGTGACAAGTGGACCGCTAGACTGATAGAAGCCAAAATGGCGGACTTCGAAGATCGGGTATCGGATGAGGAGAAAGTAAGAACCTGGGGGGGGGGGGTGTTTGGGATGTGTTTAGCAACAGAAGAAATATAGCCTTTCTTCTCTGAGTGTCCAGAGGTTTCTTTCATTGGTTTTAGTGTTCTTAGCCGGACTGAGATTCTTGAATCTGAGGTGGTTGGTAAGTTTAAGAGGACCATTTGTGTCGGAAAATTAATTGTCAGGAAAATTTTCTGCTCTTTCTGTGTTTCTTTTATTACTCCATTCGGGGGTGTTTTTCCCCCATAAATTAATGGAGCATATTGGGAAACTGTCCTGAGTTTCTGTGAACACTGGCCTTTTAAGGAAAATATAAATTTTACACTGGTATGCTTTAATTATAATTTTCCACTTTGTATTTTAATTCCAACAGTTCATCTACTAAATTCTGTGGTTCATGTAGTTGCTGAGTTTTTGGATTATGTTTCAGCGTTGCCCTTCCTTAAAGGAGGTCAGGATGAGAATACCTTTATTCTTGTGATATGCTATGTTCACTCTTTTTCCTTTGAAAAGACAAATTCTATAAAGATATGTTCCTACGGAATATACTTGTACTCCCCCCAAAAAATTCTGGAGTACTAGTATATTTCAATAATACAGTACTCTTGTTTAAAAAAATGTTCCCTGGTAACTCAACTAGTATATTTAAAGTAGAAATACATGAATTTTATTATAAAATCCTAACAAAAAGATTGACTAGGCTAGTAAGTATTAAAGGTAAACATTTTTGAGGGAGGGAAGGTTCCATTATTTTGGAATATATCACCTTGATATGTATATGCCTCTATTTTTAAATAAGCTTCAAAACCTGGATAATTTAGTCTCCTTCTAGATGAATGGATGATTATGTTTACAAACTGAAATTTTGACCATTCTTGTTTTAAATGGCTTAGTCTTGCAATTCAAGTGTGAATATAGGCAGTTTTTGCTAAAATCGAAAGCAATTTGAAATCAATACCAGTATTACGTGTAAAAGTTCCACTGTTGACCCTGGTGAAGCATTTTTACATGTCTATGTATTTTATTCAAAAACTGTGAAAGCATGCCTTTCCAGAATCAATGTAGAATCTGTAGTTCAAAATACTTTGATTGTTCCAGGCAAAAACATTCTTTTATTCTATGAAAACATGATTATGAAAGTTGTACTATTTTCTCATTTATATCTCACATGTGGAATAATCAGTGGTGGGATTCAAATGGGGCCCCAACAGCAGAGCGGTGGAGAGAACCAGTTTAGTCTCCCCTGCTCATCGCTCCTACCGGCTTGCCAGAACTGGGCCAAACCGGTCCAATACCACCACTGGGAATAGTGAAAGGATTTTATTTGATCCTATAATGCATTATTATTACTATTAATCTTCTCATCACTCCTTATCATCCATCCCCTCCCACTTGTGACTCTATGACTGGAACTTTGTCGCTTGTATCCTTATGATTTATGTTGACTGTTTCCTAGTATGATTTGACTCTTGACGAATGTATCTTTTCTTTTATGTATACTGAAAGCATTTGCACCAAGACAAATTTCTTGTGTGTCCAATCACACTTGGCCAATAAAAAATTCTATTCTATTCTATTCTATTCTATTCAGAATGGAAACATTTGAATTTGAAAAGCAATATATTCCCTATTAGAACTATTTTGTCTTTGCATAAATGGTTCAGTATAAGTAGAATTGCTTCTCTCTCTTTTCATAGATATTATCTAAATTTTAACTCACAAAATGCAAAATATCTTGTCATTTTGTAATATTTCAATACCTATAATCTCATTTAATTAGAATCAAGTTGGATGCAGATGTTTGCTTTGCAAGCAATAAAGTTGAGGGTGGCAGTTGTACTTTCACATTACAAGTCAAATACACTTCTTAGAAAATCAGGATAACTCTCATAATAACCAATTATTTATTGCTATAAGCTTTACTGGAAAATATGATCTTATTTGCTTCAGTATATAGACTTAATCAGCTAAAGCATTAGAAAAGGCTAGGTGACAAAAATGATAAGCATAAATAATGTTATTTTGAATGAATTCTGTCAGGCTGAGCATGCTACAGATGCCCTCCATTAAGAGATGTCATCTAATGGGAGACAGGAGGCATGTCTTCTATCATGTTCACGGAAAATGATATACTCTGCCCTATGGAACATCATATAACCCAAGATTTGAATGGTGCCGGCTTTTCTGAGTTTCTGTAAGACATTAGAAACTTTGCTTTTTCCTATAATTTTAGGCCTGAGTACTGGGTGAGCCAGTCTGGCTGTTAGTATTTGAGTTGTGTTCCACGTACTCCATATTCTTTAACTTATTTTTAATAATTAAAGTTATTTATTGCTTGCCTGTGTCAATTGCTATTATATAAATCTATATAATAAATAAATACACTTAATAAAAACAAAAATGATCCAATATATTAAATTAGAGATACTACATTTAAAATAATAATTAGCAAATTCTGATGCCACATATTTCTAAGTTCTAAAATTTATGCCTACATTTAAGCTTCAATTCAATCTAATCTACACCAGAAAATATACATAGTCTTATCTACTATGGAGGAACTGAAGTAGATGTTACTGTGTTTCTCCAACAATATGTCCCCCAATAGGAAGACCCAGCATGTTTTCTAGGCCCCTCCCCCCCAAATTTAGGCCTAGTTTAAAACATGCGAAATTGGGGGAGGAGGCGGGGGGAACTTGCCATTAGGAGTGCCCCGCAGGCAGCTATGCCTCACCACCAGCCACTCCTAATGGCCAATCATGGTGGAGCATGGAGGGCTCCCTTACCCATCCCTTACCCAGGTCAGCAGGCGGTCGGCGTGGATGTCCGGCAGTGTTTTAGCCGCTTCTCAGGCTTCCATAGTTTCCACAGTTCCCACCAGTGCTGGCGCCTCTCTCGCCAGTGCCGTCTGCAACAACAGCGTCTGAGTCGCTCCTGCTTTTCCCCCGTCCCCATAACAACAGGGAAAAAAAATATTTTGAGGTACCTGGGAGCTCCGCACGCTGCATTTTGGTTTAATCCCGAGCGGCTGGGTGGGCGTGAGAAGAACCGAGTGAGAGTCTGCTGCTGCTGCTACCCTTGGTGCTCCAGCCTTGGGCTCTGCAAGTTTGCAAAAGTCCTGATGCACAGCCCATTCCTGCATTCCAAGCACCCAGGCTGAGCTGCAGCTGTCCCTCTCTCGCCAGCGCCGTCTCCAATAACAGCAGCAGCGGCGGGAACTATGGAAGTTACGGAGGTGGTTCCCCCACCCGAGAAGTGGCTGAAATGCTTCCACAATTCCCGCCGCTGTGTTCTGGGTTGGGGGGTCATATAAACGGCCAAATAGCACAGGGGGGTTGGTTCCAGATAGACAGGACTGACCAATAAACTGGCTGGAGCTCAGAGCCATCTTTCTGACACTGAGGCACTTCAGGGACACTGCGATGGGATCTCATGTACTAGTGTTGACGGACAACATGGTCGCAAAGGCACACATCAACAGACGGGGGGAGGGGGGCCAACTGTTTGGGGCTGTGGGCGAAGAGACATTTGCTGTCCATCTCGGCAGACCACATCTCTGGTATCGACAACTCCCAAGCCGACTGGCTGAGTTGGAGCTCGGTCAACCATGCAGAATGGCGCCTTCACCTGTCACTATTCAAGGAACTTTCCCTCAGGTTTGGGACTCCGGTAGTAGATCTATTTGCCACCCTCCAAAACACTCAAACAGATTTTTCACCAGGTTTCCTTGTCAAGGAGCGGAGGGGACCAATGGTCTTCGGAGCAGATGGCCCAGGGATCTCCTCTTTGCCTTTCCCCCTCTTTCCATTATTCCGGCAGTCATTTGGAAGATGCTGGAGGAACGGGCAGAGCTAATTCTCCTGCCCCCCATTGGCCCAGGAGGCCCTGGTTTGCAGACCTGGTGAACCTGTCTATAGCCACTCCCAGGGGGATACCAGCCAACAAAATCTCACTCCATCAGGGAGCCTTGCTCCACTCCGATCCCCAGTGGTTCAAACTGATCATGTGGCACTTGAGCGGCAACATTTGAGAGAGGCTAATCTCTCAGAGAGGGTTATCCTCATTATCCAGGCATCTTGATGCTACCTAGAGGGGTTTTTGTCAATGGTGTTTGAAGGAGGGCCTCAATCCTACCTCAGCTTAGGTATCAGAGATATTATGTTTCCTATAGACTAGAGACTAACACCCTATCTCGCCAGGTATCAGCCCTTTCCTCGGTTCTCTCCTGAGAAACCTTTCCTGCCTTGTCTCACCACCCTTCTGTCTGGAGATTCTTGAACGGGGCTTCCATCCTCCACCTTCCAGTTGTACACTGGTATCTCTCTTGGGACCTTCCGAAGGTGCCCCAGGCCCTGACAGAACCTCCCTTTGAACCCCTTCGGTCAGTGTCTCTTCAATTCTTGATTGTGAAGGTGGTTTTTCTTATAGCAATCTTATCTGCTAGAAGGGTGACTGAGCTGGCTGCTCTTTCGGTCAGACATGCACCTTTCATGATAATAGAGTTGTTCTCCATTTAGATCCCATCTTCATCCCGAAGGTTAATACCTGGTTCCACAGGTCGCAGGACATCGTGTTGCCAGATTTCTGCGCTTGCCGCGCCACGACTTAGAACGTAAGTGGCATACCTTAGATGTTAGGAGAACACTTAGAATTTACTTCAAACACAGTTCTGCCTTTAGAAGAACTGAAGCTATGTTTGTATCCTTTTCCCCATTGCACTTGGGGAACAAGGGTTCCCCTCCCACCTTAAGTAGGTGGATCAGAGGGTGTATTGCACAGGCCTACAAGTCTACAGCTCTCCTGGTGCCCAAGGGTCTGTCAGCACACTCTACAGAAGTGCCGTGACTTCAGCTGCCTGGGTCACCCAGGCACCCCTGGAAGAAATTTGCAGAGCAGCAACATGGGCGTCTCTCTCACCCTTCATCAGACATTACCATCTAGATTCCTTTTCCTCTGCGAGTGCAGCCTTTGGCAGACGGGTACTTCAGAGAATGGTTCCGCAATTGGATTGATCAGCTGGATGAGGACCCTCCCGTGGAGGTGCAGGCTTTGGTATGTCCCATCCTGGACTCTCGCACCAGCACGGAGGAGAATGGTTGTTGGTATAATTACCTGAGAACGCCCTTTCTATCCATGCTGCTAGAGAGTCCAACCCTACCCTTTATTTCGTCTGGTCCTGGTAAGGTATGTTCGATGTTTAAGGTTCTGTTTGGCTTTCAGAGACACCCACTAAAGTCTGTCAAGTATCTTCACCAAAGCTGGGGAGACTCTCAGTGGCTGGCCTTTTATATAAGACAGACTCAGCTCGATGACATCATCAGGAGGAGTCTAACTCATCCTGGAATCTCTAGAAGCATAGATAGAAGGGTATTCTCAGGTAATTATACCAACGCCCATTCTAGTGTCCACTTAGTTCAAAATCTTCGTTTGTGCATGATGAAATTTTTTTGTTATATATGGATATTAAATATTGGGTGTTAGTTTTGGTGATATTAAAAACTGATTTCCATAGATTTAGAGAAAAGTATGACACATAGATCAATGAAATTCTTGTATATCAAACTGTCCAATAAAGCTATATAAGAGTATTTCAGCAGCATATATACTTTTGTTGGCAGTTGAAAAATTTTATTCATACACATGACTGTTAAAAGACTTAATCAATACATTAGAATATATCTCTTTTCTCATCTAATAATATTCCAGTTGACACTTTGATGAGACATGTTATAGAAGAGATGAAAACAAGAGATTAGGCTTTCTAGGGTGGAACAAGTGAGGATTTTTCCATAGGCTACAGGAGCATACTTTATTCTTTGGTTTGTACGTTATGACTCTCCATTCTACAATTAAAACTAAATACCGTTTTAAAAACTACAGTAAAACCTGACTTGCTAAGCTCACATAATTTTCTCTACAGGTTCGTATTGCTGCAAAATTTATCACTCATGCACCTCCAGGGGAATTCAATGAAGTGTTTAATGGTAAGTAAAAGAACAAAAGGTTATTGATGTTTCTCTTTATTGTTAGTAAAAATTTACAACCTTTATTTTATTTTTATCATTTATATTCTATGTAAACTTCCTTGACTCCTAGTTGTTTAAAATAATTAAAACAATATCAAAGCAAGGACACAATGTCAGTAATAATACATTACAGTAATAAAAAAATATTTACTGTACAAACCAATCATCTTCTAGAAAGCTCTGTGTTTGCTAGTTTCTAAAAAGCTATTTGATTTAAAATAATAGAAAATAATTATTGAAACTTTTCCAATTTCTCTTGGTGGGTCCAATGATACAATATTTTCTTTTAATATCCTTTCTATATTTATGTTAAGTTCTCATATGTTTCTAAGAGAACCTTATCAGTTCCTACCAAGAACAGCAGTACCTGTTAACAATATAGCTAAACAATTTTTTACTCAGACATGAATGTGAATGCCAATTGACATTGCTTCAAAGCTATAACTATCTGAATATTTTCTTCCTTAGATGTTCGTTTGCTGCTCAACAATGACAATCTCCTCAGGGAAGGGGCAGCCCAGTAAGTACCATGAAAGTGTAATAGTTTTTGAAATTGTTCTGTTGATGTAAAACTAAAGTTTTAACGTAATTTTTTTACCTATAGTGACAAAATATTAATTCAAGACCATAGTTTTATAAATACTTTAAAGAGTGTAGGGTTTTGTTTGTGTTTGTCTGATGGTGCCAGATGAGATTCTGCCGAAACGTTGCTACAACTTTAAAAGCACAACTATAATAACATGGGAAAATACCCGAACAAAGCTGAATACCATACATGTAAGCACCTGCGAATACTTAAGAAAACAAACATACATACATACATACATACATATATATGTATGGTATTCAGCTTTGTTCGGGTATTTTCCCACGTCATAGTAGTGGTGCTTTTAAAGTTGTAGCAACGTTTCAGCAGAATCTCATCTGCCATCATCAGGCTTCTGTATAGTGTTCATCTGTGAGTTAGACTTTTACAGTGGTTTCAGATTTAAATTTGGGGCAGCCTATTGCTGTGACAGAATGGTTTTTGCATAGTTCAGTCTTAATGTGTGTCTTGTCTGCCAGGCATTTGGTTCTAGTAATTAATGTTTTAGCCACGGAGTTTATCTGTGCTGGGTGGTGGTGGGATTGGGCGTTGAGGTAGCGGTTAGTGTGTGTTTTCTTCTGGTATATGGTGTGTCCTAGTGTGCCATCTGGTTTTTTTTAGATTAGTACATCTAGGAATGGTAGTTATTTGTTTGTTTCTGTTTCCATGGTGAACTTGATTTTGGGGTGTGCGCTGTTTAGGTGTGTTAGGAAATTGTTTAGGTTTTCTTGTCCATGGGGCCAAATCACGAATGTGTCATCTATATATCTTAACCATAGTTTGGGTTTGAGGATGGCATTGGCCTGGGCACCCTGACCAAAATATTGACAGCCAACAGCTTCCACAAAAGCAAAATCACCAACTTGATCCACAAAAACACACTGAGACATAATAGAGACCCAGAAGATGAACAGACCCATGGAACAGCTGTCCTGCCCTACATAAGAGGCACTACAGACAAAATTAGTAAGATTCTATACAGACACCACATCAAGACTGCCTTCAAAACAGACAGAAAAATAGCAGCCATCCTCAGGAACCCCAAAGACAAAATTGACCTGGAAAACCAAGGCATATACGAAGTCCCCTGTGCATCATGCCCGGCCACATACATTGAACAGACCAATAGAAGAATAAGCACCCGCCTGGATGAACACAAAAATGCAGTCAAAAAGCTGGAACACACTTCCTCACTAGTCCAACACATGGAAGCCACAGGTCATAACATCAACTTCTTCTATAGTGGCACCAAAACCCTAGCCACTATAGAAAATCCCAGTCACAGAATCATCAGAGAAGCCATAGAGATTGAAAAAAGACCAGAAAGCATGAACAGAAGAGATGATTCCACCAGGTTGTCAATCATTTGGAAGCCTGCACTCACAAACAAAAAAATCTCCACACCACAAGCCAGGCAAACACCTGGGCACAAACAGATCCCCCCTAATACCTCCATCTCAAACACACTCCAACCAGGCACCCAGATGAAACCCAGCTTCCTATCTAATGATAGCCGTCCATTTACCCAAAGCCAAGCTGCACTAAAGGCCTCCAATAAAGTAACACAATGTTGCCAGCCAATCAAAATACAAAAAGAGCCAAAAAAAACAGACAGAAGATATTAGAAGCAGAACACAGCAAAAAGACCAATAAACACAGACCAAGACTCTCAACCAATCAGGATGAAGAAAAAACCATTCTGTCACAGCAATAGGCTGCCCCAAATTTAAATCTGAAACCACTGTAAAAGTCTGACTCACAGACGAACACTATACAGAAGCCTGATGATGGCAGATGAGATTCTGCTGAAATGTTGCTACAACTTTAAAAGCACAACTACTATGACGTGGGAAAATACCCGAACAAAGCTGAATGCCAGACATACATACATACATACATACATTCATATAAATATATATATATACACATATATATACACACACACACACACACACATACGTATACACACACACACACACACATGGATCTTTGGTTATTCGGGTTTTCTCCCGCGTAAGATTGGAAGTATCTAGGCAACGTTTCGATGAAGTCTCATTCATCATCTTCAGGCTTGGTCTTCAGCTCTGTGCTTCTCAGAGTGATGTGAGCTTGCAGCTGTTTCTTCCTTTTAACTGCTAGTGGGGGTGTGACTTGATTGGGTGGGGGCTTGGCTGTGTTCTGATTGGGTGGGTGGGGTGTTCTCATTGGTTGGGGGTTTGGCTGTGTCAGATGGTGGGTTTCCTCCTCGTAGAGGTGCAATATTTGTTTTCTGAGGTTTTTGCGGGTATTTGTATGTGGATCTTTGGTTATTCGGGTTTTCTCCCGCATACATACACACACACACACATTTTACAGTGTATATTGAGCAATGGTTAATTTTTTTTCTTTATCTTTATCACTGACGTGATCTGCCTTGTTACAATAACTCCTTCGTTCTTTTAACATTTTAATTTCTCTATATAGTTTATAATTAAATGCACGTCTTCTGTCATTTCCATAACTTATCCAAATGTCAAATATTACCTTTTCTTTAACCAATCATACCAAATGTTCCATATTTTATAACAGTCACTATCTTGTTTATTTTTTAACAATTTGGTTAGGCTATCCATCTCAGCACATTCATGTATTTTTTTAATTACCATATTCTCTGAAGGAATGAAAGACAATTTCCAGTTTTGTGTGTAGGTTATTCTGGCCACAGTTATGATGTGCAAAATTAAATATTGATATTTTTTCTCCATGTTTAAATCTATCATACTTAGCAGAAAGGTTTCGGGTTCAAGTTTTAAATTTTGTTTTGTTATTTTTAAAATCCATTTTCTAATATTTCTCCAAAACTTCTGAGCACATGGGCAAGTCCACCACATGTGAAAATATGTTCCTTGTGCGTAGTTACATTTCCAACAGTTGGGTGGTAGGTTGGGGAACATCTTAGCCAATCTCGCAAGAGGTTTAGTGCCAGCGATGAACCATTTTATATAAGTTTTCTTTATACAAGACTGACATGTTTAATTTGTAATTTGTTTGGCAGATGTATTCCCATTTATCTAATTCAATACTATGACCCACATTTTTAGCCCAAATTATCATAGATTCTGTGACTATTTCTTCTTTTAATTTGTAATCCAAAAGATATGTATATGTTTTACTCA
Organism: Hydrophis major; assembly: GCA_033807585.1. Classification (NCBI taxonomy): domain Eukaryota; kingdom Metazoa; phylum Chordata; class Lepidosauria; order Squamata; family Elapidae; genus Hydrophis; species Hydrophis major. Next base: position 216,366,561 of record CM066330.1, read on the forward strand.
TTGTTTTTTTTTTCCTCTCCTACCCTAGAGTGTAGGGTTAAGTGCCTATTTTTCTATAGAATCAGAAGCTAATATTTTCTTATCTGTTTCTGACAGTGCATTTGCACAGTATAACATGGATCAGTTCACTCCAGTGAAGATAGAAGGATATGATGATCAGGTAAATTGTAATTATTCTTGTCATCTACAGTAGTGTTTGCTTATTGAATTTTGGGATTAATTACGTAGTAAAATCTTTCTATAGAAATATGTATAGAAAGTAACACTTTCTATAAATTTTATTTGCTGGTTCCTGCCACTTGTTTATGTTTGCAAGCCAACAAAATGTTGGGTAGAACTAATGGCTATAGACTCATTCATTAGAATAACTTTCTGAAAGTAAATTTAGCAATGAAGCAAGAAGCCAGGAAAAAAAAAGGTCATATTCAAAAGCAAGCTAGAGTCTGCTGGGGAAAAAAATTTCAGAGATGTCTCAGTTTCATGGTCTCCTGATCCTGAACAGAACCATTATTAAAAAAGTTAAAATAATTCCAGCAGCTATGATCCTCATACTTTTCTAACCTTGTTATAAAGAATCTTGACTTAGTTATATAATGCTGAATTGGAAAGTGTTGTTCATGTTATTTACTTGTGTCAGGTTATGATGGAATCTTTTTTAATACTATATATCAACATGTGGTATTCTGTTAAGAACTAGGAGAACGTTGAAGAACCAGCACATAGAGAACTAACAGATATGTGCTTTTCTGTAAGTATAAACTTAGCTTAGGTATCTTTTGCCCTCCAATATTCTTTACAATCTCTTTCTTAGTGTCATATTGAGTATTCATGATAGTGATAGCAATATACTATGGCAATTGCTTATGCTTAATGGCTGCAGCATTTTGAATATCCTAAAGTCTCTTCAGGTCTGACAATTAAATTTAGAAACAGTAACAATAAAATGAGCATAGCAAGGTGATGTAACTGCAACATGAGACCTGGGCATAGAATAACAATTATCATAAGGGCAAAAGGGAGGTTTGGTCATATATTATTAATGTATTATTTATTTAACTTGAGTTGAAAAGACTAGAATGTTTCCTCAGAACAGAAATTAAATCTTTCAAGGAACATTTTCGTTGAAAAATTGTATGATCAGACATTGAACAAATTTATTTTTATAGTTCTTAAGGAAAGAGATACTGTGTTCTGAATTTGTTTAGGAATTCAGTTGCATAGTATTTCTATGAGGTGGTTCTTTCATTTGAAAAGTAGCAGAGAATCATGTATCCCAGAATTGACAACTTGATGTAAATTAAATTGTGCTGAACAGATGTTTTCAATTTGGAATCACTGTTCCTTTTAAGTTTTTATCTTACAGAATCATGAAAATTAATCTGTCATAGAGATGGTAGGAATTTAATCGCAATCCTGTTTGAACAATAGCAATTTTTACCTGGACTATCACAGTAAATTATGTCTTTTGTTGAATAACATATGGAATTTTATATATATTTTTAACAGTAAAATATTTATTTTGTTTTAAGGTTTATGTGAAGCAGATAACAAATTTGTTGTGGGTTTCTTTTCTTTTTTTTTCTTGTTAGGTCTTAATCACAGAACATGGTGACCTTGGTAACAGCCGATTTTTAGACCCAAGGAACAAGGTTTCCTTTAAATTTGATCATTTGAGGAAGGAAGCAAGCGATCCTCAACCAGAAGACATAGATGCATCACTAAAGTCATGGAGGGATGCCTGTGATAATGCATTAAGAGCTTATGTGAAAGATCATTATCCACATGGCTTTTGTACTGTTAAGTATATAACTCTTCCTATGCTAAAACTTTATTCTTATATTAATTATTGTAAAAAAGTATTTTGACTGATAGAGTTTTTAATAGCTTGCTTTTTCAGAGTTGGAATCAGATCTATAAAAATATATTCATTTATAAATTGCCCCACAGAGCAAAGACATGTAACTTTTTCAGGTGAGGGCATGTTGATACAGAAAAGTATTTCCCATTTCCATAGCAGCTAAGGAGAATAGGATTTGCAATGCATTTATTTTTTATCAATGTAAATATTTTTCTTTAAAAATAGGTTTATAGTAAAACTATAGATGGACAGCCAACAGTTATAGCTTGCATTGAGAGTCACCAGTTTCAACCCAAAAACTTTTGGTAAGCATATTTCTAATTCTTTCATTTATACTCAGCATACAACTCTCATTTTAAAAAAACTATATGCTTTCAATTAATTGTTCATATTTCTTAGAACTTTAAATTTCTCAGAGGAAATTCATCTTTTGGGGGTGTCATATACAAAATTATATTAAATATTCGTATACAAACTTACAAACCATACCTTTGAATACAGGTTTACAACAATAATCGAACCTGCAATTTAGGTTGTAAGTCATGACAATCATGTCATAAGTGGGTCACAAGACCATGACTGATTTTATGATTGTTTTGTGGTGGCCGTTAAGCAAACGCGGCACTTGTAAAACAAACATGGAGATTAAGTAAACCCATTGTTTCCTATGGGGTTTTTTTTTTTCTGGAAATCAGTAATAGATACTGATTTCTCTGATAAGGGCATAAAATCATGGTTAGGTTACTCTGGGGTGCTGCAAACAGTTCTAAATGCAGGCCAGTTGCCAAGTGTCCAAAATGCGGTCACATGGCCATGAGAAGGGAAATGTCGGAACTTGGAATCTGGGATGTAAATGGCTTTTGAGGGGGTCTGTTGTAACTTCAGATAGTTGCTAGGTGACCAGTCTTAAGTTGAAGACTGTATATGCACATATAGAATCTCAGGATTGCATATCCCCGTGTAAATGAGCCAAATTACATACAGATAATGCTGTCTCATTTAGTGATTATTTACAATTAAAATGGTACAGGTAAATCACTGAGTACTGATCCCAAAAGAGCACATATACATTGTTTTTGATGCCTGTTTTATTATAAGAAATAGAAACAACTGCAATTCTTTTTTGTAAGAGGATATATAGACTGGATAATTCTTATATGATTATATTTTTAATATTGGGTATTATGACACATTTTCTGGTGCCTGAATAGATAAACAATTCAATTTGAAAAATAGCCAGAAACTTATGACTTCACCAAATTCTCATCGCTTTTGGAAGCATTTAAAATTATGTTCTTAGCCCTACCTATGCCATTTAATAGCAAAGAGCTTGATACAGTAAATGTGTAGACTCTAGGAAATGCTGCCTTGAAAGGAATGGCATTTTATTAACCTGAAAACAATTTAAAGGGAATCATTTTCAGCCCATTCTCCCATTACTATAAATAATATAGTTTCCCTGTTTTGGTAGGAATGGACGCTGGAGATCAGAATGGAAATTTACCATTACTCCACCTACAGCTCAAGTGATTGCAGTGCTCAAGATCCAGGTTTGTTAAGCTATACAGAAACTGTACCAATAAACTCCTTCCAAAATTTGATTCTCTCAAATAGGAAATATAAATTTGCCTTGTGCTTTCTTATTGCTAAAATTTATTATATAGATTAAGATAGTTGCACAATATGGATTTGTGTAACTATTCTGTGCAATTGAACTGAATAATTATAAATAATGAGCAAATTTTTAAAAGTACATTCAATATAAATTGATGAACATTTTTAACAAGGTAAAAAGGTATTTTTATAAGTAAAAATATCCCGTATCCGTAGTATGCATAGCTTGAAATAAGGCCATTTAGCTTTGTCAAAACTTGATCAGAAGCATCAAGGAAAAAGCTTTTCTCTTTAAATTAAGAAGAAAGGAAGGCTTTTCCCTGTACAATATTTAGTACAAAGCATTTAAATTGTCAATGGTTTCATTTTAATATAGGTGCATTATTATGAAGATGGTAATGTGCAGCTGGTTAGCCACAAAGACATACAGGAGTCTCTAGCAGTTTTGGTAAGTGAGGACATTTACTTAATATATCATTATTTTGCTGTCTTTCTTACATGTAATTCTTCTTTCAAAGATAGGAGTTATGAGTTATTCAATAGGGGATAGCATTTTGCTTAGGGAGAAAGTGCTGTGCAGGATGTATTTTAGTCCAGAATGTAAAGTAATTTCTGCATTTCATAAGTGACTTTTCGCTTCATCAGAGAATTAAATCTTTGTTTATGTGCTGTCCTTTGAAGAATATTGTACACAGATAGTCCTCAATTTACAACCATTTGTTTAGCAACAATTCAAACTTATAACAGCACTGACTTATGACCAGTTTTCCCACTTATGACCATTGCAGCACCCCCATACTCACATGATCAAACTTGGGGGCTTGGGACTAGTATGCAACAATGATTGCAGCATCCTAGGGTCCTGGGATTGTTGTAACCTTGGAGCTCCATTGACAAGCAAAGTCAATGGGGAAAGCCAGATTTGCTTAACAACTGCAGGATTCACTTAACTGTAGTGATGCACTTAACAACTATAGCAAAAAGGTTGTTGAGTGGGGTATGAATCATTTAGCAACTGCTTTGCTTAGCAGTAGAAATTTTGGGCTCAATTATGGTCATAAGTCAAGGACTACCTCTAAGCAAAAACTATTGGTTTTCCACCTATTCCCCCCCCCCAAAAAAAAAAATTGAGTCTGCAACAATAACATCTATGTATGTAGATACATAGTAGATGAAATACTATATTGTCAATTTATCAGCCTCTATGGAGTCAGGTTTAAGTTGTGCTGTCTCTGCCATTAAATTACATGAGGCATATTTCCTATATTTGTGAACTGGCCTTCTTCAGGAGGGATCTATTGTTGATACTGACTTGTAGATTACTCATATTCATGTGGTACTCATATTTTTGGAAAATGCTAAAAGAAACATCAAATAAGTATTTTCAGAAAAACTAAAACAGAAAATTTTAACAGCAACTGCACTTGTACCATGAACACATTTTATGAAAAAAATTATTGCAGAATAATAATAAGGCAGTAAGAAACATGTAAATTATGGCATACTTGATCATTTGATAGTATATCGTTGGTGGTCATTGTGTCAAAGAGTGAGTCAGAAGGTTAAGATTGTGGATGTTAGTGGACTGAGAGAAATCAAATTCAAAGCTAAATTACTTTTACCCATGGAAACTAACTGGATATCTGTGCCTAGTCTGTAACTACCTGATGTTTTTTATTTTATTTAGCATATGACATCTACAGAGGGCATGCAATCACTGATGACAATACAATCTGATGTGTTATTATGTAGTTATAATGATAAAATATCCCCATTTAAGTTGCCTTGAGCTTTCTTTTTTTTTTAAACAAATTTTATTGATTTTAAAGACAAACAAAACATAAGACATCAAAGTATAAAACCTCCTTTCTCAAAAATTACTTATAAGTTTTAACAAAGCAAATAAGGCATTATTTTTTAAAGCATAGTTCCACATTATCACATTTCCATTTAAACACATATATATCTTTTCCAATTTTCTCATTGTTTCTCCCTTCACTTTTATCCAATTATATTTCATTCTATCAAGGTTTTATTAATTCTCCATCAAGCATAAACACACAAAATACAGAACATAAAACATAAAACGATAAAACCTTCTTAATTATTATTTATACATGTCTTTTCCAAATTTCTCTCCCTTTTTTTTAATTCCTCCAAGGTTTTATTAATTTACAATCAAAACATAGCTAGCCAAAACATAAAACTTCTTTAGCTCCGGGTTACATCTTTTTTGACAGACCTAAATCAAGTTCGTGCTCACCTTATATACCATTCATATCTTATTAACCATTCTATATTTTCTATATAACTTCTCCCTTCTTTTCACTCTCTTAGTTATATTTTGTTTATTTCATCTTATTTCAGAATCATTATATTTGTATCTTTTATCTGTTCTTTTCCAATCATCTATTTATCTCTTCTCTTTAGCAAAAGAATTTCCCCTGTAATCACTTTTAAAGTGTGACGCCTTTCCCTAAAATAACACTTAAAATAATACATAATTTCTATCCTGATTCTGCTTAGTACATTCTACATATTGCATTTTGAAAAGAAAAAGAATAATAAACTTATAATATAATTAAATATATAATTTCCATTCTAATTCTATTAATAGTATAACTAAACATTAATCATTTTACACATTCTCTTTGATATTTTGTTAAATATTGAAATCTATCATTATAAAACATTTTAATATTTTAATATTTTGTTAAATCTTATAATATTCCAATAGACTATTTCAAATGCAAATACTACAATACTATCTTATGTACTCTTGCAGAACCTTTCTTAAATTATACATCCTTTATCCTTTATCTCTAAAAAAAAATATTTTGTTCCAGACCGTGGCTTTTTTCCTCCTTTTCGCTCCCTTTCTTCTCCAGTCTGATCTTTTTGCCCCCCCTTCTCCTAATCTCCCCCTTTTTAGCTTCCCTTCTCTGTTGTAATTCTCTTTTCAATTGCTTTCTAACATTGTACCTTTTTTTCACCTTATTTTTCTTTTTCTTGGTTATTTTATTAAATTCTCATTTTTCCTTCCTCTCTTATTTTCTTTCTTAATCAAAAATTTTTGTCCATTAAAAATGGCTTCCTCTTCTTCTTCTTCTTCTTCTTCTTATATTTGCTGGTACGTAGAAACTGCCATTTCTAAAAAGTGGAAGACAGCTCCCAATGAATTCTTGCCATTTGATTCTCTTTCTTTTAATTTTTCATATTCCATTTTTAGTTGATCCAGAGATGGTGCCATTGTAAATTTTTTAAAAACAACCCAGATATTTTTAGTCTTAAGGTAATTTGGAAATGTCAAAGTTATCAAACAGTCCAAACAGCCAGAAATTATTTCCTCTTCTTCTCTTTGCAACTTTTCCTCCAGGGGCAAAATCCCAAATATATTTTAAAGCCGTATTACAATTAGTTGTTGGTCTTATAATCTTCAAAGCGTCTCCTCCAACCAGTTTTAAAAGATTTTTTTTTTTTAGTCCTCTCCTTCCCACTTATAACAATGAGCTTATTTTTACCTTAAAGCAGCAGGTTTTTCAGTGCTCATTTGCTTTCTCCGTAAGGAAGGGGAGTGAACTTTCCTTTCAGCACTTTCGCCATTTTAACAACTTTTTTTGGAAACAAATGTATCAATCCAAAAGTCAGGTTTCCAGGGTGTTTAAAAGTATCTTAATGACCCGGTTCAGCCAAGAAAACTTCTCCTTCTGATTCTTCCTCCTGCACAATTCTTATCCGGTTGAAGATTCCTTTGAGGCTGCCATTTCTGACAGCTGCTCCACCACCTCAGGAAAAAGGAGTCTAGCCGGCTGGGGAAAGGGGGTGCGATATCCCCAGACCCCTGCCCGGATCTCCTCTGTCTTCCGCTGCCTCTTCGGGGCAGCAACAACCCCCAAATCCAATTGGATCGGGGGTACCTCAGCGGCGAGCGCAGCAGCGGATTCCTGCCACCGCCGAAGCCTTGTAACTGGAACTTAAGTTGCCTTGAGCTTTTGAAGAAAAATTAGAATAAGAAAATTTTAAAAACACACAAATGGGCTTACATCCACACCGAAGAATTGATTTCAGTTTATAAAACATTTCCTTCCTATCTTTCTTTGCTCCTACAAGATCCCTGGACTAGGACAATTTTGGAGGAGGAAAAGCTAGATTTATAAATCTATAGTAATTCTGTGAGAAATTGGCAAAATTGATTTTCATCTAGACACTTACCAAACACAAATCTCTTAGTTAATAATGATTAACAATTATGCAATGTATATCAGTCCAACCTAAATTTACAATTTTCATCCAAAACCTAAGACATGAGACACCAAGTTCAATTGAAATATTCAATATGCCATAAAATTGAACTTATAAAACATTAAAAAATATCCTAAAGACTCATACAGTGTGAAAGACTAACATTTGCATTCTGTTTTTGTAGAACGATGTCCAAACAGCAAAAGAATTTATTAAAATCATAGAACAGGCAGAAAATGAGTATCAGGTAAGAAGATAAAATGAACTATTACTATTAATAATATAAAAATGCATTTTCAATCACATTCTATTTGTTTTAGAGTTCTGTGTTAGGGGGCGGACATAGAACTTAATTCTTTCCTTCCCAAAATTTTTGTCCGCAATGGATACAATTACTACAGTAAGGAACAGTATGCACTACAACAATTGACACATACTACAACAATCACTCAGATTGATTGATTCAAAGTTTCAATACAGCTGTCCTTTAATAAAGTTCTTAAGTCTGGTACAATTAATTAGAGCTGCATCTTGCTGATTAACATGACTTTTCTAAATAAAATAAGCAGTTTATCTAAATAATCAAATGTTTATTTTACTAATCACCAATTAGTAGTTCATTCCCAATTCCAGTTCATTAAAAAGTACCAGTCCTAAGACTAAGTGAAATTATGTTGGATTGTGTCTCCAAATGTTTGGTAATTTTATCTTTAATTTTCTATTACTAATAAAAGAATATTTGTAGCTCCGGGTTGAAATGCAGTGTGAACGCACAAGCACTGATGATGTTACCTAGTTTGGGGATAATGAAGTGTCTTCAAGAAAGCAACAAAACTCAAGAGAGCATCTAGGACTCCTCATTTTCTATTATAATTCTGACAGTTTGGGCCATGAGCTCTTCAAATTTCCTTTTTGCTTCCTTCACTGTCTCTTTGCATTTCTTTTGGCAGAATTTGTGCTCCTCTTTGTTTCCTCTATTGGGAATAGGTCTTTTACTTTCTAAGAACTTTCCTGACCCTACTAGCTTCCTTTACAGGATTAGTCATGAAAGCCTCTTCTAATCAAGTTCTACCAGATTTCAGATGCCTCTACTGTTTTCTAGGACCAGGCATTTAAGATCATTCTTTTGGCCTGCCATCCTCCAACATTCATAGGCAACAGTCCCATGCCTTATTGAATAGTCACATCTGTCACATTAAGTCCTACACTTAGGTAAGAAAAAACAAAAGTACACATATAGACTGGGTGAAACCAGGCTCAATAGCAGTAACTGTGAGAAGGATGTTGGAGTCTTCATGGATAACCAGCTAAATATGAGCCAGCAGTGTGCAGCCACCGCAAAAAAAAAGCTAATGCAATCCTAAGTTGTATTAACAGAGGGATATAGTCAAGATCAAGGGAAGTACTAATACCACTCTATACAGTCTTAATAAGATCACACCTAGAGTACTGTATCCAGTTTTGGTCACCACACTATAAAAAAACATGTTGAGACTAAAAGTACAGAGAAGAGCAACCAGGATGATTAGGGGACTGGAGACTAAAACATATGAAGAAAAGTTACAGGAACTGGGCATGGCTAGTCTACTGAAGAGAAGGACCAGGGGAGGCATGATAGCAGTCTTCCAATATTTGCAGGGCTGCCACAGGAAGGAAGGGATCAAGCTATTTTCTAAAGCACCTTAAGGCCATAATGGATGGAAACTGAACAAGGAGAGATTTAAGTTAGAAATAAGGGGAAACTTTCTGACAGTGAGAATAATCAACTTCCATTTGTCAGAAATGGTATAGGGTCTCCCGCTTGGGCTAGATAATCTACAAGGTCCCTTCCAACTCTGATTCTCTGTTATCTGTCTAGATTATGCTTTCTATTTCTAACCTACCACCCCCATTTAGAATAGGCATGATTCTTTTTAATTCCTTCCAACTATGTCCAGATTTGAAATACTTTGCAAAGTAGAAGACTTTTCATTCATTTTATTATATGTATATTTCATATTTCTTACATAATAAATTGAAGGTAGCTTGCAGAGGACTCACAGGTAGTTTTTCGCTGTAGCATTTATTTGTTAAACAAAATGTGTTTTTAACTTTGCCACACATTGTTGAAAAAAATAGGACTGCATTTGGGGGCTATGATTACTGTTCAAAGCAACATTGATAATAAAAACTTTTATTTTTTCAATAGGGATACCCTCTTTTTCCCCCTCCCTGTGATTTGAAAAATATCACCTCCTGGGTCCATTTATTTATTACATGATTTTTACTGAAGATTGATATAGGATTTTGCTTAATAAATAATTCTAAAGTGCTCAAAAGATTAATCCACTACTTATAGTGGGAGCAGATTGGTCATAGGAAGAAGATAACAGGATTTGATGATTTCAGCTGATGGTTCTTTAGAAAAAGTAAATGTATCATGCCATCCATGGGTTAATCTTTTCTCAATTCAGGCAGAAGCGCTCTGCCTCTCTTTGAGCATGGAATTATTTGGAAGGGTATACCAGCGCTCTTTTTTCTGCATGGGAAAATGATCTATCTAAGCAGAGCAAGTACTGAGGAAGTAAAGAGAATGTACTTTTATCTTGCTTTGACTAATCAATGTGCACACTAGGATTGGTTAAAATCTGTCAGTAGTTAATCAGTATACATTATAAATATGTACATTTTGACATTCTAACCTCTAACCCACTGAATTATTTGCAGACAGCAATCAGTGAAAATTATCAGACAATGTCAGATACCACATTCAAAGCCTTGCGTCGCCAGCTACCAGTCACCCGTACTAAAATTGATTGGAACAAAATCCTCAGCTACAAGATTGGCAAAGAAATGCAGAATGCTTAAGAGTAGAGGTGCTATAAGAAATATTAGCATGCAAAATAAACAGAACAAATATGGTCCTTTGCCAAGTAGGTGGGCTTCCTGAAATTGGCATTTGTCTCGGGCTTTTGGCATTAACAGGTTTTATAGCCTTACAAACTGTTAAGAGACATAATATTTTGTTTGTGTATGTTCCTGCCTTGAAACATCTGGTGTAAGAGTTCAGTGCATTTCTTACTAGGCTTACTTAGTATAGCCACTTTGGGATCAGTGCTATCAGTCCTTGTATTTGCTAAAAAGTGTCTTCACTAAAAGAGTCTTTCTAGAAATGCAGGCTGGTAATATTGGACTTACAGTCCCAGTACTTTTGCCAGCACAGGTATTATATTCAATTTAATAGAAATGCTGGCAGCTTTATGGTGTTGCATTACACCAGATACAATTTTCCCTTGCTTGTCTCCCCTCAAAACTGCCAATCACTAACTAGCAATATCTTCTAGGCTTACCTTTTTCATGTTTGCAAAGTGTTTACAAGACTCTTCTCAGAAATGCCAAGAAGGCCAGGTCTTCTTAAATGCTGTTTTGGGGGGTGGGGGGTGGGGGTGATTGTTTTTGTTTTTAAATCCAAAGACTTGAGTCTCATTTTCTTCGAGTAAACTATTTTTCTCATTTGTATTCCTGGAAGTACAGTTGATATAAATATCTGCATTTTTACTGGATGGGTCCTCCATTTTTCTTAATACTTGTCTGCTGCTCAGATACTTGTTTAGATAGAGAAGAAATTACAGAAATGAAATGCTGTAAATGTTTAAATATTGGATTTATTGTGCTTTAATGCTTTGTGGCAAGCTGATGGTATTTGCATCAGAATTGTATGAATGAACATGTCTAAGTGAGTCAATAAAATGTTTGCACCAGGCATATTTTGGAGTTTTTTGTTTATTTTAAGATACTTGGAGAAATTTGGTTCATTAGGAATATTTCCATATCATGTTATGTTAAATTGGGGCTAATTAAACTACATATTATACAGAGCCCAAATACTTCTCCTTTGGAGAGCAAAGCAGGAAAAAATATTTAAGTGTTGTATCTAAAATTTCTTTGCTGTTTTTAAATTATTTCTCCATAAGTATGCAAGAGTTATTAGCTCTAACTCTAGTTTCAAGATAGCTTAAAATTCTGTCTTGTTCACAAACTATAAAGCATGTGGGCCTAGATAATACTCTAAGCCAGGGCTGTCAAACTTGTGGCCCGCAGGCTAAATGTGTTTAGCCTGATGGCCACGCCCGCACCCGGTTTAGAGAAGGGGGAAAAGTCACAATAAGTCATGTGAAGCACGCACTCACTGAACTGGTTGTTAAACTGGCAGCATCACACCACTGGAAATAGGCAATAATAACAGTGTTGTCCAAACCTGACTGTATTTTCCTTTCTTTCCCTCTCATACCCCAGGATAGATTTTTAATTCTTAAATTAAAACTGGCTCAATTGATTTTGAATCACTATTGGCAAAGCTTCTAGTCCCAATATTTCTGAGGGTGAAGATAGGCAAAAAGATGATAATCACACAATCCTCCATGACTTTCTGAAAGAAATAAATCACCTCAGTGTACATGTGATTCAAGAAGATCCCACAGGATGTATTAGGCATATACTCAGCGCTCAAAAAATGCATGAAATGGCATGCTATCTGACCCATCAGGTATGCAGATTTCAGGTAGAATCTCTGAGTACTATCATATTCTAGGATAAAATTACCTGACCCAGTCAGGCTTACAGATATACCTTCCTATTCCAATTTAGCCATCCCATTGGAAATTTCTAAGTTTCAAGTAATAAGGTGCTGTCTACTCCTGGTAGCAGATAAGAGGCATGGATATTCTGTACCAAATGTAGGCTTTGAGGCTGGGGGCTTAATAAAAAAAGTAGACCCTTCACCAATTCCTAGCCTCAAGTACCATGGCAATTATGGACATAAGAGGTTTGATTTTTCTGCCAAAGTCAAAGGACCAATCTCACCTCACCTCACCAATCTCCAGGCTGACAAGTTGCTACTGTCCCTTCCAATGTACCTCTTTCCCTTTAAAGCCTAAAAGTGTAATGATCCCAGGGATCCTAGAGAAAATTCAGGTAAACCTGAAAGATGCTGTTATTACCACCTCAATAGGTATAGTCTTCCTATGATTATGTCTAAAGAAGCTAATGAGGCCTCTTAAGTTTGTGAAAAGACTATCTCTTTTCCAAGCTTATTTTATTAGCTAAAAGAACACTGTGTCTATCTACAAATTCAGGGTGATAGCAGACAGCTGCATTTTGTCATAAAAGCATTGGATATTCTGAGAAAATGTTTTGAACGCTGTTCCAAAAGTTCAAGGATAAAGCACATACAAAATAACTTGCATGATTGGCTACAAATTTGCAGAAGGCAATCTCTCTGTTATCTACCAACTATTTGTTTTGCTTCCAGAATGCACAACAAGCTAAATGACTCAGGACGAGAAGGATGGTGGTGAAGGTTTTGCCATGTAAACTATGCCTTAAGAAGTCAAATTCTTACCAATGTAGCTTTTGAAGAAATTTCTGCAAATTTTATATCAAAATCACTCTATGTTGTACAGACATTATATTCTTCCGATTAAAATCGGAATTCTGATTTTTTTGGAAATCGCCCACCCTCCTTTTCCCCCCTTCTTCTCCTCCTTCCCCTCCCCTCGGAGGCCCCCTGAGTCAGGAGTTGCTACCGCCAGTGCGGCTGCAGTCCTGTGTTGCCTTGGGAAGGGAAAGGCAAAAAGGAAGAGCCGCGGCAGCGCTTTGCAACAGCAGCAGCGGCACCGGAGGCTCAGGCGCAGAGGTCCCAGTTTTGCCTTTCCCTTCCCAAGGCAACGCGGGACTGGAATCGTGAGGAACTGTGCCAGCGGTAGCAACTCCTGACAGCCCCAGCCGGACACCTGAGCGGAGCCTGGGCAGTGCGAGCGGAGGCCGCTGAGCGGCAGGAAAAGGGAGCTGGGCAGCCACGGACCATCCGTCTCTCCGTGCAACACGCCACCGCCTGGCCCTGGCGAGGGAAAGCAGCGAGCGCTCCCCAGGTGGCGGCCTCGGCCCCGCCCCCAGGGAAGCGGCTGCCCAGCTCTGGAGCTGATCCACACGTGACCGGCTGGAAAGGAAGGGTGTGTAGCGTTGGTGTTGTGTGTGCGATTTCTTGGCTCGCGGCAAGGGGTCTCTTTTGACCGGCCCCAATTTTTTTTTCAGCGGGGAATATCATGCCTGGTTGTACTATTTACAGTGTTAATTATATACAACATGACACACAATTGCATCTCAAAGAAGTAGAAGAGGAAAATACTTTTTCTTTTTTGTCCCTTTTTTGTCTTTATTTTCTTTATAGTATCAGGTAGTTGAATTAACGTAATTCCATGATATCTAAAAACAAAGAAATATAAAATTGTACAAAAAAATACCATGTAAATAAAAAGTCAGGTACTATAATTCAACATGCTGTAAGGTATACATCAGATTATGGTCTATTGTTCTTAAGGTAAATCATAAAATCTACCAAGTTTGGTAAAATTGTGGTTCCTGCTTCTGAAATCTCACTACTTTAAATTTATCAGCAATTCTTTTCTAACGTGGCAATTGAAGAGGCAAAAATCCACAACTAAGTTTTTATATTATATAAAGTGTTCCAGTGTTTCACAATTATTGTTTTGGCTATTATAATTAGACAATCAATTGTTTGATACACACACACACACATACACACACAAACCAATTTGTCTCCTGCGTGAAATTATCAAGATCAGCACCCTTTAATCCATATGGTAAATTTCTTATTTCTAATTGCAGTAATAACTTGTACATTTTTAAAATTGTTTGGTTTTCCTAAATAATGGAGTATTACATTCTCAAAATTGATGTAAGGCTGTATTGCTGAGGGTCTAATATTTCTATTGTCCAGAAGAGATTTAAATTGGTAGCAAAAAAGCCATGGTAGTTTGTCACCTATTTGTTGATCTATCTTATCTTTATTGAGAGGTCCACCATTGCTATAAAAGCCTTTTAGACTATAAAGATTATATTCTCCCATGTTTCATTTTAGCCAAACCATAATAATTATTCTGATCAAAATATGTTATCAAACAGCTAAAGGGAAATGTCCCTTATCAAAACTGAGTATCCATTTTTTAAAAAATAAAGTTTTATTGAGTTTTAACAAAACAAATAAAACATCTTATTTGAGTACAGCATCGTTCCAGGTTATCACATTTCCATACAGACACAATTTCATATGCGTATTCATCTTAAGTATTCAACTTCATATTTTATTACTCTTTTTCCAACTTCTCACGATTTCTTCCTTTACTTCTCTTAATTTTCTTTTCTGGTTATCTCATTTTCTTCTTATTCAATTGTATTTCTTTTATCTAAATTTCTATATCTTTTTATTCATTGTACTTATACTTTCATCTGTCTTGTTTACAATTTCATATGAAATTCCAACATTGTTAAGAAACAAAATTCCCCCTATGATTGCCAATCGAAGTGCAACACTTTTAAATCTTATTGTTATTATCATATGAAATCTCATTAAACATTGAATTTGTGCATTCTAAAATTATAACATTCAAATTTCTAATATCTATTTTGTATCATGTAGATCCCATCATTCAGACTCTGTGATGATGGCAGATGAGATTCTGCCGAAACATTGCTACAACTTTAAAAGCACAACTACAATGACGTGGGAAAATACCCGAACAAAGCTGAATACCACACACACACACATAAAAACATTACTAAACAAAATAGTTATTCAAAATCATTGTAGTACTGGTATGAACCCTGTAAATCTTTCACATTTCTTTTCAATATCTATCAATCTTTGAGAATAATTGAAATGTTTCCCTCCTTTCTTCATTATTACTTAACTGTTAATAAGTATACCATTGGATAGTCGTACAGTTTTATAAATTATGTACTATTAATAAGCAAAATAATTATTCAAATTCATTCTAATAACTGGTATAAATTTCCTTATAAATCTTTCACATTTCAATATTTTATCAATCTTTAGAAACAATTGCAATGTTTCCCTCTCTTCTTTATTATTGCATTAATTACAAATAAACATACCATTACATAACAATACCGTTTTATCTCATAGATTTACTTATTTCATTTCTACCTCATTACAATATTCTACTGTCACAATGCTATCTTTTGTACCTTTGCAGAATCCTCATTTTTAACTTAATTTAATCATTGTCTCTGTGTTTTCTAACTGAGCAAATACCTTGAATCCAAGTACCTTTCTCCTTTTTCTTTATTTCCTGTTTTTGTCCCTCATAAGTTCTTTCCCTTTCTATCTTTCCCCCCTTTTTCTCATCCCCTTTTTTATACCCTTCTCTCTCTAATTTTCCCTTCTATAGTTTTCTGCTTCTCCTTGCTGTTATACTTCTTTTTAAAATATTTTTCTTTTTGGCTGTTCCCTTTGATCTCAAACTTTTAATTCCTTTCCCCCCTTTTCCCCTTATTACCACATTTTGCATTATTTGATCATTAAAAATGGCTTCTTCTTTGTCCTGACCTTCTTCTTGCTCTTGAAGCTTTTCCTTTTGCTTTTCATAGTTCAGGATCTCCATTTCAAAAAATTCAAATATGAAGCCAAAGGATCTTCCTCCCCTTTCTGCATTTCCAGATCTGTTTTTTAAGACTCATCTTCAATTCCTCCAGGAGTGATGGCGTTTTAAACACTTTTGAACAACCACCTGATTGACTTTAAGTAAAAACAGAAAAAGAAAGAAAAAAACAATGCCAAAAACTTTTTTAAAAAATCACCAAATGATCCCAGACTGTTCCTTTTTGTTTCTTTCCTTTACTTTTCCTTTCCATGGGTTACTGTATCATTTAATAAGATTTCAGTTACAATGTATCCTTGGGAGTCTTTTCAAAGTTTCACTGTTAATCGTCTTTTTTTTTCCAGGTGGCACTCCTTTTTTCCATTATTCCAAGTCCCATCCTTTTGCCTCCACTCTTTTCCTTTTTAGGGCTTTAAAATGACCAAGAAAAAATCTTTATTCTCCTTTTGACACTTAGATTTCAGCTTAAGGTTGCCTACTAGTGTCAAAATAGATTACTATAAATTTCTTTCCATACCATTTGTAAGTGTCAATATAAAGGTAAAAAAGGGGGTTTTAACCTCCTTTTCTCTTTCCTTCGCTGCTTAAAGATCTTTTTTCAGAAGTATCCCTCTAGGTATTTTTAGATTCAGGGTACCTTGCTTAGATGTTCTTTGTTGTTTAGCCCAGTCTGTCCTGCTTTCCTCCTTGTCTTCTTCCTGCACAATCCTATCCAGTCAGGTTCTTCTTTGAGGTGGCCATTTCTGATCACCGCTGCAACCGCCTTCAGAAAAGGGAGTTTGGACCAGCCAAGGAGGAGAGATGCGGCTCCCCTCCACTCGGCTAGCAATCTCCCCCCTCTTCACCACCTCTACGGGGGATCCAAAAGATTGGGGCGCTCCAGCGGCAAGCACAGATCGAAACCATACACAATTGCGAATTTTGGTCTGTTGCTAGAGAGACCCAAACCAGAAGTGAAAAAAACTGAGTATCCAAATTTGAAGTATTGTTTTAGTAAAAATATTTTAATATGTTTTCACACTGAGTTATAAACTTATTTGGGTCTGACATAGTTCCAGTTTGAATTCATTATTTAAAAGGAGACTTCCATAATAAATGATACCATATGCCATAACTGTGCTGCTTGATAAGGTATTGACAAATTGGGTATGCCCCAGCTTGTTTCTGAAGTCTACATAAAAGTCTTTGGTTCATTTTCAATCTTTTTGCTTGAAACCAGAAACCACCCCCCTCCCTCCCCCCCGGCTCTGGAATTGCAAATGGGAGCTACTGAAATAAAAAGTTTAGCCATGGAAGAATTTTCATTTTTACTGCTGTAATTCACCTTAAAATATTTAAATGTTTTGAAGCTCAAATTTTATTTTCTTTATTTAATTTCTTCTATGCTGGTATATAGTTATTTGTAAAGATTTTATTAACATTTTATTAACAATAATAACAGCTAAATATTTTCAATTTTTATATGTTATTGGAATTCCTAAAACTAGGGAAATTTCCTGTGGAGTTTTGGGAGAAATATCAGATGTGATTTATTGAACTAACTGACATCTCTGCAAATTTTTCTAGCTCCTTATTAATATAACTGGCTGAATAAGAAATGTTTGAGTGAGTCAGAATCATATGATCTGCAAATACCTTTAAAAGATTCATCTCTCATTTTCATCCCTCAAATCTGATTATTAGATCTAAATGCTATTGCCAACTCTTTTTGTTACTCTTCATGTCCGAAAAGCTCGAATAATGGCATTAGCATTGTCACATGAAATATAGCTTATTACAAATAGCTAATCCATAACACTACCCATCCCACCAAACGGTATATTAGATGGAGGTTTTTTTTTAATAGCTTACACCATTTCTCTTTGGAGTAATTGAAATGCAAAACTTTAGTTCACAAACTAAGGCGGAACTAAATGCAAACAAGCTGAAACAAATAAAAGCACACATTCCAAAATGTCTCCTAAAAATATAAACACCCAAAATAAATAAATGAGCTTCATTGCTTGCTAGTCTGCTTCTGAATGCAATTCAAGATTATGATTATTACCTATAATGCCCTACATGATATGAGGTCAGATTATTTGAGGATCACCTATCTTCCATGGTTTCTTCCAGGCCATATGTGCAAAGACAGCTGGCATGCTCCAAGTCCATTTGATTAAACAGTGTCATCTGTCACATCCCAATAAGCATATCTTCTGTCACAGTACCTACCATTTGGAATGAGATCCGGTCAGAAATACATGTGGCTTCCATCTTGTTGGCATTCTGTAAAGCATTGGAGAACTGATTGTTCTTCCAGGCTTTAGGGTGATATGAATGAGGCCTCTTGTTGGACACATATGTTAGTTTTGTTTTGATTTCTATATTTTTTTCATATCCCATCTAGCCTTGGTTTGTATTCATTTCTATGCAGGAGTGAGATTGTACCAGTTTGTCCCAATTCTATAGAACTGGTAACTCCAAAGAGCAGCTGACACCAAACCAGTTCGCTGTGACAATCTTCTGGTCTTCTGTTTGGCCTGCCCACCGGGCTCTAGGCTGTCCTTTAGTGCCTGCTTTTTCCTCTTCAGCTGCTTTGCGTGGCACAGCTGAGTGCTACTCATCAGCTGGAGAAGGTGAATGCCTGCCGGAGTCGGTAATTTGTAAGTAGTGCACACCATATGCAGCAAACCGGTTGTTATACTGGTAGGATCCCCACCAGTTTCTATAGTATTCTATTGCTAACCAACCAGAGTCAGTTGGAATAAGGCAATGCCTAGGTTAAAACAAACAAATAGTGTGCCCTCTTTGTTCAAAAAAAATGTTAATCAGTAAACTGCATTTTATTTATGCATTTTCTTCAACATATTATCACATCAACTCCTGTTATGCTAGAACAGTGATGGTGAACCTTTTTGTTGTGGTGTGCTGAAAGCACATGCATGCCGGCACCCACAATGCAATGAGCCCCGCATACACCCTTGGGGTCACATGCCCACACAAATGGCTCTGCATGCCCCCTGTGGCACACGTGCCATAGGTTCACCATCACGGTGCTAGAATATGAGGCATTCCATAGGAGAGGTGCAGAATTACCATCTAGTACTCGATTTAAACCTAATTGTACCATAAAGAAGAAATCTGCAATGTCATGAATGATCTAGAATTTATGATCAGTCAGTTCTCATTAGAAGAGGATTCTGGTTTTATTTAAGGATTTCCTGCCAAGAATAATGTGGTTTTCTTTTCTAAATGCTTGCATCACAATGGAGATTGGGAAAAAGAGAGCAAACATGCATTTCTTTCTTTAAAAAGTTTTAAAGCAGAAAGCAGCAGAAAAGGAAATAGAAAATCTGGGGTTGTTTTTCCAAACATATAGAGCTTTCATACAAGACTTTGAAAGTGAAATGGTCAGAGAAAAAAACCTATGAAATACTGAGAACTGAGTATCAATTTAGATTATTTAATGTAATTGTGGTGCATTCACATCTCAATTGATTTCCAATTTTTAAAAAGTATTGGAGAAAAATGCACGCTTGATACATTACATAAGACAAAAATTCTCATGTATGTATTCACATGTGGTCTTATACAGAGAACGCAACACAGCAAGTCAGAGAGATATGGCAGATTAATTTGGATTGTAGCAATGAACACAGGATTGGATTTGAGTCTAAATCTGAGCTTATCTATTGCTATTAAAACACTGCATGGGTTTTTTTATATCCGTTTCTAATAAAATCCTTCACCTTTCTCATTTATCACTTTCACAACTTTTTTTATCAACTGTATTATGAGGTGAAATAGAGATAAAAATATCTTTATCAAGTCAACAAATGGTTCATTGATGCACTGGATGTGCTTTAACCACAGTTCCACGTATTTGTGTGTGTCTTTCATTTGTGCAACATAGCCAACAGGTACTTAACAGCATACATTGCTGTTGTGTAACAAGATAGCCTTGAGGCTTAACACTGATGAAAAGACACCATTCCAGTGGCTCATGCTCACAAGCCAAAGTTGTGAATAAACCATCAATGTCAGCCGAGAAAACAAGCTGTCAATCTATGCAAAGAAACTGGTTAAATCATCTTGGCTTTGAAAGACAGAAATGTTCATACCTCATGACAGAAAACACCATCTTTCTTTTGATTTTGATAAACCTAGTCCCTGACCAGATCATTTAATTCTGACTGTGTTATGAGATAAGGCTTACCAGAGATACATAGTTCAAAATCCAGATCATTGTCACTGTCCATGTCTGGCTGGCATATTGCAGCATATTCGTCTGTTTTATCTAAGTCCATTTCTCTCGTAGTTTTGGTACTAGCAGATTGTCATCATGTGGCATCACTGATCTCATGGCTGAAGAGAGATTGGGTATTTAATTGATTTCTTATTTTTAGAAGAGAAACCAGCAATATTAGTCACATGATGTGATCATTCTGTTCTTGCTATATCATTGAGACAGAAAATGGTATTGATTTTTGAGTTCCTCTGAGCCAAGGTCCAAGGCCAGTAACACATCTTGCACTACAAATGTGTGAAGCCCAGGCCTTCTCTTCATCATCAATCTTACAATCAAAGTACAGTTTGTACACTTTCTTAACTGTGCAGTGTCTTTGAGGCTTAAGTGTGTACTCACCACAAATGTAGCAGAATGTTTCAAGGTTGTTCCAACATTGGCAACACATTTCTGCTATCATCAACGGTCCAACAGCAAGTCTATTGGGTTGCTTGTCATATAAAATACATGTATAGACAATTCTATGCCTTAAAACAAGAGCATCAAAATACTTGGAAACTGATATCAGTGAAATCAGTAGCATTTGTGCATGCAAACTGCTTTTACAGCCATTCTAGGTACTATTCATCCAGCCTAGGGATTCCCAAGCTATCAATTCCACAAACATTATGCAATATGCTCCAAGTGTATACCTGGACATGCATGAGCTACACAAAGCAAGCAAAAATTAGTAAACTTAACACACACACACACATACATGGAGTAACAGCAAAAACAGGAGATTTCTATAAAACAGTAGGCGATGGGTTAAATTACAAGTTATTTTTGTGATCAACAGTCAAATATCTAAGATACACCCCCAAAAAGTTCAGGAAGCAAAATATTTGTTGTCCTGTCTTCTAGGATTGTATCTATGAGATTGTGTATCTCAGAGACAGTAGGTTCATAACCTGAGAAACCTGAGGACCAAAAAGAGCTGTTGTCTGGTAGAGCTTTGCCTGTCTGCTGCTGATATATCTCTCTCCTTCAGTACTTAATAGAATACTCCAATACTTAAAACTATTTTGGTATTCCTATCCTATTAAGAAGCAATGAAAACCAAACTACTTGGCCTGTATTATAATTAGCTAGATCCCTGCTAACATCAAAATTGTAAAAGTTTGCTTGAAATCAGTTTATCTCCTTACAAGTTACATCCAAAGTTAATTATTTGTGGATACAAACTCTTATGTAAGAAGGAATAGATATTAATGTTATGGATTTTTAATAATGACAATGGAGCCACCCAGGCATTAGCAGAAATATTGCCTGAAAACTGTTAAATTAAAAATGCAAAGACTGAACACTCTGATTAATTTATTCTGAACATAGAAAGATGCAACACAAGACTGATCTCACTTTAAAACAGAATGTTGTGGTTTAGTAGCAAAAGTAAATGCCTTAGTTAATCATATCAGTTTTATGGAATGTCTGGTTCACAATGGAAGGACATTTGGTTGCAGAGAAGTGCTGATAAGCACTTTGTGTATATTTGTTTGAGGGTCCTTGGCACTCTCTGAGGTTGGTTGTTTTCTTGCAGATGTTTCATTATCCAAACCATATAACTCAAATTATACCTAAACTTTCATTATGCAAATTATACAACAAAATATACATAAGACAGCTGCTACTTCAGGACATAAAAGCAAAATCATCTTAATCAAAGGAAGGATATGCACAAGTAGCTAAACAAGTATAAAGGTTCAATTTAGGAATCAAAATTAGAAAGGCATTATATAGGACCATTTTTAAATCCTTTAAAAAAGTTATTTTGTAGTAGCAGCCTATCATATGGAAATGATTTATGAAATGTTGCAAGAAAGTGCCCATCTGGGTGTGGCCATTAGAAAAGGGTAGAAAAGATAGAATCAGCTCAGGGCCATTGGCCTATAACTGTCCATGCTGGATCTGCTATGTCATTGGGCCTCATTACAATGGGTGATTAATGTAAGTAATGTTGTGATACTATGATGGCTGTCCATGTTCCAAATTGGTCATGTAATAAACCTCTGAAAGTTAAACTAAGAAATATTGTTTGTGTTGCTGTCTTTTGTCTCTCATTGGGATTTTTCCACAACACCATTTTTAATCTACAAAGTGCATTTTGTTGGAAGACATGTCCATCTCAGTTCAGTTCCAAGTGGTGAGAAAGACATTGGAAATATCTTTGGAAAGACAGTTTAATTGTGGAAAGGACCACATGGTTTGAGGTCCTGGGCAATTGAGCACATGGGAGAGGGAGGGAGGGAGGGAGGCAGAGAGAGACAGAGACACAGAGAGATACCCTCTCTTGAACTTTGAACTTGCTTCCTGTTCCTGTGGCACAAATGTATCCTATTGTTTGTCAGACTCCCAGGAAGCAGGGGTCTTAGCTTAACTTTATAAGCTGTCTGCATCCCAGGCTGGATTGACTCTTGCTGAGTGATTATGTAATGAAGAGGGTTGTGTTCTGAAAGGGTGTTGGGGAATTCCCATTATGTCTTAATGGCTTTGTCTTGGTTTGGATCTTGAGAGAGGGCTAATCTTATCACCCTAGAGCCTTTTGTCTTGGAGCTAGGATGACCCTAGCTAGGATGACCCAGTCTTTCTGGGGCTATTAACAAAGGTGGGGGCTGCTTTCCAAAAGCTTATTTCTCCTTTTCTCATCCAGGGAGAGATAATATTCTACCTTTTTAATATTTCCTGAAATATTTCCAGTCATATAGACTGGGTGAAACCAGGCTCAATAGCAGTGATTGTGAGAGGGATCTTGGAGTCTTAGTGGACAACCAGCTAAATATGAGCCAGCAGTGTGCAGCAGCAGCCAAAAAAGCTAATGCAATCCTAAATTGCATTAACAGAGGGATACAATCAAGATCAAGTGAGGTACTAATACCACTCTATAAAGCCTTAGTAAGACCACACCTAGAATATTACATCCAGTTTTGGTCACCACACTATAAAAAAACATGTTGAGACTAAAAGTACAGAGAAGAGCAACCAGGATGATTAGGGGACTGGAGACTAAAACATATGAAAAAAGGTTACAGGAACTGGACATGGCTGGTCTAGTGAAGAGAAGGACCAGGGGAGACATGATAGCAGTGATCCAATATTTGAGGGGCAGCCACAGAAAAGAAGGAGTGAAGCTATTTTCTAAAGCACCCAAAAGCCAGACAAGGAATAATGGATGGAAACTGAACAAGGAGAGATTTAACTGGAAATAAGGAGAAACCTTCTGACAGTGAGAACAATCAACCAATGAAACAGCTTGCCCTTGGAAGTTGTGGTGAAGCAGTGTGAGAAAATACCAAAAGGTATTAATACTATTAGCAGAAGTTATTTGACTTAAATGTTGCAAGCTTTAGAAAATACAGGGACTTGCTGAATGTAACATGTAACCTGACTATGAATGTAACGAGACCTATGTGCTAGATATTTTCTGTAATGTATTGCAAGAGGTGGCTACCAGAAGTAATAGAAGATGTAAGATAATACCATATATGGAAAATGTAGCAAGAGAGCCATATGAAAACTTCTCCTTTTCTGTTGTGGTATACCCAGATAACAGTAATACCCTAGGCAAGTCCAGGTTTATAAACTGAATAAAAGTCACACCTCAGGAGTAACCCGGGGTTCAGAATTTGACAATGCTCTGAATGCTCTGAACTTTTGTGCAAATAAACCTGTTTCTCCAATCCTTCATGGTCTTGTGTCCTGAACTGGTGACTAAGATTGCTGCAACAGTGGGAGCATCATCACTTGAGACTTTCAAGAAGAGATTGGACCCCCATCTGTCAGAAATGGTGTAGGGTCTCTTGTTTGGGCAGGGGGTTGGACTAGATGACCTAATAAGGTCCCTTCTGACTCTGATTATCTGTTTTATCTGTTTAAATTTCATTCTTCTAGGAGAGGGGTGGGTGCTAACTTTCTACGCTATATATTGCAATGATGCATATTGGGCTTATAGATTGGTAAGTAATGCAATAAAGACCAGTTTCTCCGGATGCAGTAAATCTAGTCCCACCTTAGCCATGAAAGCCAGGCCAGTCAGTATCAGCCCCACTCGCCTCACAGGGTGGCTCTCCTGGGGAGAATAGGAGGAGGAAAGTGGGCTACAATTACAAATGCCTTGAGTCATTTGTAAAAATAAGGGTGGGATACAAATTAATGAAATAATTCGATGCCTCTAAGGCGTAAATTCCTAATTCACTCCTCGATGTAATAAAAAGATCATAAAAACAATTGACCTAGGTCAACTAACGAAATTTTCCCTAATTCTAGAAGCGTCTGTGATAATGATGAGACTTCATTTTATGTGTGACCTTTATAACTTTTCGTATTTACGGAAAAGTACCTCATTTTCGGAAACTTCAAAAGAGCAGGAAAACAGATGATAAAATGTCCTTTCTCAGCTTTCGTATCTTGTTTCCTGGGGCAACGGAGCGGAGCTCATGATAAAGCTCTGGGATTGGCAGAGGGACCGGTGTGGTTTCAGTTTCGTTTCTTCATCTTTCAAGTTTTAGCTTACAAGAGGAGGAGCTCAAGATCGACACTTGGATACTTCCCTGGGCGAGAGGAAGCGGGACCAAATTGCAGGAGCCGCTTCTTATGAGTGAGCGAGGGAAAGCGAAGCAGCTCCCGCGAAACGGATCACCATGCCCAAATTTACCTTGAGGCAAATGAGGGAGATCGGAGAGCAGTTTTTACAGTTCCTGCAGGATTCTGGCAACCAGACATTGAACAGCAAGATTGCCTTGAAGGCTCTGTACAATCAGGAGTTCCGAAATCGGTAGGTGATGAAACGCTTGCAAAACGGGTCTGCAGAGCCCTGTTGACGTGGCCACGAGCTTTTTCATGGGAGCGGGTCCCGTTTTCCTCACTTAAACTGTTTTCTCCTTAACAGTAAAACCTCAACAGCTCCAAGGCATGAATTTCGCGGGGTGCCGGCGCTCTTTAATTCCGGCGCTGCATCCGGTGGGCTCTGGGCGCCGTCTCGAAATGAGGCGAGGAGGGGCGGAAGACTTCGATTGCTGTAGACGGGGAACTCACAGCTTTCCATTCAATATGAAATGCTAAAACATTTTTGGTAGGCAGGAAACCTTGAACGAAGTGACGAAGATTTCGGGAGGAAATACGGAAGAGTTAAAGAAAGCCTTGGCTTTGCAGAAGATCTGAATGACATTAATTCAGACTTTGCGAAGCCTAATTCTGTTTGGTTTAAAATGAATAAACTGGATTTCGAAATGGTTTCCATTGGAACTAGCCATTGGATAAGCCACTTTGGGTAGTCTTGGCTAGTATATTTCTCCTTCTGCATGACTTACGTTTACAGCCATTTTGTCTGCCTTTTTAGTTTCTTTTTAAATAATCCAAGGCCAAGAAGCCTCATTTATCCTTAACTAACTTCCATTAAAGTAGATGGGTTTGATGTTACAAAAAGACAAGTATAGGATTCTATGCACAATAGATTATTAAATTTGGACAATTCACCTAGATAGAACTTATTCCCAAAGAATTAGACCTGGTTTGAGATGTGTTGTTTCTGGTTCTGTATGTTCTATGGTTGAGTTGAGACCATCTGCCTGTTTCCATTTTTGTAACATTTTAGTGAATAAACCACATGTAATTTTCATATCTTAAGTAACTTATGAGCAGGCTCTGTGGAGGCCTTGGTGCTCTTTCAACTTATTTATTTGATGGGGGCTCTAATTAAAAAGGCTGGTTTCAATCTTATTTATTTTCCCATTCCCATTTCAATTGTAAGGAAAGAAATCCATGCACCTTCATCAAACTTGTTCAAAGATGTCCCTCCACAAAGAGCAAAGCAGAGTAAAAAACAATGGCAATTGAACAATCTTGATTTGTAAAATTAGTTGACATGACAAACTACAAATAGTTTTTCAAGAGCAATTATTTTAACACAGTTGAAAAAGTTTTCCCTGCTGTTCTGGAAGGTAGGGACTTTTTTTCGAGAACCAGTAACAGGAAGAGATTCTGCCACTTATACTGCTGTTCTCAGGCCAGTCCCCAACTCTCAGCTTATCTCATCTGCATAACTTGAATTTCTGCCTGGCTTTGTAACTTGCTGTGCATTTCCCCCCAAGGTTTTAAGTATTGGTATAGAGGTAAAAATCCTTCAGCGAGATTTATTAACCTAACTGGCCTCAAATGTTCCTGAACTATATATATTGTTACAGCATTCAGATTTAAGTCTTAAAGACTTTTTAAAAAGAACAAGATAAAAAACAAGATTCCTAGAATGTCAGAAGTCTCACTATCACATCCAACTTTCCTTGAGGGTTACAAGGTCCGAAATCCTGGTGATCTGATTGGTTGGCCAGTTTGGGGAAGCTAGCTGAGGTCTTTGTTTGTATAAGTGGGTGAGTTACATTGTTAGGCAAAATGAGTCTTTGAAGAGGATAGCAGAGCTGAAGATTCAAGAAGTTAAAGGTTGAAGTCATCAGTTGATGAAGCATTGAGAATTGGGATTTTTTAGGTTGCAATTTCCTTGTTTTGTCCACTTGTGATTGATGAGGCTTCTGTTCTTTGGTTCAGATAGGTTTGTCTGGGACATAGAGGGAAGTATAATTTGGGTCTGAAGGAATTAGGCAAAGATTTTAAACAGGGTTTGATCCTAGTCACACCCAAACAAATGGGAAAGAGAATAGGAGGGTTGTTTTATGTATTCCACTAATGAAGTAGGAACCTGTTTGCTGTAGTACCCTGAATGAAAGGAACTGATCAGAAATCAGAAGACTGTAAGTTATAGGCTTCCTGTAGGCTGCTTGTGATTGCATTGCTAAGGTAAACTCCCCCATTTGGTGGTATGCTTTTAATGTTTTGTATCTTGGTCAGTCCTTCAGTTTCTCAATAACAAACTATTTCCAAAAATCTCACCAGAAAAAGCTACTGGTTCTAGTCCAAGCAGTCACAAGTCAAGACTCACTGAAGGTATGTGCCCCTAGGCACAGAGACATATGTCCCAAATCTCCCCCAAGATTTACATTTGTTAACATTTTTCTGGATATTTTTCACCTAAATGGTGTCGGCCCTAGGTTGTCAAAATATTTTTCGTTATTTGGACTTGGATGAAATTTTTTCCAGCTAAGCAACACATGCACTCTCATCTACTATTGAACAAAATGGATAGTGTATCAAGTTCCTTAACTGCAGACCATAATCAAAGAAGCAAGATTCATATGCCCTTTCATTAATGACATTTAAGGTCAGGAATTAGTAATCAGCATTCAAAATCTTAAAAATTGATATTGGAATACACTCCTCTAGTCCTCTATAGCTGAATTTATTAACAAGGTATTCTTGACGCTTTTGACTTTCTTTTCTCCATGTTGTATGATGGGCTAAGAATCTGTTTCTTTGATAGGCCAGTAAGGATGTCTCTAATTTCCCATTTTTTTATGTCTAGCGATAGATATTCTTAACCACAGAACAATCTCTGACACCCTAAAACAATAGTTCAATCAGTTTCTTTTAAATTAATTTACAGCCACTAACAAATATTTACAGGTGTGGAAAGGGAACTTCACAAGGACAGTGGTGCCACTCAAGCAGGAAAAACCCAAAGCGAACATCAGGCCAGCCATAAAACAAACTTGCATAGGAAAAGGAATCAAATAAAAGGTATTAAAGAAGTCTTTAGACAAAAGCCCAAATAATTAAGAAAACTAGAGAAATAAGAAAAGAAAACCCTTACAAACACGAGACTTGCCAAATCAGCAAAACAAACAGACAAAAGACACAAAAACATATATAGATTATAAAGGAGACAGACAGTAGATTGCCACAAAACAAATATAAGAAACTATTGTAAAGCTAAAAGAGATTAGAATGAAGCCGATAATACAATCAATCTACCCTGCAAAGTTTGCCTTCTGCACCCCGCGGAGTTTACCCTCCGGGGGAAATAAAGACAAACCCTGACAGGATTTGAAACATTAAATACTAATACAAGCACCCATACACAAAAGGAGAAAAAGGGTATAAAAATCAAGGGACTTACTATACGAAGGTAGCTAGCCCAGGAACGTAGTCTCCTCGTTATCTCTCGCCTTCCTGAAAAATAAAAAAGATCCAGCTTTCAAGCAGTTGTCCGTATCCTTGTGCTGGAGCTCTCCCAGCGGGAAAATCAAATCCTCGGAAGAGAGGCATTTTGACAGCCTTTCAACACAGGGTTCATTAATAACATGGCTATTTTTAAGAAATAAAGATTTTAAAATATTAAACATTTTGTTACAAACAGGCTTGATTATTATGAACACAACTTTACAAACAGAAGTCAGTAAATAGAAACATTGAAATAATGGAACAAATGCAGTACAGCCAATGAGTCATTTGCAGTATAAAATCTACTGCAGGAGAATAGAAAGTGAAAGATATGTGCATAAGAAATTTGTGCAGTTCTAAGATTGGAAAGATCCTGAAGTGGAGAGAGTATCAAGTTTTCTACCTTGAACTGTATCAGTTCAAATATTTTTGGATACTATGGAAGTTTGATGTTTATATGGCAAATGAGATTTTAATGGGATATGTAATTTTTTTTATAATAGGTCAAGTAAAACAGAAATTTAAACTACAGTTAAATCTGAGATACAGCAAAAGGAAACTCAAAGCTATTACTTTGGGTTTTGTAATTTAGTAATCCAGGTTTCTGTCTCATGTTAAATGCATCTATAAAAATCATACCTGGGTGGTTGTTTTATTTAAAAAAATATGAGATGTGAGATTCTTATTGGACCCACATTTGAAAGAAGGAGGCTAGCATTTTTCTTCCTGTTAAGAAAAAGTGCTTGCCCTTTCTCAGTTCCGTAAATAAGAAAACAGCTTTTTACTTGTGCCATGGCAGAAAGAATGGTTTGAAACTTAATTTTGCAAAATCCTGAAAAATATTATTATTATATTATTCCAAGAATAATAACAAAACCCCTGAGAAAAGGGAGCTAGAAATTCAAGATAACTGATCTGCTCAAAAACACTCTTTTCTCTTCCTCTCTCTCTCTTCCCCCCTCTGTGTGTGTGTGTGTGGATATATGTTTGTGTGCTTGTGTATACACACTCCTTTGAAATATTTATCACAGCAATATATTCTTGTTATTACTAACTCACTTCAAACCTTGGCCACCTGTTCCTAAACTGCTACCTCTGAACCTTGGATTTTATATTTACGAATGTATGAAGTATTTGATATCACAAAGACAATAACAGATTACAATATGTCAATGAAATAGGCCTCACAATTAAATAGAAAATATTTGTTGGTAGAATTCAACCTCAAGCATTCTGGTTGAATTTACATAGTTTCTCTATTACAGTACTGGTATACAGTATATCAAGCAATATCAAGGTTGGCAAAGTCTCCTTGGCTACATCCCTCTAAAAGACTACCATTGAATTGTGATGTTAAATATAGTATAACATTAATAGCAATTATTTATTTATTTATTTATTAAAATTCTATGCTATCCATCTTTCATACTAGGTGACTCAGTGTTACTTAAATTACATTTAAGAGTTTTTCTGTTTCCATTTACTTTTAAATTTGTCTTTCCAAATTTTGAATTTACAAAAAATCAGGGAAAGCCTTGTATCCATGTTGCATCCATCCAAAGCAATGTTTATCAAACAATATTCTTCATATTGATCCATATTCTTTATGTAAATCAGGATTAACATTTTGTATCAATTAGTAATTGCTATGTCACATAATATATCTAATAGTTCAAGTAACTGGCAGATTTATGTATAATTAATCCATGCAATAATTCAGTAGATTTGTTATGAGTCTAATATTAAACTTCACTTATGTATGAAGTGCATGTATATGTCCTTTAAACGTGTTTGTATGTAGCCAAGGAAATACATAAGCACACGCATAAGATACACATGATACATTTGAATAGACCGATGTTGAGTTTTAACTTACTTCTTCCCATGTGGTGGTGTTCCTGCAATTCTAAATGACAGTAATTTTAGCTTTCAGGATCCACTGCATCTTTTGAGCCTCTTAAATTTATTTTATTCATAAGCAGTGTGCTAGCTCTGGAGGAAATACAGCTTTATATTATTTTATATTCTACTCTATATCTCTCATTTATTGTTCTGATGTTTTCTGTGATTGATTGGTATATATTTGGCAAGAGCAAACAAATAGAATTGCCTGTTTGTTTGGTTATATTTCTGTTCTGTATCTTAAGAGTCGTGGACTGTGTTGGTTAAGAAATGATTTCTGATCTTCATCTCCACAGTAAAGGAGATTGAGGAGTACACAGAGCACCACAAGTGTGAAAACAGATTTTTTAATGTGTGTGTGTGTAATCAATTTATATGTTTAGTAGTTGAATAAAAGTTATATTCTATTGTCTGACAGAGATAATATAAAAAGACCCAACTTCTCCAATGTGCTGTATGCACTGGCAAAATCAAACCGTGCTTTAATCTGTGGGGATCGTGTGCGTTTTTTTCAGGTAAGAAGGTGCACTTGATTGTCTACTTCATTCTTTGATAGTTGATGTTGAACAATTGGGCTTAATGGGTCTTGATGGATTCCAAGGCATTAAAATAAGGCTCTCTAGATGCAAGGTCAACATGGAAAGAAATAAAACTGGCTTATTGATTTGTAGTCTTTTTGTGACTTATTTATACCGGTGACTAATACAAATTTTAACTGATCATTATAGGTAGTACTCAAGTCTCAAAGTTACAACCACATTTTCAGCAACTGTTCAAACTTGCAACAGTACTGAATGAGGGGGACTTATGACCATCCTTGTAATTCTTGCTGTTATAGCACCCCCATGGTTACATGATTGAGATCCAGGTGCCCAGCTCAAGATTACAATAACACAGGAAACCATGGTCATGTGATCACAATTTCCGGCATTCCCTAACAGCTTCCCATACACAAAGTCATTGGAGAAGTTGTCAGGAAATCAGAAATCACAGTCACTTGCACTCCTTACCTAACAATGGCAATCATAACTATTGTCACTAAGCAACACATTCATGTGATAGCATATTTTATGACCACATCATTTATAGTCTTACAATTCCAATCCCAAATGTCAGCATAATTTGAGGAATACCTGAGGTATTCATCTAAGTACTACTGAAATAGAATTCTGAGGTGTCAAAAAAAGTGCTTAGGATCAAGGGATAAGATTCACATGGTGGGGTTTATCTTGGACAAAATAGAAAGAAAGAATAACATAGGACTTTACAGTTTCATGGCATAGAGCAGGGATCTTCAAACTTGACAGTTTTAACTTGTGGACTTCAACTCCCAGAATTCCTTCTCGAGTCATTGTTAGCACAGGAATTCTAGGAATTGAAGTCCACAAGTCTTAAACTTGCCAAGCTTGAAGATCCTTAGCATAGAGTCTGAACTAGCCCTGTTTCCTCAGTTTTTGAATTGATTTATTTGTTTTTAAACAAGAGAGCACGGCAAAACTTTTAAAATTCTTGTCTAATTTAGAATCATATTTTACCGAAAATATTTCCAGGTGGTGAAATTCATTTTGAATTT
Source organism: Hydrophis major (assembly GCA_033807585.1). Taxonomy (NCBI): domain Eukaryota; kingdom Metazoa; phylum Chordata; class Lepidosauria; order Squamata; family Elapidae; genus Hydrophis; species Hydrophis major. Next base: position 216,398,522 of record CM066330.1, read on the forward strand.
GACCAGTGTTAATTGTTTCAGAATAAGTGGAGAATAAGAATAAGGGTGAACTGCTTTCTCTAATAAATTTTTCCAATACTTGACAATTTGTTGGAAGCCTTTTTTTACAGTATTTCTTTTTTGCTTCTCTATAGGGAAAGAAGAAACTAAAACTTATTGATCAATATTGGAAACCAAAAGATGATACCGGAGCCGAAGACCATTCTACCCCAGATGAAAACACATTCAATAATCCACTTCCCCCTGGAGCACGGGTTAAGCGCAGGTATGTAATGCAAAGTTGGATGGTGTAATTGTATGGGAGCAAAGCTTAAGGGGACTAAATTTTCCATGTATTCTCTAGGTCCCATGTTGTAAATGAAAAGTTTGAGCCTTGGCATTATTTTAAAAAATTGTGAATTCTAAGCTTCATTTAAGAAAAAAAAAAGTTCCACCTTTTGTAAATGCAAGGAAAAAACCCCTCTATTAAGCCAAGAAAATAGCATAATTTGATTTTGTCCGGATTTTTCTCTTCATTTTTAAAGGCCAAGATGCTAAATCCATCCTAAATCTTGCTGCTCATTAAATGTCCAGACTAGGTTTTTGAGCCTCACTGCATCTCTGCTTTGGAAGGAACATTCATGTATCTTCCATATATTTTAAAAATCTCTATTTTTAATTGGAGGATTGATCCTCATGATCTTTGTATATCACATGCATGGATTTTGCATCTTTGCGGAATCTTTCTTGGAACCTATACCAGATAAGATGTTTATGGAAATCTACCCCATCTTCATATAATCATAGGTAGGTCTCCCTTTTTTTTCCAATTTGTTTCTGAAAATCACAATATCATGATAATAGATTCACTCAATTTTGTCTAAAAGAATGATGGAAATTGTTCACAACTATCCTGGTCCACCCCATCTTATACTACTAGATGTTTTGTAGGGGAAATGTAGTTTTATACAGAAAAAAGGATAGAGTCTGTTTTGTGTGGACACTATGAAAGTATGGAAGTAAGCATTCTTTGTTGATTTTTCTGTCGCAGAGAAAGTCTTTTTGGTTTGTGTTCAGTTTGATTTGTCCTGATATATATATATACCTGTGCTTCAGCTGATATCCCTTTACTTTATTGCCTTAAGACCATTTATGGATTAAAAAAAAGTAAAGGTATCTGTTGAGGTATTCCCCATTAGGGGAAACGTGGTGAGAGAGATGTTGAATAACACACGACCAGCATTACAGATACACTGAATAGTAAAATGTAGGTTTTACTTCCAGTAAACGGGTCGACGAAGTCCAACAAACAGTCCAAATCATATACGGTTAAAGCAGTAAGTATCAGTCCAGGGATAATCCAAAAACAAAATCAAGTATCATAAACAGAGTTCGGTAAATGGAGTTTGCTAACAGTTGCAAGACTCAGCAATCCAAGTAGAACATTAAGGCAAAAACAGGAAATGCAAGGAGAAAGAAACCAGGTTTCTGGCTCCATCTTATGGCCATTGGAGGAACCTCAGTCAATCACAATTACAACATTCTCTTAAAGATACAGTATTAAATGACTATCCTGATTTATATATTGCCAACCCAACTGTTAAGTGACTATCATTCCTAACAGTGTCCCTATTATTTGGCTAGTTATTGCCGATTATAGGGGGTGGTGCTCATCTCCATTTCAAGGTCATTGAGTCAGTGCTATCTGAAGCCATTTCTGCAGTCATGTGGCCAGCATCACCTCATGGAACATTGCTACCTTTCCACTGAAGTGCTGTCTATTCATCTACTTGCATTTGCATGCTTTCAAACTACTGGTTGGCAAGAGTGGGGTGAGGACAAGCGCTCACCCTGTCGCATGGTGCTCAGGTCTTGAACCTGAGCCCAGTATCTTAACCGCTCCTCATTTATACATAAAGAGATTGAGTTTGTTTATGACAGAGAAGAAAACAATAATATCAACCGACCAGGCAATAGATCAAGCAGTATTGCCAATAAATGGTATAGAAAGTTTCTCAGGTATGTCCAGTAAACCACACTGGATGATAAGAAGTCCCCCATTGCTGCAGAGATTTGTATCATAACTATGAACCCGTTGGACATCCTTAATTGCAATGTACATTTTGCTGGGACTGTGAGCCTACCATGATAGTTCAGGAAAAGATGTGGCTTCCTGAAGAAGCTTGACAAGTGTTGGAAACATGCTTCTGTTTCTTTCAAGGCATCTTTTCTATTTTCAAATAGCTGCACATCTCAATTACCTACATAGAGCACTATATATTCAAATTTAAGAAATTCTAGATAGCCAAATAGTTTTACTGTACATATTTTGCAATCCAAATGTTTGAAATAACAGTTGTACATAAATTTAATTGCATACAAAAATATATATCTATTTCAATTGTATATATCAACGAATTCCTACGTGAACAGAAACTATTTTGGAAATTGTTCCCTTACAAATTAATTGAAACATATAATTTGAGCAGAGTACCTAAACCTTTACAAAATAATGTCTTATGTCAGTTTTTGAATTTTTTTCCTCTAGTAACAACTTTACTACTGTACAGTTTGCCCATTGTTATATTTAGTCTCCTTTCAATACCTTTGAATTTCTAGCAATGAATGATTTACACATTTTGTTCTTCAGAAGTGGCATTCTTTGTGTCAATAACATCAGCCAGGAGAATAAGCAAGTCAAACTGCTGCCACTACCACTTCCTTCCTTCTCCTTACTGAAGATGATGCTGTGACGTATTTTCTTAGTAGAGTGATTCCATGTGAATCAATCCATTATGTAAACTACCTTTTAAACATTGTTATCCTTTTCATTCAAATTGATCTACATATATTTGATGGACTTTGGCTCTGGAGGTTTGCATTGACTATAAAAATTATTCTATTCTATTATGTTTGCTGGTCTCAGCCCAAGGGTTTGGTAACTGGATAATAATACCGTCTAGCACAATTAACTTGTACTGTAAGATTCCCTTGGGTATTCCGTAAGAACAATTTCAACATCTACAGCATCATGAAGATGTAATGCTGCTTCTGTACCATACAAAGCAGCTTTTTAGTCTAGTCTTTAGACACTCATTAAGCATTATTACATAATTATTCAAGAAAAATTATTCAGGATGTCTCTTTTGGTGGATTGGTGTTGTCTTCTATGCTCGATTGACAACATGCATGCCCACATCTTATTGGTAAGCTGTTTTGTCTCCCATATATATGAGATTTCTTATAGATGGAAACCATGATGCAAATGAGTTGATTATAAATAATTGGTAAGCAGATGATTTCACAGTCATCTGTGAAATTACACAATCTATCCACTTCCCCCCCCCCCCCATAGCTTATATAGATGAATCATTTTATTACAGGATCTCTTTAAATTTTGTTAAAGAAGGAGTCATACCTCTGGATATCACACAGTATACTTCCTGCACCACTCATCTTATAGTAGATACTGCTGAAGATTTCTTTTGAAAAACAAAAGCAAACTTATATGTGAATACTGGTGGCCATTTAAAAATCATAACTACAAGTGAGTAGCATAATTTACCTCACTGAGTCTCATCTCCACTTTGTAGGTTACAAAGTGCAGCCATGAGAATGGTATAAAATCAAAATAACAGATTTGGGAAGGCTTGTGAATTGTTCGCATTAAGAGCTGTGATAAGGCTTACTGGCTTTTTTTTCTTCCCTGCCCCTTAAAGTCTACATGAAAAAGCTCTTTTTATCTTTTTGGCAAAAAAATATTCTAATCCCAGCCTCTATCCCGACCTTTCCTATCACAATGCCCTCCAAATTTATTGGTATCCCTTGCCAGCTAGATTGTGGAAAAAGATTTGCAAAATATTGGAAGCATCAAATTGGGAAAGATTTAATCTTTCATTGACTTGGACAACTGTGTTTTGTGAATTGATGAATCTTTTTTGTTAAATTCAAACAAAGCTTGCTTGCATTACTAGAGAGAATCACTAATATTTGTAATTCAACACACCTGAAAAAGCACATCCATTAACCCAACCTTCTGACATCATATATTCATTCAAATGTAATTTATTCAAAAAAGGGTAGAATGCTAAAAGGATAGGGTACATAATACTTTATTTCAGATTTGAAATTCACCATTTATATATTGATATTTCAGCCTGAGTATATGTTATCTATTAACTTTTATCTAGTTTTAATAAGATTCTTAAGTAGCTTTGATCTTGTTAGATAGAGAACCAGAGTTGTCTTGGCACAAACAAAGATTTTTAGATAGATTCTTTTGTTGAAATGACAAAATAAGAGATGGCAGCAAGCCTCCAGACTCATTAAGTCCTTTTAAAATCATAATGAAAACTTCAAGCTTGTAGCTGAGATACGTCTTGCCACAGGATGCGTGAACAAGTATTTTTCTAACTTGTTTCTTTATCTATTATGAGCTGTGTTTCCTGCTTATGTAACCAAGTGAAACTAAGAAACTTACTGCTTGAATATGCAACTTACTGCTTGAATATGCATCTTCCATCCTTACAGGAGGACCCACTTTTATCCAGAGCTGAATAAACAATTCCTTTTTCTTTTTCTAAGTCACATGTTTATATGTTGTCTTAAATTATAGCTTTCCCCATCTCCTTTTTTAATAGAATAGAATAGGATAGAATTCTTTATTGGTCAAGTGTGATTGGCCATACAAGGAATTTGTCTTTGCAAACAAGGAATTTGTGCATATGCTCTCAGTGTACATAAAAAGAGAAAAAAAAACATTAATCAAGAATCGTAAGATACAACTGATAGTCTTCGGTTACTAATAAGCAATCAAATCATGCTAGGAAACAAAACAATATAAATCGTAAAGATACAAGCAACATGATTATTATAGTCATAAGTAGGAGCAGATAGATAATAGGAAGGATGAGAAGAAGAATAGTAATACAGTTTTAATAAGTAGTTTGACCATGTTGTGGGAATTAGTTGTTTAGCAGAGTGATGGCATTTGGGAAAAAAACTGTCCTTGTGTCTAATTGTTCTGGTGTGCAGTGACCTATAGCGTCATTTTAAGGGAAGCAGTTGAAACAATTTATGTCAAGGATGTGAGGAGTCTTTAGATATTTTCACAGCCCTCTTTTTGACTCATACAGTATCCTCAATGGAAGGCAGGTTAGTAGCAATTGTTTTTTCTGCAGTTCTAATTATCCATTGAAGTCTGTGTCTATCTTGTTTAGTTGCAGAGCCAAACCAGACAGTTACAGAGGTGCAGATAACAGACTCAATAATTCCTCTGTAGAACTGAATCAGCAGCTCCTTGGGCAGTTTGAGCTTTCTGAGTTGGCCCAGAAAGAACATTCTTTGTTGTGCTTTTTTATGAGGTTTTGATGTTAGATATCCATTTTAAGTCTTGAGATATGATAGAACCTAGAAACTTGAAGGTCTGTACTGTTGATACTGTATTGTCTAGTATTGTTAGAAGTGGTAGTATAGGAGGGTTTCTCCTAAAATCTACCACCATTTTTATGGTTTTGAGTGTGTATAGTTCAAGATTGTTGCTATTGCACTATAAGGCTAGTTGTTCCACCTCCAGTCTGTATGCAGATTCATTGTCTCGAATGAGACCAATCACTGTTGTATCATCTGCAAGTTTCAGGTCTTTAACAATTTGTTAAATAACAATTTATTAAATAACAATTTTGATATATCAATTTTCAATTTGTTATATAATAGTTCCTATCACCTTGCCAATACCATGTCACCTTGAAGATGATGACAGTTAGGTTTTTACTTTTAAAAAAAAATCTGAAATTTATTTTTCTTAATATTTCTATTTTCTGTTCTATAGTTGCTATTTTAGTATTATTCATATCTTCTAAAAATGTAAAAAAAAAATACTATGGAGCAATTGAACAGTATCCTGAATGTGTGCATGTGGTATTAGAAATTGTGGGAAATCTTGATTCCTCAGTTTCTTTATTCCAGATCAATATTTGTGTCCAATAAGAACGGCGTGAAAATTATTTCAGAGCATGATAAGCCAAATGGTAAAATTCGATTCAACATTTCTCCAGAGCAGTGTGTGACTATTAAAATTGAGGTGAAGAACAGTGGAACAAATGAAATTATGCTGGAAAATTACAGACTGATAAAACGTTGTGAATTCACTTTTGTAGTTTCTGAACAAACTTTGCCTGTGAAACTGCCACCAGGTAATATATATATACATTTGTTGAAACATTGCTAGATCCCTTAAAAGAGTTGGTGGGGTCACATATTGTAAAATAATTGCAGAACAATTAAGCATTGCAAAAAAAAAAAAAGGTTTTTTTTCCAGAAGAAAGTTCAATAATGGTAATCTAAATTGTTTCCAAGTATTGGCTATAGACCAGGAATGTCAAACTCAAGGGCAAGGGGCTGGATTCGGCCCAGGGGAGGTGCTTCGATCTGGCCCATGAAGCTGCCCTGGAAAAGGCAAAGGATCACCTGCAGTGCCTCTGCCATGGAAACAAAGTTTGTGAGGGCCGCCAGCAACTCTCCTGAGCTGCATCTCACTGGCAGAGGATTGCAGCTGAAAGCGGAGCCTGTTTTCGCTGGCAGAGAGTTGCAGAAGGCCATCGCTGCCAAAAATGGAGCTTGGGAGCCTGTTTTCCTTGGCAAGGTGCTTGGGCTACCACAGCTTGGGCTGACACAAGTGATGTTGAGCTGGCCATGCCCTCCCATCCCTCCTGAGGTCAAAGACAAGCCTGATGCGACCCTCAATGAAATTGAATTTGACAACCCTGCTGTAGACAGTATGTAATTGTGTAATCATTTTCTCTAACCAACTTGCATATACTTGAAGCTGTGGGTCACTTTCAACAATATATCAGATTTGGGGAGAATTGATTAAAAAGGAAATTATACAAAAATGCTTGATCCTTCTGGAAAGAAATGCTCTTTTACCTGAATGGAGAATAGTAAATAAATTCTCATAGCTTAATTTAATCTGAACCACACTACCCAGCAATATGTCTATGATTGTGTATGACACTTGCATTAACTGTTCTATAATTCATGAATCATCAGAAAGAAATCTGTGAGGACTAGAGGACTAATGTAGAAGTTCTTGTAAGAAATTGTGAGACTGTTCATTTCTTGTCTGCGCAATTACTACAGTAGCCAGGAGTATCTATGACTATTAATTGTGTCAATAAGCATCAGTCAAAACTCCACGAGGTATATCTTTTGAAAGTAATGAGAAATGGAATTAGATACCTGCTAATAGCTGTGCAGCATAACTGAATAATGTCATTATGGACTTCTAAATTACAGAATATGAGCTTTTATCAAGGTTTCTACAGGTCAAGGTACATAAGAATTAAGCACTTATTTTCCAATTTATTAGGTTTTTGAAGTACAGTTGGAAATGGGATGTGTTTAATTTCTTATTTGCACCAAAACCAAAAGCTTTTTTATTCTGGGATATAATGTAAGTATGGAAAGATACAGGACTAGAGAGAAGCATATTTATCTTTAAACTAGTTAACTAGATAAATATAAAAGGGCTTGTTGCAAACTTTAGAGAATATGATTGTATATTCTGGAAATTCCATATTCTTAATTTCAAATCAAGTGTTAGAAAATTAATGCAGAAGAGAGCCTTCTTCCTTGTTGTCTTGTGAATGTAAAAAGGTTTTCTTGTCTTTAGGGTCGGTTCATGAAATCCCAATCACATGTGGGGTACAGGACTATGGCTTCTACAGTGTTACAATGCAGTTCAATTTCACCAGTGAACAGACTGGGAAATTCCACATCGGACGTTTTGTGCAGGCTGTTGCCAATACCGAGTTAGCACAACAACTTGGTCCATCAGAACCGTATCAGCCTTATCAAGCCAAACTGCACAAACCACAGTTCAGATCTATAGAAGATGGCTTTCCACCAAACAAGTACGTGAGGATTCTCTGCTGATTTTCTCCCTTTACTCTTCCTCTGTTTTTTTTGCTGGACATATTGTCTCTATATCATATTTTTCCTCCAACTCCTTTTTTCTGAATTCTGTCCTTTTCCTCCCCCCCCCCATTACCATATAGCTATATTTTGCTCATCTATTTTGCAATCCTTTGTTTTGAGATGTTCTTTCTTTTTTTTTTCTGTGTGTTATTTTCAATTGATGCAGTTGCCTATGTGAACTAGCAATAGCAATAGCACTTAGACTCATATACCGACTCATAGTGCTTTACAGCTCTGTCTGAGCAGTTTACAGTGTCAACATATTGCCACCAACAATCTGGGTCCTCATTTTACCGACCTCAGAAGAATAGAATGCTGACTCCGCATGAGCCGCTTCAAGATTGAACTCCTGGCAGTAGGCAGTTAACCTACAATAGCAATAGCACTTAGACTTATATACCGCTTTAGAGTGCTTTACAGCCCTCTCTAAGCGGCTTACAGAGTTAGCATATTGCCCCCAACAATTTGAGTCCTCATTTATCCATCTTGGAAGGATGGAAGACTAAGTCAACCTTGAGCCTGGTGAGGATTGATTTGCCAAACTGCAGGCAACTGGCTGCAGCAGAAATCGTCTGCAGTACAATACTGCATCTATGCACTGTGCCACCACAGTTTCATTAGCCATACCAAGACTAGCTATACCATTTTAGTTTTCTACATCATTTAGCACTTTATAGGTGCTAAAACTTTGAGAAAAAGACTGGACCCCAAAGACCCCTCATAAAGACTGGAGCTAGATGGGATGCAGCCAAAATTATTAATTACTGTTACATTTATAGAACCTTGAGAGTTTTAATCTTTTTCATTTTCATTCTCCGAAGACTTACTTGAAATTGTTATTGATATTCCAGCTTTACAGGAACTGGCTAAGGATAGCTAATGTGTACCAACATAAGTGCAGGAAAATGTTCTGCAATATATGAAAAAATACCAAATGATTTCCTCCCCCAAAAGTTATGTGTTGATTGCTTTTTTAGTCCTATCTTGCAGCCAGGATTAATTGCATGCAATGTGAATGATTTAATTATACTAATTTATATAGTTAATCCAAATTATATAAATCAAAATAGCAAGGTTACAAGTATAATAATTTCTTTACACTTAGAGAAACCAAACTTTCCCCATATTTGTACTATGGTAATTCTTATATGTAAATCATTGTATGTGCAAATTAGTATTAGCTATTGATGAAACTAAATTCTGAAGTGGTGATTTGTCTATTTCTCACATTTTCCTTCTAATGGTATATTCTGGTGATGTGGGTTGGTCTTTATTGAATTTTTAGGTAAGGATGAACAATGTTTGAATAGGAAACCATTTTTAACTTTTAAATTTTTTTATCTCCAATGCCCAGAGACATGGGAGAATGGCAAACATCAGAGAGGGCACAAAGATTTCCCCCCCATTTGGGGGAGGTGATTTAAAGATGGAAAAAGGATAAAATATCTGTGTGTTTTTTCATATTTTGTCATCAAAATTTAGTGACCCAGTTTAGGACATGGTGTAAAAATTGAAATGTCAAGCCTGAATTGTTTTCCTTGTTATGAACATCTCTGATTAACATGTAACTTTGTGCTTATCTTGTGTTTTCAGCACTTTGTTCATAGACTTGGAGCAGAAACCTTTAGATCAGTACAAATACCCAAGCAATCTGAAGGATTTGATTGTATGCTTGAATGAAGGTAATGCTCTTAATGATGGCACCAGTGACAAGATTGCCCATCTACAGTAAGTTTCTACTAAACAAGAAATTGTCATTCGCTTCACTTTCCATTCATTTCTTTGTCCGAAGAAAGAGAGATATACCCATCATGTTAATACACCACATTGATGCAATGATTAAAGTATGTCATTTCAACTAGCAAATCCTAGACAAAAACCTTGCTTGACCATGAACTCATGGTGAGTTTAGCCCAGTTGCTATTATTCTGACCTTGTTTTTCACAGGATTGTTCATGTTTTGATAATATAAGGGGGGATGTTTATATTTGTTGACTTGAGCTCCCAGATGAAATATGGGGTATATAAACATAAAAAAGTATTTGTGTCTTCCTGATTAATGACTCCCAAGATTCATTGTGATATATTATTCTCTCCCCAACCCCTGCCTATTTTAGCTACAGATAATAGGATTTGTAAGTAAAGACTAGTGTCAGAATTAATGTGTAACTTCAAAAAATATTTGTTCTTAAATATCATTTTTTCTTACATTTCCTGGTTTAGATCAGCCTAGGGATAGCTAATAGGACATGTGAGTAACAATGTGGCATGAGGATGAAATGAAAAAAAAAATTAAGAGAAATATCTCCATAGACATTTAAAAGGAAAAAGTTATAGCTAGGCTTGGATATTGGATGAAACAGATTTACCAGAGAGAAATTTAAATTCCTGCTTCTTGTGATAAAAAAAAAGAAGAATGGGAGTAGTCTGGCTTTATAATAGTAAGTGAGAAAAGGAATATGGATACTATAGTATATCACAAGTTAAATGTAGCCCACCAGTGTGATGTAGCTGATAAAAAGGTAAATGCCGGAGATTCTCAAACAGAGACTGGATCACCACCGAGCTTGAAATGCTTAATTGAAAGCAGGGGTTTGGACTATATGACCTCTGAAGTGCTTCCAGCTCTTATGGAAATGAAAAAGTTAGCATGCTGCAAATCAAGATATTTTTAGAAAGTAAAAGGGAGATGGGCTGCAAATGATGCTGTGCTTGGCAACAGGTCCTTCAGTTTTTAAAAAATGAGAGATGAGAGGGGGAAGGTATAGTGTGGAGGAACAAACAGATCCAATCACCTTTGGGTACATTAAATACAGCAGCTATTTTGTGGATGCAGATGCCTTCCTTCTTTTCATGGAACACAATAAAAATACAGCAACATGTAAAATTTTTGAAACAAATCAAACAACTTCATCACCATTTCTAATTTCATTGGAAGTATTATAAATTCACAATGCTCCTGTTTTAAACCCTGTTTCATATTCAAAGCCCTTCCAGTAAGGTCAGAACAGCGGCTGCTCTGAATTCAGATTGGGTTCACGGTTCAATCTCAGAATGTTTTGCAGAGTTTGAACAGCCATGTGGTGAAGCACCTGTAGCTTGCTTTGAAATTCCAAATGTGGGCCAAGAATATTGCTTATACAAAAACAAACAAACAAACCAAAACCCTATGTATTTGTATCCTGCCTTGTAAAAACAAGTTTTTTTACAGACAAGTTTATACAGTGGATATTCATCACCTCATTTTGATTTTATTGTTGCTCATATTTGTATACTCCTCTGGGTGTTTAGGTATTTCAGATGTTGATATGTTTATCAGGATCAACATTGTTCAACAAGAGACTTTAAAGAACTTAAAAACTAGTAGCTGAACAGCCTCAGCGGTAGTTGTGTATGTTCAGACTTCTTCCTCTTTGACTGGAAGTCATTATACTATCTCTTGGAATACCAAGAAGCTGTTGGGTAGCGTAGGTCCACTTTTTGTTACTTCCCAGTTTGTGTCATCTTTTATTCTTTTTCATTTGTACTGTTTTATTGTTCTTTAATGTTTTACTTGCCAACCACCCAGAAACATTGGGAGTCATGTGATGCACAAATTTAATAAATAAATATAAAACAAGATAATATGCTGTATCTCGGCCAATATTAACAATCACATTTAAGCTGGGCAAGCTACCAACTCTTTTTAAACAGCAGCATTGGTTTGTCTTGGCCTAGTAGCAGATTTTTACCTTTCTTCAAATATTAGGAAGCTCAGATAGCTCTCTGTCTGCATGGAAAGAAAGAATACATGTGCAGAAAGGAGCAAGCAATGTAACCAGGATCATCTGAATAAAGTAGGGGATATTTTAAAGCAGGCATATGTTGTAGTGTTGTCTCTCCCTCCCTACCAAATGTTACAATAAACTCTCTCTGATGGAAAGAAAGGTGATTTCTGTTTGGGTGGGCAGATTAAATTTGATAGAATACTACCATATACTTCCAAACAGGAGCAGTCTGGAAGCCCCCTTGCAATTTGACAATTATTCTGAGAAATTTTGTCTGCTTCTTCACTTGGAAGAGATCCAAATGGAGGTGGATATCCATCGATATGATATGCAGAATGCTAGTATGTTTACAGACAAATACAATAAGAAACTCCTTGTTCTGAAGGTGAGTGACTTATAATCTAGAGCCTGAAAGAAATCCTTATTCTGTGAATGTAATAATTAGAGCATAGATGCTAAATCTCAGCCGTTTTCCTGTCATTCTTAGTTGCTCCTGATTTGCAATAAGATACCATAGGGTAGGAATGGGAGAATGGCGCAGGGGCAATGGATTATATTTATAAAACCATGGGTGAGTTTAAGAAAGAAGAAGAAGAAGAAAATAGGAACATTAAAAAAAAATAGGGAAAAATACAGGATCAATCTCCCACAAAATAAAAAATCAAAGTTGCTTGTTTGGAATAGCCTCTCACAAATACTATTCCAGAGGTTAATTTCCATGAAATAGAACTGCATATAAAATATATGAAAGCTTATTTAATTAAACAAAATGGGGGTAATGTCTCCTAAATATGTGCTTATATTCTCATTCTCCCTCCCCCCCACCTCCCTTGCCTGCACAAATACTCGTGCATACATTTCCTACTTATTTGTATGTATACTGAATCTTGGCAGAATAACATGTCCACCATCCACTTTGCCTCCTCCACATGCCACCACTAGCACTTTTCAAACAATTTAGATTCAACTTTTCATCTCCATAAAGTCCTATACATACAACTTAAAAGCATTTGATATGAATAAAAATATTCTTCAATTGTAACTCAAAAGCAAACTTCTTGGTAATGTTGAGATCTAAAGTGATCAAGGTCAAAAGCAAAGGACCTGAGAGCAAATTGCTCTATTACAATAACAGTGCATCCATTCATCAGTTTCTTACTCTAAGAAACCAATGAAGCTCCATTACAGCATAAGGGCAAAAGAAATTTAAGCTTAGGGCTTGAGTCTTAGAGTTGTTGTTTTTTGTTCAATAGTAGTTTTTCTTCAGTATTTAGGGCTTTTTTTTTTAGTATGTGTGCTTATAGTATCTTATTCAAGCTAGATCTTTTAAATTGGCTGCAAGCATTATGAGTGAATTAGTCTGGATGAAGCATGACTGTTGGATACTAAATTGTACAGATAGATTTAGCTGTACAATTGTACCTATAACTAATGCCATTGTAGCAAGTCAGATTGCACATATAGTATAATTTGTACTTACCAGCTGTTGAAAATTAAATTTAGGTCATGTAGATGAGAATAAGGAGAAAGGAAAGGGAAGAGAGGGAAGAGAATGTTGAAACTCTAGGAGAAAAAAAATGATAACAAAAAAGTAAAAAAATAGTCAATAAAGAGAAACACTAGCCATATATAAACTGTCACTCTTAATATGTAATAACTTCCAAATTCAAAATTGCACATGAATTGTAATGAAAGAGGTTAGGAAGATTCCCTGCCCCGGCCCACCCAAATGTCACAATTGCACATCTGCCATGCAAATAGCAAATACTATATGATTTAAATTCATCTCCTCCAGCAAAAACAATTGACTGTCTGTAACAAGATATTCAATTCGTTATTCCAAGGGTTTGTTACTCAGGGCATGAGAATTAAAAAGTTTGTGCTTTAGATTGGTCTGATTCTTTGTTCCAGGCGCCTGGTGTTGCAGAGAACCGGCCTTCCGTGTTGAAAGGTGACCATCTGTTTGTGATCCCTGCTGAAGGGCAACCAAAATACAATGTTCCCTTCTATAAAGGTTATGTTCATGCTGTGGAGTTGGATCAAGTCAAGCTGGGATTTTCTGAAAAGTGAGTACCATGTCAGCTTCAGCCTACGGTTAGATTTTTTTTAAAATGAGAACAAGATTGAGATAATTGGCTCCTAATCCAGCATGGATAGTTATGTAAAGGCTTTCATTTTAACTGGGAAGGGTAGGAATAGTATTTATTGTGTTGGGAAAAACCTGATTATGTCCATAGTTGCACTTAATAACAATTGATCAGACAGCACACCACAAAATGTCTCATTTTAGAATTCAGAGGTTTATTAGAATTTAGAGCCTAATAAACATAAAGCACTTACATTAATCACATTGCAATGAGGGTCAATCAGACAAGTAATCAAAAGGGATGGCTTAAGACTGATCGAACACCTCCCATTCTTTGCTCTTCTTTTATATACCTTAAGTCCACCAAGACATGACTTTCAGGATTCTGCCACCTTGCCATAGCAACAGGGCAGCTATTCATTACTTCATTCTACATGTCACAATATAACTATATTTATATATGTGACCAGTATAATTTCCTTGTTTCCCAAGATCTTAGCCTAGCACATCTTGCCAGCTAAGCAGCTGTCCTGCTTGCAGAGGACATTTGGAACAGATATAGCACAATTTCCACATACTCAAGGGCACAAGTTCATCACACAGGCACCACTGACTTTTCTAAGTTAGTCAATGTTGTTCTGTGTGCTGAGTTTGCAACTCGCCAATACCTTCACAAATACAGCCATTCCTTGATTCTAATATATGGTGCAATATGTTAAAGCAGGTTTTAATATTCCTTAAGTATTGCAGGTGATTTCATATTAATGCTGGACCTAACCCAGGTTTCCTGGGATACTTTAGGGCTCAGGAAATTGGATCAGGATATAGCATCACCACATAAAGGTGTGGCCCCATTTTTCAAGCTTCCCACAATATGTATAATTTAATGAGAGTATGATTTTAAATTATGTATATTAAATTAAAAATATTCAGAAATTGACAATGTTAGATTATGGGGATCTTCATTGCTTTAAATTTAATGTCTGCTGTACAATTTAGTTACTCAACAATGTAATATTATTGATAATCAAGCATATGGGAAAGTATTCTCTGTGTTGAAACTCAAATTTCAGAATTCCCATCAGAATTCTTTCTGGTAGCAAACTGGGGAAAGGCTTTCACAAGAGATTACCAAATCTTGTCCACAGAACGAATGTGTGGAATAGAGAGCTCAGCAGTTTGAGAAGTGCAGCTGTGAAGCAAATTACCTTAAGTCAATATTATTTTGAAAGATGGGCGAGGTTAAAGAAAAATGAAAAGTGTGGTGATGTAGAAGAAAATCATGAGGCTCCAGATTTGGGAAAGGTAATCATGAAGTTGAAATAAGCAGACCAGGGGAAAAAAAACCAACAAGTTGGGAGTCAAAGTGATGGTGCAGATTGAGTGTTGCATGTTTAGCCTGAGGCTAGCAATGCCATGTTTTTCAATCATCCATCAGCTCCTTTTCTTTTCCTAGATTACTAAATAAATTTGTCAATAACATGAAGTTTGATGTGGAATTTACTTTCAATCGCCTGCCCTTACGCCTGCAGCATCGGGCTGTTATTCTTGCCCAGAAGAGTCAACTCTCTCATCTGCTCTTCCCATGCTTCTCTTACAAGAAATCCCTCCTGTCTCCTGATCAGGAACTCTGGTGAGTAGGGACAAGAAAGGAAGGAGCGAATGCCAATAGGCAAGGGGAACATGATAACACCGCTGAATGAACTGGTCAAATAGTCCAGCTTTCTCTTACCACAATGATTTGCCAATTTTCTGTGGCAAGCTCAGAAAAAGCTTTCACTTATGTTCTATAGCAGATGGTTCACCAATTACAAATAGTTGTCACCCCGCTGATCATCTCTTTGATAGCCTTGTGAAATTCCTTTTAGAACTTGTGGTACATCATGAAACTTATAGAATCAATGTTTTTAGCTGAAAAATGTAACAAGCAGAAATATTTACTTTTATCCATTCTAAATATCAGCTTCATTGGATAACTCTGGATTCTATTATTTTGAATGAGGAAGAATTTGTTTTTCCTACATTACTTATAATTTGATGAGCTTATATATTTCTCTTCCCTCCTGGCTCCAGTAACTTCTGTCTTTTTCCAATCACAGCAATTTTAGGGAAATTTATTCACCCTATTAGCAAAGCCAGGCCAAGGGATAGATGTCTTTTTCTATTCCATAACATTTTTTGAAGTTTGGTTACTGGACTGTTATATTGTACATGGCGTTTCAGTGGAGATTTCTTCATAAATTTCTGCAAATGCATTGTGATGTTGGTTGTCCTCTATTTCTTTGTCAATACAGAATCTACCTTTTACAAAGCAGTCATATATTGGTCGGTATTTTCCATGCCTTTACAACTTAAGATGCTCTTAGGTTACTTAAGATACAACCGTAGATACCCTTAGGTTCTAGCTCAGATTCTGTTGGCTTTAATATAAAAGCAGGGTTTTTTGCCCCATTGTGCACCATTGTTCATGTCATAAGTGAAACTTCATTGGCCCATTGGAAAGATATTTAGGGACCTAAGATACTCTGTCATAATTGTAAAAAATAGATACTGACTTGCAATACAATGCGGATGGTACTTACTTAACAGCCTTTTATTCAATAGTTGTTACAACAGCACTGAATGAATGGCACATATGCTTGTTCCTTGAAGCTATGATTGTTGCAGTGTCGCTGTGGCTATATGATAAAAATTCAGGCATTTGGCAGCCGGCCTTGCAGGAAATGTTAAATTACTCCACCCCCTCCCATTTGTGCCATTTTGGCTGTGTTGCACTCCACCATCCCTGCTGCATCCATCTGACCTTCGCCAACTTCCACCATCTGCTGATAAGGCATAGGCAGCCCAGCTTCAGCCCTTCATTTAGTAGCTGCCACATGAGGCCTTCTCCCTAAATTCACATTTAACCTTCTCAAAGTTGCATAAGGGCCTTCTGAAGTCTCACAAAAAGATTGAGTATGGCCTCACGATGAAAGCCTTGGGTAGCCAACAGCTACTTCCGGAAGGGTCAGACTGGGCAAGCCTTGTCAGCAGTGGGAGGAGGAGGATAGCAAGCAAGTGGGGGTGGCAGAACTCAAGACAGTTTGTTCACACTTCTCCCCTGACAGCAGGCATTCCTGGCTTGGCTGGCTAAGATTGCACAGCAGCAGCCATTTACCTGCTGGCCAACCTGCCTCTTTGCAAGGTGCTGGGCCTGATAACTTGCTGCTGGCTTTCCCAATGATTTTGCTTGTTCAAAGCTGGGAGGAAAGTTTGAGGAGGTCCTTGTATAATGACCCTTGATTCTCACTTAACCACAGCTGTGAATCAGCAATGCAAATCACATGACATTGCACTTTGCAATCTCATTGCTTAGTGATGGAATTTGCATCCCAATTACCATAGTTTACCTATCTGTAAATAAGGTTAATCAGGTGTTGTTTGCTCTTCGGCCTGTGCTTTGTTACATTTTCTTTCTTTTCTCTGCCTGTACCCTCCAGCCTATATAATCGTAATCTGAACAACAATGCGGAGCAGAAGGAAGCTGTCCGTCAAGTGGTGGCAGGGACCTCCAGACCAGCCCCATATCTTATATTTGGGCCTCCCGGTACTGGCAAGACGGTCACTATGGTGGAGGCCATTAAGCAGGTGAATACACTTTTGTCATAGATCTAATTATAATGAAAGTGTGAAATGTACTGGGGAGGAGCCAAGAAATCTTGCTTACAACCTTGATGAATATGTTCCTAAACCAAAAATCTTGTGGAGACCCAGTTTTATTTTGCACCATCCTTAAGTAGCTTCCTGCAAGGTTTGAAGTATAAATAAAAAGTATTCTTTTTTTTTTTTCCACTTAAAAACCTCTATTTGTGCTTTCGTTCTTCTCAGGTTCTACGATGCATTGAGGGTGCCCATGTGCTTGCTTGTGCTCCTTCCAACAGTGCTTCAGACCTGCTCTGCCAACACCTCATGAAACATGTCAATTCTAGGAACATCTACAGGATGAATGCTAGCAGTAGGGATTACCGTACAATCCCAGAGGATATCAAGGTATATTCTGTTTTCTATCTCCAAACTAGGCATTCTGTTCTGAATAAGATTTTCCAGGCTAACAGCTGGTAGCATTTTCATATGTCTGCCATGTAAAATTGCAAAATTTAAAAAGAATAGATTTCCATTCTTTATTTTTTAATTAATTTACTCATTTGTTTATTTATTCATTAAATTATTTAATGCCTGTTTTTGTTTCTAGCCTGTGTGTAACTGGGATGAGGCACAGAGTTGCCATGTATTTCCAAGAAAGGAAAAACTGCAAAGCTACAAGGTTATTATCACTACACTGGTGACAGCAGGAAGGTAGGCCATATGTGGGAAACAGATTATGAAATTTATTTATTTTTTTACAACAAATTTTATTAATTTTACAAAAACAATACACAATCCAGGCATAACAACTTGAAAAATCTTTTCTAAAAAAATAATAATAATTAAAGAGAGCCAATAGAACATACAAAATAATTCCAAATTGTAATATCAATATTTACATTATCTATTTAACTTCATATCTTATCCAGACTTCTCCTTTTATCCAAATTATATTTCTTGCTTATTAAAATTTTATTGCCTTTCATAAACATACAAAACACAGAACATAGAAAAAAAAACCAAAACTAAAACATCTTTTCTGAAGGCTGCCTGATCCCGGGTTAAAACTCTTCTCACAGACACAAATTCAAACATCATATTCACTTTATATATCCTTCCATATCTTATTATCATGTTCTTTTTTTTTTATAAACCAATTTTATTAATTTTACAAAAACAGTGCACAAACGATCAAGGCATAACAGCTTATAAATTCTTTTCTAAAAAAAAATAGTGATAATTAAAGAAGAAAAACAATAGAACATGATGATTCCCAATTACAATATCAATATTTACTGTATCTGTTTAACTTCATATCTTATCCCAACTTCTCCTTTTCATCCAAATTATTTGTTAATTAAAATTTTATTGCCTTTTATCAACATACAAAACCCAAAAAAACATAACAAAACCTTTATATATCCTTCCATATTTTATTACCATTTTCAATAACATTCTTTGTCTGTTCTATTTCCAACTATCCATTCATCTTTTTTGAGTTAAAGGCGTCACTCCAATTAGTGTATAGGAGAAGTATAGTAAAACAGATTATGAAATTTATTATGGAGCGGCATAGTGATCTGGAATAAGTTAGTCATTTATAAAAAAATAAAATTTGAAATTTTACTCCGTATCATTAGAAAATGAAATTTATTTATTTATTTATTAAAAAAAAATCATTCATTTTTCAGGAGGTGAAAACTATAATTAGCTAAGAAGGGAGAAAATTAACTTTTTGTAGCCATCTGTTCTCAGCCCATATTTTTAAAGAAATGATCCACTGATTTCTGAAATAAACACAAGAATTAAAGTGATTAGCATGTTGTACAGATCCCATCACCTTCCAACAATATACTAGGAATTTTAATTCATCAACTCTGGAGAAAGACTGTTTTTAAGGCACTATTTCATATAGTTGAAAATATCTGCTGAAATATCAAACATTTTCTTGGTTGCCATGTGACAGGTAACAGATCCAAAGACAAAACATTCAAGAGTATTTTGTTAGTATCCCCAATTCTAGGAAAGGGCATGAACAGAAGTAATGGATCTATTCTTGGTTTGCTTACTGGAATGTTAGGCAAAAAGTAAAACATTAGCTATTCTAATATCAATAATAAGTTTCAAGGGTATGACAGGCTGAAAATTAAAATTTTTGCTTAACTGTACTACAAGAGGTTAGGTAGTAATGGTTAAGATCTTGGGCAGTAATGGTTAAGATGCTAAACTCATCCTAAATAGACACAAGTTCAAATTTATTCACATCAGGAATTTCACTAGAAGTCACTTTGAATCCTATCATAATCTCTTAGCTTAAATAATGTTTCTCAACTTCTACTACTTGAAGTTGTATATATTTCAATTCCCAGAATTCCCCAGTCAGCATGCTGACCAGGGAGTTTTGGGAGTTGAAGTTCACACATCTTAAAAATTGCTGAGGTTGAGAAACACAGCTCTAAAGGGTTCTTTTTGTGGAGAAAAATACTTGAGGAGTATTTCAACCAAGAAAATCTCACAAACTCCTGGTAGAGATGCAGTGTATACATTTAATCAAATAAGTAATATTAGATTACCCTTCCTCGTTGTGATTGCTGCAAGAGGAACAAGGATCACAGTTCTACGAATTCT
This sequence comes from Hydrophis major, assembly GCA_033807585.1. Classification (NCBI taxonomy): domain Eukaryota; kingdom Metazoa; phylum Chordata; class Lepidosauria; order Squamata; family Elapidae; genus Hydrophis; species Hydrophis major. Next base: position 216,418,583 of record CM066330.1, read on the forward strand.
TGCCCACGTGGGAGGTGGGAAAGAAATGAATATTTCCTCAAAGTCTCTTGGTAAAAGGATGCCAAAATTAGTTTAAAGGATAAATGAGGAGTTTTAAAGGTTTTATTTTCCTGCAGAGAGTTTTCACATGATTTAGGGGAAAAGGTCATTTTCACACAAGAGAGGACCTAGGGCAGTGTTGGCAAACCTTTTTGGCACTGAGTGCCGAAAGAAAAGCATGTACCCGCGCCCACGGAAGTGCCAAAAACCAGAAAAGCAGCTCCCCAGCGTGCATGTGCACGCCGGGAAGCTGAGTTTCTGGTTTCCAGTGCGCACATGCCACCTGATCTGGTTTCTGGCATACATGCATGCACGAAGACCAGCTGGCCGGAGCACATGTACGTGCTGGAAACCGGAAGTTCAGCTTCTCGGCACGCGCATATGCACCAGCCACCTGGTCTTCCTGTTTCCAGCGCCCCTCTGTGCTCAAAGACCAGAGGCACACCAGAACCTGAAGAGCAATGGGTGACAGCTGGTGTTCCCGGAGAGCTAGCTCTGTGTGCCACTTTAGATATGCGTGCCATAGGTTCACCACCATGGACTTAAGATAATAGTGCTTTTCCTGGAAAGCTGAATATTTGTGCACGTGTTCAAAGATTTTTGTATATTTCTTTTAATTAGATTGGCTTCAGCTGATTTCCCTCAGGGACATTTTTCTCATGTCTTTATTGATGAGAGTGGCCATGCTGTGGAACCAGAGAGCCTGATTGCCATTTCAGGTGAGGAATAACTTTTCTGTAGCTTTTGATCCCTTTCTCTTCTACACAAGACTAGCATGTTCATTTTCAGTAGGACCAAATGGAAATGCTATATCATCCACCAGGTGATGAGAATATTGTCATATATCTTCGCTCTGGTCCTTGTCAACTAACTTACACTTCCCCAGTCTGGCATTTGCCAGAAGTGTTGGTAGTTGTGGTTCCAGAATTTCCAGTAATCTATGTTTTGGAGAGATGGAGTCCCTGGGGAAGGTTGAGGAAGTCCATTTCTAGATATTTGAATGTTCTGCTGTTGAAGATACAGAATGTTTTGAATGGCAGTTTGTGTTTATAATAAAGCCTTCCAGCAGCATTTAGCACATTGTGTTAGCTTCTTACCAACAACTAACAAACTAGCAGTTGTGGAGCTGATCAGTTCTAGGTTTTAATACTTATTAACTGTGATGTGGAAATAGGCATAATCTTTGCCTATTGTTAAACAACTCACAAAGGGAAACTTTATGAAATGGGCTGCTAGGACAGGCCTTTCTCAATTGTGCTGACAGAGGAGGATTGTAACAGATCCCATTGGCGGGATCTGAACTCCATTGGTGGGATCTAGGAAAAGAACCTTTCTGCTGTAGTGCCATCCCTTTGGAACATTCTAGCCCCTGGAGTAAGGTCTACCCCCACCCCCCTGTCCTTCTGTAAGAGCCTGAAGACCTGGCTATGTCAATTGGCTTGGAGACCCAATAGGAGAGTATCACAGTGGAGGTAGCTATTAGACTAATAACAGGTCCCACTCTCTCCGTTTATGCATCCTATTCCAGCTCAGTCCATTTTTTAATTCATATTGTTGTATTTTTATAGTTTCTTTGTTTTCCTATTGTTATACTTACATTATAATTTTGCATTCCACCATTGTAAGCTGCCTAGAGTAGCCCCACAACAAGATGGACAGCAAAAAAATTTTTTTAAAAAACCCAAGAGTTCTTACTGTAGATATTTCTGTTGTATGTTGAAAGGCTATTTGTTTGCTTAGTGTTTTTTATTTCCTCTTTTTAGCTTTTTATAAGTGCTAATATTTAGCACTTGTTTTCTCATTTTTAATGTTGCTTTATCTTATTCCATGTGCATGTTTTAATATGAATGGTTTTTATATTTTAAGTAAGCAACCTAGCAAACTTTGGGGGGAAAATGAGAAGAAAATGCTAACAAAGCAAATAGATTTCCATCTCTCTTTCAGGTATTCTTGACATGATGGACCCAAAGACAAATGTCAATGGAGGTCAGCTGGTTTTGGCAGGAGATCCCAAGCAACTAGGACCAATTTTGAGATCTCCTCTGGCAGTTCAACATGGCTTGGGCAAGTCATATTTTAATGTAACAGTTTATATGGTGCAAAATAGCTATTTAAGAGTAAAGAACAAATGTAAAGAAATGTAAAGCCATTGAACTCTCACATTACCATTGAATAACCATAGTGCTGGTGATGTCTGTTTCAAAAATAGCTCTGAGGGAACTCTACTTCCTCTTCTTGTGCCATATCCATCATTGGACGTTGGCGATCATGTTGGCAATCCTATTTTTATCAAAAGCTACATGAAAAGTGTTGCTGAGTTTTGTCCAAACCAGTCCCTTCGATTTTGAAGCCATGATGTTCTTCTTCTGCCTGGATCTTGTTTGCCTTCAACCTTTCCCTGGAGGATTAAGTTGAAGTATGCCGTATTTTTCTAGGTGTCGCATCACATGTCCAAAATATTCGAACTTTTGCTTTTTTATGGTTTTGATGATTTCCTTTGGTTTTCCCAGGCAGTTTATCATCTCATTTATGATTTTGTCAACCCAGCTTATATGTAATGGGGAACTCTACTGTCTTCCATGAATCCCATTTCAGTTTGTCTTTAGATTTGATTAATGATGTCTCTGAAGTGGTTGTTTCATTGCAAAGGATATGAGCAGTGGTAAAGAATTTCTTAAGAAATTCTACCTATGTGGTTTAAGATTGTTTCAAATTAAGAAAGTTCTCCACTCCTCTACTTGTAGCAGAATACCTTATACCACCAGACTTGAAATTTTAGATCTAGACAACCTAGAACTACGCCACCTTCGATCCGACCTAAGTATAGTACATAAAATTATCTACTGCAATATCCTACCTGTCAATGAATACTTCAGCTTCAACCACAACAATACAAGAGCACACAATAGATACAAACTCAAGGTAAACTAAACTTGATTGCAAGAAATACGACTTCAGCAACAGAGTGGTCAATGTCTGGAATACTCTACCTGACTCTGTGGTTTCTTCCCAAACCCCAAAAACTTTAACCTTAGACTGTCTACTATTGATCTCACCCCCCCTCCTAAGAGGTCTATAGGGAGTGTGCATAAGTGCACCAACGTGCCTACTGTTCCTGTCCTATTGTTTCTTTTTTTATTCGTATCCATTTCATGTATTCATAACCATGTTTATACTTATACCTGTTATCTAATACTTGCTTGACAAATAACTCAATAACTAACTAAATAAAAATATCCACAAAATGCTCCAGGAATGTATATGTTAGTTACTTTGGCTGAAATTATAGGAGTATTCTATATTGATTAGAGAGATAGTCATCTTGTTGTTTCTAGAAGTAATTAGCCCATAGGATTTTCCCCTAGACTGGATTGTTTTACTGCTCTAAGAAAGGGAAGTTGTGTAGAGGGACAAACTGTCCTAATTTTTCAACGCTTATGAGGCATTTTTGCTTTTGTAGGACTTTCTTTGCTGGAGCGGCTGATGTGCTTCAACCCATTATACCAAAAGACAAATGAGAAATACAATCCACAATTTGTCACTATGCTTCTGCGCAATTACAGGTACAATCCATGCTCTAATTTCCTGTCAAAATCAAAAGTAGTTTTTTGCCATAAATTCCTCCATGACATTGGCTGAATGAGTGGGATTTCTACTTTGGAAATTTCTCCAGTGATAGTTTTCAATAATAATTGCACCCTATGGTCTGAGAGTTGTAATATCGAATGATTGTTAAATAAATGGTTGTAAATCAAGGGCTACCTGTAATAATACAAGTGCCTAGGTGAACAATATCATGTAGCTTTTATAAAATTCTCTGTTCAACCTAAATCACAGAACTTGATTTACCCTGCATGCCTAACTTAGTTACTGAATTACTTGGATTCAGTTCACATACTACTGTGATATCAAATCACAAATTAACTAGACTGAGTTCAGCTATAAAAAGGTAAGTAAGATCAGCATGTTATGAAAATGAAACAGGTATGACTTCAGTTGTTCTATTTATGTATGTTGTCTAAAATCTTAGCTAGGCAGATGCATAAGTGCCTTGGAAAGAGTGCAGCTTTTTAGAACATAATTGCAGAACATTTCTGAGATTATTTCCTGACAGTTAGAACAGTGAACCAGTAGAACAACTTGCCTCCAGAAGTTGTAAATGCTCCAACACTGGAAGTTTTAAAGAAGAGATTGGATAACCATCTGTCTGAAATGGTGTAGGGTTTTCTGCCTAAGCAGGGAGTTGAACTAGAAGACCTCCAAGGTCCCTTCCAATTCCGTTATTCTATTTATAATACATATGGAAAGGCACTGTGCATTCCACGTGCAAAGTTCTATCCTGTTCTTTGCTCAATCTTCTCCATAGATATGCTTATGAAGAAAGGGCTGCTTTTCCAGTTTTGTAGATGGGGGTTATCTCTGATAGACTTGATCATGTGGTCTAGAGAGCCTGGAGTAGCACAAAAGCAGGCAACCCAGGCTGTCAGATTCTAATCTCTGGCAGGAAATAAAGAAAACATCATTCTCTCTCTTGTAAGCTGTTCCAGTTTGCTTAGATGCTAAATTCAGCCTTCAATTCCAGGTCTCATGAAGACATCCTCAGATTCTCCAATGAAAAATTTTATGATGAAAAGCTCCTGGAATGTGGTGATCACCTAATTACTCATTCCTACTGCTACTGGAATGAACTGCCCAAGCCGGTGAGGAGCTTTATACATTGAGCAGGATCACATTTGCATAATCACATACATGTATTGTGAAATACTTAAGGTTATTTTTTCCCTTTTCTTGCAGAAATTTCCTATCATCTTCCATGGGGTCTGTGGGGAAGACCAGCAAGAAGGGAGGAGCCCTTCATTTTTTAATACTGCTGAGATTAGTGTGTTGATGGATTATCTCAAGAAACTGCTTCTAGAAAATCAGGGCAAAAAAGGAATCAAAACTCTTCCCAAAGAGATTGGGGTCATCTCCCCATACAGAAAACAGGTGGGACCTTTCTCAGGTGACTAAACTAGACTCTCTTCTTTCAGTAGTGGTAAACCCATGGTTTCTTCACGTGGTCAAAATATCCTTTGTCTGATGTAACCAGAAGTTTTCTCAATGGCTTCCATGCCTGTAATTTTCAGGGGGATGTAATCTGTAACATAGATGAGCCAGAATTTACAGCCATGACATCAAAAATGCATCCGACGTTATTCCAGACATGGGATTTGTTTTGACAATTTGCAACTATCCTACATTATGCCTCATGTTCTCCATATGTGTGCTTTGAATAGCATTATAGTGCCATATGCATTCAACATTTTTGTACTTTTGATATTAAAACGCACTTTAGTTTTAAATATTTCAGCATTGCAGAAAAAATGCTTAGATGTTTATGGACTTGGAAGTAGGATAATTGTTTTATACTTCCTTTGTTCCCAGCATATACTGTAACACTGAAAAAGAAAGCACAGACATGTATGTACTTAAGATAAAGGGGAAAAAGGCAAGTGTTTCACATCTGCAATTGGCATTAAATAAATAAAGAATCAGCATTACAAAGATTTTATCTCTGCGGAGGACCAAAATTGAACTAAGGACTAATGATACACTAATTTCTCTTTCTGCTTAGGTAGAGAAGATAAGACAGGCCATAAATATGAAATTAAAGGACCTGATGAATATCAACGATCTAAAGGTAAGATCTGGACCAAGGGAGCCTTGATTATGTACTGTTATGTCCTACATTGGTATGACCAGGTAGGACCTAATATACTGCAATAACCATGCATGCATAGCATCAGTTGGATTTTTCTATTTCAAAAAAAAAAAATCCTTCAGTTATTAAGATCCAACAATCATATCAGCCTTTACTGTAAATTTAAGATACATACTCATGCTAAACATTCAGAAACCAGAATGAACACACATGAACAATGAAAATACAGTGGAACTTTGGGAAAGGTGGATTTATTGTAACAATGTACTATAAAAGGTTCTTCACATCTTCCCTGTCTGCACCTCCTCGAGGGTAGTCCTCACTTAACTGTGGTAATTGGGTCTGGGAATTCAGTCATTAAGTGACACTGTTCTTTACCCTGAAGCTATGTGACTGTGTTAACTTAACAATGGCAGTTGCGGCAATCCCAGTTGCTGCCATTAAGCAAATCCCACATGGTTACAGCATCCCATTGTCTGATGATTGCCATTTGCAATCTCTTGCCAGTTTCTAGATGACTTTGCTTGTTGGAAGCTGGCAGTGAAGATCCCAAATGGTGATTATCTAATTGCAGGATGCTGTAACATCCTAATTGCAAGCTAGTTGCCATGTGCCCCAATCGTGATCATGTGACTGCAAGTTGGGATGCCATGATGGCTAGAACCCATTGTAAGTCCCGCTCATTCAGTGCCATTGAGTGAGATGTCATTTAACAAAGGCTACTTATATGCTTCACAGTTTGGGAAACCCAGTTGTAATGAAAGGAAAAAGTACCCCACTAAGCCCATCTATCACTCTGGAGTTCCATAACTCCTGCATCCTAGCTAGAATTCTTTTATGTTTCTGCACCTCAGGTGGGCTCTGTGGAAGAATTCCAGGGTCAGGAGCGTCGCGTGGTGCTCATTTCAACAGTACGCAGCAGCAGCAATTACTTTGGAATGGATGCAGAGTTCAACCTTGGTTTCCTCAATAATCCCAAGGTATCACATTGATCTCTCACATGCTATATAATCTTTAGCACATCCGGGACTGATTGGCTTTTTTATGGGACCAGAACAGTCCAGAAATATATCCTCCCAAGTGGCTTTTCCTTTTGAGGGGCCATTAGAGAAGCTATAACAAAATGTAATTTATTTTGTGTTTTTGTACATGCCCAGATTTATCTAGTAAATTTAATGTTTATAACTTAATGTGTGAATCAAGCCATTTCTGATTATTTATGAAACCTTGGATAAATAAACCATGGGTTAGTATATACTTTCACATATCTCCATATCATATTTCTGTAGCTCCAGTTTGTCCTAGAAATATAGGAAGAATTTCAGGAAAGGATTATGAATATCATCTACTCTTCTGATGCCTCAAAACCAGTGATATAAGACTGCTAAGACTACTATAAATCTAATAGCTCTTTTAGAGCAGGACTATGTGTGCTTTACACGGGAATTTCATCAGTTGACATTTTTACAACTTTCTTTAAACACCTTTATGGTATGAGCAAAGTATGATTTATCAAAGCATTTTAGAACAAAAGCTAATATAACCTGAAGCTCTGCAAAGTAGGAGTTTCTTAGCTCTTCTGTTACCACCAGGTGGTGATCCTTAGTTAAGTTCTAGACTGTTTTTTATTCTCTGTCTTGATCCACAGCAACCATATGGGTAAGTTCCTGCCATTTTCTTAGCAACTGTTTTAGAAGTGCAGATAGACCTCAAATTATAAACATAACTGGGACCAGAATCATTGCTAATTGAGCGAAGGAGTCATTAAATGAGATATCACTTGACTGCTTCACTCAACCATAATTTTGACTCTCCCAGTTATCATTAAGGGGTGAGGGTGGCCTTGGGTGGCCCAGCACAAGCTGTAGGGCCCACTTGTGCATAGAAACCTGCCATGGTCTGGAAGGCCTTGGCTGGCTACAGGGCCTATTGACATGTAGGTTCCTGCTGTAACTCTGGATGCTATGGCCTGCTCCCTATCACAACAAGCTTGGAAAATGTGGTTGATTACAGAGTTCACCAGTGTGTGGAAACCTGCTGTAGACAGAGAGACCCAGGCCTTCCCCACACCTCACCACACCTGGGATGCCTTGACTGGTCACCAGACCCAGCAGTGCATGTAAACTGTTTCACTTGCACCTTTGTGTTTTTCCGCAGCTACTAACAGGCACCCTTCCTACAGAGGATGCCTTGCACCACTCTACAAGTGGGCATCATTGTCATGATCGTTAAGAAGGCTTTCCTCCCCCAAATTATGCATGCTGAATGACATAAATGGCCCTTGCTTGCAGAATGGCATGAGATGGCCTCTGTAGGAAAAACATCTCTCACATTGGCTAGGTGTGCTGGTCAGCAGCTGCAGGAAAATACAAAATGCAGCAATTTATGCTCAGCTCTGTAACGGGCCAAGACATTCCAGGCATGGTGACTAGGTCGTAAGTTCCTTTGTTCAGCACTGCTGTAACTTCACTATTTGGTCGCTGAACAGTTGTTAAACTGGCATAAAGTCACCCTGTTTGTGCCAAAAGTGGGACTAAAACCCTGTTTCCTCCATTCTTAGTTCAGCTTCTTAACTAAGGAAAAGCAAACATCACCAATTTGGGAATGAAACCCCTGTTATAGTAGTTTTGTGTTAGATAAAGGCTCAGTTAGGAGATGGAAGTTAAAGAAACTTTTTATCATCTTTAAGTGACAATTATGAAATCTGTATCTCACACTTGAACGTTTTATGGTATGTGGAATTCTTTACAAGTGATCTAAGATGTTAACTTTTTCTCTTTTTGTGTCACTACTCCTTTTCATTTTCAGCGCCTGAATGTGTCCCTTACAAGAGCTAAGGCACTCTTGATCATTATAGGCAACCCAACTACACTAAGCAAGGATACATACTGGAATGAGTAAGTGTTGACCTCCTTATTCCTCATATGTCTTTGCCCAGCTAGTAATTTTTTTTTTCCTCCTGCAGTGAATCAGAGGCGCAACTGAATAAGCAGTGCTAGGGATTCTTTTGAGATTTTCAGGTAAAGAATTGCTAAGTTACAGTGCCTGGTGCTACATGAAAAGAAGAAATCAATCTTTCATCTAGATTCTATACTTCTATGACATGGAAGTGCTACATAACCCAGCATTATCTATTCCTACAGTCTTCAGCTTGAGAAGTCTCATAAAACCTGTATTGAAAGAGGCTTATTTGCCATCTGGAATCTCATATGGTTGATCCATGACTGCCTCAGTGACCCTGCCACTTCTGTAAGTCTGTAGAGATTCTCAGTCATCCAGGTCATGATTGTCCCAAAGGTGTTTTTTTCAGGAGGCAACTGGACTTTGTTTTTTCTTTTCGCTTCTCATTCAAGAAGCTTCTTCAGCTCTGACAGAATAGCGGGGAATGGAAGGATTTGTATTCCTTGGAACAGCTGGTCATTTGCATTCTTTTAGAGCAGGGGTCTCCAACCTTGGCCCCTGGAAGCCTGGTGGACTTCAACTCCCAGAATTCCACAGCCAGCTTTGCTGGCTGTGGAACTCTGGGAGTTGAAGTCCGCCAGGCTTCCAGGAGCCAAGGTTGGAGACCCCTGTTTTAGAGGGTTGTTGAAGCACTTGGAGGTTTACCTGTGTCCTCAGAGTCACCTGAGTAGTGCTCCTGGTTCCTGTAGTCTGCATTTTTGTCTCCCTCTGGAAATTCATTCCTACTCCCACATTGTTGAAAGGGTGTTCATCACAAACGGTGTAGCTAAAAGTCTGTAGAGATTCTCAGTCATCCAAATCATGATTGTCCCAAAGGTGCCCCTTTAAGAGGTAGCTTGAACTTTCCTGTTTTTAGAGATTCTTCAAAGAAAAAATAGGAAAGTCCAGTTGCTTCCTGAGGGAGCACCTTTGGGACTGTCACTTCTGTAGGTAGTTCTCAAAAGTGTGAGTTGTTTAAGTCCAAATGTATCCTATTTTCCCATTCCAAATTCTCATCTGCCTTAATTGGATTAATACTTCAACTATGTCCACAGGTTTCTTAAATACTGCAAACGCAACCAAGCTTGGAAGGGATATAAACACAGTGGAGTAGAGGATGAGTTGCCAATAGCAGCGCTGTCTGCTCTCAACATAAATGATCAGTCAGCAGGTAAGGAAAGGACTGCAGTGTTGAAAGTAACCTTTAATTGTTAGTCATCCTTTGGATGTTTGGAAGAGAGCCAATTTCATTTGTTCATTTTCAGAGTAGTGGACTTGGGAGATGAGAAGGGAAAGTCAGCCCTCAAATTAAGGAAAAATGGGACTAAGTTGAACAACCTTAAGTTGAAGGAAGCCAAAAGCAAGAAGTAGGAAATATTCTGCCCATGAAATAAGCATTTAACAGTACTCTTAAATGCAAGTCAAATTGCAATAATATTAGGTTACGAGTCAATGTTGTAATTTTTACTCAGTTGCTACTCAGTTGTACAATAATTAAAACCAAGTCCCTTTGTCCTGTATGCACGAAGCATGAATTTTTGCAGTATTAATCTCAGGAAGAATGAACTCTGGAGACATCATATCAATTTTTTGGCTTGCAAAATGGGAGGGTGGGGACCAATTAGAGATTAGAGTTGGCAATTGTGCCCATACTGTGTGGTGTAGGGGAGGGAATATTTTTGTTAGCCCTCTGCTTGGAAGCCACAACGTTGGCCAAATGATGATTTTTTAACTTCCCTATTGGCTGGTGATAGTATTGATGGCTCATTGGCTGGCGTGATTTGATTAGATTTTACTGGTTCTCAGAATTCCATGATCAGCAGCAAGGAAGAGGAAGCTCTTGTGAGTTGCCTCAAGTGTTTAAAGGGGATGGGAAATTGGAATGTCATTGTTTAAGGGATGATGTTGTACTTTTATAAGCATTACATAGACTGACAACTGATATCCAGCCAAAATCCAACTCGCTTGCAGTCTTTAACCTTTCTACACTGAAGCTTTATGCATCTTGGAGAACAAGAGTTAAGTGTACCCCTTTAAATGTTCAGAAAGGCTGCTTGGTCAGTGCAAGGATAGCAAATAGATTTCCTTCTCCTTTCTATCCGCCTACCTGTTTCACCTAATTATCTTATCTACAGATAACGGTTTACGAGATAGTTATATCCAGCAGCAAGTGGAGCCACAGTGGAGATATGAACATTGAAACTAGTTCTGTGTCTTAAGCACAATCCTGGTGAATGCTGCCTTCCTGACCCTTTCTGCAAGACTGACAGAGAAGACAAGTAGCCAAATTTTATTTGATCTTCATACCTTCTATTTCTCAGGAGTAAATATCAGGGTTCTCAAAATTCTCTGCTTAAAAAAATTATTAATGCGATACAAGTTCATGTGTGGTTACCAATAGTGACTGAATTAATTATGTATTCTTTCATGAGCGGCTACACATTTGTTATGCTGAGAACAAGTGCATATGAGCACATGTTGGGTAGGTCTGAGGAATTAAATTACAGGAATGGTAATTGAAATATTTTTGATATTTCAAAGAAATTATGAGTAGAGATTATGAAGAATTTTGGGGAGAGGGAAACTTATCAAAACTTGTTAGTCTCAAGACTTAGATTTTATCCAACACGTTTTTGTACTAAATTTATTAAAATATATAAGATTTAATTATATGCACCATGATTCTGTATTAGTTATAAAATTCTCTTGTTTCATCCTTTCCCTTTTCGGGGTGGGGGGTTATCAAGGACCACGGTTTTTAAAAAATCATTTTCTACCTATATCCTGCTGCGATATTGTACTGAAGGCAAAACACAAGCCAGTGTCCCTCAGACAGAAATGCAATAGAGAACACTAAACAGAATAGAGGCTAATTCCTCCCAGGCATGCATATATGAAGATTTCGGCAGCCCCTTGCCTTTCAGGGTATGGAAGGAGGCTGACAAATACATTGGCTTCTAGTACAGCTTCATACGTTGCAGAATTCTAAAAATTTTCCTTATGTTATTTGTGAAAACATAAAGCTGTGAAAATCCATACAAGCACAAAATTACAGAATTAGTATAAAAAGCAACATAGAATTAAGTCATATAAACTGTTGGCCCTATACTCAAATAAACACAAAAAAGAGGAATTTGGGAAGTTTTTAAGACCTTATCTTAAAGCAGGGGGTCTTCAAACTTGGCATCTTGAAGACTTGTGGACTTTAACTCCCAGAATTCCCTAGCCAGCATCATACATAGCATGACAGATGCTCAGCTTTTCTGAGGACTTGGCCTGAATCAGTCAGAACCACAGTATGGAGGAAGGACTTATTTTTCTCCTTATTATCAAAGTACTGAAATTGAGTTTTTATCTACTTCTGGTTAGCCAAGTTGAATATAAAAGATTCAAGAAACTATAACAGATTAAATGACAGGGGAGGCAAAGTTGCCCATTTTCTGTTTCCTCCCCCTGCCTGGCATTACATAGATGTGTTGAATTTAGATTAACCTCCCCCTCCATGTGGTTTTGGATGGGATTGAGAAATAATCTTTCTGACCTCTTAGATATTGATTGAATTTAGTTTCATTTGAAATATGCCTTGACTTCTGACTCAATTTCTTTCATTCTTGTGTTATTCAGTGCTGGGACCTTTTCAGCCTTGGGAATAGCACTAGGTAGAGAATTATCTAAGCAGAAGACTTGCTTTAATTCAGAAGCACATAATTTTTACTCCTAGATTAGCCAATAGAAAAGGGCTAATCGTCTGCAGTTATATTGTCTCAAAGGTACAAGAATATCCTTTATCACATTAAGTCACTTGTTATTCCTGTATGTTTAAAAGGTGGTCCTGTGCATTATATTGCTGGTGATGGTTATTCAGTAGGTCCTCCGAGATCTGCATGATTAGGGAGCAGCTGGCACCATGCACCAACCATAGCAATAGTGTTTGGCTCTTTGCCATCCTATGACGTAAACAGAAGATGAAGAATGCTGGTGTTTTATGCTGTTCCTGGTGCAGCTGTGCTTACAGAGATATCATAATATATCCACTACTTAGACAGATGCTGTGGTGCTTAAGATAAACCAGTTCCTAAAAAAAAATTTATCTTTTTGACCCACCAATCTGTTGCTATAGCCATTGGCTGGTCAGATGCATTTCATTCTCATGGAATTTCTGAGGTTTTGGAGTTATTATTAAAATTGACATTACATTTACTCAATGAAATATGAACACTCCAACTTCATTTTCTTAATTTCACTTTGGAAAAAAAATCTACACTCACATGTCCCAAAAGCTCCAGATGGAATGTGTCTTCCATCCTTAAATTTTATACTTAATATTTCATTCCATTCAGGTTTACTTTCAATTACATCTTTCTTTTGTTTCGTGATATTAAAAATCCCCCCTCCCCCAAGCCATTAAAAAATGCCCATTTACCTAATCTTAGTGAAAAATACAGTTCAGATGATCACCAGATAAAACGCAATCTAGTCCCTTCAGTACATTTCATGAAAGTCAAAGCACATTATTCAAAGTTTATTCCTCTCGGTATTTAGAGCGACAATGGCCTTTCCTTTCAACACTTGCTATTCTGTAATAGATGGGAAAGCCAACTGTGCCCAACCTTAACCTAGCTGGCAGGACTTCAAGGACAGAGAAAAAAGGCAAATCATATAAAATCAATTTAATAAGGAACTGAGACTATAGTATTGCCAAAACACAATTCTGTATTCCTCAGACAGAAGTGCAATAGAGAACACTAATCACAACAGAGGCTGATTCCTCCCAGACATTCATATGAATATTTTGGCAGCCCCTTGCCTTTCAGATCATGGAGGGAGACTGGCAAATACATTAGCTTGTAGTCAGCTTCATATGTTGCAGAATTCCAAAAATCTACCTTCTGTTATTTGTTATTTGTGAAAACATAAAAGCTGTGAAATCCATACAAAGCACCAAATTATAGAATTAGTATAAAAGAGCAAGAAGTATAGAATTAAGTCATATAAACTGTTAGCCCTATACCCAAATTGTTACAAACCGGATTCAAATGATTTATTTTGATTTTCCAAACATACAAAATTATGGTATAGAAATACTGCCCAAAAAATGACCTACGGTCCACTGCTGTGTAGTATTCTGGAGTACCTTTTCTGTGCAAAAGAATGGAGGCTGAAATCAGCCAACTATCATATTAAATTTGTACTCTTCCATTTATTGAGATGCCATGCTTGCTTCCATGCAATCCGTGGAACAGGTGCATGCTTCAAACAGCACAGTCACAACTTTTGCCAACACTCTTAAAAGAGCGGGCAACCTTTGCGCCTTTTATTCTTCCTGACTTGCAGGGCAGCCCGGGTGGCCATTTCAAACACTTCCCGCACTCCATCCTTTGTCTTGGCGGAGCATTCAAGGTAGCCAAAAGCATTGATTCTATTTGCCATGTCTCTGCCATCTTCCGGCTTCACAGGCTCCTTTGTAAAAATGATGACAAGCAAAACAGTTTGATTATTATTTAGCACTGCCTGATATAACAATAGAAAAATCCATGGTAACCCCAGTACTTACTTCCTGTTAATCATTTGTTTTTTTTTTTGCTTGGACAATCAAAGCATTTATGATGACCACAGCAAGTTCTCAAAAACTTTTAGCAAGGTTATTTCAATTTACTATGACTGCCCATATTGCTTTTATAAAAATAAAGCAAGGAAACAACTGAACAGCAGAAGAAGTAAAAACGGATCCATCAATCATTATTAACATAGCCAATGTAAAGATAGGTTCAGATAGGCCCACTTTCTGGCCCCAAGACCCAGTGACCAGAACCAAGCTTTTAAGTCCCAATGCACACTATTGGGATGAAAGGAACAGTCATCAAATAAAAAAAGTACACTTGACATTAATGTCTTTGTGACTCTGTGATTTTGGCATATATAGAAGACAAGTTTCCTTTGAATCCCTTTCTAAAGGCATTGTTGAAAAAATAACCAGATAATCATAAGCCAAGTCCAAACCCTCTTGGAAATACAAGCTGAGTTAATAGCATGTTTTGCACCCAGAGTAGCACGGGAATTTTAGTTGCCAGGGCTTCCAGAATAATTTCCCATCCATGCTGGCTGGAAAAAACAATGCTAGACTTGAAAAAAGGTAAAGGGACTATTGAAAAGCCTGTTGATTTATTAATGTGTACCCTATTTTTTCATGCTAATTGGATTGTCATGATGTTCAAAAACAACCAATTAAAGCAAACTATAACATGTAAATTCAGAGACATACAAATATCGGTAACAAAAATAAATATTTCTTAATTTTATTTTCAAGCTCTTTTTTTAAGATTCAGCTTTTTGCTTAAGTGTCCTGAGAAAGCAAACCAGAACTAAATTAAAAACTTCACCGGGGTGATTAAAGAGGAGCATCAATTTGTACTCAAATTTCACTCTTCAAAGGAAGATCAACTGTTTAGAATTGGAAATGCAAAATCAACAGCTTCTTTAATCAGCCATAATTCCAAATGAGGGTAGAATATTGATTAGGTCAAACTACAAACAGTAAATCTTCATGAAAGATTTACATTTCAGAATTTTCCACAGGATATGGAAGGGAATGAAGGAATCTAGTTCTACAAGAACGGACAATGAAAAAATACATTCACAAAGGCTATGTGAAAGGTAGAAAACACCTGGAAAATCCAGGGCATGTTTAAATTTAATCGAGTTTCTTCAAGCATTATTGTTTACAGGTAATTCTAGAATAGAAATAACTAAACAGATGTACTATTTCTCAAAAATAAATGCAGTCACTTCTATAGGTTTTTTGTTAAGTCCCAGAATTCAGTGAGAAAGATGAGAGGAAATGAATATTGATTGTACCTTAATTTTTTGATATTTTAAGATTATGTTGAATTTCATATATTGACAACTTCCTATTCAAAGAGAGTCAAGAAACAAAAGGTGTTTAGCTTTAAGTCAGAAATTTATTTGAAGGTCCTTATTTCCTCAGAACGTGACCTTACACATTCAAAGGGACATTGAGAAACTTGCTATTAAAAAAGAACACAAGAACTCTTGCATGACTTCAAGTTTAGAAGTAAAATTTAAGAGCAGAAGCAAAAGGCCAGCCTGGCTGTTTATCTTGACCAAAGAAAGATAGTTAGAAACTGCTTCAAGTTGATTATTTGCAAAAATAACCAACCAATACTTGTACATATCACAGTTACTCTAAAATGTAAAGATCCCAAGTGATAATGACTATTTTTTCCCTTAGAATTAGAAAGCACTGAAAGCTTCAATAAATACATGAACAAGACAATTAAACCACAGTTGCACAGTATTTTATCTTCAAGAATAGGAGAATTGCATTCAAAAAAGCAAACAAGTATGGATGGATCCATACCTGTTTCATCTTTGCCAACTCTCTGCGTGTGTGTTCATCATTACGCAAGTCCTTCTTGTTTCCTACAAGGATGATAGGCACATTTGGGCAAAAATGTTTCACTTCAGGTGTCCATTTTTCTGGTATGTTCTCTGGAAGAAGCAAAGAGAACCCGCTCAGTGAGCAAAGCCCCAGCAGAACAAATACATAAGTGTAATCCCCACATCAATATAAAGGAAAAGATCTATTTCAGTGAGAGTGAATACAATGAGAGTCTTATTTCAGAATCTTGGACAGTAAACAAGTGTCAGTCTGCTTCGTCCACCTGACCCCACTACAGATGTAAGGGAACTTTGTATTCTTTAGACCAGTAAAAGACAAGGGAAGAAGTGACTGAGGAGTGTGTTGGAAGTTCCCCATCTAAACCGCAGAACCACAGTCAGAAATATCCCGCAGACATGTAGCATAGAGCTGCAGAAAGACCGAGTGTCACAAAGGCTTTCTGTGCAGAAAAAAATACATATTCCTTCATCCTTGAATTTTCCCTTTCTGCAATACTGCCAACATTAATTTATCCTCATCTTTCTCCTGAAGGCAACTGTTGAGTCCTTTCTGTCCTTATATACTGAAAAACTATTAATGGTGTCATAGTGCAAACATATTCAAGGAACTATCCAAACTGTCTAATCTTGAATGGAGGAAGCCATTCATTCTCCATCCAGCAAAACAGATTAGATCCTTAAAGATTCCTTTGTCTAGTACAGACTTTGAGGAGACATCCTGAACCTCTGCCAGAGTGCATTCTCTTAAGCAACATCCAGGTATGTAGGTTATTACAACAAAAAACATAAAAATTTGTCCCTAAAATTCAGCTTTTTGTCATGTTAAGGTACTATTGTGACCAAAAGATTAAAAAACAATTACAGTTAAAATTTTGTTGGTACTCTCTGTGATAACCAATATTATGAAAGTAACCAAATATGGCTGAGAAAAATCTGGATTTTCTTCTACAGTTGATGTATTTTTTTTTGTAAAGTAATGAACTCATTCACCTGAAAAAGCAGGCCTATTGTACAAGCAGCAACCAGTAATGGGAAATGAATAGATGGATCACATGACTGACACATGACATGCCAACAAGTTGTCTTGAAGTCCACCCTTAGTGACCGCATAGATCTCCATGAAGATCTGTCTAACCTGGTCTCTCTGAATGTGCTCATTGCCATTAAATCTCAGTTTATCCACCTTGCTGGCTGCTCATCGTTTTTCTTTCCACCTTTCCTAGTATTAGAACTTTTCCCAGGTTTTTGCATAATGTGTCTGAAGTAGGATAATTTGAGCCTGGTCGTTTGCAAAACTCTGTTGATATGTTCAGTGATCCATTTGTCCATGTATTGGTTGTCCAGTGTTAACCAACCTGGACATTTGAAAAGCATTATCACTCTAGTAAGAATAGAACAGAAAATAACAGAATAGAAACTGGAAGGGACCTTGGTGGTTATCCAGTGTAGCTCCCTACTCAAGGAGGAGAACTTTATACTATTTCAGATAATGTTGTTGACTGTGACACTCTAATACAATATTGTTGACTATGACAATAAGGCTGTCCAGCAGAGAATTGCTTGTCTCCTGCTTTACTGACCAAAGCAGCAGATTCAGATGGCATGATAACTACTTCAGATAGAATGAGAGCTTCTAGCAATACATGAGAAGACATACAGCATGGTGACCATTCCTGACCTATAATTTGAACTGTTATTTTATAGCCTTACCTAAACTATCTGGACTGTCAATGGAGAAGCACATGAGGATAACATCTGTATCAGGATAAGAGAGAGGCCGCAGCCTATCATAATCCTCTTGCCCAGCTGTATCCCAGAGGGCCAGTTCCACCTATAAATGAAAAAAAAACCCAGTCCCTTAATCAACATACAGTAATTGTGACTGTGGTTAAATACATATACTGAAGGGGGAAAAATCCAACTGTTTTGCTTTCCTCATTTATATTTGGCTCCTTGGCAATTTTAAGCAGCCTGGCAAAATATCTACCAGTATTAAGCAATTAAATATATTAAACCCTGTACTTAACTATGGCCACTATGCAAACCACTTTTCTTCATAATTCTTAAGGGCATTCAACACCAAGTTCATAAACACCATCAAAATTAAATACAACATCATCTCTTCAGGTCAGTCAATGGAATGTTAAAAGAAGCACCAGAAGATTTTTATTGACATTTCCACTTTTCAGAAATTCAAAATTTTTATACTAATTTAATGAGTGAGCAAATATGATATGAAATCATCTGACATATGGCAACTGGACTCATAACCAAACCAGAAGTACAGGACAGCTATGTATATTTTAAATATTTGTATATTTTTCTATAACGTAAGGATAAGGAGAGTTGACTCTTCACATAAAAGGGGAGTTTTGCATAGAGATGGAAGATCAGACTCCTCCTAATTTACTTCTTTGAACTCTAGTCCCTAAAACAAATACGTGTTCATCAAATTGGCCTTCATTAGCTGGTGAATTATGGAACTAGGCAAACATTGCTCAAAACTACTCAGCAAAATAAACATGGCATAAGAGGATATATCGGGTAAATATACAGTTATCTGTTTAATTATATTTCAAATGAATCTGGAATGTATTTTATCTTTTAATCAAATTTATATACAACTCTCATTCTAAATGACACTGAACAGTTTACAATTAGGTTAGTATTTCTTTATTTTTTCTGAAAGTCTGTTGGTTTCAGAGGTTGGTGGTAAAGGACCTTGGGGCACATATGCAAGTAGAGAAAAGATAGTAGTATTTATGATGTTAAAATCCCATAGACATAAAGGTCATAAAGAAGTTGATCGATATTTGACTAGAGAGAAGAATGTAGGCTTCTTTGATGCAGAATTATCATTTCAGCATATTTATTGGGTAGGAGTTATGCATGTAATTTAATCATTTAATCTAGAAATATAAAGTCCTGATTATTGGTGGTTGACCAACCAGATACTGAAATTTCTAATGGGACTCAGTATCAGTATACTAATGGATGCACAAAAAAACCTGTCTGACAATATTAACTAGTGACATCCAGAGAGGAAAGCAAACATCACTTAAAAGCTGTTTCTACTATTAAAGAAGATGAGTTACCTGTTTCCCATCCACTTCAATATCAGCAATATAGTTTTCAAAGACTGTTGGTACATAGACTTCTGGGAACTGGTCCTTGCTAAAAACAATCAATAGACATGTCTTCCCACAAGCACCATCTCCCACAATTACCAGCTTCTTCCTGATGGCTGCCATGGCTGTAGAGAAAAAGAAAGCTAGGTCTGAGGTTTAGTTCATTAGGATATTGAAACATTACAGCAAGTAAGTGTAATACTACAAAATATTACTCCTCATGTGAACAAAATATATTCTGAACCAGATAGAACAAGCTTGAATCAAAGAAGTATAAATTCTTTATTTGAAATGACCTATGGAGGAAGTACTGTATATAATCAGAAATTGAATATTTAAAACAAAGGAATGGAAGCCATTATTTCTAGTGTTAGGTTTTATATCTATACACTGATTGGAAGATTCAAAATATTACACACACTACCCAGTAATGTACTAAAATAATACAATATTTCCCTGCCAGTATATCCTGCTGTGAGAATTTTGGGGCCTGGGTTTATCTCAAAAGAAATCATCAATGTGCTATAGGGTGTGCATGGTGTCCTGAGGGAGCCAACATAATTGTAGTTCGGGAATCTGCTAGAAAAATCTCTACCTCTTGCCATATGCTACCATCCGCTTTCTTGGCAGGACAAAAGATTCATCAAAAGTTCAATTCACCCTATTCCATGGTGGTTTCAACTTGATTAAGATGCCACCATCTTGATAATGAGGGAACCTAAGACAGGTTTTCCCAAAATTGGTGTCATTAAGAATGATGAGAGGTATGCTCAGCTGAAGAGTAACAGTTTGGTAATTCTGAAAATAAAGAGACAGCAATAATAGCAACAGAAGAGAGAGGGAAACAAAAAAGATGTTCACCCACTATTTCATTTCTAACTATTTCAGAAATTCCACAGTAATATTTCTATTTTTAAAAGACAATATGAAATACAATATGTTAATTTACTATGTGTTACATTCTTCTTGGAATCTATTTAGTTGCAAATATATATTCTCGTAACTATCAGAGATAACTATCAGAATCCTCTGTAAAAAATTAATATTTGGAAACTCAGTTGTATGTCTCGGTGATGAAAATTTGGCTTCTTGCTTATTTTCCTTCTCATGTACAACTTGAAGAACGTAACTGTGCTCCATTTTGAAATAGATGTTATGAATCAGCTACAAAACCACAGAAGCATTACAACATCCAAGCGTTACACTGATTTCACTCCAGCAGAGTTTATATTAGAAACTATGAAATGAGCCGAGAATACAGAGATGCAACAGAAGCAAAACAATCATGAATAAGCATTTGTATTTGAGAAAAAATCCAGAAAAATGAAAACTGTAGTATAATCTTTTAGGGACTTTACTCTAAAGTTTAAACCATTATTTTTCTCTATTCCACATGCCAGGGGACATATTTTTCTGCAGAATAAAAATTTAAGTCATCCCTTTAACATACTTAAAAGGTTTTATTTTAGACTTAAGGTAAAATAACTTTCTATACTAAAAAAAAAAAACATTCCCATCCCCATGTTCTATTGCTGCTGTGCAAATCAGTGATCCAAAAAGAATTATGGTTCTTGTGATGCAGTGGCAACAGCATGGGCCACTTGCAAGACATCATATTTTTTTAAAACCATTTTCCAAGAGCCACAATGGGAATAGACATAAGAGTGTCACCCAGTGAGCTCCTTAAATAGTCCATTAAATAGTCCATCTGCTCCCCTGCACAATATGTAGGCTGGATATTTTAGTTCTGCCCACTTCAGGAACCACATTTGGCCTGTGGATGATCTACCCCTCCTTAGATGCAACTAACTCTTCTGGTACATTGTGATCTTTGGGTAGAGATTTAAAAAAAAGAATACGGGTGTGGGTGCCTGCATACTCAGAAGTTCAGAAATTTTTTTAAAAGAAGATTCCTATATATTTTTTTTCAATAAGGCACAAATCAAAGAACATATAACAATAAAGATTGCTGAGGTGAAGTGGCTAACTTGCTAGATGAGGAGCAGAAAGATCCAGATTATAGATCCAGTTATAAATTTTGGTTGGGCATGAAAACCAGCTGGATGTCTTTGGACCAGTCATTCCCTCTCAGTTCTAGTCTGGGAAGTTGGAAAACATCTATTCACCAGAATGCACTGGATTAACCTGATAGATTATGGTCCATACTCTTCAATGGAAAAGTTTCATCCACATTCGATTGATTTGGGCTAATAATATTAGTCACCTTTACTAAAGCTTTACATGATTTCATTTGACTGTGATCTTCTATCACTTATTATATGAAGACTATGATCACAAAAGATCTAAAGATGTAGATGCAGGGGTGTCAAACTCATGGCCTGCGGGCTGGATGCATCACATGCTGCCCCCGCCCCGCCTGGTTTAGTGAAGGGGAAAAAAGTCCAAATAGATCACGTGACTCCATGAGTTTGACACCCCTGAGATAGCTCGACTGAAAGCAGAATGGCTTGTTAGAAAAGTTAATCTCACCCTAGTCTTTAGAATGTTTTGGATACTCTTAAGCTTTATAATATAGCATCCTCTCCAGATTTCTATGTTGTTTCCTTGTCAACCCTTTCAAGACAAGTAAATGCCTTTTTTCTTAAATCTTAAGCACAATGTATTTGTCTCACAATTTTTACTTTCTGTTTGCTATTCCCCCACCAATAAATTAATAAATTAGTGTTGAATAATCTGGTGAAAATTGTGATGTCAAAAGATACCAGAACTCTGGAGAAGTGGTTCCCTGTGTAGGGATAGAGAAAAGAAATATGGCGTAAGTTGACAGAAATCAGCTGTCCCAATTTCTGAAGATGTATAGTGGTAAGGTACTAGCAACAGGGAATTATAGCAGGGAGAATGCTAAGCCACATAAATGTAATCATGCATGAAAACATGAACAAGAGCCAGACAGACCCTGGCACATGCCAAATCCACATGTAGGATGGGGGAGGAGGCAGCCTTTCCCTTGGTGGCTGAGCAATTTATTCTTTGCATATGAATTCACCCACTGCTGGTATGGCCTGGTTCTGAATGAGCCATGGCCAGGGGTTGTGGATGTGGACCCCTGCTGTAAAGGAATATGGAGTGGTGTCTAATTGCTATTGCTATACTATTATCTTGTAAACTCTATAGCACTTGCTTGGACAACATGAATAGAGGAGCTTAAAGAGGAGCTTGGTGTTCTGCCAAGCTTTTTCTTCAGTATCTGACTGGCTGCTGTGGAAAAAGACTGTGAAGAGATAGCCTTGGGGATAATTTAGCAAGGTCTCTGTTTCAACATACTGTAACAAACCACCTATTTGTGGTTTGCTCCATCTCGTAACTGAACATCTATTAATAATCCAAACAGTCCTGTATCTGGAAATAACACCAATTAACAGCACATCTTCAGCTTCCCTAGTTTCATGTATAGAGTGAATTTTATTCACTCTAAAAATCCATCTTTTTTAAAACAATTTATATATTTTCACATTACATGCATAAGTGCTTAGTGAATAGCATATTTTCTGGATCAATTTATTTATATGCTGTACAATAATACTTTTCCCACTCCTAATTTCTACCTTTACTGTCCAAAAATCCATCTTTTAAGGGCCATTGGATACATTACCCATCCCTCAACAGTTGATCTCTAGGTAGATAAAAGTAAGGCTACTTTATCTAGGCCACAATCATCCAAATGACCCTTAGATGACATCAAAGAAATGTTTTAAAATCTCTAATTTTTGCTGCTATCTAATAATTTATTTTTGCAGTCCAGATATGGTAGACTTAATTAAAGCAATCAGTTCCCCTTAAGTGAATCCCAAAAGTATTAAGCTGAATCATCAGTATCCAGGAAATCATCAACTTACAGCCATTTGTTTAGCAACTGTTCGAAGTTACGATGTTTCATAGTAAATGAGATTATGTCTCACTATTGACCTAACCACTTAATGATGAATTTTCCAGTTGCTATTGTAGTCATAGAGGACTACCTTTACCACTGAAATTAGACCTAGAAACAATTGTCATAAACTGGGATATTCCAAATTATGCAAATGTGCTAATTTATATCTTGCTCTCAAGGAATCAACTAATCTCTCTCCTAGAAGGAAATAGTTTTACAATCAGCTGTGTTTAGAACATTTGAGGAGATAATTTTAAAAATACTTATTTTTAAAAAGAAACATTTGCAGCATTATAAGTACATTAGCTACTGTGCAAAAATAGATTTTTATCAATTTTCTTTTTTCTTTTTGCTGTCTTCACAACTTCATTCAACATTAGAGGTTTTAAGAAATTTTTACCCATATATCTCAATATCATCAGAAACATGCTTTTGCTACAGTTATGCAGAACAGCCTTTAACTTTCTGTGTCTATCAATTTATAGTTAGGCTTTGTATGTATGATATGAGAATTATGAAAAACTACCTTGAAAAAAATTACTCATGGTGCATATCTATATAGTAATACTGGTAATCATGTCCATTCAAACACGTTACTAAGGTAGGTGACAAGTAGATACAGGACCATTTTTAAAGCCTACTTAAGCTATTGCCACCAACCTATGTCATGTAATCTCATGATTTAATTGCAACACCAGATTGAACTTTGAAACTGTTAAACAGAAGAGAGAACTACTCCCAATGGCTGGATTCCAAAAAAGCAAAATATATCTGTACTGAGAAGCCACCAGTTCTTAGAGACAATGCCAACAGGGCTTCAGATAGATCAGGCCAGCTGCCCTGTCTGCAGGGGTGGGATTCTACCAGTTTGTACCTATTCGCTAGAACCGGTTATTAACATTTTAAGCAGTTCGGAGAACTGGTTGTTAGAAGAAATTACTGGCCTAGTCCTGTAAGGAAGGCAGGAAGGAAACATTCTGGTGTTGCTTACAGAAACTGCCTCTCTGTTGACCCTTATTACATTCTTGATAGGATTAGACTTCCTGTCTCTGGAACATCTCTGGAGTTTATTTTCCCCTCCTTTGCTGGTACTTTGCTTGTGTGGAGTGACCATTCAAAGTTACAATGGCACTGAAAAAAGTGACTTATGACCATTTTTCACACTTACAACTGTTGCAGCATCCCCACAGTCATGAAAGGCCAGGCAAGGAGATGCCTGCCTTGATGTGAGTGATATTAAGTTGGCCATGCCCAGCCAATAACATGACCACCAAGCCATGGCCACAGAACTGGTTGTTAAAAAAATTGAATTTCACCCCTGCCTGTCTGGCTTAGCTATGCTGGCTAGGCTAATTAGGAAGGAAATTGATCATATTTTAAGGACTCTGGGCTAGGAAGCCCTGCCTTTATGACATAATTCAGTTCACAGTTAACATCTGAAGTTCTGCCCACAGTTTTATTAAAGGACGCTCCATCTGTTTTAACCTAGTATAAAATAGTGATTTCAGATTTTTGTTTTCCTACCATTCTAAACTGCAAATAGATCTGTGTCATGACGTTGTATTTGGAAACTGTTGCTAAGCTATTTATTCTTTAAAGAATATCCTTGCATTATTTCTCTTTCTTAAACATGCATTTATTGCCTTAGGAGTAATGCTGTAGTGCTGGATAGATAAGATCACTTTAAGAAAAGCATGAAGCTGGTATTTTATGAATGCAAATCCAAAGCTAATTTGACCTTCAAAAGTAAGCTTGAAAATCAAAATGGAAGAAAAAAAGGGTTGTGGGTTGAATGCAAATTTACGTAAACTCCCCAATTATTTGACTGTCAAGGCACATCAACTGACTTATGTAGTTCAGATATTTAGTCTTCTCTGTGCTCAACCCACCTACCTACCTACCTACCTACCTACATCTATCTATCTATCTATCTATCTATCTATCTATCTATCTATCATCCATCCATCCATCCATCCATCCATCCATCCATCCATCCATCCACCCAACCTAAGTGAGCAGTTTATAAATAATATACCAATATATTTTCTATTTTCCAGTAGAACAGTTTTATTCAATTAAGTTTGTATCATTGATCCATTAAAAATCATGTGGGCAAGGGGAGGGGAGTTTTAATTTTTATCTAGCTACTTCCCAGACTTAAATTATGCACATACATTTTTTCGCCTCCTATATTATGTCTTTTCTTTCTTCTCTACAGCTAACAATGGCTTTGGAGGAGAAGATTTAAGGAGATAAATGATGGCTAATTCTACCAATAGTAGATCAAATCAAATCAATAAATATAAATAAACAAATAAAATAAATAAATAAATAAATAAATAAAATAATAAATAGTATCTCCTTTTTAGCCAATGAAAAGTATTTGAAGAGGGTGGGATGTAAGTCTTTATATCATGATTACTTGAGCCTTTAATCTAGCAGGATTTTTGGTGAAGTGTTTGTTAGGCATAGAGATTTATCTATTAAGTGGTAAACATTGTTGTAATAAAAAAAAAAAAAGATCTTTCTGCCTCCCATAAGTAGTAATTTGTCATGTGTTTAGAAATTTTCCAATAAGCCACCATATCTGAGATCTGGCAAGAATCACATTATTTACATATTTACCTTGCCGAAGTTATACCACACAGAAAGGAGTAAAAAATATTATATAAATTTGATAAATAAATCTGGAAATAGAAAATAACCTAAAAGACTGGGCTCACTCAGAACACATCCAAGTCAGTAGTTCTCTGCTATTCAGATCTTAATGTTTCGAGCTTTGTAGGCAGAGATTCAGAGGTTAAAATCTCCTTCTTCACCTAGAGATATTTCACAAGACTTTTCTTGTTTTCATCTTTAGTATCTTTGTAGGTATCATTGTAATATTGCTTCTTCTAGCATTCTTTGTTAAATTCCAAAATACATGCACCCCAGTACTGCAAGCCCAGGAATGACCAACAATTCTACCTAAAATCTTGTAAAGCTACTGCCTTAAAGTATGAAAGGTAAGTTATATTGATAGTCCTTGACTTACAACCACAATTGAGCCTAAAATTTATGTTGCTAAGTAAGACATTTGTTAAATGAGTTTTGCCCCATTTTAGGACCTTTCTTGCTACAGTTGTTAAGTGAATCATTGCAGGTGTTAAGTTAGTAACACGATTGTTAGGTTAATCTGGTTTTCTCATTCACTTTGCTTGTCAGATGGTCACAAAAGATGATCACATGACCCCAGGACACCACAACTGTCATAAATATGAGTCGGTTGCCAATTGTATGAATTTTGATCACGTGACATGGAGATGCCGCAATAGTCGTTAAGTGTGAAAAATATTCACATGCCACTTTTTTCTGTGTTGTTGCAACTTTGACTGGTTATTAAACAAACTGTTGTAAGTTGAGGACTACTCATACATGATTTTACCTAATCTTTACCATTACAGATAACTTACTTGCAATAATTTCTGACAGTAATCATAACCCATAGAGCAGAAGTGTCAAACTCACGGCATCACAGCAGCATCACGTTACGTATCAGGACTTTTTTCTCCTTCACTAAACTGGGCAGGGCCAGCACATGACGCATCGGTCCACGAATTTGACACCCTGAATTTGAATTTGACACAAACTGAGTCATCCAGAACTTTTCTATATGTGCATGGATTAGGGAGTGACAAGGTCAATCTTTGGGTGGGGGAAGCTTTACAAAACTTCCAAGGCAGTCTCAGAATCAAAATACATTGGAGGAAGAAATGAAACAAATGTTTTTATGACATACTAGAAATACCATAATTGAAACATGTTCTGCTCTGCCCTGTCACTGACATTAAACTATGTGATTTGGTGACTACTACAGCTGCCACATCTATCTTTTCCAGGGTAGTACAATCTTGATCAAGACCACTAATCACTGGGAATGAAATGTTATTTTCTATCCATTAGTTCTGCTTATATTCTGCACTCCTCTAACATAACATTTAAGAAAGAAGAACAGAAAAATCACAAATAAGATTATGCATAAAACATCTTTTCAAGATAAAAGGACATTTTTGAAGCAGCACCCAGATCCAGAAATGGAGACATGGCTGCTCAGAGACTGAAATTAAAGAAGATGATAACATGTAAGACATCTTTACAGATCAAAACCCAGAGAAAACTATCTCAAAAAGCCTCTTTTTTTTTCTTTTTTAGATTCAGTAAATAGATGGTGGAGTTGAACCCAATCCCATAATCTAGTACAGTGTTTCCCAAACCTGGCAGATTGATTGAAGAGGCAAGAAGAAGACTTGAAAGAGATCAGTTAAGGAGGGAGCAACCTCAAAAAGAAGATATTGAATCTCCTACTGCATACGCAATTAAAAAGTGTTTTAATTGTGGAGGAAGAGGACATTTGGCAAGATTTTGTAAAAAAACAAAGCACCAGAACGCTGGCCAGAATACTAAAAGTCATCAAAAGATAAATAAAAATTTAGAGTTAGCCATGTATACTAACGGAGCTGTAAAAAATAATTTATGGGTGGTTGACAGTGGAGCATCCCACTGTATAACAAATGATAACAGAAATTTTATTAAAATGTCCCAGAGTAAACAGCAGATATTGTTAGCCAATGGCTGGAAACTGAAAGCTAAAGGTCAAGGTATAGCATATTGTTCTTTTATAAAAGAGAATGTAAAAATGTTATATGTACCACAACTTAAGTTTAATTTAATTTCAGTTAGAATTTTAGTTAAACTAGGATATGTAGTTACCTTTAAAGGAGATAACTGCATAATTGAGAAAGAAAATAAGAAAATTACTGCATTTTTAAGAGGTGAATTATATGTTTTAAAGGATAATGGTTTAGAGGTGGCTAACACAGTTTATGAAAATAAGAAACCTCATGATGAATGTATTCACTTGTTACACCGATGGCTAGGGCATTTAAATTTTAAAATGCTTAAGAAAACTGTTGAATTATCTAAAGGAATAAGTTTGAAACCTTGTAATAAGTATTTGCAATGTAATGCTTGTAATCAAAGCAAAGCCAAGGTCAAACCGGTTAATAGAGTTGATGGATTTACTACCAAAGAGCCTTTAGAAGTAGCATTTGCTGATTTAATAGGTCCGAAAAAACCAAGTGTAGGAGGAGCTCGATACATACTAAGTATAATGGATCACTATTCTAGATATGGGTTCTGCTATTTGATGAAGAGCAAAACTGAAACGTATCTAAATCTCTTTAATTGGATAAAATTTGCAGAAAGAAAAACTAAAAAGAAATTAGTAACTCTTATAACAGATAACGGTGCGGAATTTACAAATAATAAATTTCAGAATAGACTTAGAATGTTAGGTATTCAACATAAAAAGTCTGCACCATATAGGCCACAACATAATGCCTTTATAGAGAGACGAGGCCAAACACTACAGTCAATGGCACGTACTATGTTGTCTGATTCAGGATTACCTGACAATTTGTGGGGAGAAGCAATAATGTATGGTAATCATATATTAAATAATGTTGTTAATTCAACAACAGATGAATTACCATTCACATTGTGGCATGGTACAAAACCTGATTTAAGTTACATGCACACATTTGGAGCACCAGCATGGGTCCATATCCCTTCACAACTCAGACACAAAGGACAACATACAGCTAAAAGATTATTTTTTGTAGGATATAAATCTAATCATAGAATCTTATAGATTCTGGGAACCAGATACATCTAGAGTTTACACCAGTGCTAGTGCTAAATTCCTAGAACATGTAGGATGGAATAGATTAGAGCAAGATTTAAATAATGAAGTAATTATTGAACCCTACAAAAGGCAGAAAGAACAGACTAGTTATAAGAAGAGTCCAATTAAAGAAGAAGTCCATGAAGAACAAATAGGACCAGAACAAGAGGAAACAGTTGATCAGGAAGTGTTAGATAATCAAAAAGAGTTAGTTAATGAAAGTCCACCTGTAAGTCCTGTAATACCTAGACGTACTACACGTGTAAGTAGACCACCTGATAGGTATCAAGCAAGTATAGTTTGCCAAGTAACTAAAGTTCCAACTAGTATAGATGAACTTAGGATGTATCCTGCTAAGGATCAGGAGAATTGGCAAAAGGCAATGGAAAAAGAACTAAATTCATTAAAGGTAATGAAAGTATATGAAGAAGCCAAATTACCTCCAGGAGAAAAATCCATTGGGTGCAAATGGATATTTAAAGTAAAAACTGGCAATGATGGGACTGTTACCCATAAGGCTAGGTTGGTAGCTCAAGGATTTAATCAAACTGCATCTGATTACGATGAAGTTTTTGCACCAAGTCTTAAGGCAACATCTTTGAGAGCAGCATTAGTGTGGGCAGCTAAGAAAAACTATGTCATTAACCATTTAGATGTAGAAACTGCTTATTTGCATGCACCATTGCAGCACACTATATACTTGAAAAAGCCAATTATTATAAAAGACAATAAAGTAAATAGTAATGATTGTTGGAAACTCAAAAAGAGTCTTTACAGGTTGAAACAATCTGGCTTTGAGTGGAACCAATATATTGTGAAAGAATTAAACAATATAGGATTTAAATCTGGTTTAGCAGATCCATGTGTGTTTAAAAGAGAAAATAATGGAATGGTGTCATTATTGTTATTATTTGCAAATGATATTGCTTTGATAACTAAGACTAATAATGAAGCTAATGAGATTATATCATTATTAGCCAAAAAGATAAAATTAAAGCATTTAGGTGAAATTAAAAAGTATCTAGGATTGACAATTAACAAAACAAAAAATGGATTTAAGATATCTCAAGAAGATAAAATTTGCCAATTAATTAAAACGTATAAAATGGAACATTGTAAACCGGCAAAGACTCCAATGAGTCAGGAAGTTTGCCAAACTGATGATCAAAGTCCCAAATTTGATAAGTCTATATATCAATCTTTGATTGGTAGCTTATCATTTATAAGCAATTGGTCTAGGCCAGATATAGCTTATAGTGTAAATCAGCTGGCACGTTTTAATTCAGATCCATATCAATGTCATTGGCAATCATTAAAGAGAATTTTAAGATATCTTAAAGGAACAATGAACCATGCATTGTATATAGAACCAAAGGATGATTTGAGTCTTAGTGCCTATGCAGATGCAAGTTTTGCAACTGACATAAACACTAGAAAATCAACATCAGGGATGGCTATATTATTTGGTAAGACACTAATAGGGTGGAGGTCAATCAGACAACAGCATATTAGCTTGTCCACGATGGAAGTGGAATTTTCATGTCTGTCATTACTATGCACTGACTTAATTCTGTGCAAACAGTTATTATTAGACATGGGTATAACTGTTAAAGATTCTATTATTGTGTACGAGGACAACCAGGCAGCCATAAAGTTAGCTACTAGTATTGCTGTAAAAACTAGATCAAAGCATACTGATTTAAGATACTTAAATGTTAGAGAATCTGTAAAAAATGGGCTAATTAAATTGGAATACTGCATGACTGAAGAAAACATTGCAGACCAATTTACAAAAGCTCAAGGAGTAATCAAATTTAAAGAGAGTTGTAACAAATATGATTTAAAGATGTAAATAGTTATATTTATTATTATTTCCTAAAAGGGGAGAATGTTAGGGATAACATTGTTTACCCTAACTGGTTTAGGTAAAATAATAAATATGTTATCATGGTTTATAAGTTAAAGTGTCTGCAACTTTAAATATAGGAATGTAATTAAGGGAGTGGTTGTAAAAAGCACCATAAAAGAAGCAAGGAACGTCAGCTTGCTCTCTCTGGCTTGATGATCCCTAATTACTTGATGAAGACTGCGTTTTTTCCTTACTCGAATGGGAGAGAGATAAAGGACTGATTTATTTGTGAGTGAACTGACACTGGATATTCTACACGGACTTTGCTAACTGAATATCCTTGAATGGACTGACTAAAATGATACATGACTAATGGACTGTTATTTTGACTATGCTATAAATGGAATAAACTATATTTTTGATAGCACAAGCGTATCTGTTATTTTTACTGTATGTTAATAAACATACAAGCTTGTCTCACTCATTTATCTGTGTGCCTATCTGACTAACGCTGCACATTCTGTTTAGCTTGTCTCCTTAACCCTGGTTGGGGAACACAGGCTTAACATATTCAACTTGGGCAATCTTTTGCATTGTCTGGAATAGTTCTGCCATTTTGCAATTAACTGTGCTTTACTTTTTTTGTTGCTTACTTTGCCAAAATCACAACATTACCTGGATCAGATGTCAGTAGAGATCAATACAAATGTAACTAGAATCAGAAACTTCAAGCAAACATGTTATTAGTGCAGGGATTTTCAAATTTTTTTCAGTCTGCAGAACATGTTCATTTAAAAACAAAATATACCAGAAATCCAGAGGAGAAAAACCGTATCAAATCACAGAAGAATAGATATTAAACTTGGCTGTATCAAAAATAATCTGGGGTTAACTAGGACATGCCTCTTATATTTTTAATCACATTCCATGTTGCCATTAGTTGAACATTCAAGATAGTTAACAAATTTAAATACAAAATCTGCAGCCTGCCCTTTGGACATGTGGGAGGTATCATTACCTTCCTCGAAACTGGTATGTGATAATGGGTGTTGATGAGACTTCAAAGTTGATCTGGTCCCATCAGATTAAAAATGTGTCATTCAATACCAATATTTGACTTGAGGTCTGGGTTAGGATCAGGGGTTGCTGTCTTACAGCATCATGTCATCCCAAATCCTCCAAAGAAGCCTGTTTAGACTTTGCCTCTTGAGAAAAGAGAACACAGTTCCAGTTCATATTATACCTATTTGGCTCTGCTGGTGATTTTTTCTTTTTACTATGTTGACTTCTCAGCCCTGAACAAGACAGAGTCCCCTGCCTCTTTAAGTACTGCAGCTGGTTCTTCTGCAAATAGTGTCTTTTTTGCAAGCAGAAAACAACTGGCATCTACTCACCTCATCTACATGCCTAGGTAAAGTTGCTGTGTCTCCTCAAAAATGTTGTGTCTGAAATTTTTCAGTTTGTTTGGAGGACAGGGCTCTAATTGAATAAGGCGGGAATAACTCTACCACCCTAGAAATGCTATAGGATTTACTGTATCACACAGGCTTCACCTAACTGTAAAGGAAAATAATGTACCCAAGTGCACTTTGTAAACACTAGCATTCTTCAGCATGTAACTGGGAGAAGACCAATCATGACGGGTAAATACACAAGAAGCAGTAGCAGACCAAAATTCGAACCCATAAAAATAACAGTTTCATGGCTACTGTGACAGATCAAAGTAGTCATGAAACATTACACCTATCCAAGAAGAAGATTGA
Source organism: Hydrophis major (assembly GCA_033807585.1). NCBI lineage: Eukaryota > Metazoa > Chordata > Lepidosauria > Squamata > Elapidae > Hydrophis > Hydrophis major. Next base: position 216,451,036 of record CM066330.1, read on the forward strand.
GATAAGCATCAAAATTAGCCAAGACAGCCATGCCAGATTATAAAGAACAAGAAACAATGTAAAGGCAAAACGATGAGGATGCAACTCAAGAAGCCACCTGAATTTTCCTGTACTGGTCAAGCCAGCCTGCTACCTTTAAAAGAAGCAAGGGATATGGTACATTTGGCTCTTGCAAATGGAAAAGGGTGACAGGATCCTGCTTTCTCTGTGTTTGCCTCATTGTATTAACCAGAATGGCAGGCTGTTAAATGTCATAAGAAAACAAAGAACAACTCTGTGAGATGACTTAAACTAAACATCTCTTTTAGATGTTTAGCTTTCAGAACTAAGTGAATAACAGCCAAGTCATAAAAATGTTGGCATATGAGCTTTTTTCTCCACAGATTTATACTCTCATTCAGTGTATTTCAACCTTAGCAAGTTTAAGATATGTGGATTGCTGTCTGGGGAATTGTGGGAATTGAAGTCCACACATTTATAGTTGCTAAGGTTGAGACATACTATTGGATCATTTTCTTTTTCAGGGATAATATTTCTTTTAGCAAAACAATATATATGTTAGAAATTGCTTTCACATAAGCAGAAGTTAATGTCACAACTGCAGTTTTGCAATGATTTCAGTTTTGAAGAAATCTTTGAATAAAATACTAAATTTTGTCAAAATATTTTAATGTCAATGAAATCTGAGTTGTTAAGCCAACACAGACTGTAATTATACAGTTGTTGCCAGTGGTAAGCACATTTTGTTGAACCAATTAGAAGAAAGATTAGGAAAGAATACTCTGTAAGGTGTAACAAAAATAGTGATTTTGGAGGACTGGGTATATATACATTTCAGTTTTAAGGATATTATTAAAACCCATAAACTTCAAATAAGAAATGATTGAAGCTTCAAAAAAATCATGATCACGACAAAAAAGCACTTTATAGTTTTGTCCCAAAGATGCTTTTTCAGGAAGCAACTGAACTTTGTTTTTTTCTTTTGAAGACATTTAGCTGACAGGATAATGGGGAATGGGGAATCCTGTCAGAGCTGAAGAAGTTTCTTGGATGAGAAGCAAACTGTCTTCAAAAGAAAAAACAAGAAAGTCCAGTTGCCCCCTGAAAAAGTGCCTTTGGAGCAACCATGATCTGGATGACAGAGAATCTCTACAGACACTTGTTGTTTCTAACCATATTTGATTCCATTGAAAAAGATATATAAATATCAAATTAATATATATACTTGAGCCCTAGAAGTGATTTGGACTAGCTATGAGTCCTGGTTAGGATGCAGTATTGCAGGCAAACTCTGACCACAGCCTGGAGTTTGATCCTGACAGGGCCCAAGGTTGACTCTGCTTTCTATCCTTCTGAGGTTAGTAAAATGAGGACCCAGATTTTGAGGGGCAATATGAAAATAATGTTTAATCATTGTAAGCCAGCCAGAGCATTGTCAAGTGCGATGGCATGTGTTATGTAACTGTAAATGCTACTGCTATTGCAAATAGATTGTTTAAAAAACCAAGACAAACATTGAAGCTTCTCCCCCTAACAGGCACATTTTACCTACAGTTAAAATGCCATTCTTACATATTGAAATATTTGTCACTGTCTCATGTGGAACTCTTTCATTGTACTAAAATTAAAGAGGAAAACATGGAAACTTCAAATATCATGGGTCTATTAAAAGCAGGATAAAAGTTTAACAGAAAATACTCTTCCACCAACAGCTTATTCAATAGCATGTCTTTTTTTAAAAAAAAACCTTTACCCTAGTAAGTCTGCCTTTTTTATCTATTAATCAATAGATGCTGAAGTTCCCCAATAGAAACAAAACATCTGCCAGTCCCAAATATCTTAGCGAACCAATATAAGATAGTGAATGCTTTAAAAAAAAAAAAAGCTTGATCACAATTTAGGGGGCCTGGCTTGCACTGAAAAGACTTGGCAGCTCGATTTCAGGCCCAGAGAGAAAGAGAAAATATAGTCATGGTTTTGGAATGCTTCCTTCTTCCTAAGTGATTAGCACAGCTTCCTCCTCCTCACCCCGACTCCTCCCCAGGATTGCCACTAGATAGAAAATGAGCTAAACAAGCACAAACAATATTTTTACAAAAATGTTTCAGGAAGTCACTATCCTTGGCACATGGCAAGACAGATTTTCAAGAATCCCGTTTCAAGGAAAACAAGGAATATCTGGAAATAGTAACTATCCTGCCACATGAAGTGCTTCTGTCGAGAGATCCACATTCTTCTTACTCCAAGCAGCATATTTTTGCAAAACCTCGCCAAAGATTTTCACATCCCCATTCTTGTCCAAAGCAGGAGAAACCAGTGATTAAAAGATGAAAGAACAATTTCAACATTAGAAGTAGATATAAACTAAAGTCCTCTCTGAACATTTCCAGTCAGTTTGAGTTTACAAAGGAATTTCCTATTCTTACCTACTCATATGAAACAAAAAAACATGGCTAGGCTTTCAAAATCTTCATGGGCAGAAGAGGATGTCCATTGCACAGAGTTGTCCTCAGTGAGCAGAGGCCAATCAGGTGCAGCTACCATGCATATCCTTCTTTCTGCTTCCTCAGAAGTAGACCCTACCTTTATCTGAATTGTTGAAATGGAGGATTGTCTTAAAATATGTTTGTTGTTCAGTCACTAAGTTGTATTCAACTCTTCATGATCCCATGGACCATAGCCCGCCAGCCGTCCTCCACTATCTCCCAGAGGTTGTTCAAACTCATGCACAGTGTCACTGACACTATGTCAATGACAACCATCTCTCACAACCTCTCCTCCTTCTGCCTTCCATCTTTCCAACATCTTCCTAATGAGTCCTCTCTTCTCATTTGGTAGCCAAAATATTTGTACTTCATCCTTGGAATATAACTGAAAGCCAATATATATGATTTTAAAAAGAGCTAGGTTTCAGCTGACTGCAAAGTACTACCATAATTAGTGACAAAGAAGGAAATGCCTTCAAGCATATTACTCACGGATCACGGTCAAAGAAAGACTTTTTTCAGCAAAACCTCAGGTACAAGACTAAGCAGTAGTTTGTTCTAAAATAAGCTGCATGTCCTAAGCCATGATATACAAACAATGGCAAGATTATACAACATATTCACCCAAAACCAAGCAAGGAGGGAGAGAAAATGTGCAATTGAACCAAGTTCACACAGCTGGTTTCATGTCAAAGGTGGGATTAGGATTCCAGTGCCTTAACCACTACTCCAAACTGTGCTTGTTACCCACCCAGAAAAATCACAACTGCTTTTATTGCTCATGCCACCTCTTCATCCTGGACCAGAGAACTAACAAACGGCTCCCAACATTAACTCTAAAGCTCTATACTGTACACAATTTTCTTTTACAACCTCCAATCTCACCTGGCGCTTACACCCAAGAGCTATGCATTAACCCGAAAACAACCAGACATTAAGAAATCCCAGTTCTATACATTGTTCCAAAACCAGAAACGGCGTTTGTGCTCTATGTTCTTTGCCCAGTTACCACACGGTTAAATACTTGGTAGGGTGCGGCATCACTTTAAATGCAGTCCATCCTTAGTCACCCGGGCGGGCCGCCGGCGGGGGGTCTCTCTCTGCCGGGTCTTTAAAGCAGCACTCTCTTCGATCTCCTCGCCTGGGCGTGAACGCAGCCCAGCAAAAGCTAAGGCAACAGTGGTTCGATTCCACGCGAATTTCGGCAAGTTTCGCTGCAATCCACAGCAACTACATAAGAGGAGTTTGTAAGTCATCGGGGGCGGGGGGGGGGGGCTTCCACATTTCTCAGGACAGTCGCGACGGCCCTGCCCAATCTCTCGCGTGCGCCCAGGCAATCCTCGGCGCAACGCCACCCTCCTCCTCCTCCTCGTCCATCTCCTTCCTTGCCAACAAACCAAGTTATTCGAGGGCCACTCCCAGCTGCTCCAGCCCTAGCCGCATCTACGAGGGGCTACACTTTCCCAGGACGGGCGCCTACCTTACCACAAAGTCTGGTTCCGGCAGCCCAGGTTCCCTCGCCTCGTCGGTTCAGGGAAGAGAGGCGCAAAGGTGGACTGGCTTCCAGGGATTGTCAGAGCCGCTCCGGCCGCCTCTTGCCCCGCCTGAAAGGAGGAGCTAGGCTCGGGTCAGGCTCGGGGGCGTGGGACCTGTTGCCGGACTCGGCTTGGGTCGTGTTTCTCCAAGGCAGCAACGTATCCCAGACGGGGAACTCCTTAGGCTGAGCTTAGGCGGAGTGGCGTTTCCAGGCACCTCTGAGTAATATCCGCACCACGACAAAAGCCTCCTGGGGGGGGGGGGGGCTTTCCCTCTTAAGTAGTTGTTTCCAACTTTTTCTCATAGGCCAGGGGTCCCCAAACTTGGCAACTTTTAAGACTTGTGGACTTCAAGTTTGGAGACCTCTGCCATAGGCACTTCGTTGGTGGACAGGAGGGAGTTGCTGTGGTTACTCAGGAAGTTTATTGGAGACAAAAGCAACCCTTAACTTTTCTTAGAGGTTTAGGTGTTTTTAATCTATCTATACAGGTAGTCCTCGACTTACAACCACAATGGAGCCCCAAATTACTGTTGTTAAGTGAGACATTTGTTTAGTGAGTTTTGCCCCATTTTACCACCTTTCTTCCCTCAGTTAAGTGAATCCACTGCAGTTGATAAGTTAGTAACCTGGTTGTAAAGGGAATCTAGCTTTCCCATTGACTGTCAGAAGGTTGCAAAAGAGGATCACATGACCTCAGGGTACAGCAATGGTCATTAATGTAAACCAGTTGCCAAGCAACTGAATTTTGATCACATGATCATCTGGATGCTACGAAGGTCATAACTGAAAAATGGTCATCGGTGACTTTTCTTAGTGCCGTTGTAACTTTGGTCACTAAATGAAGTGTTGTAAGTCAAGGACTGCTTGTATACCACTAACATGCTGATTCCTGTAGTCTTTAACTCTGAAATGGTACAATACAGGGCAAAACACCTTGAACAAATTGCCTCAAATGGGCTAACTTAAGATAATGGGTCCAAAATCCAGGAGCCTTGATTTCCATGCCACTGAAATTTGGCAAATTTTGTAAAACATTTTATGACATAAATATTAAAGCAGTTTATGACATAAAATGAAGTGTCATGAAGCTTTTCTGTGGTGATGTTTGACTGCTACACAGTTCAACTTGGGCTGTTTTCCAGGCAGCTACCTCTCTGAAGACATCACAATTCTTCCAATGAAAGCTAGTAGTTAGAAGCTCTGTCACTATTGAAGGCATTGAGAAATCTTCTGAAACTATCACCCAGTGGACACAGGTGGTCTAGTAATAAGCTCTGCTAGACAAATCTTTAATCTATTAACCACATTTTCTGGATTTGTATTACACATTGAACCACTAATTTTATTAATATAATACAACAGGCAAAAAGTAGTTAGCCAGTTTGTCATTCATTACATTGTTTTCACTTTTCTTCCTTATCAATTTCTCCTGTACAGAAAAAATAACAGTACTCCTAATTTACACTTGCCAGAAGAATGTTATGCAGCAACTAAAAAGGAGTTTTAGAGTGATCCCTAGCTCTGAAGAGGGAGTAGCAGAATTTCATATAAACTGGAGAACTTTTTCACCAAGGCTGAAATGAGAGAGAATTAACAGAATTAATCTTGGGAAGCCAGTACAGGCCAATAGCAATGCAACCAAGTAACACTGCTGCCCTCTATTGGCCATTTCCAATTCCCAGAGCGTTTTTTCCCCTCAGCTATGAAGGTCAAAGATTGCTCTTGTGAACTAAGAGTATTCAACTTTTTTAATGGAATTTCTAGATAAGAAATTGAATAAAGAAATTAAGTAAAAGCAGAGGAGGTGGTATAAACATTTAAGATAGTGAACATGATTTTTTTTAAATAATCTTCATATTTAATACTAACTGCTAATAGGCTAATAAGATTAAGGTATTTTACATATTCATACAATTGGGATTCACTGAAGTTATGACTCGATTTGAAAGCACACAGTGAAAAGAGACACTTTTCAGGCAACTCACAACAAACCCATGATTGTTCATTCAAGGACCAGTGACCCAACTCTCATTGTGTTTGTTCAGTGCAGTCTTGTAAACATTGTTTTTTTTTAAATCAGGTTTTCACTTAATTTTTATTTTCATTGTAAAGTGTTGTACAGTATTCCCAATTGTACAGTATTCCCAATTCTGTCCTAGCCATAACACAGCTTGGTTTTTTTTTTAATGTGACATACAAACTATAATGTGTTTCAAAGAATAGTCAGGGAGGTTTAAATTGTTGAGAAAGCGGGCTAAAACTGTTGAAGGTTTATTCACCCAGTGTAATTTGAAAGCCACACTGAACTAAAAACTAAAATCACATTTTATCTAGCATGTGGTATGAACATGGTTCATCTGGTTAGTTTATGATCCAGACTGCTATGATAAGACCACAAATTGGGTAAACTGAGTACAGATTAAATGACAAATTACCAGGTTATGTGAATCTGAGCCCAAGTGCCAAATCTGAACTGGAATTTAACTTTTTATTCACTTGCATGTGATAAAAGCTTCCTTTGCATTTGCTTGAATGCACGTCAATCCACCCTTGCAATAGACTCAGTACTCTGGAGATACAACCAGCAAGCACAGCTTTGACTTCTCAGAGTGTGAATTCTGACATTGGACTTAGAATTAACACTTGAAGTCAACTATCAGTGTGGGTACATTTGGATGTAGCCTCCACTATGCCACAACTACGACTCAAAGTATTTAAGAGGAATCTAGATGCTCTAATCTTCTGATTATATCTCTGTGGTTCCCAAGAGGTGCACTCACTTTATTTCATCTTTCACAAGCGACATGATTCACATCAATCACCATAAAGTCATAGCAGGTCAAAAGAAAAAGAGAAATCAATACTGAAGTGCTTTTGATTAAGATTATTTCTTGACTAGTTTTTACTTCATGCCAATGAATACCCACAGCCTTTCAGTCTTTTAATCTGTCATCAGAAATTAAAACTTCACATTGTTAACGAATAAATCAAAGCTTTCATGCTCAGTCTTTACATAATGGGGAAGTGTCAATGTTTACATAGAAGATCCAAATAATTCAGTGGATCTTATTCCCTAGCAAAAATGGAAAAAATATGGTCTAAATGAAATATTTTAAAACATAGACTATAAATAAGAGTGGAAATATTTACTTTAATGCCTAATAATTTATTTTTAAAAATAAATAAGATAAAGGATAAGGAAAAGAGAGGGAAGGGAATGAAAGAAAAAAAACACATTTCTGGATAGGTAGCCATGTTGTTGTTGTTATTATTTTTGCAGTAAATGAAAAATGGAGTTTTCTAAAAGTGCACAAGTTTGTCATTGCATATACCTTTCATGAATTAGAGGTGATCCATCAAAGTTTTTAATAAATATGATAGTCTTCAGTCCTCCCTTTGTTGTGTCTTATCACTCAATTCCTTACAATTGTATTGTAAACTGCAGATTGTGAGTTGCTAGGTCCCTTTAAATGAAATAGTTACCAAGTTATAAAGTGTAGCTACCATTGCCAGACAGTTTTAAATCAGTACATAATATGTTTTATTCATTAAGCCAAGAACTCGGGGCTCTGGGCTATAGAGGTAGATCTTTCATGCAGAAATTTTTGACTCTCATAAAAAAACACAGGTGACTAGAAATAAAATCTCTTCTACAATGTTAACTTCTCTAGATGCCCTTAGATACATATTTGCAATCCCCTATCCTGCAGAAGATTTCTCTATATTGTTATTTAAGGCTCAGTTGTTGACTTAGATCACCAGATGTTCCACCACTTTGTGGAGAAAGCAATACAAGATAAGATTTTCTACACAATATTTTCTATGATAGAAATCAGTTGTACCCATCCACTGCCATTCAGAGGAGGGAAATAAAATTAGCAAATTTTGTTAAATGATGTATAGTATTAAACATGATACAGAAAAATCCCCACAAAATAAGTGGTACTTTTAAAATGAGTGCTTATTTAGCATTCAGCCTGAAATTCAATGTTCAGAGGGAAAAACTGCATATCCTGCCTAGGAGAAATCCAAGAAATAACTAACAACCAGTCAACAACACTTACTTGACATTATTTTTTAACAATTCACATATGATTAATTGCCAAGTAAGATAGTATTTTCTAGACACAGCAGCCATTGGCACAGTTGCCATTGTGAATCAGAATGAGGTGGTCCTTGGCATCTTGAGCTGTCCCTTTATAATCATGGGGGAAACAAAAGGAAAAATATTTACAAATAATTCAGTACTGTAACGGATCAAGGATAACTCCAGGACTAACAATCAGCACGAAGACCATTTCCATGCTGGTGGAACCCACAGTCAGTTTTCTTTCCCTGGCACCACACCCCAGACTCCACACAGCCCTGAGAATTAAGGATTTCCACAGCACGTCAAGACCTTATGGAAGTAATTCCTGAAAGGCTTTGATTTCGGCTATGTGTCATGGTTCTCACTTGCTTGAAAAAGTTGAGAACTGGATGGAAACTGTGGTCTTTATGATTGGGTTTTCTAATCCACTTCTGAAGACTTGAGGAACAAAATATTTCAACAGCAAGGGAATCTATAATCTTCAGTTAAGTTACATTTTGTATAGTTTTGAATCAAGAACTCTATCCTGGAGGCTCAAGGTTCAGGAATAGTTTCCTGGACCACCTAGAGGGATAACAAAAACAGAGATATCATCTCCAGAGCCTAGTTTGTCATTGGCCAGCCTCCAAGCACGGTCCTTCAGAACTCCTCTGGATCTCATTACCAATTCCTGGGCTGCCATGGTATATCTGCAAGAAAATAAACCCTGTAATTACTATTCACATGAAAATGGCAAGAAATCTAACATGATATATTATTATGAAGTAAATATTCATAGGTGCATTGTAATCACCACATCATTTTAATTGCTTGATTTTGAAGGGGGGGGGAGAGAGAATGACTTAAAGTTATCCTCTTGCAATTTTAATATATGTTGATGGTAGATTCAACCAGAAAAGCTGTTAGAAAATATAGAAATAGTCAGATACACTACAATAAAATGGATTGAACTATTTGACCTTCATTCAGGGACATCTGAGTCCAAATCTCTATGATATCATGAAACAAGATACTTCATTCATTTCAGTGAACGACATGGCAAGGTGACAATAGAAGGAACCCTATGTATAGCATAGGTTGGCAAAAATGTGAGCTATGAAAAGCAACCAGTGAATTACATATGTACTTTTACAGAAAGAACTAAAGACTTATAAGCAAATAAATAATTAAAAAATAAATGTTTCCATTCCATATTTGAAAAAGGACTACTCATTTATTAGCCTGTTTGTATATGAAAAGTTGGAAAGAAACTTCTAGATGGAAAAGTTGCCATCATGACTAGGAGAAAAATCTGCCTATTTTTCATCTCAAAAATGCGTTTTCAAAAAGGTACAATTATATCCACGAGATCCTAAGCTATCTGACTAACCTTGAAAATAGAACTGAGTAGAATTTTGACTGAAAGAAATCCTCAACTTATGAATGTAATTAAGCCTGGAATTACAGTCATAAGTCATTGTGGACATTAAGTTGGTTGACACATGACTGACCCAATTTTACACTTTTTGTGGCAGTTTTAAGTGAATGATATGGTTGCTAAGTGAATGCATTTTATCTAATGCTATTTTTTAAACAGAAATTGGAAGTAAATACTAGAAAATAAAACATTAAAAAGATTGAAAATTGAAAATTATGAATATTGAATATTGAAAATTGTGGTCATGTGACCATGGATGATGGAAATGAATGTAAAGATGAGCCAGTTGCCAAACACCCAAAATATAGTCACGTTACTGTTGTGTGTATGTGTGTGTATATGTATGCGCGTGTATATACATGTGTGGCCACTATAACTTCAAAATCAGGTTGTAAGTAGCTTTTGTGGGGTCCATCATAACTTCAAACTGTTGCTAAGTGACTGATCATAAGTAAAGGCTGCTTATATTAAGGGAACATTTCTCCCCTGTTGAATGTTGCAGACTTCAGAAGCCCTCTCTCCCTCCCAATTTTCAGTTAGTGTTCTACTTATAAAAAAAATGTAATTTTGTCCAAGTTTCAAAAACTTAATTGAACACAGTCTCTCAATATGAGACTGGGACTGACAGTAAGTTTCAGAAAGGACCGTTCTACCCAATGAATAGTGTCATCCCCAACACTTGAAAGCAAGAACATTCAGCTCTACTTACCTGCAAGGATCATTGGGTTCATAGCCCATCAATACATCGGTGACCACAGCGGCCACTTCTTGATCACTAGTGACATCCCAGAGGCCATCAGTGCCCAGCACCAGCACATCATCAGGGCAGTGCTCATACTGTGTGAGATCATAAATGTGTACCTGTGGATAAACACAAAGATACAATTTTGTTGCTAGGAATTTGCATTGCAAAAAAAGAGAGATACCTAAGGGATCACTCTCATTACGAACCTGCCAATCAAAAATGGTAGGAATTCCCAGAGGTTTGAACTTGCCAAAAGCATAAATGGGAAGAAAGCACTTGTAAATTTGGAGAAAATGCAACAGATTTGTCCAGCCTTATTGGCTGATTAATAAAAAAAGGGAAAGAAGACATTTTAAGTATATCTTTGTTTGAAGATTCTTAATGGAATATTGATTCTTCTAGGCATACCGCATAAAATGTATTTACAGTGGTACCCCAATACTCCTTGTTAATAGATTCCAGGAGGTGCAATAAGCACCAAAAATGATGACAAACACATTTTTCCCTAAGGAATAGTGTAAATACATTTAATGTGTTCCCAAACCAAAGACAATGTGCGCTTTTAAGGCAATATGTAAAAACAAAGGGTTGTATATAGAGGTTGGCTGCTGGAGTTCGCAGGGATTTGGGACAACTAACTAAGATTCTTTGCAGTTCGGAGAACTCCCAAATCTCACTCCTGGCTGGCCTCACCTACTCTGCCCTGCCCTTCCCAGGAGTCCCCACGTGGCCTGTTTTAGATGCAGGTAACTGCAGGGTGTGTGCAGAGGCTCAGGGAGGGCAAAAAATGGGTCTGCCAAAAGTTCAGGAAGGCCAGAAATGGCCCTATTTCCGGCTTCCAGAGAAGCTCTGGAGCCCAGGGAGGCCATTTTCTCCCTCCTGAAGGCTTGAGGAAAGCCTCCAGAGCCTGAGGAGGGCAAAAATGCCTCACCCCTCCGTGGTGCAGGAGGCCAATTAGACCATGCCCAGCATGGCCATGCCCACCCAGCAACTGGGCAGAGAACCCTTTGCTAAAAATTTTGAAGCCCAACCCTGGTTGTATATTATTACTTTACATGAGAAATAAATCTAAAAATTAATAAATACAGATTAAATAAAATAAAAAATTCACTTTATTTGTACTGATGAGAAGAACAGTTCAAAAATATACAAAGTGACCACAGAAGCTAAGATAAGACCAAAAGGGGATATGCTCCAGGGAAGAGGTACCACATAACTAATGCATGACCCTTTGTTTCGGGTGGAAAGGGGAGTGAATCATGAGGCATCTGACACCGACATGTCTAGCTTGTATGTTGAGTACCAAAGAGGACAAAATTTTCTTATTTAATGCATTGAATACCAAATTCAATGAGTTTCCAAGCAGCTGAGTACCAAGGTATAACTGTGTTTATTTTCAACATTTCTATACTGCTTCCCATTAACAGAAATCCTGAAGTAATTAACAATTAAGTGATGTACTTTGTAACAGAAAGAAAACACAAATATTCCAATATACTCTCCTTAAAACAAATAAAGCGAAAGCTTATCTTTAAGGTTGGGGTGTGTGTGATCTTTTTAGGTCTGTCTGTCAAACCAGGGGTCTATATGTCATGGTATCACCAGACTTGGTGGCAACCAAAGTTCTCAGTCAGATTATCTATTTATGGAGCATTTAAATTTCTTCCACAATTAAGGCTTTAATTTTTTTTGTCCCTGCGTATTTGAGAAGTCTGGGGGCTGAAAAATGCAAATATGGAAGGTGATATTTGTGTGGAGTTGCATTAGTTAAGTTCTATCGTTTTCAAATCATGCCCACCTCCAATTACACACACACACAGACACACACACACACACACACAAGCACATACATATAAATACATACAAGCAACAGGTTTCTTTTTGACTTACAACCACAATTGAGCCCAAAATTTCAGTTGCTAAGCGAAACACTTATTAAGTGAGTTTTGCTCCATTTCACAATCTTTATTGCCACAGTTGTTAAGTGAATAATAGCTGTTAAGTGTCAGGATTCCGGCAGTTACTCCAATTAAATCATGAGCCTCGAGCCACACTCCCAAAACTAAAGAGGATTTTTTTAAAGTTATCATTCTATGTTCAGCACTAACCTGGACGTAGCCAACTCTGAGATATGTAATTCACTGTCACCCATGATCCTGCTTCCCCCCCACTCCTCTGGGTGTATCATCCAATGAAAAACGTCCATAGCCAAGAGTCATCAATCATGCTCTCCAATTAGATTTTTGCGGGGCAGAAGCTTCAGTCATCTAATCAGTGTTTGAAGAAAATATGAATGGAATGTACTTTTGATTTCACTCTGCCGTCTGCTCTTTGAAATTCCCCCCTCTTTCTGTTTTGGGATGAGCAGAGGGTCTGGCGGGGAGGTGCTCACTGCCCGCCAGGGCCGCACCAGAGCCGTGAGGGCTGGGTAGACCCGTGAAAGCGAGCCGCGGGTGCGTGCGTGCCTCCTCCTGCCCCTCATTTCCAAATCTCGCCCGGAGGAGTCGGTTGGAAGCGGCGTGGCTAGGCTGGTCTTGGAGGTGCTCGGTGCAGGTTCCTCCAAAGGCGGGAAGGACGGGCTGGTGGGCACTAACCTCGGTCGTTCTCCCTGCGTCAGACTAAGGGTGGTGGCTATTTCTGCTGCGAGCGGCTCGGACCCGCTGCTGCTGCTCCGCAGCCACCCGCCTGGCCTTTCTTTGAGGTGGAAGAGCTCACTGGGCTGAAGGGACCGGTGTGTCAGAGGCACGCAGTGTAGGGAGGTCGGGGAGGAACCGAAGAGGCCCCGGGAGATTAGCCTCCCCACGTGGGGTTGGGCTGCCCTCTGGGGCAGGGGAGGCTTTGTTTAATAATTTGCTTTACCTTCGAAAGCGAAGGGAAGATGGGAGCGCCTGAAGCCAAGTGTCTCCTCAGGGCTCCAGTTGCAGGGAGGAACCCTGACTGGTCGCACATGGCTGTGCCAAACGCCACGGCGTTACTTTAATGCTGCGGCAGCAAGGGAGAAGGGGCAGCAAGGGAGAAGGGAAAGCAACAGTGGCCTGAACCCGAAGGTCTCCCGAACATCCAAGCTGTCTCCGCCCACCCACCCACCTGAGGATGCAAGGGGGGGAATTAAGTCACCCCCGAAAAGACGGCCTACTCGTTTTTTCGAGGGTCAAAAAAAAAATAAGGCCCAGCCTTATGAGAGAAACACGGTAGTAACATGGTTGTTAACTGAATCTGGTTTCCCCATTGATTTGCCTTATCAGAAGATCGTAAAAGGTGACCACATGACCTCAGGAACACTGCACCTGTCATGAGTTGCCAAGCATCTGAACGTTGAACATGTGACTGTGAGGATCCTACAATGGTTGTAAGTCTGAAAAATGATCACAAGTCCTTTTTATCATTGCCGTTGTAACTTCAATCAATCACTAAACGAATAGGTGCAAGTTGAGGACTACCAGTATATCTCAAGGATCAGATCATTAGTTTTGTTGTGCTCACCTCTGGAGTGCAAGATAAGAAAGGTTTAATGTGGATGTTGGAGTTGCAAACTTTGAGATCATGGTCTCCTAAGCCTCGAGTTACCCCAATAGTTGCCATCATTCGAGCCTAGTTAGAAAAACAAGTAGCCGGTAAACATTTGATGCAATACGATTTATTCAATTCCACATTGCTAGAAACAAGATTTGTTAGTGCAAAACATTGGAAGACAAGATATTTTTCACAGAATTACTAGTATTTAAAAGTCTGAAAAGTTGCTCTATCTAAAAAAATCAAAGCATCAAAAAACATTAAGAATCACAATAGAAGAAAAAAATGTTTTCAAATTGGGTCACCAAATATTTACTTTATTAAAAATGTTTTTCTTAAGCAACTACTTTCAGCTGTATAAAAGTCATTTTGAAAAACAATATTAAAAATGGATATTTAAAGTTTCATATTAACTTTTTAAAGACAAAATTGTATTTGTATTCAAATGTATACTTTCCTTTTATTTTTCTTCTTCATATTTTTATTTTTAAGTTGTTCATTTTCCCTTGTTTTTTTCTTCATAAAATAAAAAAATGCAAACAATCCAAATGCTAAATGCATCTATTCATGTTTCCCCCAAAATAAGACCAGGTATTGTATTAACTTTTGCTCCAAATGACGCATTATGGCTCATTTTCCACTTAGATCTTATTTTCAGGGAAATATGGTACTAAATGTATCCGTCTGGCTGACAATCTTAACTGGGGCTTTTGGGGGATGGGTTTATATTACGAGCATCCTGAAAAATCATGCTAGTGCTTATTTTCCAGTTGGCTCTTATTTTCGGGAAAATAGGGTATTTGGTATCAAAACATTAAGCACATTTAAAAAAAAGCTGTTGACTCTAAAATTGTAACATAAAACTGGCGGTTATTTAAGTGATAAAGATTTGCAGAATCTGGTTCCAATTCTATTATCCCTCAACCAAACCTCCCTCCACCTCATGCTTGTTTAATCCTAAATTGTCTCTATTCACTGGAAACCAATAGCTCCCCCAAAACTCTCACATTGGTTTTAGCTCTTACTTTTTTACCCTCTCCATATATAAGTGGAAACTTCAGGTCATCTTCTTCTATCCTTTTATATGCCCTAGTTTGAAAAGGAAACACATACAAAATAAGGCCATGTTGAAAATTACCATCACCTCAGATATGTTAGATTTATAAAACTACCAAGTGCTGAAGAAGAAAATGTCCTGGTGAATCTCTTCTATTCATAGTTAGAAAAAAAGATTGAGGTCAGCAGTATTTCATTTATGTAATTTCCCTAATATGTGCCCATGTAAACACTCAATGCGGATTTACAAAGAAGAATCCTTGCAACAGAAATGAGATGCTACCGAAAGATCCTTGGCATCCACTACACAGACCATGTGACAAATGAAGAGGTCCTAAATAAAATACAACAGGCAATAGGACCACACGACAACCTTCTTACTGTCGTCAAGAAACGGAAATTGAGATGGTACGGACACGTGTCTCGCTCTACTGGCCTCGCAAAGACCATCATGCAAGGGACGGTAAGAGGAAGCCGCAAACGGGGAAGACAACGAAGGAGATGGGAGGATGATATCCATGATTGGACAGGCTTGAACCTGGCAGCATCCCAGAGAGCAGTGGAGGACAGAGACGGATGGAGAAGCGTGGTGGTTAAATCTTCGCAGGCGCCCCAACGACCTCAAAAGAGGTCACGGGATAGGTGCTAGGTGCTAAACACATATAAAGGTAGTTCTTGATTAGCAACTGTTCAAAGTTATGATGGACTTCCCCAGACCTTACAAGCTTATTTCAAAGTTCCAGAAATCACATGTAATGCCTCCCCCCATGGTCACATGATTGCATTTTGGGCACATGCAAACCTTTTGCAATGTCCATGGTCACATGACCATGATTTCTGGGTGACTTTTGCTAGTTACTGGCATTTACTTCCAGCAAAAACTGTCTGTTGGGTATTATGGATTTGTTTAATGACTGCAGCACTCAATGAAAATAGCACTGATTTAACAAGCTGCTGTAAAAAAGATGACCTGCTTAATGACTGCCAAGACATTACCATAATTCCAGGGTCAATTATGCTTATAAATCAAGGACTACTTGTATGCTTCTTTCCTCCTGCAGTTTTCTTAATGAAACATTTAAATCTCTCTCTCTCTCTCTCTCTCTCCTCCCCCCCCCCAGTCTTCCTTTGTATCTAACCTTAGTTTCATGACAGAAAGGAAGCGGGGGGGGGGGGGGAGGGGCATGGAACATCCGAATGGCTTATGATGATAGAAACAAATTATCTTAATATCATGACTGATATTAAGAATCAGCATGCTTTATTTCAAATAAAAAGAAAAGTTACCAGCCGTTCATATTTTGGTCCCTATATAACATCTTCTTTCCCACTTCCTTCTGTTGGATCCTTCGGGGAAACTCAAAGTAAGTAAACTCATTTCCCAGTAATTCAGGCCTCAAATAGCCCTATGAGAGAAAAGAAAAAACTCAAAGTCGAGAAAATCTTTGGAGCTTTTCCATCAAAATAACAGTAACCCAAGCTGGCTTCATATTCCAGAGTCCTCATAAAGGCCGCACTCAATAATAGAATCCCAGAAGGGAACAATATAGTAATATAGTCAAGACCGGGACAATGCAACTGTCTTAATACTGAGGTGTTAAAATTTACTTAATGTCCCAATCTTTTTTCTTTTTGTACTGAACTACTATATAGTGTCCATGTCTAGATGAAAATGGAAAATCAAAGCATTCATTCTTCATCTAAATACAAGCTAAAGCATGAATAGCTGAATCTGTCTCATGCTCAAATGGGTCATCAGACCATTTTCAGACTAAAGTAGAAACAAAAATTGAAACTAATAAGACAAATTTTATAGGAAAGAGTGGCTTACACAAATATTTGGCATTGAAGGCAACAAGATTTCAGGTCTGTAATCCAGGTCCTGTTCTCTGCTCAGTCTGCTGTCATTTTACTACAAATTCCAATTATGGGAATGTCCCTATCACGTGCATCATCTCTACATGGACATCTACCTACGTACTGGCTACCTATATGGAAGAGATCCCTACAATTCAAATACAGGTTTGAAGTTGCTCTTGCTCTAGCTATTTCCTAGATTGGTCTAGTCTTCAGAGCTGGTTCCATCCTTTCCTGCCAATATCACCAAAGAGGCAATTCGGCTAGCAATGGAAGGCCCAAAAGAAGTAATTAAATCCAATAGTCAGGTAAGAATAGAGCCCAGAGCCAAAAGAGAAAGATTAGGAAACATTGGCTCAATCAGATCCTAAACACACAACTTTTAAGGAGGCAAATTTTACCCCACCTCTCCTGATGAGTCTGACCAAAAAAAAAGTGCAAAGGGAGAACTAGGCCACATTAAAAAAAAATCCCTTATGCACCTTAAGAAGAGTAGCAGTTGAGGAGTGTGGCATTGGGAAAATAAATGCAGGGCAGTGTGGTTTTGGTTTTCTGCTACAAAAAAACACTGCTACTGAAAATTACAACAGGCTTTGCTTTTTCAAGAACCTGGATCACATTCATAAGGCAATACAGACTATCAGCCTGGCACAACAAATGATTTAAGCCATAAAGGATTTTGGCAGAAAGTGAACTGCTTTAGCCTAGAGCAAAAATGCAAGATGGGCTCCCTGCTACTCAGTATCTTTACCCAGCCAGCTGAAGAGGATCCCTTATTCAAAACTATTTTCTCTTTTCCAAGGCTCTTGGAAGCCATTTGAACAGAACAGCAGATAAGATTCAGTCTGGTATTTTGCCAAAGAGATAAGAGTTGAAGGCTCAAAATATGGGCCAACAACACCTTAAGGCTGTTCACACTTCATAGATTTTTGCTTGACTGTAAATTATCTTTCATCCCGGGAAGTACATGTATAATGTTGTGCATGAATGAATCCATCTCACTGAACTACAAGGCAATAACTGTTACATGCAGACGGGCTTTTTTAAAAAACCTAAAAACTGTTCCCTAGAGAGAAAAGGAAATGTGTGTGTATGACTAGGCTGCTTTTCTTACAATTAGTACCTCTGCCCTCTATCACTTCTCACTTTCAGATTAGCTGTTTTTCTCTTGAAAATATAGTCACAAGGTTTTAAAATACCATACATCAACATTCCATTTCACTACTATGAAAGTGAGAACAGGTAGTAGTTTACAGTAGACAAGCTAGAGGAACCCTAGATAGTTCTTGAATCTTCCTCTGGGGCCTACCCTTTCTTTTTCTACATTGTTAAATGTATTTATGAATTATATGTAGGCAGGCAAAGCATGCCATTATTTTTACTGAACAGATTTTAAAGCAATTTGGAGATCACTATTCTGACAAAGGCAAGAACTCACTCTACTGGGCACTCTGGCCAAACGAGAAATTTGGAATAAATATGAATTCCAAATTTAAGTCAGTGTTGACCCCTTTACTGCCTGGACAAGTCAGGCAACATTTTGAAAGTGGTTTACAACTGCCTCCTTCCCAGGGCTGAGAGAGTAGCTTAAGGTCATACAGCTGGCTTTGTGATTCAGGTGGGATTAGAACTCAGAGCTTCCCCATTTTTCCCCTTGACCATTAACATCAAACCAGCTACCTTTGTGAGTGCCACTGGAATGTAAAAATTGGGAGGGAGAATTTAACCTTTTTCCCTGTGTGATGTCAGAAATGGACTTTCCTGATGTTATAGGTAAATAGGATTTCCTCCAGGGCAATATGTATATATTTGCAGGGGAAATGTCCATCACACTATTCGGACGCTGCTTGGACTTCTCCTAATTGCATTTTTTTAAAAAAAGTATTAATATTTCAAAAACATTGTTTTTAGTTCATCTCTGTCTGTCATACCCTCATTAAGAGAGTTAGAAATGTGGAAATAAGGTAGATAATAGTATATGAATATATTACATGTATATTAACTGTAGTAGCAAGACAAATAGTACAATCTTCAATTTACTGTAAAATCTTCAAAATTGCTCAGATTGTCCTGGTGTGCCACTATTTAGTAGAGATGCTATTATATGTTTTAAGTATTATTTTTCATATATTTATTTGTTCTCTTAAGTGCTAGGGTTCAACTGAATCTTCAACATAGGAGAAAAAAGACTGATTAATGTTCTCTTTTTAATTAATTAATTTTTTTAAACAATTGTAATACAATTAATCAGTGTTTTTTCAGTATTGGCAAATGTAAGATGCATGGATGTCAGTCAACTCCCAGAATTCTCAGCTGACTGAGGAATTCTGGGAATTGAAGTCCATACATCTTAAAGTTGCCAGTGCTGAGACACACCACTTTATAACAATTACAATTCAGCTTCCACATCTCAACTATTTCTTCAGAGTATTCTGAGATCAGCAGAATCATGAGTTTCTAGAATTCTATTTCAAAACTTAGCTTTCTTTTTGCAATCAAATGTCACACAACAATATCTTATTATGGGCATCCATGGGGAAGCAAGGAGGAGCAAAAGTAATAAATACACACATAACTTTATCCCACAAACTTATGCACTTGGGTCATAACTTATACATAAGACTCAGGTACTTAATTGCAGCTTTTACATAATGATATCATTGAGTATATGTCATTATTTTGAATTCACTGAAGTTTGCTGTAGTTGCTGCTAATTCTTATACATCAGGGGTGTTAAACCCGATTACATCGTGGGCTCTATCATGTATCAGGATTGTTTTTGCCTTTGTGGGACCACGGTGGCCATGGTCTGCATGGGCCATATCTGGCCCGCGGGCTGTGTGTTTGATACCCCTGTTATACATTATACATTACAACCCTTATATGTTATAAGGTTGTAACAACATAGCTCTGGTCTTAAACATCTGCTCATTAAGGAAAATAAATACCAGATGCAAATTGATAGTAATTGAGAGTATTTTTTTTTACTATTTACAATAAATCCAGCCATATCATATTCCAGATGGAAACTGAAAATTCCCTAAGCTTCTAAGATGCTAGATAATGTTGCATAAAACATAGATGTATTAACCATGAGCAAAAGAAAAAAGTTTTGCATTTATTGGGGTTTTTTCAATTTAGGTTTGCCCTGCAAACCTTATTTCAGTTAACTACTATAAACTCTGATGATCCTGTTTGTACAGAATTAGTTTCTCAAGGATATACCTGGCAAGGTTGTTCTTGTTGGTGGTGATAGAGTAAATATATATCAGATAGAAAGAAAGTTCTTCCTTACTAAAAACTGTAGCCTTTGCCTCTCTGTCTCTGGAGTAAACTCCCGGGACATTGGAATGATTTCCCCATTACGGATGACAATGGCCCTGTAATGAAACATGCAATGATGACATTAGAGAGAAAGAGAGAGAAAGAGATGGCAGAGGAAGTGCAAGCAGCAGATACACAAGAGGGTAAAGAAAGGCAGCGTTAGGTAAGCACCATCATTACCACATGGAGAGAGAACCTCTGGGAAGGACATGGAATCTGGGAAAATAATGGCCAGGGATCTACATTTCCAGATGCTCTAAGGTTTCCTTGTCTGTTTCTTGTTGATGGAAGAGGATAATATTATATTACACCTGAAAGCCCAGAAATCTATTGATGAAAGTTTCCTTCTTTTTCTGGAAGAAATCGTTTGCTAGGGCTTCGCTCTATTATATTTCGATATTTTAAAAGTTTCCCTGCCATATCCTAATGACCCAAAATAGATTAAAATATTTTATTGTATGCCTCAAATCATTCTACTGTATAAGCAAGTTGAATGATTTGCTGAACTCCTTTCAATGAGGTTCATGAATAAGTGGAGATATAAACATGTCATTCTAGTAGTCGCATGCTTGTGCAGGGAAAAGGGGAAGTGGGTGGATTGGACCTTCAGGCATAGTTATTAAAGATTATTCTCCCCACATAGCATAGGCTCTGGTTCATATTGCTATAAGATGCTAGCTTAGAAACTAAAAATGTCAAGGAAATGCTAGATAGCCTTTTTCTTTAACATTCCATAACAATTGGGTTAATGTCAATTCCTAAGTGTGACTCAAGAACATCCAGAGAAAGAACACTGACATGGCATAATGAAAAGGAGCAGCCATAAAGACATATTTAGATGTCCTTATATTCCACAGTAACAATTAAGCCAAATTACTAAGCAATGTTAGTTACCTGCTCTGAGAGGAAAGGTGTTCCTTGTTCAGACAGATAAGGAAACAAAGGAGAAAAATCAGTCTAAGAAACTATGGTTCAGAAATGGTGCTGAAAGGATGTAGGGGATCATGAGAAGAAAAGTACGGCCAGAATAATGGGTCACATCATCCAAACCCAAGTGCTTGGATATTCTGATCAAAATATAACGTAAAATATGGATTATCCATACACACACACACACACACACACACACACGGGTTTTATTTTCATCTTTTGGCAATATTACATATGGAATCTGACACTAAAACGATCGCTAAGCCCTGTGCTCATGTATAAACCATTCTTTACAAACTGCAATTATCTCTCAAGACATAATGACTAAGCAAAAACAATTAAAAACACAATTATGGCTTCACACGATTCCTGTTACAGAATTTTACTGTGCTTCTTGGGTTGGAAGTCTTCATCTTAAACTACCAAATATTTCCATATTTGATTATGACATTTAATGTTTATTCAAACATTAAAACAAATTCTAATTGATTATTCTGACTTGATAAAAAAGTTGATCTCACTGAAATCTTGAAAAAATAATTTGTCAAAAGTATGTGTACTGCTTCCCATTAGTAGAAGCTCTCCCCATTTCAATTACCACAATGAGAAATAATACCAGTGTATTTTTCTCTACCTTGTTATCCACATTTGTAGCCTTCATCAAATGATCCTTTACTTGTAACCTCCATCATCCCCAGATAGAAATGTATACAATACACCTGGGGTTTATCATCTTGGCACACAGAAGATATGAATTTGGGTGCAAAATAGGAGACTCAATGAGGAAATTGAGCATCTATTAATTAATTCCAAAACTATTCCAGAATCCTTAATCCTTAGCATCAGTACTTCATTTTGATTAATAATCCAGTAAAATTTATTTTACTGACAAATTCTAAATGTTTTAAATCAATAAAAGTTATTTAACAAGCACTTAAATTATTATTTGATGAGAACCTAAACATGATGATACTCTACATTTAGGACTGAATCACAAAAAGCAATTAAAACAATAGGCACTGAATCAAGGCAGAAACTACAATAAAGACTAAAATAATGATTACTCTTTAATCATCCATACTTTTCAAGGGGTCCCAACAATAGAAAGGGAAATAGAATGACTCCCCTATCTGAGGGGAGAACTAAAGAACTAAGCATACAAATTTTAATATAATTTGTAACTCCAAATGAATAATCACAATTCAAAATTGAATTTCCCTCTTGCAATGTTTACAATCTACCTCAGGATATGTTGCAAGAGCATATTTATATTTATCAATATTTAATTTTTCCACCTTAATATTCAGATCACAAAATATAAATTAAAATTCATTGCTGTCTAATTTGCTTGGGATCCACAACTGTGTCATACCCAGATCTTAAGTGAGCTCCATCACTGATACTACCACATTATCTTTTGAACATGAGTCAGTTGACTCTTTGGTTGATAATAGGTACAGTCCTTGATTCTGATAAGTTTTGTCCAACTTTTCTTACTATTGACAGTGATGGCCTCTATTCAGCACAAGTTTTATTAATTTATTATATCCATAGCTCACTTTTTAAATATAATATTCAAGGCAGCTATTGGATTCCTAATGGTTTCTTATCCACATATTGATCAGACTTAGTTCTGTTTAGCTTTATAGCATTATAGCAACATCACAGTGTCAGACCATTTCCTGAAAGCAAAATTTGAACTTCTGATCCTGGACAGCATTACTAACAACACAGCATCATATATCTGTCTATATCTTCTTGGATTAATCCCTTGACAAAAATTTTGGATTAATCTTGACAAAAATTTTGGAAGTTTCTTACCACTGCCTCCTTTCTAAGGTTGAGAGGAAATGACTGGCCCAAAGTTACCCAGCTGGCTTCATGTCTAAGGCAAATTGAGAACTTAGTCTCTCAGTTTCTAGCCTGATGCCTTAACTACTACACCAAACCAGCTCTCATTAGTTATATACCTGTCACTAATATACACTCTCTTAAAGACTGATGTGGTGGTATTTATGGTGAATGAACAGAAGGAAGACAAATATTTTAACTGTTGTTAAAATTATTGTGCAAATTACAGGTAAAACCTTAAAAATAATTCATTTTAAGCAGAAGGACTCTGACTAAATGCTACCTGGCAGTTAAAAATGTCTTTTTTTTTTTCAACAGATACATGTTTTGGACAGTTCTAATTTGGCAGGGATCCAAAACATTCTCCAGCCCACTTACCTACTATCACCAGCATTGGCCACATAAAACTTCCCCAGAAGATAAACCACAGTCAGTGCACAGCAGCCTCCTGTTGCCTGTCTAGTTACCCGTTCTTGCTCAATTTGATGGTCCTGAAAAGACAGAAAAACAAAAGCAGTTACAGAAACAAGATAGTCATTTAGACATTACCTTCAAATTGTACAATTACAACTTTATGCATTGACAAATTCTTGTTTTGTACATCAAAAGTCGATCTTAAATGGAGAAATGATATTGAAACAAAGGCTGTGTTTTCATTATGCTATAACAGGATTTGATTTATCTTGAATCATTTACCCCAAATAAGGTCATTCTTTGTTAGAGCAGAGGCCCTTAATCACACTCAGTAGCCCTGTTTTGTGCTTATTAAACAGTTTCAATTATGGCTTTGTATTATTTCCAAAATTGGGCAAACGGTTAATATAGTAGGCAACTAAGCAGCCATTAATCCTCCAGGAAAATAAAATGATATGCAAAACAGTTAAAAATAGGAACTGTTCCTGTAGCAACATTTCCAACATTCCTTTTTTTCCTTCCATACAATGACTTAAAATAAAGAGGACACCCCATATTATGGGTGGCTATGTTTTGCCATCATTTGTAATGTATTTTTCAGGTTCACGCCTTTAGAGTAATGGTTAATCTGTGACTATCCCTGTCTGTTTGTCAAAGGTCTAAATTAATTGCTAACTTAATCTTTTGTCTATTAAGACTTACCTGGTCTGAAATATGTGAAAGAAGGGAGAAAATACTAATCAAAAGAAAGGTAATTAGCAAGCACAGTTCAAATATCTGAGGAAACAAACAAAAACCCAACGCTAGTAAATCTCGCCATATAATTTTATGACAAGATAAGGAATCACCAATAACACTTTCAGTACTTGAACTAAATTACAGGTTGCACAATTCTTCGGGCAAGCCATGACAACTAAACTGGTACAGTATATGAATGCTATATGTTGACAATGTGCCTTTATTTGTGTTTTATTCCCCTGAGCAGCCTCAAAGACAAGATCTCAAGCTGAGTTACAGAAAAACAGAACAGGCTCTACTCAGGAACTATAACTAGGTAAGCAAATACCTAGTCAGCCAAAAATAATTATATGTCACCATGTCAGCATCTTAACTGCAAAAGGAAGTGAATGCATATTCTGGGTAGAAGACAGCCAGGCAGGATTGAAAACACATCCCTGACCTCCAATTTATATGCCATGCCAGTGACTATGGGGACTGTGTGTGTTAATATAAAACTGTTACTAGTTTAACTGAGTTTATTTGATTCTGAGGATTAGATCTAGCATATCCTTCATCAGTTTAAATCTATGAGACAGTCAACATCATAAATAACATACACAAGGTCCTTTGCCTGCTTGCAAGGTCAAGCAGATTTTGTTTGTTTGTTTACCCTGGCTCTCCTATCTCTGAATGCAACATATCCATTTCACTCCACTTCTGATATAGAATCAGGCATCAATTACAAGGAAGTGCTTCCTCAAACTAAGATAACCACATGCATAGTAACAGCTTACATACATTCTAAAGACTGTGCCAAGCCAGGAAATTGATGGTAATTCTGTACCAGGATCCAATCTGGGCAGGCTACCATGACCAGAGTTTTAGTCTTCCAAGCTTTTGGACTCATGCTGGAGCCCATGGTAATTCTGTACTGTTGTACTAGAAATAGTGTAGGGTCTCCTGCTTGGGTGGGGATTAACTGACCTGCAAGGACCCTTCCAATTCTGTTATTCTGTTCTATTGGAACAGAAAAGCAACCTGCTTTCTCCAGCCTATTTTTGCTCTGTTTACTTACCATCTGCTTGAATGCATTTTCAATGGCTCCCACTACTAAACTTTCACGGGAAACCACCTTTTCCATATGGAAGCGTGGCAAGGCATTGTTTGGGACCTCTGCATCTTCTTCTGCCAGAGAAGTTTTACTTGATTCTGCGAGAACTGTGCTGGGTCCCTTTTGCAGGCAAATTGGAGGAGCAGAGGAATCTTGTAAGATATCCACCAAATCTTGGAGTTGGTCACGAATATGAAAATGAAGCAGTTTGGATGCCATAATTGCAGCTCCACTTCCTGCATGTCCGTCAAACAAACCCCAGTAGTAAAAGTACAGACCTTTTCTGCCCTGCAGAGAGATTGGGAAGAATTATCCTGAAGTAATGCCAAAAGAAAGGAAACTCAAAATTTAAAAAAGTAAAACTGATGAAACTGCACAATGGTGAAATTCTGCAAGCTTTGCAGTTTGAAGCAACATTCAGCACCTTCTCAGCCAAGCGATCAATTTAACCAAACTGCCATCAGTTCAAGGATGTCCTAATTCCTGGACTTTATTTTACTGCAAAGAGAGAGGAAAGGGCAGAAAAGATGATGAAGTAGCAAGGTGATGAATTTTTTTGCCCCTGAGCAATGCAGTAGGTATCTTATTTACCCAATGCCTACAGAGACCATGGGCATTATTATGCCTGCTTTAAAGGCCTTTTAAAAAGCTGATCTTTTAAAGTCCAGCTGCAATAATTCCTGTGACTATGGTGAATGAGAAAGTTTATGGAACACACTGCTTCACAATTCCCCTTTATCAAGTAAGCAATGGTTGCCAATTCAGGTGAGATCTGTGAAGCAACAACTATTTTGTATGACCATTGCTATTAATCAGCAAGTGGGAATCAAACAGTTCCACTCTCAAGCCAGAATAAGTTCACATAATGTGGTAAACTATGATTTAACTATGATTGAAACTATTAGCTGAGTAAAATCATTATGAAGCCATACCCTGATTTATTTATAAACTGCATTCTGCAGGATCCAATCTGGGTCAGTCAATTACATTCTAACTGCAAAGCCAAAAACTATCAGTTGTAAGTTGCAAAAATTGGGTTCATTCAACACAGTAAACCAAAATCAAACAAACTCCATTACAGATTAAAACCCAGCTGTGGAAGAAGCTCTGGTCAACCAGTCGCTCACCACTCACTTCTGAATCTCCAGAGATTCCCTTGTGGCCTGGGTTATTTCTCAGGGTGTTTCTTTTTTCCACAAAGACAGCTTCACAACAGGCTTGATCCTCATTATGCTGGCTCTTACCAGCATTTATCACCCTGTTCAGGAAAGAAAGAAACAGACCATCATAGTGTGGGTT
This sequence comes from Hydrophis major, assembly GCA_033807585.1. Taxonomy (NCBI): domain Eukaryota; kingdom Metazoa; phylum Chordata; class Lepidosauria; order Squamata; family Elapidae; genus Hydrophis; species Hydrophis major. The sequence continues at coordinate 216,477,386 of CM066330.1, forward strand.
TAAGGATAGGGGTTTGATTTGATTGGCCAGATCTATCTCAGATTCATCTTGCACAAAGAGGGACCATAAATGGGGACAAATGATTCAATTGCTGCTGTTTTTAGCAAACAGAAGCAATTTGAGGAAGGACCTGGCATAGGGTTTTTTTTTAAACCTAAAAACCAGCCCTGTTGAGCTAGGTGGGTTCATTTTACCTTCGGTCAATGAATGGTTTCTGGTACCTGATTGACCAGCATAGGACCATGAGAAGGGATGCTCTAAAACTATTTCATCAAGCTTATTAACCTCACACTGCCTTCTTTGTTATCCAAACAGAACTCCTGGTTTTAAGAGTTGTTCAGGCCCTTGGAGGCAACCATTTATTTCTGGTGAAAGAACTTGATAAAGGACCTCAAAGCCAGCAAATCCCCAAGCACAAAAATGCCAGACAAAATGAATTGAAAGTTTCTTTTATCTTTGTTTTTCTTCAGCTTTGCAACTTCACATCATTGCAAAACACAGCTTGGCAGCAGGAAGTTGTAGAAACATAAAACAGGAAACATTGTCCGGGTAGGAATTTGTAACACTACAGTTTGCAAGGCACAAATAGTATATGGTATTATGGACGCAATTGGTTTTGAACTCAGGAGAATTTCCAAACAGATACTTCCTCACCTCTCCCCACCCCCACAGGATGATAGGAAAACTTTCAATAAGCTTCCAAAGATTTTTTAAAAAGCATTAAGAAACTAAGAAGGTAAAATGTAACTATTACAAGTTACAGTCAGTTGCAAGGGGCCTCAGTAAAAAGAAGATCCCTCAACAATCTACCATACAAGCAAAACAACTTGAGAGGGCGAGATATTATAAATACCTCAGATGCATTCTGAGTGACAGATGGGATCATAGTACGGAAATAAAGAGCAAGGCTGAACAGGTGAGAGTAGCTTGTTGAAAAATAAGTAACTAGCTTGCTGTCAAGATTTAAGATTGGAACTTTGTTGGCAGACTGTATGCTGTTATGTCTTGCCAGTTCTTTTGTAGGAGCTGAATCACAAACAGGATAAAAGAAGCGTTTGGAATGTGGATTTATAGATTATAGAATTAGCGTGCAACCAAATGAAGCAGGCAATCCTCCAAAGCTTAGGCAAAGATAGGAAAAGTGTGAATACCAACATGAAAACAAACTAAGATCAGATAATACATAACGGGAAATATCAGCTCAATGAATTCTGCAAGGAAAGCTGCAAAGGAAATGTAGCACTGCATGATGACCAATATCCTGGTGGAAATATCTCTGCATGTGAGTTGGCCAAGTAAATATATTCTTCTTTCAGGTGGTAAAACTGAAGCTACAAATAGCACTGATAGTTTCCAGTAGAGGTGGCACTAAAGCAGAGATCTCCAAACTTAGCAACTTTAAGACTTGTGGACTTCAACTCCCAGAAGTTGAAGTCCACAAGTCTTAAAATTGCCAAGTTTGGGGACCGCTACACAAAAGGAAGAACTAGAGGTTCTTTTTAACTCAGTGACTGGATTGGGAATCAAAGACTTACAGAGTTGAAAGTGACCATTTAGGTCCGGATGTGTCACCCGCTGGACCTGTTTTAGTGAATGGGGGAAAAGTTGTAATACATCATGTGACGTGTTGTTGCGATTTTGACACCCCTGATTTAGGTCAATCTCAACAACCTTAACATATAGGGACTTCAACTCCCAGAATTCCCAAATCTTCAAGTTGCTGAAATTGAGAAATACTGATTTAGGTCATCTACCCCAACTGCCTGCTCACTACAGGAATCCAGACATATACAAGGAGAGACCATCATCTCTCTAGGCCAGGGCTCTGCAACCTGTGGCTCTAGAGCCAGATGCGACTCTTTCAGCCCTCTGCTGCAGCTCCCTGTTGGCTGATCCCACTACTGGGTGGTCCCTCCCCTCCCCTCTCTGTCACTCCTCGCCAGGCCTGAGAAGGTAAGGGTGATGGCAGGGATGGAGATTTGCTCCATATTCCACAGAGGTAACTGGGTGGGAGTGAGTGATGTCAAGTCGGTCAGGCCCACCCAGTCACACCAATTGTTGAATTATTGGCTCCCAGTGTTTTCTTTTCTGTGGGAAACAGGTCCAAATGGCTCTTTGAGTGTTTAAGGTTGCAGACCCCTGCTCTATGCACACGTTTTCACTGTCCAACCATTCTTACAGATAGAAAGCTTTTTCTAAGATTCAATCAGAATCTGCCTTTGTACTTTAAACCCATGATAGTATTCCACATTCTGGGAACAGGTCCTGAACATCTTCTATGCAGCATTCTTTGCCAAAATTCAAACAAAGCATACTATGCCTTGTTGCAGCAATCTGGCCAATGGCACAGGATTTTTTTCTGTATAAATTACTGCATTAAACTGTGTAAAAAAAAATCTACAATTTTAGCAATAATAACCCCAGTTTATGTTAATAAATTCTTCAAGAGGAAAGAGACTTCAGTTTATTGTTATTCATTACTTTGTTAAAAACAAGAAATGAGAAAACCTGCTAACAAACAAACAAAAAAACTTGCAGGAGTAGCAGGAAAACAGATAAGTGGATATTCTCCTAGGTCAAGGAAATTATATTTAGAACTGATATTATTATCTCAGGGCTGAGTTTTACCGGTAGTAACCTTCTTAAAACTAAGACAGACTATCCTATTAAACAAAGGCAAGCTGAAGTCAGGACACACAGCATGAAGTCGTAAGAAAAATGAGATATTAAATAAACTGCAAGTAAAATGCCAATTACCATTTGCAAGTAAAATGAATGGAGAAACAGACAAAAAGTAAAAATCTGTTTATGGTCATCTCAATATTTCTAACAGTACACAATATGAATTCAGCAGCCTTGATTAAAGTACACATGTTCACCATTTTCCTGGCAAGACTTTTGTGTCTTTACCAGCCAGATAACAGTTTCTCAAATTTCCTTGCCAAGAAAAGAAGCATTTGCTCACAAATTAGTTGATAAAAAATAGGACTCTTTCTTACAATAAAACATTAAATTTTCAGACACCCACACAAGGCATGCAATTGCCTTGAATGTCTATTTTTTAAAAAGTAATTTGCTATTTTTGGATCCTCTGCATGTTTGTAGCTTAGCTCCCAACTGCCAGGCCCAGGAACCACCAGAACAGACGGAAGGCCACACTGAAGGTTAGGTGTGTCCAGAGGACATGGGCAAAAGTTTAGATAGTGGCAGCAACTGGGTGATGGAAACTCCACCATTTTTGTGTGTCATGACTGTCAATGTGCCTTTTTGTTTTAAACCATATCCTGCAGACAACTGTGATGGAGGTGACAATGAAGACAAATGCCTTCTCTATTTTTTATTTTTTAATTCAACAATAATACCCCAGGGGGTATTATTATTACTTAAATTTTGTTCGCATACATTGATATAAGGAGGACAGAAATAGGGAAGTATTGCAAGAAAATATTTTTTTCTCTTAACATATTCCATGAGAATTCTGAAATAAGAATACAGTGTAGAAGAAAACCTTAGCTACGTACAGTATACATAACACACTAAATCACTGTTTGCATAATCATGCAACTAAACCCAATTAACCAGGTTTATTTATTTATTGCATTTATATCTCACTAGAATCAAGTTGAGTTTTGGTGGGTTCAAAGAACATAACAACCCATTAACAAAAAATTATGGCCTAGTGTGTTGTGTAAACCGAGTCACTCTCAGAAAACTCAGCTGTGTTGGTCTCACCCATTTATTCAAGCAAATCTACGCTGTCTCACTGCTTTATAGGAAATGCATAAAAGTTGGGTTATTGGTAAACTATAAAGTCTAAGAGTCTTTTTTAAAGAAAAACACCCAATTGCTGAAGCTCTCTGGCTAGTTTACAATATTAATTTTTCACCTAAGATAACTCTTTAAAACTGCAAGAATATCCTAAGGGTGTAACACTGTAAGTGTCATTACCAGATAAATAGTAGACTGTTAGCATTTTCTGTATCTAATGTATCTGTCTGGATTTTTGGGAGCCTACCTCTGACAGCACCAGCATTCTTCCTAGCAAATGTGGATTCTCTCAGTGGCTATGTTTGGAATACTTTCAAGCACAACTACATTTTCTTCAATGTAGTGTACAATCCTCCCTTTATGGTTATGCATATATGTATTGCCAACAATCCTGAAAATTGGGCAAAACATGGCTATCTTAATTGCATATATTATGCAACAGAGACAGCAGGTAGATGTAGTAATCGCCGCTTCTTCTTTAACGAGCAGTAGAAAGAAACCAACGATTTGGACTCTCCATATTATTTTCCCATATAAATTCCCTTGCATCATCTTCAGCTGCGTAAGGTGAGAAAAGGGTTTGAGGAGATCCGATTGGCTGGCTACCCTTAGGAGCTCATCCACCTAACGGCGCGGTTTAACACCCGGCCCTTACCCTCGGAGACCAACGATTTACTAGCTTGCTTAAAAGAGAAATCTCGTAGCAGCTCCGGAGCGGTCCGCATGAATGAATCGGGACCCAACGGGCCCGAAGCAGTGGTTGGAAAACGAACGTCACCCACACAGCTACTTTGCTCTTTCCAGCCCTATTTAAAGAGGGAAGCGAAATCTTCCCTCTTTAAAGCATAGGTTAAAGTTACAGGCTTAACTCTCCCTCGACGTCGGGCATAAAATTAAAACCTCCGCCGAAACGGCCATTCACGCGGGGCAAACAAATTGTCTTGGGATCCGCCGCGCAGAAACGGGCAAACCGGAGCAGGTCGTGACTTAAATCGGTCGCTTATTTTCCCCGTCCCCACCTCATCTCTCCTTAACTCTAATTCGAAAATCAGGCTCGCTTGCTAAGACTGTTGAGTGCACTCTGTGCATGCACTGAGGCACCGTTTTGTCACCTGCTTTCCTTGCGCCGGGCTTAAGCCCTCCACCCCTGCGCCTCCACTCTGGGAAGGCAGTGTCTCCCCCACCCTTTGAGGGGCTCCCTCCCTCCTCCGCCGCCCGCTCTTTGTCGCTTACTCGGCGTAGCCGGTGCTCCAGGGCAGGCGACGGCGACTCTCGCGGGGGCTCTGGACGGTTCTGCCCGTGTGGTCGTCGGCCAGCAGAAGCTCCTCTGGCGTGAGCTGCAGGAAAGACGGCCTCGAGAAGCTGCCGCGGGGACCCTCACGACAGGAGCTGCTCGTGGTGGTAGCGGAGGTGGTGGTGGTAGTGGCGGCGCTAACGCTGGGCCCGGCAGCCTCGGACAGAATAGGCGGGGACGACGCGGTTAAGGCGCTGGCAGCGGGCGAGGCGTGTTGCGGACTGCGGGGGCTTCCTCCGCCTCCCAGACCCCCGACTAGTTGCGCCACCGCTGAGCGAACTCTGCCCAACATGCTGCCGCTCTTGCTGCTGCAGCTGCCGCCGGGCGCCGCGGGCTCGGGGCGGCCAGAGAAGGAGGCGCGCTGGCTGGCTCTGCTCCTGCCTCCTCCTCCTTCTCCTGGGCTCGGGCTGAACTCAGGCGCGTTAGGGAATCTCCGAGAGCCTCCTCCCAACCGCGTCCTCTTCGACGCACCGCGAGCCTCAGGCGCCTTCGGAACCTCCTCCCCAGCTCCCCAGAGGTTTCTCTTCCCACCGAAGCGCTTTAAGGGCCGCGGAGGCGCTCCTTTCCTTGGGGAGTCGTTGTGTTATGCCTGGGGAGTGGGGGTGCTCGCCTCCCGTTGCTGAGGAGTGTCTTGAAAGCTTCCTGTAGGCCTAGTGGTCAGGTTCAGATGTGGGATTCAGCAGGTTCTGACCAGTTCTGGAGAACCGGTAGCAGAAATTTTGAGGAGTTCGGAGAACTGGCAAATACCACACCTCTGACTGCCCCCCCTCCATCTATTCTCTGCCTCCCGAGTCCCAGCTGATTGGCTGGGCCTTCTTTTGTTGCCCTGCACAGGAGAAAGGAGCTGGAAAGCAGGTTAGTGGGGTGGGGAGGGTCTAGGATTTTGCAGTATCCTTCCCCAAGGAGTGAGGTGGGAATGGAGAATTTGCATATCCTTCCCCTGCCATGCCCATCAAGCCACATCCCTCCCACCAAGCAATGCTCACAGAACCTGTGGTAAAAAAAAATTGAATCCCACCACTGGTCAGGTTGTCTTCTAATCTTTCCCACATCTTACAGTTGTTCTTGACAACCACAGCAATGATTTACTTGTTTTACTTCCCAGTGACAACTCTGATTTCTTGGTGGTCTCTCATCCTAGTAGCAGCCAGTCTGATCTTGCTTAATTATTTGATGCCAGTCAAATCCAGCTACACACTGGATGGCTTTGTGATCCTCCCTCCACACTAAATATACTGAGGCTTAAGGTACTTAGGCTCTAAGCCAGTTGTTCTCAACCTCGCCCACTTTAAGCAGGCTGGGGATTTCTGAGAGTTAAAGTCTACACAGCTTTAAATGTCTGAGGATAAGAAACACTGCTCTTCAGGAGCACCTGCACTTTAGGATTTTCACCATATTGCTCCTACAGCTCTGGCTGTGTAACACACCTTGTCCACTTTAGGAAGGTATGCAGCTTTAGAAATAGGCTGTCATTCCTAATATCCCATTGTTTTCTAAATACGTTCCTATTATTTTAAATGATTTTACTGTTCCAGGGGGAAAAAAAAAACATCTTCAGGGAAGAAAAAAAGTTAAAAAGCTTAAAGGGCTGGTGGAGTGAGCTAAATTAAGGGCTTGGAGCTATTCCCCACCACTACCTACTTCCATCACCTGACTTCAGGCTTTTACTTTTTAAATCAGGTCTTCATATACAAATCTTAAGTCACCAAGCAATATTCAATTAAGAGCAATATTCAGTTAAGGCTTATTGATATGTTCAACTCCCAAACAGGTGACTTTCTGGATTTCAGAAAATTGGGGCATGCCCCAGATTTATTTTGTGCTCTTTTCAGAGACCTATTTATCACATGGTGAAAGAAAGTGTAGGTAGACAGTTTGCTTAAAGAACTACATGATCCTGGGAAGATGCAGGCCATGTGGACCCAGCTTTTTAGCTTAGCATGTTCTACGGACGTTGTCATGTGTGTTTAGATCTCAAGCCAGATCCTCAAACAAATCCCCCATTTCCCCAAATGTTTCCATTCAGTATTTCATTGCCAGAATTTCCTGTACATCTCAACTTCTCTGACACAGACTTTCAATTCATAGGCACTTTTGCCAATAAAAACAATGTTTGATGCTAGTATTTATTTCTCAGCCTGCCATATCAATGATTTTTTTTATATTCAAACAAAATTGATGTGGACAGGAAGCTTGGCAGCCAACCAAGTGCTCTTAACACCATATGGCCTGCTCCAGGCCTAAATACATCACTCCACTATAGCCTTATGTTTGGTTTCTACAGGTAGTTCTTGTCTTACAACACAGTTGACCCCAAAATTTCGGTTGCTAAGCAAAACAGTGGTTAAGCAAGTTTGGCCCCATTTTATAACCTTTCTTGCCATAGTTGTTAAGTTAGTAATATAGTTGTAAAGTGAGTCTGGCTTTCCCATTGACTTTGCTTGTAAGAAGGTCACAAAAGGTGATCACATGAGCCCAGGACATGCAATTGTCATAAATATGGGCCAGTGTGCTGACCCAGGGTGGGATACAAAACAAACACAGTCACAGAAAACAGGTGAAGCCCCTTTTATTTCTTCAGTTTGTTTCCAAGCTCCAAATATCTTTGATGGAAGACAAAAAAAAAAAAACTCCCATACAAACAGTTACACAAAGAAGGAAAATAACAACACAAACCAGGCAAGATATAGGCTGGAGGATGTCCATATATAACACACACTGGGAAGGATGCCAAACTCAGAGAGGAACTATAAACTAGAGATATTTACATGCTTTGTTTCCAGCGTTCACCAGTATGCAGGTCCAAATTCTTATTCAGTTGTCACAGCTGCAGCCCATGAAGAGGATCAAGGCGCTCTCCTCCCACGTAGGCCACGTCCCCTAGGATGGATAGGGGATGGGCCTGGGTCCTCCTCTGACTGCTCAGCCGGCCTCTGCCCTTCCCCAGCCTCCGGAGCCACATTTCCACTCCTTGTCAGCTGTTTCCTCCTCTCCCGCAGGGTCAGTCTCCACCAGGGGCTTTTGTCAGTTGTCAAGATCTGAATTTTAATCATGTGACAATGCTGCAAAGATTATAACTGTGAAAAACAGACATGTCACTTTTTTCAGTGCCATTGTGACTTTGGTCAGAGTGGTGCAGTGGAGCTCTCGCCTCACAATCAGGAGGCTGTGAGTTTAATCCTAGGTAGAGGCAGATATTTCTCTCTCTGGGCACAATGAAACTATATCTGCTGAACAAAACTCTGCATTAGCAATAGGAAGGGCATCTGGCCAGTAAACACTCTGCTAGCTCCATTCAGTTGTCCAGATTCCATCCTGCAAAGGATTATGGGGTTGTTAAAAGAAGACGATTGTGACTTTGGACACTAAATGAATGGTTGTAGGTCTAAGACTACCTGTACTGGGGATTCATGTATGAGTGATCTGAATTTTGGCTTTTATGTGGCTTTTATGTGGTCCTTTGCTGGGATTTTTCTTTGTTAGCTTGGTTGTGTCTCTGAGACCAAGGATAATCATGTTTCTTGCATGAATCAGGAAGGAGTCCTTGGGGAATTTAAGGATTAGGCTTAGAAGTATATTTGATCGATCTCAACCATTTTTTTGTATAGAGGCTTCTTCAACAGGAAGCTATGGATCTTGTTCAACACTATTTACCCAAACAAGTGCTCAACAGCCCAAAGTGGCAATGGAGCCTGCCTGATAGCTTGTAACCTTAACAGAAGCATTCCTAAAAGTATCAGTCTCTCTTTTGGCCCTACAACGTTTCCCACATATTATCCCCAAGAGTGAAAGATGTTTAAACTTCTGTACTGATAATTATGCATTAATTCTGCATTATGTCTCCTTATCCCAGTATGACCCAACAGTAACTTCACAGTGTGTATAATCTGCTGTGTTTTGCCACCTTTATGTAAGAGACAAAGTCAGAGGACAAGTACTTTGTGTGATCCAAGGTGTGTGATGGGAGTGCTGGGAGGTGTAGGTTTTTTCCTTATTCTCTGGTCATAAGCCAGGCTTAATTGCAGCCTTGTTTCTGCCAGCATTTGCCCACTTAATAAGCAATTAGTTTCCAAGTGTCTTCGTGCCTGTTACCTCTCTTTTTCAATCTCCGCTTCTCAAGTCTTCCAGCCTAATAGAAAAAATAGACTTCCCCTATTTCACCTTTGGAAACAGTAGGGATGCATTTGGGTTAATCTACTTTATTTTAAGTGTCTCTCTAACTTGAGATGTAGAAACCCTACTTTTCCTTCTTGTTATTGTCTGGGAAACAGCGAGGGCTTAGTTTCTATTTCTTAGTTCCAATCTTTCCTTTCTCTTCCAGGTCAAGTATCTATTCAGCTTCACTTCAGGGCCCAGCTAATTGCACAATCATAGCAGCATCTGTCTCTTCTCCCTCGGGGACCATTTGCTGTCTTAGTGTCTTTCCATATGCTTCCTTATTTCACATGGCAGGAAAAAAAACCTTGATTCAAATGTTGAATTGTCAAATTTAAATGTTGGTTAAATTTAAATGTATGTAATTTCCATATTTTATATAATTTATGCAGTGACACAATTGAAGTTTTTACTTCACCAGTATGCATCATTTGCATAATATAAATTGCTGTTTATATCAACTATACTTACTGCATTATGGAAAGGTCACAAATTCATGCAAATAACATCAGTTATTCAGGCAGACTTTGAAACAATGGACTTGTTATTTTGCAGATGGGGAGTGAGTATAGAGTTGTTCCATTGCCTTGAAATCTATTAAATGTTGACATCTGTTATGTCAACATAACAAGCAATCATTAAGTGGATGCCTGCTAAATTAAGATTTTTCTGTTTTTAAACTTGGATGATGGATGGATGAGAAGGGAAGGAAGCCACTTAGGGAAGTCTAGTGAAATCCTGAAGTTTCTCCCCCCTCCCATTTTACCATGAATATTTTCCCTGCTGGCTGGTATCATGCTGAAAGAAGATGCAGCAAAGACAGTGCAGAAGGCCCATCATCTTGCACATAATTACTTGCATAGCCACAAATTAAGAGGACTAAGTTCACAACAGAATCAGAAATTGAAAGAGAAAATATTATTAATGGTGAGAAGAATTATGCTGATCTGATTTTGTGCTAACTCAAGGATGGCTGAATAATATTTTATCTTGACAGTGGAAAAGACCGGAGGCTGGATAATCAGCCATCAGAAATGCTTTAGTGGATCCTGCACTACGCAGAAGATTGGACTAGATGATCTCTAAGGTATATTCCCAATCAATTGACTCATTGACACAGAACACACAACTGAGTAAAGAAAAGAGTCCAAGCTGCCACAGTTAGTTGCTGTGGGTTTTTTTTTTAAAAAAAAAAGAACAGAAGAGGTATCAAGAAGATAATAAGAGGAGAAAGAATTAAGAATAACATGCATAGAAAGGACCTACAAAGTTGCTAGGTGAAATACTGATGGTCAAGATTCCAGCTATTTCATTTTGTTGCTGCCTCTTCTATGTGTCGAAGAAGTCAAAGAAGGTTTTTGGTGCCAAGGAATCCTTCCCTGCCCTTTTTGCTCCCTCATAGTTTTGCAACCATGAACTTCTCCCAGATCTGCTGACATCTTTCTATCTTCTCTCTGTGTGGTACATTTTAGCTGGAGTAAGCAAAAGTAGTACTTAGAGCTTGAACATCAAATGGAGGGAATGATTCCAAGTCACAGAGATGGGATCTGAAAGAGTAAGGCCATAAGGGTTTCACAGATGAAGGCAGCTGGGCTTGAGAAATGAGCCAAACAAGTTTTTGTTCAGGGGCACCAAGAGGCTCCCAGTTGCAGAAGGAGCACTGATGCCAAGCAAAGACCACTGCTTGCCTGAGGGACACCCCATGCAGTGGGAACTTTTTGCTGCATGATAGAGCAAAGAAGCCTAAGAAGGGGGTAGAAATGAAGCAGTATGCAAATACCCGAACAAAGCTGAATACCATACATGTAAGTACCCACGAAAACTTAAGAAAACAAATATATATATGTAGTACGGTTTTATTCAGATAAATAATTCCATGTCAAGGGCAACTGCAGGGTGTGGTTAAAATAGTTGAAGTGCTGGTCACAATAATGCAAAGGTTTAATTGCATCATTATAGCAACCTTCTTTGACTTCTTCAACCATGCCTGCAGATGCCCCTTCTCCATGAAAACAGGAGAAAGATGTGCTTATAAAGGAGACTATTAACTTGATGGCCAATAAATAACCTCAATCCTCTTGGAATTGAAAAGAATTATGGAAATTGTGGTTGTTCACATTTGGAATGCACCACATTAAAAGAGGCAATTGTACTTTTTTTGTTAAATTTGTTTTGCTTATTTTTTTTCATTATCAACATCCACACACATTTTATGTCTTTATAATAACTTTATATAATTGAAATCCACAAGTCTTAAAGTTGCCAAGGTTGGAGACCCCTGTCCTAGGGGAGGGAACCTAAAAACTTGTTTTTCAAAAAAACCTTACACAATTATTTATTTTGTGCCTAAGCCACTTGGGAAGGACATTTATTCTGAAAGTCCATTAAAAAATATTATCATAAATAAATAAGGTCAGTTCAAAATTATTGTAATAAATAAAAGTACACTTATTTATTTATAATGAAATCTTCATTTTGATCATAAAACAATATTTACCACAATAAGGAATGGAAAGAAACTATAATAGCAAGAATGTGATTTTCTTTCTCAAGATTGCCAATCAATTTGAGTTATTGCCCTTTAGTCACGCTGGCAATGCATTGTTCAATCAATCAAGAATACGAAGGTTGTATAATAGACACTTCATTGGCAGTGCAGACCAGGAAGATGATATATATTTTGTTTCCCAGGAAGCTATGAGCCTTCAGCATTTTGCACTGCTCACGTCCTTGCTGTACTTTCCCAGAACAGAATGAGCTGAACTGACACCTTTCTTGGCTTGAAAATCTGCAAAATGTCCAAAGGAAGATGGCTACTCAGGGTAATAGGAGAAGACTGGTGGTATGTTTTTCAGCCAGATGAATTCCATGCTAGGAATCTTTAGGCAAGGTACTAAAAATTGTCTATATATCAATACCATCGTGAGAGTATACTTGAAAAGTTTTGTACACCTGAGGTCAAAAAGAAACAGAAAAGGTCAGCCAAATTATTATGAGGCTGTAGAATTTGGGGTTTTCTCTCTTAAAAAGAAGACAGAAAGGCCAGAAATACTGCAAATTTAATATGCAAAGAGGGTTTGATCTGCCATTCAGCAATACTGTAACTAACTGCTGGAACTTCCTTTTTTGGTTTTCTTTCACTGCTGAGGTTTCCCATTAAAGGTTCAGCTTTCTCATAGCAAGTTCTTTAAATACCGTTGATATTATTGCCATTTAGTGTAATATTTTTAAGATCAGCAGAAACTCTTAGAAGAACACTTGGATTCCACTAAAGATTGGGGATAATATGTAATTCTGCAATGCAAGCAACTCTGCATAGAAATAATGATATAGAAAATCAAGCTATAGATTTAGACTACAAAAATCAAGAAAACTACTAGATAGCACCAGAGACACACAGAAATCAACTAGTTTTCAAACTTCAGGGTTCTAGGTGTAACTGAAAAAAAATGGGTGAATGTTATTGTTACAGTTTTTCATCCATTATCTCTTTCAAATAAATGTTTCATTGCAACACCAAATACATGCTTGATATACATTTTACAGATCCAAAATATCTTCATGCTCAATATGTGCACTCCATGATATACTTTCTAATGGGAAAAATCACCTTTTCAATACTGCCAAAAGGAATAATAATTCTATAGCAATTATTTCAACCGTCAGTCTGTGCTCCCTTTAGATCCCAAGAAAGAAATACTCAGACTCTATGGTGTAGAGCAAAGTTATCCTTTTACTGGAAAATAAAGTGGAAACTACAGATCCAATTCCGAAACTGAGAAATTGGCGGAAAGAACACACATAAAAAGGAATAGAATTGCTCCCACAAAGTTCAAATGATTCTTCCAATTAAAACTTCTGAATATGATCATGTGGTCATCTCCAGGTGGTGATGAGGCTTCTTGTCAATTGACCTTGACATATTTTGATAAAAGTTTGCAGTTGCACAAAAGAGGACAGAGGCTAGCCAAGAAATGGAAAGTTAAAGAAAAGAATCCCCCCTCCCCTTGCTAACCCAGCAAAGGAATGCAAAACACCTCCAGCCTTCTTTCCCTCCAAGGTCCCCCCTCCCACCGTTGTCATGACAGCCAAAAGAAGTAAAATTTGCATAGCAGCAGAGAAGCAACAGTGGAAGATATCTCGAGGCTGACATGATATTTGTTCAGTTGTCCAGATATTTGCAGGCCAGATCTGGTAGCCCTGATAGAAAAATTGTGCACTAATTGTTTTCATCCAATGTAAACCAACACATAGTTAAGTTTGGATTTGCAATTAAACTCATGTTGTCCACATTTTATAAGGGCAGAATAACTCTTATGTCAAGAATTGTACCTTTGATTCATACCCAAAGTGAGTCTTTTGTAACAGCTAATGGATTATCTCACTGTATCTTTTTGAATACAAGATTCACAAAGAAATCTGAGTTAATCTTCAAGGAAATGCAAGATGAATTCATAGAAAGTTAAACTTATAATGTATTATTAGTTGATGTGTTGATGTGGTGTGTGTATGAACCAAACTAAGAGTAATTTATCTATTGCATCATGGATAAGCAAATCACAGCTTAATATATAGAAAAGGCTCTGTTTGGGTAAAATTTGTTTTCCCCCCATCAAGAGCTGATTTGTGTCTACATGCTTAGCAAAGTAGAATTCCTAATGATCAACACTCTCTTCTAGTCATTTGTCAAAACATTATTTTTTAAAACAACTTTGGATCTGAAACTTGTGGGAAGCTTTAGGTTTCCATGACAATGCTGAGCGCAGCAGAGATAACTGCTGCATTAGCATATTTAAAGGTATGGTTTGTGGTGAAGAGTCAAGGCTGAATTTTATTGGTATAGTTTTTCATTTTATAGCTCTTTCAAATAAATGTTTTATTGCAGTACCAAAATGTGCGCTTGGTATATATTTAGAGGCCCGGAATATCTTCATACACTCACTGATCTGCTTCTTGATGGGAAAAATAACTTTTTCACTACTGCCAAAGGGCTAATAATTCCACAGCAATTATTTCTAAGTAGTGATGGCACTATTTTTCTTCAGTGCTGTTCATTGCTGCAGCTGCTTTAGGAAGTGAAACCATTAAAGTTAGTGTGATTCTTAAAAAAGCTGCATCTTTTTTCAGGCTTAGGTGGAAGCTTGGAAAAGAGACTGCTGTGATGAATAACAGCATGGTGCCGTGCTTGCAGAAGTCAGAAACATTTCTTCTGCTTCATTTTCAAAGAATGAAATTATTCTGAATCATTTTCAAATAAAGTGGGACAGCTGCATAATGCTTGTTCGATGAGGATAGACCTGCCCATCAACAGCCCTGCATGCATTTTCCTCTTGCCGAATATCTCTGAAACTGGTTTGGGGAGACTTTGCTGCACATTATTGCTGTTTTGCTATTGGTATTGTGTTGGGTTGAATATGTATTGAGCACGTAACTTCTGTGGCTGAGTGGGAGTTATATAAGATGACATGATGGGTCCTGATTATACATATACTGAGCATGTTCAGCAAGACATTTCCTGAAACCTCTTGGCTTTGCTGCCTTCTTACTATCTGAATATCATCAGCTGGCAAGAAATTATCTACCAGTCAGGAGACAGAGGTGTTAATAGGATTGGGAAGGTGGTATGTTCTGATAGGTGGTCAACCCCCTCTCTTCTTTTACTGTACATTTTAAGGCAGGAAAAAGTACAAGTAAACCTCCAATTCTATGTAGAAAACTGGCATGGTCCCCTCCAATCCCACAAGCAATCATTTAGTGGTTGGATAATAAGTTCCTGTACAAGGTAGCCATCAGCACATCTGCCCGGCAAAAATGGTGGCATTAGAGAGTGCGTGAGAGCTAAAGAAAAAGGGAGTACATCAGTCTTAAATGGCTAATGCATGCCTTCCTCTATAGATAACCTGACTGTGCCACAGACCGAATACTTAGTCAAGGGTGTCACATTTTATATTTTTTATTTATTTTTTAATCTTGCCTTTTTAATTTTTATAAATCACTCAGGTAATTTTTATAAATCACTTCAAGCTTCAAGGAGAAAAGACAACGTTGACATCTCAACTAGGGACAACTTAACAGCTGAGGCACTCTTGGGATGGGGTTGAGGACATGGTGGAGACAACGTCATGGAGACAGGGTGGAAAATACAGATTACTAGGGATGGTCTTTCAATAGTCAGATGCAAGCCATGGATACAATCACTCTGTTAATTAGATTTTTTTACATCATTTGAAGCATGAAAGTGCCCTGGCATGAAGTTTCTTCAACCACTTAAAATACACTGATCAAAAAAATAAAGGGAACACAAAAATAAGACATCCTAGATCTGAATGAATGAAATATTCTTATTCAATACTTTGTTCATTACATAGTTGAATGTACTGACAACAAAATCACACAAAAATTATCAATGGAAATCAAACTTAGCAACCCATGGAGGTCTGGATTTGGAGTTACACTCAAAATTAAAGTGGAAAAAAAACACTACAGGCTGATCCAACTTTGATGTAATGTCCTTAAAACAAGTCAAAATGAGGCTCTGTAGTGTGTGTGGCCTCCACATGTCTGTATGACCTCCCTACAATGCCTGGGCATACTCCTGATGAGGTGGCGGATGGTCTCCTGAGGGTTCTCCTCCCACATCTGGACTAAAGCATCCCCCAACTCCTGGACAGTATGTGGTGCAACGTGGCATTGGTGGATGGAGCGAGACATGATGTCCCAGATGTGCTCAATTGGATTCTGGTCTGGGGAATGGGCTGGCCAGTCCATAGAATCAATGCCTTCATCTTGCAGGAACTGCTGACACACTCCAGCCACATGAGGTCCAGCATTGTCTTGCACCAGGAAGAACCCAGGGCCAACTGCACCAGCATATGGTCTCACAAGGGGTCTGAGGATCTCATCTCGGTACCTAATGGCAGTCAGGCTACCTCTGGCGAGCACATGGAGAGCTGTGTGCCCCCTAAAGAAATGCCATCCCACATTATTACTGACCCACTGCCAAATTGGTCATGCTGGAGGATGTTGCAGGCAACAGAACATTCTTCACGGCGTCTCCAGACCCTGTCATGTCTGTCACATGTACTCAGTGTGAACCTGCTTTCATCTGTGAAGAGCACAGGGTGCCAGTTGTGAATTTGCCAATCTTGGTGTTCTCTGGCAAATGCCAAATGTCCTGCACGGTGTTGGGCTGTAAGCACAACCCCCACCTGTAGATGTCGGGCCCTCATAACACCCTCATGGAGTCTGTTTCTGATCGTTTGAGCAGCCACATGCACATTTGTGGCCCGCTGGAGGTCATTTTGCAGGGCTCTGGCAGTGCTCCTCCTGTCCTTCCTTGCACAAAGGCGGAGGTAGCAGTCCTGATGCTAGATTGTTGACCTCCTACGGCCTCCTCCACATCTCCTGATGTATTGGCCTGTCTCCTGGTATCACCTCCATGCTCTGGACACTACACTGACAGACACAGCAAACCTTGCCACAGCTCACATTGATGTGCCATCCTGGATGAGCTGCACTACCTGAACCACTTGTGTGGGTTGTAGACTCCATCTCATGCTACCACTAGAGTGAAAGCACCACCAGTATTCAAAAGTGACCAAACCATCAGCCAGAAAGCATAGGAACTGAGAAGTGGTCTGTGGTCACCACCTGCAGAACCACTCCTTTACTGGGGATGTCTTGCTAACTGCCTATGCTTTCCACCTGTTGTCTATTCCATTTGCACAACAGCATGTGAAATTGATTGTCAACCAGTGTTGGTACCTAAGTGGACAGTTTGATTTCACAAAAGTGTGATTGACTTGGAGTTACATTGTGTTGTTTAAGTGTTCCCTTTATTTTTTTGAGCAGTGTAGTTTCCTCATATACTTAAAATCCCCTTGCTAAAAGTCTCTGTGCATGCTTCTTTTGTTACTAATTCAACTGAGCATAGAAAGGATGGGGCGAAAGAGAAGGATGTACTAATGACTGTTCATGTTTGATGTGGCCGAGACTGCTTTTTCTTTAGGCACTAAAAGAGTTAAATCTGTGGTAGTCCAAATAGTTCTTTCTCTATTCTCCAAGTGAATGGTATAATGTGCATATCTTCTGGTTCTTGGAAGAACTAGTAGAATCAAAATGAAAGCTATGCTATTTCCTTGCACTTAAACTGCTGAGGTAAAAGTTCAAAAGTTAGCAATCTTGTTGCTGTCATTTTACCAATTTCCTTTAAAACAGAGGGTGCTTCCCCATGAAGACTCCCATTATCACCACAGGTAACCATTCCACCCTTAATATATATTTCTCCTGGAAAGAAAAATGGAACAAATCATAGGTAATTTACAAGTGGAAGATGATGATATCTGACCGTCTTGTAAAATTATCAGAAAAAAACCCAGGAACTTCAAAACAAATGCCTCATCTGGAAAGATTAGTAGCTGAACGCACACAGTGCAATAAGCTTTATATTCAAATAAATGCAATATAATTTCTGTATTCATAACATGCTATATCCAAACCAATCAAGCACATTAGGGCTTAATATGATAGCCTGACTCACATAATCTAAGAAATGGTTGGGTTCCAGTGACACATTGTGTAAGAAATTACCCAATTGCTTTTAGCCTAGACTAGCATATTGTGCAAAATACAGCCCGTACAAGAGATGCTACAATTACCCCCCCTTTTTTTTTTTTTTTGCAAAGGAAGACTTTTACTTCCAGTCTTGCTATATGCCACCACCTAGTGGCCAGAAGTGTGCTTTTCTGTTACCTGATTTCCTCCCCTTGCTTAAATCCAGATTATGGAGGAGAGAATCTAATATAAGGTAATTTCATACATAAAGAAGACTTAGCTGTTTTCTTTTAAAATTATTGCCTCCATCTACATGTTACTTTTTAAAAACCATTTAAGAGGATCTGTGATAATCCAAACACGGTTCCCCCATAATATGTCCACTTTCTAGTTAAGACCTAATAAATTGTGCGTTTGATTTTTACATTAAAGGCAAGCTGTTACAAGTTTTATCATGGAAATAAGCAGATTTTCAGTAATGTTCTAATCAAGAACAAACAATATTACTATCCTTATTTAAAAAAAACAATTGTGTCATTATAAAGCTTGGGATACAAATAGAACCAATTATTGGCTAAAAAAGTTTGAAGTGCTTGATTAATGGGGTTAAAAAAACTCATTGATAAAGCTGCCTTGAAATGCTGTTTTCAGAAACACTGTAGGGAGGAATGTCATAATAGCCAAAATTAGGAGCCGCCTTAGTGCCTTTTCAAACATAACCTGTTTTATTAAAAGGCATGCCTTTTACCAAACTTTATCAGCATGTAAGCCTTTTAATAATGTGTATTAGACTGATAAATATGCCAAAAGATTCCAGATTTTCTCTGAAGAATGTGTGGATACTACCAAAATTGGCTGTGCTGTCCCAATCAGTCTGTGGGAATTGGATAGTTACTTAGGAATTATGAGCTGTCCCCTTAAGGGAATGCATCATGGTAAATGTAGTTAAAAGATATTCTGGGAAATGTAGTTTGTGTCATGTGGCCACATCTGTAATCCCGATTGGTCACTGTTTTGACCCTTGATGGGTTGGGGGAGTTTTCCTCACTTTTGCCTGAACTCTCTAACTCATGGCAGCTGCTTTCTATCGCTATGAGATGGGTTAGGAAATAGCCATCTTTTACTACAAGGCAGATATGCAAAGGATTGGTTATTAAAGAACTTCGTCACAAATGTGAGTTATGAGGATACCTGATGAACCAAAAAATGTGGTATGTTATGGATGTCTTGTTGAGTTATCTATCTGCATCTGCACAGCTTAAAAATCCACTACTGTGCAGAAGACAGAAAAGTAAAAGATGGTTTTTGTATTCCTGAAGCCCAAGATAAATAAAAGGATTGCTTAATTTGAATTCCTGATGCCAAAAGAGGATTAAAAAATAAAAAGATGATTTAAAATTTGAAGTTCTGAAGCCCATCAGTATAAAGACTGTTAATTTGGATTTGTGATAAAGCAAAGTAATGTTGAAGCCAGGAATGAATGTAGAATGTTAAGCTCTGTGCCTCAGTTTGAACTGCAGGGAGGGGCAAGAATCCCCCCTTCCTTTTTTATGCAAGAGACTTTCCAAATATCCTATGCTCTGGATTTCAAAGGCTATCAAATTTGCCAGGGTTCCTTTGTCTTCGTATCAAGCCAGGAAGGGGCAAATTCCCCCTCCTTTTCTCTTCAGCAAAAGAAGTGCTGTGTCTCAAATTACAACTCCTATCTGAGAAGTGTCAATTTGTAAAACAAAGGGAGAAGCCAGATTTTACCCTGCCCTGCTTCTCCCCAGTTACTACCTACAAACTTTTTTTCAAATGCAGATGAAGCTACAATTCTCAACAGTTGGCGAGGGTTTGCCTTTTTTATTCTCTCTTTCTGTTCCTATGTTCAGCAAGAAGTGACCAATAAAGATACTTTGCATTCCTTATCACCACAGAAATGGCCTGCCATGAGTCAGACCCCTTTGTTTCAAAACTCTATACAAATGCTGAAAGCGTTCCTTTGCTTGAAAAAACCTACAGTGACTTCCTTTTTCCTCCCAAGCAAAGGAATTTGATCTTTTTATCTGTGTAACATATATATATATATATGTATATATATATATATATATATATATATATATATATATATATATATATATATATATATATATATATATATATATATATATATATATATATATATAAAAGCCCGCTTGGCTGCTGGGAGTAATCTCCCCCCCTTTCTCTATCCAACCACAGAGGCTCAAGAAGCCTTGCTATCTCTGCTGACTTATTAATGCTTATTCTCCAGAAAGGGGATTTCCTGAATCTTAAAGCAGCCCACAGCAACTTCTGGAGCTCAAAGAAAAATCTCTGAGTTTTCCAATATGTGTTTGCATTGATAATCCCCTTTTTGAAACTATTGTGGACAATTTAATCAATTTAATTCAAATGTTCCAAGATTAACTGTAACCCAACAGACCTAAGCAAAGCAGCCCACAGCTACATCTAGGGCTCAAGGAGAAATTTCCCAGATTTTAATTTTTTTTACACAGTTTCTCAAATTTGATCAGAGTGTTTATCCAATGACAATCCCTTTTTGCAACTATTGTGGACAATTTAATCAATTTAATTCAAAGGTCCCAAGAGTAACTGCAACCTAACATGGACATAGCAACAGCGTCTGCCAGACCCTCTAGTGCCCTCTTGTGGAGCAAGCCACACTAGCAGGCATATTTCTGCGTTCAGCCCTCAAGTCTTCAGACTTCGCAATGCAACCTCTAGTGCCCCCTTGTGTTGCAAGCTCACATGCACCCTAAAAACAGCCATACTGTGTGCTGTATAAGCATCGCCCAGACTCTGCAGCACCACCTACATGCTCAAGTACTAAATTCAGCAGAAATCCTACCTTCTTGTACTTGCGCAAAGTGCCCCAGTACAAAAAAAAGAATTACACAGAAAACCACTAAAGTTTCTAAAATATTCCCTTTGCCAGTTTAAAGCATGGCAACTTCCTCAGTCATGACAGATGTCTCTGATGTACCAGAAGATCCGAATCCTCCACCCACCCTTGTCATAAACATGGAATCTGGTTCCCAACAACCGCCTTTAGATGTCCAACCCTCTGGAGAAGCCGCAATACCTCAGAAGACCTACAACCTCAGACAGCATAGGAAGCTTACTTCACCCATGGTGACACGCTTCAGAGAGGATTGGGAAAGGCAGTTTCTCCATCATGCAAATGCATGGACGGAGCTGGTCAAGATCTGTGACACCCCCAAAACCAAGTTGCCCCTCAAGAGCCTCTTCCTAATTCAGAAGTAGTTAGAGGAGCATTGCGCACAGTGGAGAGACAGTGAAAGTAAGCTCAAGTACATACAGTTGAACCTGGAAGACCCAGAGCTCCAAGAACACATTCAATGCTTCGAGGAGGCAAACAAAGAACGTGAAAACTGCATCTGGAAAGAGAAAAATTATTTCCAGGCCACGCTCCTTGATGCATTACAAGAGGAGCAAATACCGAGGAAGAAGACCACATCCGACAGAGGCCTTCAATCACAAGCAGCTTCTTCCCACCACTCAAAGAAAGCCTCCTACCTCCATCCCAAATCGACAAGATTGCAGGCAGGTTCTAGTGTCCTGCACCAATTCTCTGCTGCCGGCTCTCACCATCCTTCCAGAGCATCCTCCCATCATAGCAGTGCATCTAAGGTTTACAAAGCAGCAACTTACATTGAATGGGCTGCAGAAGCTAAAGTAGAAGCTGCAGTAGCAGAGGCTGAGCTACGCACCACAGAGGAGGTAGCACAGCAGAAGGCGGCAGTAGCGGCTCAAAAGGCAGAAATGGCCAAAGCCCAGGCCAACCAACAGGCAGATTTGGCCAGAGTTCAGGCCCAATTGGAGTTGGCCGAATGGCAAAGAGATGCCGCAACAAAGATGGCATGGGCCGCAGCATTGTGGAAGATGGCCAACAACACCTCCCTCCAATTCAACCTTGAAGAGTTGGGAAAAGAGAGCCCAGATACATGGGTCAAAGTCTACATGAATGAGCAGCACTTGCTTTGAAACGAGCAGGTGCAACTGCCTCAATTGCCTAGCAGTCTCCTCAACCAGGGAAGCACAGGGATGAGTCTCAACTGTTGTAACTATGTATCATTCATGTGATTGCAACTATGTATCATTGCAACTATATATCATTCAAGCATTGCAACATTGTATCATTCACGTGTAAACATTAGACTTCTGTCTCTTCAGTGATCTTTTCAAGGCACGAACAAGGGACGGGGAGATAAACAACTGTCAATACAGAATGATATCCTAACTGACCTGAACTGTTGTAAATCACACACGTCCTGTTAACCTGGTATCCTAACTGACCTGAATGATTGTAAATCACGCGCATCCTGTTTCACCTGGTATCTTAACTGACCTGAACTATTGTAAATCTTGTATATCCTGTTTGACTTGGGCTCTGAAAAATTTCACCCCCCTTGTGAAAAAGCATAATAAAAGAGTGCGTACCAAGACATTCTGCGCGCGCTCATCCCGAGGAAACCTCGTCTCGTGTCGTTTCTCTCTCCCTCGCTCCCTTTCATGAGCCGCCCATCAGATGCGGGATGGCAGATACCGCATTCTGGTGACCCCGACGTGATTCCCTAAGGGGGATACGCAGCGGCACGCCCATATCTTATTCGCTCAGTGGGAGCATCGCCAGGCCTGGCACATTCATCGGATCTGAAAGACGGTCTCGACTTTCGTAAGTATGGATGGAGGCTTTTCTCAACAGCAGACGCAGCATCTGAAGGAATTGAGAGAGCTAGTCGCTTCTTCTTCTAAATACTCTGCTAATTTAAAGGGCTCTCCTATAAAAAAGAAACCTATTGCTACATTATTGGCTTATGTGTGGCAACATTGTCCCAATTATCCAGAGAAAGGGTCCTTAAAAATTTCCAATTGGCAAAAAATTGGTGAATATCTCCATAATCCTCCTCGTGCACCTATTGGCATTTTGGTCACTTGGAGGAAAATTATGGAGGCTTTAAAAGTCCATTATCAAATAGAAGCAGGGAATGTGTTTGAATCTCCCCCGCCAAGTTATGATAACTTTTCTATCCTTCAACACTCCGCTCCCGATGATCATAAGTCAGTACGGGAGCCTCCCTCCATTCAATCTACTTCCACAAATGTAGAGCCCCGTGTCCTCCACCACCCTCCTGAGGTGGAGGGGGTGTTGTAAAAGCCATTCAACAAGCCGCTTATGAAAGGAAAATGGATGAGGACTCCCTTGCAGCTGCCTCCCTTTATCCTGTCATACAAGTTGGCAATCCCCCAGCTCCTCAGTATACTTCAATGCCGTATAAAATAGTTAAGGAGTTAAAAGCAGCTTGCAAGGAAAATGGTATTCAGTCTCGTTATGTACAGGGTCTTTTAGGATCAATAACCCAACCAGGCGCTGACTTGATAAATGCTGATTGGCGTACATTATTTGCCATGATCCTCACGCCTTCACAATTTTTAGTCTGGGAGTCAGAATTTCTCAAACGTACCGCAGCCGCAGCCGCTAGAGGCTTGCCGGCAAATGTCACTTTAGATATGCTTAACGGTACGGGCACTATGCTTACCATTGCCCAGCAGACTGACACAGACGCGGCTGCTTTCCCTATATTACAGGATTGTGCTTTGGCAGCAGCTCGAAAAGTTGATAATGCGGGATCCATGCCCAAATCTTTCTCTAAGATTATTCAAGGACCTTCTGAGCCTTTTTCCTCCTTTATAAACCGTCTGACAGAAGCCTTAGAGAGACAAATTGATAATGAGGAGGCTTGTAATGAATTAAGTTTAAAACTTGCTTTTGAAAACGCAAACGCTGACTGTCAGAAAGTTTTGCAACCATTAATTAATAAGAAAAATGTTACCTTGGCAGATTATATTACAGCCTGCCGAATCATAGGAACCACATCCCATTCCATGTCTACTCTGGCTACAGCCATTACTGAAGGCATGCAGCAGAACATGGGTTCTCTTCTTCCCATTTCCCAACAAAATAGTCATAAAATGGGTAATTGTTTTAATTGTGGCAAGCCAGGTCACTTTAAGAGACAATGCAGAGCCCCGGGTGGGGGAGCAAATATGTCAAAAAACCAGTTAGCTCACCCAAAAATGCCATGCCCTCGATGCCAAAAGGGCTATCACTGGGCTAATCAGTGCAGAGTCCAAAAGAATGAACAGCAGAATAACCCTGCAATCATTCAAAAACCTTTTTTGAATCAGGGAAACTAGAAATGGGGCAGGCAGCCAGCCCCACAACAAAGGCTGCTGAAACTTGCAACTTTTCTTCTTTCGCTTACGATCTTGTTGCTAATGAAACTGTTACTTATCTTCCTGGTGTCGCTGACTTTCTCTTTGTACATCCTGTTCAGCCTTTTCATATGCCCCCCGATATTCCAGTGCTAGTCTTTCCTGTAAGGGATTTAGCTGAACAAGGTATTCTTGCCTCTCCTTTTTTGCATGACCCCACTGTATTGTCTGATGTCTGTCTGTCTGTACTAGCTAATACAGAAGTTACTATAAATGAGGGGGATGTTGTGGCAAAAATGATTGTGCTCTTAGACCAACAACAAGAGCAACTCTATGCAATTGAAAGACCAATTAGTCAACCGAAACCTACGGTGACATTCTTATTGAATGGTCGATCCTTTCTTGGTCTTTTAGATACTGGAGCGGATATTTCCGTCATCCGAACCGCTGAGTGGCCGGACACCTGGCCTGCAGATGTGGCACCAGCGGTGAGAGGAGTGGGGGGACTCCAGGAGACTCGCATTAGCAGAAACTGGGTAAAAGCCCATTCCCCTGAGTCTCAATGTGTTGCTTATATTAAACCAGCTGTAATTCCTCTGTATACTAATTTGTGGGGAACAGACCTTATGTCACAGTTTAATGCGCAACTTACCCTCCATTAACCATGCTTCGCTTATATTTGACTAACAATAACCCTGTGTGGATTGATCAGTGGCCTCTCCCTTCTATAAAGCTTGAAGCCTTACATTCTCTTGTTCAAGAACAATTAGATAGAGGTCATCTAGAACCCTCATTGAGTCCATATAATACCCCTGTTTTTGTTATTAAAAAGAAAAACGGCGCTTGGCGCCTCCTTCAGGATTTAAGGGCTGTGAATTCGGTCCTCCTTCCAATGGGACCCCTGCAATGTGGTCTTCCAAATCCTAACATAATTCCTCAAGAGTATGACCTTATCATTATCGATCTAAAAGACTGTTTTTTCTCCATTCCATTACACCAGTTAGATAGAAAATTATTTGCTTTTACAGTACCAACCTTAAATAATCAGAGACCTACCAAACGATATCAATGGAAAGTCTTACCGCAAGGCATGTTAAACAGTCCAACTATGTGTCAATTTTTTGTGGATTTAGCCTTGCAACCATACAGGGACAAATATCCTCATTTTTTTTTTTTTTGAAACAAATTTTTATTAGTTTTAAAGATAAAACAACACATCATTAACCATTGAATATCATAAACACATAAAACCTCTTAACATTGTAAGTCCTTACAAGTCAAACAAAACATTATTTTTATACAGCATAATTCCAATTTATCCCATCCCCATATGGACACGCAAATATCTTTCAGCAAATTTCTCATTATTTCTCTTTACTCCTATTCAATTTCATTTCTCTTCCATATTTATCCATTTTATAGTCATCATATTCTTTTCTTTCTGGCTTGTTTAAATTATTCTCATCTAACATTCCTCCAAGGTTTTATTGATTCTTTTTCCCTTTTTTTTTTTATAAAAAACAAATTTTGTTAGTTTTATCATAAGCACAATACACAAGACATACAAACACAAAACATAAACAAAACTAAAAGATCTTTTCTGAAGGTTGTCTGTTCCCGGGTTAAAACTCTTTACACAGACACAAATTCAAACATCATATTCAACCCATATCTCCTTCCATATCTTATTATCATTTTCTTTTTTATATATATATATAAAAACCATTTTTATCAGTTTTCTAAAAACAATGCACAAAAAATCAAGGCATAACAGCTTATAAATTCTTTTCTGAAAAAAAAAAATAATAATGATAAACCAATAAGGCATAACATTTCCAGATTATAATATCAATATTTCATATAATATTAACTTCATATCTTGTCCCTACTTCTCTTTTCCATCCAAATTATTTATCAATTAACATTTTATTGCCTTTTATCAATATACAAAATCAAAAAAAAAAGCATATATATCCTTCCATATCTTATTACCATTTTCAACAACATTCTTTGTCTGTTCTATTTCCAATCATCCATTCATCTTTTTTCTTTTACTATACTTCTCCTGTACACCAATTGGAGTAACATCTATAACTCATTACCTAACTTAAAAATACTACATATAGCAATCTTTCTTGGGATTCTGTTTAAAAGATTCTAAGATTACATAATAAGTTTTATGTTCTAAATATACATATAAAAACACACTCTTATATACCCTCCAGAATCCCTCTTTTAATCTAAATTAAATTCACCCATTGTCTCTAAATAAACTTTTTTTCTTTAAGTCTTGCTTCCCCCCATTAAGGCTTCTCCTCCCCCTCTTTCTCTCTTGCTTATTCTTCTCCTTGCCCTTTCTACCCCTTTGCTTTTTCTCTTCGCTTTTCTTGTTCCTTTTCCTTTGCTTTCTAACTTTGCCTCCATCTTTTCGCTCATTTTTCTCTCTTTTGGTTGTTTTTATAATTCTTAAAAACCCCTTTTTCTTATCCTTTTTCTCCTTCTCTCCGGAAGGGACCCATTGTTCATCAAAGATGGCTTCTTCTTCCTCTTCTTCCTTGTCCCAATCCTTCTGCTGCGTAATCAACTTTTCAAAGGAACATAACGCCATTTCTAAGAATTGAAACAAAGCGCCCAAAGTATCTTCTTTTTTATATTTTTGATATTCAATCTCTAGTTCATCCACAGACGATGCCATTATGAAAAGGGAAACTTTTTCCAAAACAACCACAAGTATTTTTAATCAAAGACAATCAAAAGCAATTAAAAAAAGAGAAAAAAAAAAGTTCCAAAAGTTAATACTTTTCTTCCTTCTTCTCTTTCTCTTTCTGAATTAATTTTTAAACAAAGAGGTCCAATTACCATACATCTTCTTTTGGGATCCACAAAGACGTTCTAGACAGTCTCCTCCTTTTTCAGTTTCTGCTCCAATTTTTTTTTTCTCCCTTCCCACTTGCAATAACAATTTTAAATAATCAAAAATCCATACCTCCAGCAGAGATTTTCCAATTTCTTAAATTTTTCAATGTCCAAAAATCCCTTTGTCTCTTAGCTTAGCTTTCAAAGCAATCCACTTTCAATGTCTAATATCCAAATATTTCTGCTTTTTCCATGGGGTGGGAGAATAAAAAAAAATAAAAAAAAGTTCCCTTTAACAGCTTCTCCGCCGCTTTTCGCTCTTCTTAGGGATACAATGTATCCTCCAGCAACAAGCAGCTCAATTCCAGGCAATTTGAAAGTTGTTACTTGACCCGGCTCAGACAGAACTTTCACTCTTCACACTTCCTCCAGCACAGTTCTTACCCGGTTGCTGGCTTCTTCGTGGCGGCCATTGCTGACCGCCGCTCCACCGCCTTGGGAAAAAGGGGTTTTCTCGGAGAAAGGGGGGATCTGCGATGCCCCCACCTCCCTTTCCGACTCCCCTCTGTCTTCAGCTGTCCCTACAGGGCAGCCATATCCCCCTGACCCATCTGGATCGGGGGTACCTCGACGGCTAGCACAGCAGGAATCGCGAGCTGTCGCGAATTCCTGCTGCCCCGAAGCCACGCAAACCGGAAGTCCAAATATCCTCATTTTTTAATCTATCATTACATGGATGATATATTGGTATCTGCACCTGGCCCAAAGGGCACGGTATTAAAAACTCTGCTGTGCCTGAACTCCATTTTAGGTAAAGCAGGTCTCACAATAGCCCCAGAAAAAGTACAATCCAAACCACCCTTTTTCTATTTAGGTCACAAGTTACTTGCTTCGGCTGCTGTTCCTTCCCTTCCCCTCCCAACACTTCCCCCGAAACCAACACTTGTGATTTTACAACAGTTCCTGGGAACCTTAAATTGGGCACGTCCTTATTTGGGTTTGACTACAGCTACATTAGCTCCTCTCTTTAATGATCTCACACAAGGTAAAGCCCCGTCCGATGTTATCATTCTAAATAAAGAGCAGTTGTAGGCATTGAAAGACATTTCCCATTTAATGGCTACTAGATGGGTGGATCGGGCTATAGAAAATTGTCCTTTATCAATTGCTTTACTAAATACTGTTCAGAGACCAACAGCTGTCATTATGCAATTTCATCAGACACAGGTTCTGATTTTAGAATGGCTGCATTTGTCTCACACCCCACGGACCACAATTACTAGTAAAGCCTCTGCATATTCTCAGTTGATCTTTAAAGGTCGACAAAGATGTAAACAACTTATGGGATTTGAGCCTGTTTTAATATTCACTCCTTGTTCATTGACTACTTGGGAAATGCTATGGTGTAATTCAGAAGAACTGCAATACGCTTTAGAAGAGTGGCCAGGGCAAATTTCTTGCCATTTACCAGCTGACCCACGGTTCACTTTTCTTAAAACTCTCCCTTTTGAATGGCATTCCCCCCTCTCAATATCTCCATTAGTAGATGCACCTACGCTTTATGCCGATGGGGGGGGAAATGTATGGTGCTTTTGCATGGTACCAGGAGGGAGAGTGGAAAACTAAAATTACCCCTCCGCAATCTTCTGCTCAGCAGGCAGAACTTGCTGCATCTCTTATTGCATTTCAACAGTTTCAAAAGGCTCCTTTTAATTTAATAGTAGATTCCTTATACGTTTCTCAGATTTTGAAAAATATATATCAAGCCTATTTATCTCCTAGCATATCTGTTTCTTTGTTAAAGTTATTGCTTCCTCTACAGCAATGTATCAACAACCGCACACATCCATTTTTTGTAGCACATATCAGGAGCCATCAACCTCTTCCTGGTATATTACAGGAGGGAAACAAGGTGGCAGACACAGCTGCAACAGCTGCATCAGGTAAATCAATTTGTAATCTGACAGCAGCCCAAAGTCATGACTATTTTCATCAAAATAGAAAAGCATTACAAAAACAATTTTCTCTAACTCAGGCAGAAGCTGCTACCATTATTCAACAATGCCTCACATGTAGTAAGCAAGGACATTCCATTCCCATAGGAGTAAATCCTAGAGGATTAAAAGCTTGTGAAATTTGGCAAATGGATGTAACTCAGTATCCACCTTTTGCCCCATGAAAATATTTGCACGTTTCAATAGACACATATTCAGGTTTTATTCTGGCTACTCCTCAAAGGGGAGAAGCTGTAAAACATGTCATCAATCATTCAATTCGTACCTTTGCCTCGCTGGGACGTCCAAAAGAAATAAAAACAGACAATGGATCTGCCTATACAAGTTCTGCTTTTCAGGACTTCTGTAACAGATGGGATGTAATCCACAAGTTTGGGATTCCTTACAACAGCCAGGGGCAGGCTATTGTGGAACGGGCACACTTATCTCTGAAAAATGCTCTTGATCGATATTCGTTGAGGGAAAAAACCCCGAACCTCCCAGCATTGCAAAATTCTCTTAACATTTGTCTTTACACTTTAAACTTTCTCAATCTGACTGGCATTCCTCCCACTTCTGCTGCTTCTCGTCATTTTTCCTCCCCCTCACCCCCGCCTAACAGACCTCTAGTATATTATCGCAGATTGCCAGATCCTGCCTGGCAGGGTCCCGCTGAGCTTCTCACTTGGGGACGAGGCTACGCTGCGATCTTACTGCCAGACAAAACCACTTGCTGGATCCCTGGTCGGGCGGTAAGACCCTATCATGGGAATTCCTCCAATACATCTGCATCTTAAACTCTTCCTGATATTCTTGCCTATATCCTCTTTGCAATTTCTACCTTATTCATATCCTACTTATACCTTTGTTCAACATGGTCATTGGACCACATTAGAATTTCGCTTTATTAATTATGATAGTGACTGTCCTATTGTTTGTTGGCATGATAATCTTCCCATAAATCTATCTCCTTATATTCACACATATTTCAACAAAACCTATGCTTCCTGTCAAAAGATTATTCGTGTTAAAGCCACTTCTTTAACAGAAGGCTATTATACTTGTTCCATGAGGGTACGTCATGAAAATGCTACCCATAGCTTTCACTCTGTCACTTCTGTTTTGTTTACAGAACACTCTACCACTCACTCTTTTGTTCCCTCTTTACTCTTCCTATGGAAAGGAACCTTAAAATCTTTTCCTCTATTCAAGCTAGATATAGGGGGACCTAAATGTCCTTCTATTGTATCATGGGTTCCCCCACCCCAACTAACATCCTTGATGAATGATCAAATTAATCTTCATTGTCATTATTGTAATTATTACAATAATTGTAGTACTAATCTACTAATTGTATTCCCTCCTCATCTCGTAAATGTTCCACAACTAACTTGTCCATAGCCCTCTCTCCTACTTGTAATGCTTTTATATACCCAAACTCTGATCCTGTCAACAAACGACACTTCAAAAGAACTGCCCATGATGATCCGCAGAAGCCTCATAGAAGATATAATGTTACTTGGACTATAACTGACTTTCAAGGCGTTCGTTTAAACTTTACAACCAATTTTTCTCGCATAGAAGACTTCTACCCACCACTTCAATTCAATTTGGCAGAAATGCTTGTAGGCTCCACCGCCTACAACTCGCCTTCTCATCCAACGGAGCCTAATCATAGATTTGTAAATGAACATAGGTTTTATGTATGCCCCGGACAACCCATTTCCGACACTCAGTCCCCTGCCCAACGACTTCTCGACTGCGGGGGGTTGTCGGATTACTTTTGCAAAGACTGGTCGTGTGTTTCAACTGGACATATTTATTGGGATCCGGGCACTAAGGGTGATCTCATTACTGCCACTCGCACCACATGGGATATTCCATGTGGTGGTAAAAAATTGCCCAAATGCAACCCGGTAACCATAAGGTTCACGGACAAAGGCAAGAAAAGTACCCTATGGGACACTGGCTTGAAATGGGGTGCCCGCCTAAAAATAGTCTGGCCAGGAAAGCATTATGGAAATATTTTTTACATTCAATGTCACATTGAACTCCC
Organism: Hydrophis major; assembly: GCA_033807585.1. Classification (NCBI taxonomy): domain Eukaryota; kingdom Metazoa; phylum Chordata; class Lepidosauria; order Squamata; family Elapidae; genus Hydrophis; species Hydrophis major. The sequence goes on from CM066330.1 coordinate 216,508,323, forward strand.
TCGCTCTGACCCAGTGGGACCACATGAAAAGGTTATTAAATCCCCTTTCTTGCAACCCATAACACAGGAAGTTAACCCATTGATTCCATTGATCAAAGCTTCCTATGCCTTGTTGAACTCCTCAAACTCATCAATTGCCTCCACATGTTGGCTTTGTGTTTCTGCCTCTCCACCTTTTTACGAAGCCATCGCTTCCCAAGAACCCATTGTTAATTCCACATCAGATGAACGTTGCCGTTGGAGGAACTCCACTATTACTATTTCTTCCATCACTGGGGTTGGTTGTTGCTTGGGAAATATTCCATCCAATTACTCACAATATTGTTATAATGTTTCTAATGGCTATCATTGTCATTTATATCTTCCTAAGAACCGCCTTGGCCGCTACCACACCGTTGGGGGATATTCTGCAGTCTACACCTCTTCAGGAGGAAATTTAACATCAATCCTAAGAGGAATGTATTTTATCCCTGGCAAAAATTCTGCCTGGGCTTGTAACACCGGTCTCACGGCATGTGTCCATGGGGATGAACTTGTTAAATCCAAATAATTTTGTATTCAAGTATGGCTTGTACCAAAAATTAATGTGTATAACTCTGATGATTTTATATCCCTACAGGCAACCATGGAATACCCCCTCAGAGCAAAACGGGAAATTATTAGTACTCTCACTTTAGGTCTACTGCTTGCTCTGGGCACCACGGGCGCAGCCACGGGCATTGCAGGACTAGCTGTCTCTGACAAAAGAATTACAGCTCTGGGTTCAGCCATTGATGATGATTTATTACGAATTGAGAAATCAATTGTAGCTTTGCAAAACTCCTTGACGTCCCTCTCGGAAGTAGTCTTGCAAAATCGTAGAGGTTTAGATTTGTTATTTTTAAAACAAGGGGGATTGTGTGCTGCGCTTAAAGAAGAATGTTGTTTTTATGCTGATAGCAGGGGGGTCGTGTTGGATTCTATGAATGAATTAGAAAAACGCTTAAAAGATAGAGAAAAAGAAAGGTTAAACATGTATAATTGGTATCAAGGTTCGTTTTCTATTTCACCATGGCTTACAACCTTTTTAACTGCATTGGCAGGACCATTAATAATCATTATATTGATATGTATTATAGGACCTTGTTGTTTTAATAGAATATTGCAATTTTTGAAAAATCAACTATCTTCCATAACTGCTGATGTTAATGTGTTATTGCAAACACATTAATGTGTCATGTTATGTCTTTAACACCGGATGAAAAAATATCATTGCTGAGTTACCGCTCCTTGGACAACCCTGACGCTGACGCTGACGGGTCGCACTCCTGCCTAGATGACGGGGACGGCGAACATTTCAGAAAAATAGTTCCTGTCTTTTTGGATGAGGAAGAAGACTCGTCATAAATAATAAAAACAGAGGAGATGTTGTAACTATGTATCATTCATGTGATTGCAACTATGTATCATTGCAACTACGTATCATTCAAGCATTGCAACATTGTATCATTCACGTGTAAACATTAGACTTCTGTCTCTTCAGTGATCTTTTCAAGGCACGAACAAGGGACGGGGAGATAAACAACTGTCAATACAGAATGATATCCTAACTGACCTGAACTGTTGTAAATCACACACATCCTGTTAACCTGGTATCCTAACTGACCTGAACGATTGTAAATCACGCGCATCCTGTTTAACCTGGTATCTTAACTGACCTGAACTATTGTAAATCTTGTATATCCTGTTTGACTTGGGCTCTGAAAAATTTCACCCCCCTTGTGAAAAAGCATAATAAAAGAGTGCGTACCAAGACATTCTGCGCGCACTCATCCCGAGAAAACCTCGTCTCGTGTCGTTTCTCTCTCCCTCGCTCCCTTTTATGAGCCGCCCATCAGATGCAGGATGGCAGATACCGCACTCAACCACAGACTCTACAGGTCAGTTATGCTACTGACGTACGACCTAAAATATGAGATTCACTTCCCAACAGCAAACCTTCCCCAACTGATGTTGAACATACTAAGATCCGAGATTCTCTTCCCAGCACCAGCAACTCTACCCAATGTCCCACTGCCTGCTGGCCGAGCAACGTAGCCCACCAGTGCTTACAACGACTTCTCAACATGAGAAGTCACGAGTCAACATGCCATCAATGACAACTGCCACAGTCAATCCACAGGCAGCAACATTCCTGCCACAACCTCAATATCAATCCAGCTCCCAGGTACCACAAGGTAACCGTGCCCAGCCTACACAGCAGTGTAATGCTTGACCATCGTCCCCAGTATGGGAGAACGACATCCTCTGTAAGTACTGGGAGGAAACTACAACCCGTTGTTGACTTACAACCCGAACCCACCCTATGAGAATCCAGGGGAAGAACCCTCTATGTCAATACCTCTCCCCAACTCAGCAAATGGTGAAGATTACTAGAGAAACTTGGCTGTACAGAGTGGAAAGCTAAATTTGCACGCCAACGGAGTTCGCAAATTCTCTGACAAGCCAGGTGGCGAGTATCTAGTATGGAAGAAACTTTTTCTGCACCCCATTCAGGTGGAACATCTGAACCCTGATGAAACAATCGGACACTTGATGGCTAGGGCCACAGTCTGCTGACATACCAAGGGCACTTTATGCATCCCATTTAGACGACCCAGCCACTGCCCTATGGTTATCATGGAAAAGGCTTGACGAACTGTATGGCACTTCCAAGGACATAGAAGCAACACTCTTGGATAGTCTCAACAGATTTCCTAAAATTCCTATTGACAAGCCTTGCCTCATCATAGACCTCGCTAACATACTTGTCCAGCTGAGAACGGCACAATGGGATCCCAACTTACCAGGACTCACCTGTCTCAATCATGTCGACATGCAGAACAAAATTGTTCAAAAACTTCTGCAGGTGCTACTTGAAAAGTGGCTCCAGTTGTCTGACGCTTTCATGGCCAAGGGTCGCCACTGCTTTATACCCTTCACACTTCTTGAAGAATTCGTGCCCCACCAGGTGACAGTGTGCAACACACCAGGCCCATGGACTCAGAGCTGTCAGTCCTCCTAATGACAGAAGATACAACAGCAACCATATATCACCCTCAGGCCCACTACTAGGGAAAGACCCTTCATAGTTGTCCATAAAACTGAGATCCACACCCAATTAGATCTCCAAACACAAGGAGAATACAGTTTTGTTCTATGCACCACACTCATCACTCGCTTAACAGCTGCCCTGGGTTTGCAGCGAAATAACTGACCCAATAAAAAGAGTTGCTAAGGGAGTACCAATACTGCTGCAAGTGTTGCGAATCCAAACACCCATCCAAGTACTGCACAGCCAAGGTGCAATGCAACTTATGCCATAGTGACCAACACCCGACTGTGCTGCATCCAGACTCTGAGCCACCATTGCAGATATCTTGTAGCCCTCCTTCGGACAAGGAAGCCTCAACATAACACAGAAGCATGCAGGGCTCCTCAGCAGACTGACAAACCGCAACCCAAACCAAGGATGAGTGTCAACTGCACAGCACTGTGCGCCGACTCACCATGCCCTTGTTCGTGTCTTCCCATCTGTTTAGCCAAAGTGTGTTCTGAAGGATGCCCTGAAGATGCCGTGAAAATGTACATGCAGTTAGACACTCAAAGCACCTTCACCCTGGACAGACTTGCATTCTTTGACCTCTTTGAGATGCAACAGGATGAACTTCCCTTCACTGTACCAATGTGCTATGGACCAAGAAGCACAGCGGGGAGGAGAGCTACTGGACTCTGCATAGAGTCATTGAATGGAAGTTCCTGGTTCCCACTACCTCCCGTATTTGATTGCGATGGGATGCCGAACGACTGCAGTCAGATCACAACACCTGAGGTCATAAGTAACATACCTCACCTACAGCACCTGGCTCATCACTTCCTCGCTCTAGATCCAGAAGCTGATATCCTACTCTTGCTGGGAAATAATGCCCCACACGCCTTTCTCTACTCCGAGTCAGTTGGCGGCCCTGTAGAAAGCCCACTGGCCATCAAATCTCCACTAGGATGGGGAATCGTAGGAACTGTCAGTGACGATCGGATGCAGGATCAAACCCAGGCAAATGCCTTAGCACCATCCATTCCAACAGCCTTCCAACACCCTTTAGCACCATCAAAAACAAGAATGCCATTCCAGACTAAAAGGCTGCCGGCGATCAGTACACTTTCGCTAGGACACCCTACACGGCTGCCAACAACCACCACACATCCACTAAGATGCTCTACATGGGCATATGCCTCCGCAACACCCTTTCCAACAGCTTCCCGATGCCCTTTGACACCGTGGAAGCAAGAGTACCATTCCAACCCTAAAAGGCCATCAGAAGCGACCACCAAACTTTCACCTTTGCCACCAAAAGTATCTGTACACCCTAAAAGGCCACCAGATGTGACCAACAGACTTGCACCAAGAGGCCGAATTTGAAGATTGAACCTCAAGCTTTGCATGCTTTGCTTTGTTTGATGCTTTATTAATGTTTACTGTTTTTCTTAGTAATATAGCTAACTGTTTATCTTAGTTATATAGTTATTTGCTATTCATAGTATTACTGTTTACTATCTTACTTTATAGTTTATGTATGTATGTATGTATGGATAGATAGATAGATAGATAGATAGATAGATAGATAGATAGATAGATAGATCGATCTTTGGTTATTCGGGTTTTCTCCCGCGTAAGATTGGAAGTATCTAGGCAACGTTTCGATGAAGTCTCATTCATCATCTTCAGGCTTGGTCTTCAGCTCTGTGCTTCTCAGAGTGATGTGAGCTTGCAGCTGCTTCTTCCTTTTAACTGCTAGTGGGGGTGTGACTTGATTGGGTGGGGGCTTGGCTATGTTCTGATTGGGTGGGGGTGTGTTCTGATTAGGGCTGTAGTTGTTTGGCAAGAAATTTGGCTAGGTTTTGTAGATACCCGCGAGAACCTCAGAAAACAAATATATATATAAATTCTTTCTTCTTTTAATAGTGGAATTTACAGTTCCAGGTGGGGAGTGTGCTGTCCCAGCCGGTCTGTGGGAATTGGATAGTTACATAGGAATTGTGAGCTGTCCCCTTAAGGCAGGGGTGGGCAAACTATGGCCCGCGGGCCACATCCGGCCCGTTGGTCTGTTCAATCCAGCCCGCCCCTGAAAAAAAATTGCTGGGCGTGGCGTATTGCCCTGTGCCGTGTGGCCCCCAAGGCTGCAAAACAGTGCGGAGCGCTCTCGGAGTAGGAAAGAAAAGAACGTTGCAAAGGCCTCGGCTGAGAGTTTGAAATCACCTTCGAGTGTGACCTCTCCGAAGGTGAGTCCCCACCGATCCCCCCTTTTTTTCTGGGGCTTCCAGGTTTAAACTTTGCAAAGGCAAAGTTTGCAGGTGGGAGCGTCTTCCCACTGAGAAAAGGGAAGGGTTCCGTCCAGCGGACAGGTGGGTGGGCTGCTTGGAGGAGGCGACCCGGCGGCGCTCCGGGTTTCCCCTCCACCATGCTGTGCAAAGTTTAAGCCTGGAAGCCCTTTCGGCTTCCTTTTAACTCACGGGCGCTCGCGCCTGGCCCCGAGCCGTGTGGCGGAGGGAAGCCTGGAGCGCGGCTGGGTTGCCTCCTCCAAGCAGCCCACCCACCCGCCTGCCGGACAGAACTCTTCCCTTTCCTCGGCGGGAAGACGCTCCCGCCTGCAAACTTTGCCTGTGCAAAGTTTAAGCCTGGAAGCCCTTCCGGTTTCCTTTTAACTCACGGGTGCTCACGCCTGGCCCCAGCCCGCCCGCCAGGCAGAACCCTTCCCGCTCATCCCTTGGGTGTCGCCTTGTTCCTCTCTCAGTTGCTCTCTCGCTCCTCCACCAGCCTAGAAAAGAAAGAGAAAAAGAGGCGAATAGTTATTATTCTCAGCCAAAACAACCAGAAACGAAGACAGGCAGGCAGGCAGAACGGAGAACTGGATTGAACCGTGGGTGGCTGTGTGGGGGTGAACGGGCGCTTTGGAGGAGCTGCGCTGACAGGAAGCCACCCTGCCGGCTTCTTTGAAGCAGTTTCTTCCTGGGCTGGTGGAGGAGCGAGAGAGTGACTGAGAGAGGAACGAGGCAGACACCCGAGGGATGAGTGGGAAGGATTCTGCCCAGCGGGCGAGCTGCTTGGAGGAGGTGACCCGGTGGCGCTCCGGGTTTCCCCTCCACTGTGCGGCTTGGGGCCAGGCGCGAGCGCCTGAGAGGAAAAAGTAAGCTGCAAGTTGCTGGGAAGTTGCTTGGGTGCTGGGAGCCGCTGTCGTGGTGAGCGGCTCATCGGGCACATATGCGAGGAGGAGGGCTTTTAAAAGTGCCGCCCGAACAGGACCGCCGAGCTGGGAAATGGGGACCAAGGCAGGGCAAGGCTCCACCAGCAGCGGCTGAGCTTTAGGTGGACTTGGAAGCCCCTGAGCACGGTTTGCTGTTTGTTCTCTTCTGGGACTCGCATTTGGAAAGCGTGGAAAGTAGTAGCAGGAGCAGCCGCGGTGTTACTTTTTCTTATATATTTATTATATTATATTATATTATATTATATTATATTATATTATATTATATTATATTATATTATATTATATTATATTATATTATTATATTATATTATATCTATCTATCTATCTATCTATCTATCTATCTATCTATCTATCTATCTATCTATCTATCTATCTATCTTATAAAGGGCCCATTATAAAATGCAGCAAATTATATATAAGAATATTAATTTGCTGCATTTTATAATGGGCCCTTTATAATGGCCTTTTATAAAATTGGTTCGGCCTTCGAACACAGATCTGATTTTCCATGTGGCCCCCGACAGAAATTAATTGCCCACCCCTGCCTTAAGGGAATGCATCATGGTAAATGTAGTTAAAAGGTATCCTGGGAAATGTAGTTTGTGTCATGTGGCCACATCGGTAATCCCAATTGGTCACTGTTTTGACCCTCGATGGGTTGGGGGAGTTTTCCGTACTTTTGCCTGAACTCTCTAACTCATGGCAGCTACATTCTATCACTACAAGATGGGTTTGGAGATAACCATATTTTACTACAAGGCAGATATTCAAAGGATTGGTCATTAAAGAGTAACTTCATCAGAAATGTGAATTATGAGGATACCTGATGAACCAATAAATATAGTATGTTATGGATGTCTTGTTGAGTTATCTATCTGCATCTGCACAGCTTAAAAATCCACTACTGTGCAGGAGACAGAAAATTGGCTTATCCATTTTGCTTAGGAAAATTGATCAGATAATGACAGGAAAAATTAAACTGTATCTATTTGAGATAGGGACATGGTAGGTCAGTGTCTAAGACGCTGAGCCTGTCGATCAGAAAGTTCGGCAGTTCGGCAGTTCAAATCCCTAGCACCACGCTCCTGTTACATGTCCCAGTTCGAACCTAGCAGTTCGAAAGCATGTAAAAATACAAGTAGAAAAATAGGGACCACTTTGGTGGGAAGGTAACAGCATTCCATGCACCTTTGGCCATGGAGACGTCTTTGGACAGCACTGGCTCTTCAACTTTGTAACAGAGATGAGCACTGCCCCCTACAGCCAGAAATGACTAGCATGCGTGTGCAAGAAAAACCTTTTATCTTTACCAATTTGAGAGTGGATGAATATTTTTCCCATATATTAGCTTGAAATTATTGATTAATAATTTCTCTTGGAGCTGAGCAGCCCAACATCCAGCCATTTCTAGTATTTCATACAGTTTTTTCCAGGTCACCGATTCCTCACATTCACACAAATAGTGTAGGCAGATCTTCCCAGGTGCATTTAGTCTGTGGAGAGGTATGCAGAATGGCACATACCAATCCATAAAAAGTAAGAAGCATCAGCTTCTAATTACCAAAATATTATCTGGATAATCCTTGAAACAAGTATTTAACAGATCCATTTCCAAATCTCTTACAAACCTTCCAACCTTTCTGAAAGCAGTAAGTTAAAGGACCCATTATGTTCAATTTTTCCTTTTTATGTTCTCTTTCTGTAGATAGCTAGATAGTTATCATGTTATTTTAGTCAATGGCAGAACATTCTGTAGATCTCTATTTCCCCTGCATTTAATAGCTGTTTTAGCAATTTGCTGTCACCCACTGCAAGTGACTAAAGAGGAAAAATTCTTAGCAAGGAAGGTGATTCATGGTCCTTGAAGGTAAGAAAGGATGAATAAAGGAAAAAAAGGTCTTTCTATCTAGGAGAATGGTGCTGTTATAAGAAGATAAGCCCTTACCGCCATTCATCATTCCTCCAATCTTAGGTTAAATTAGACCAACCAGAGTAAGTTCTGCTGGAACTCAGCACGAAACAAAAGTTCAATAGAAGCTGGGATCACACATGACATTATTAGCTGTAATGTTTTGTTGGTATTATGAATATTAATTATTGATCATATTAATAAATGTATAAATAACTTTGATTTATTATCCACAATGACTTGGAGCTTCTAGCATATTAAGATAAACCTAAGCAAACCACATATAGCTTAATTCAGTGTTTTTCAAACTTGGCAAATTTAAGATTTGTTGATTTGAACTCCCAGAATTCCCCAACCAGCAAGTATTTTTATCACAACATTTTTGTCTCTCTCTTTTCTCTCCTTGCTCTCAGGCTATAAATAGGTCAGTACCACATATTTGTGCCTGAAACAGAAAAAGAGAAAAGTTTTCTACCTACAGCATCCCTACATGAAAACTGAACTATTACTGCCACTTAAAAAAAAAAACACACCTAAACATTAGAAAAACTTTTCCATATAGAAAGCATTTATTGTTTGTGGATGCTCTCAGATATCATTTTTATCATGCAAATAGTTCTTTTCTATTCATAGGCGGGAAAGTCCATCCAGATGTCATGTATCTAATTCACCTGGGTTTTTTTAAATCACCTCTTCTAACTTTTTCAGAGAGAAAAGACACCATATCTGCAAAAGGTCTTCTCTTGGGATACAAATTAGCACAATCTCTGATAGCACCCTAGATATGAAATGTTCACAGCAGTGAAGGACATTCATTTATGAGTTATATCTTATAATAATTAAGATAGGTAGGTATCCTTAGTATCAGTTTTTCTCATATTAGAGATCAGGAAAACACAGGCCATATTTAGTGGTAATTCTTACAAATGACAGCAGTGTTTGCAAGTCAGAAAGCAAAGAAAATAGCAGTTCAAACATAAAATCAGTTTGTTTCTTACTGTCAAGAAACAAACATCTCTTAAAATAAATAAACATAACTATGGTATTCAATATATTTTTTCTAGATATGTTTTCATTTTATTTTCAATATATAACATCTCATTTTGCAAGAATCCATACAGGTAAAACTAAAAAAATTAGAATATCGTGCAAAAGTTCATTTATTTCAGTAATAAAACTTAAAAGGTGAAACGAATATTTGAGATAGACTCATTACATGCAAAGCAAGATAGTTCAAGCCGTGATTTGTCATAATTGAGATGATTATGGCTTACAGCTCATGAAAACCCCAAATCCACAATATCAGAAAATTAGAATTTTGTGAAAAGGTTCAATATTTTAGGCTCAAAGTGTCCCACTCTAATCATCTAATTAAGCTAGAACACCTGAAAAGGGTTACTGAGCCTTTAAATCAGGGGTAGGCAATTAATTTCTGTCGGGAGCTACATGGAAAATCAGATCTGTGTTCGAGGGCCGAACCAATTTTATAAAAGGCCATCATAAAGGGCCCATTATAAAATGCAGCAAATTATATATAAGAATATTCTTATATATAATTTGCTGCATTTTATAATGGGCCCTTTATAATATATATATATATATATTTGGGCTGCCCCAAATTTAAATCTGAAACCACTGTAAAAGTCTGACTCACAGACAAAAATCATACAGAAGCCTGATGATGGCAGATGAGATTCTGCTGAAATGTTGCTACAACTTTAAAAGCACCACGTGGGAAAATACCCGAACAAAGCTGAATGCCAGACATGTAAGTACCCGCGAAAACTTAAGAAAACAAATTTTTATATAATATATATATATATACATATATACATATATACATATATACATATATACATATATACATATATACATATATACATATATACATATATACATATATATATATATATATCTGGCATTCAGCTTTGTTCGGGTATTTTCCCACGTGGTGCTTTTAAAGTTGTAGCAACGTTTCAGCAGAATCTCATCTGCCATCATCAGGCTTCTGTATGGTGTTTGTGAGTCAGACTTTTACAGTGGTTTCAGATTTAAATTTGGGGCAGCCTATTGCTGTGTCAGAATGGTTTTTTCTTCCTCCTGATTGGTTGAGAGTCTTGGTCTGTGTTTATTGGTCTTGGAGTTTGCTGTGTTCTACTACTAGTATCTTCTGTCTGTTTTTTTTTGGGGGGGGGCTCTTTTTGTATCTTGATTGGCTGGCAACATTGTGTTACTTTATTGGAGGCCTTTAGTGCAGCTTGGCTTCGGGTAAATGGACGGCTATCATTCATTAGGAAGCTGGGTTTCATCTGGGTGCCTGGTTGGGGTGTGTTTGAGCTGGAGGTATCAGGGGGGATCTGTTTGTGCCCAGGTATTTGCCTGGCTTGTGGTGTGGAGATTTTTTTGTTTGTGAGTGCAGGCTTCCAAATGATTGACAGCCTGGTGGAATCATCTCTTCTGTTCATGCTTTCTGGTCTTTTTTCAATCTCTATGGCTTCTCTGATGATTCTGTGGCTGGGATTTTCTGTGGTGGCTAGGGTTTTGGTCCATTGAAGTTGATGTTATGACCTGTGGCTTCCATGTGTTGGACAAGTGAGGAAGTGTGTTCCAGCTTTTTGACTGCATTTTTGTGTTCATCTAGGCGGGTGCTTATTCTTCTATTGGTCTGTCCAATGTATGTGGCCGAGCATGATGCACAGGGGACTTCATATATGCCTTGGTTTTCCAGGTCAATTTTGTCTTTGGGGTTCCTGAGGATGGCTGCTATTTTTCTGTCTGTTTTGAAGGCAGTCTTGATGTGGTGTCTATATAGAATCTTACTAATTTTGTCTGTAGTGCCTCTTATGTAGGGCAGGACAGCTGTTCCATGGGTCTGTTCATCTTCTGGGTCTCTATTATGTCTCAGTGTGTTTTTGTGGATCAAGTTGGTGATTTTGCTTTTGTGGAAGCCGTTGGCTGTCAATATTTTAGTCAGGGTGCATAGTTCAGTCTTAATGTGTGTCTTGTCTGCCAGGCGTTTGGTTCTAGTAATTAGTGTTTTAGCCACAGAGTTTATCTGTGCTGGGTGGTGGTGGGATTGGGCATTGAGGTAGCGGTTGGTGTGTGTTTTCTTCTGGTATATGGTGTGTCCTAGTGTGCCATCTGTTTTCTTGTAGATTAGTACATCTAGGAATGGTAGTTGTTTGTTTGTTTCTGTTTCCATGGTGAACTTGATTTTGGGGTGTGTGCTGTTTAGGTGTGTTAGGAAGTTGTTTAGGTTTTCTTGTCCATGGGGCCAAATCACAAATGTGTCATCTATATATCTTAACCATAGTTTGGGTTTGAGTATGGCATTAGCCAGGGCTCTGGATTCAAATTCTTCCATGAACAGGTTTGCAATGACAGGTGACAGTGGTGATCCCATGGGGGCTCCTTCAATGTGTTTGTATCTTTGTCCTTTGTATATGAAATATGTGTTGGTTAAGCAGTGTTCTGTTAGTTCCATGAGGTGTTTAGCTGGTTGGTATTTATTTTTGATGATTTCGAGGGTCTCTTTTATCGGGACTTGAGTGAATAGTGAAACCACGTCAAAACTTACAAGCAGATCTTCTTGCTCCACGTGTAGATCTTTGATCATTTCCAAGAAGTGGTATGCGTTTTGTACATGAGAAGCTGCTGTTTCAGCATGGGGCTGTAGCTCTTTTGCTAGGTGTTTAGCCAGGTTTTGTAGTGGTGCTCCTCTGGAGCTGACTATGGGTCTGAGAGGTATGCCTTCTTTGTGTATTTTTGGGAGGCCGTATAGTTTGGGGCATCTGGAAGATTTCTCTCTGGGTATGATCGTGTGTTGGATCTCTTTGCTTATGTGGCTGGTTATAATTTTCTTCTTGGTTAATTTTTCCAGATATGTGGTTGGGTCTGTGTTTATGGGTTTGTATGTGAAGTCTTGGAGTAGGTCTGTCAACTTAGTTTCATAGTCTTTTCTGTCCATTACTACAGTGGCATTCCCTTTATCTGCTGGGAGGATGATTATGCTGCTGTCTCTTTTCAGGGTTTGTAGCGCTTTAATTTCATTTTGCTGTAAGTTGCTTTTGGGTGGTTTGCTTGTGCATAGAATGTTGGTAACTTGGTGTCTTATTTTATCAGCTTCATCTGTATTTAATTTAGTTAGGCTGGATTCTACTGCACATATGATGGATTCTGTGGGGATTTTTTGGGGTGCTATAGCATAATTGAATCCTTTGGTTAGGACTTCTGTTTCTGTTTTGGTGAGTTCTCTGTTGGAAACATTGTACACTAATTGTTTCAGGTGTTGTTGTGAGTTGTTGGGGGTTTTCTTGTCATGTTCTAATTTCTTTAATTTTTTCAAGAGCTTTTCCTGTTTGTAAATGTTTGCAGATTCAGCTCTCCAAGTTGTAAGTTGTTTTATCTTGTCCCAAAGTAGAGGGTGGATTTTGCTGCTCAATTCCAGGTGTAGTGCTAGCAAATCTTTGTTTAACTGATCTAATTGGAATCTCTTACTGTGGAGCTCATTCCTTAGTAGAGCCATTTCAGTTCTTTCCAGGATACGTTTAGTGGCTGCTGTGCTTTGATGAAATGTTAATTTGAAGCAGGTTGGTGTAGTATTGTTGTCTCTGCAGCTGCGTAGGAATTGGAGGTTACATAGTATTACTGCTCTTTTAATTTCCAGTTTCTCGTAGGTTTTGATCTGGTTGTTTATTCCCTCCCCGTAGAGGTTTGATATTTGTTTTCTTAAGTTTTCGCGGGTACTTACATGTCTGGCATTCAGCTTTGTTCGGGTATTTTCCCACGTGGTGCTTTTAAAGTTGTAGCAACGTTTCAGCAGAATCTCATCTGCCATCATCAGGCTTCTGTATGGTGTTTGTGAGTCAGACTTTTACAGTGGTTTCAGATTTAAATTTGGGGCAGCCTATTGCTGTGTCAGAATGGTTTTTTCTTCCTCCTGATTGGTTGAGAGTCTTGGTCTGTGTTTATTGGTCTTGGAGTTTGCTGTGTTCTGCTACTAGTATCTTCTGTCTGTTTTTTTTTTTTTTGGGGGGGGCTCTTTTTGTATCTTGATTGGCTGGCAACATTGTGTTACTTTATTGGAGGCCTTTAGTGCAGCTTGGCTTCGGGTAAATGGACGGCTATCATTCATTAGGAAGCTGGGTTTCATCTGGGTGCCTGGTTGGGGTGTGTTTGAGCTGGAGGTATCAGGGGGGATCTGTTTGTGCCCAGGTGTTTGCCTGGCTTGTGGTGTGGAGATTTTTTTGTTTGTGAGTGCAGGCTTCCAAATGATTGACAGCCTGGTGGAATCATCTCTTCTGTTCATGCTTTCTGGTTTTTTTTCAATCTCTATGGCTTCTCTGATGATTCTGTGGCTGGGATTTTCTATGGTGGCTAGGGTTTTGGTGCCATTGAAGTTGATGTTATGACCTGTGGCTTCCATGTGTTGGACAAGTGAGGAAGTGTGTTCCAGCTTTTTGACTGCATTTTTGTGTTCATCTAGGCGGGTGCTTATTCTTCTATTGGTCTGTCCAATGTATGTGGCCGGGCATGATGCACAGGGGACTTCATATATGCCTTGGTTTTCCAGGTCAATTTTGTCTTTGGGGTTCCTGAGGATGGCTGCTATTTTTCTGTCTGTTTTGAAGGCAGTCTTGATGTGGTGTCTATATAGAATCTTACTAATTTTGTCTGTAGTGCCTCTTATGTAGGGCAGGACAGCTGTTCCATGGGTCTGTTCATCTTCTGGGTCTCTATTATGTCTCAGTGTGTTTTTGTGGATCAAGTTGGTGATTTTGCTTTTGTGGAAGCCGTTGGCTGTCAATATTTTAGTCAGGGTGCATAGTTCAGTCTTAATGTGTGTCTTGTCTGCCAGGCGTTTGGTTCTAATAATTAGTGTTTTAGCCACAGAGTTTATCTGTGCTGGGTGGTGGTGGGATTGGGCATTGAGGTAGCGGTTGGTGTGTGTTTTCTTCTGGTATATGGTGTGTCCTAGTGTGCCATCTGTTTTCTTGTAGATTAGTGCATCTAGGAATGGTAGTTGTTTGTTTGTTTCTGTTTCCATGGTGAACTTGATTTTGGGGTGTGTGCTGTTTAGGTGTGTTAGGAAGTTGTTTAGGTTTTCTTGTCCATGGGGCCAAATCACAAATGTGTCATCTATATATCTTAACCATAGTTTGGGTTTGAGTATGGCATTAGCCAGGGCTCTGGATTCAAATTCTTCCATGAACAGGTTTGCAATGACAGGTGACAGTGGTGATCCCATGGGGGCTCCTTCAATTTGTTTGTATCTTTGTCCTTTGTATATGAAATATGTGTTGGTTAAGCAGTGTTCTGTTAGTTCCATGAGGTGTTTAGCTGGTTGGTATTTATTTTTGATGATTTCGAGGGTCTCTTTTATCGGGACTTGAGTGAATAGTGAAACCACGTCAAAACTTACAAGCAGATCTTCTTGCTCCACGTGTAGATCTTTGATCATTTCCAAGAAGTGGTATGCGTTTTGTACATGAGAAGCTGCTGTTTCAGCATGGGGCTGTAGCTCTTTTGCTAGGTGTTTAGCCAGGTTTTGTAGTGGTGCTCCTCTGGAGCTGACTATGGGTCTGAGAGGTATGCCTTCTTTGTGTATTTTTGGGAGGCCGTATAGTTTGGGGCATCTGGAAGATTTCTCTCTGGGTATGATCGTGTGTTGGATCTCTTTGCTTATGTGGCTGGTTATAATTTTCTTCTTGGTTAATTTTTCCAGATATGTGGTTGGGTCTGTGTTTATGGGTTTGTATGTGAAGTCCCCTGTGCATCATGCCCGGCCACATACATTGGACAGACCAATAGAAGAATAAGCACCCGCCTAGATGAACACAAAAATGCAGTCAAAAAGCTGGAACACACTTCCTCACTTGTCCAACACATGGAAGCCACAGGTCATAACATCAACTTCAATGGCACCAAAACCCTAGCCACCATAGAAAATCCCAGCCACAGAATCATCAGAGAAGCCATAGAGATTGAAAAAAAACCAGAAAGCATGAACAGAAGAGATGATTCCACCAGGCTGTCAATCATTTGGAAGCCTGCACTCACAAACAAAAAAATCTCCACACCACAAGCCAGGCAAACACCTGGGCACAAACAGATCCCCCCTGATACCTCCAGCTCAAACACACCCCAACCAGGCACCCAGATGAAACCCAGCTTCCTAATGAATGATAGCCGTCCATTTACCCGAAGCCAAGCTGCACTAAAGGCCTCCAATAAAGTAACACAATGTTGCCAGCCAATCAAGATACAAAAAGAGCCCCCCCCCAAAAAAAAAAAAACAGACAGAAGATACTAGTAGCAGAACACAGCAAACTCCAAGACCAATAAACACAGACCAAGACTCTCAACCAATCAGGAGGAAGAAAAAACCATTCTGACACAGCAATAGGCTGCCCCAAATTTAAATCTGAAACCACTGTAAAAGTCTGACTCACAAACACCATACAGAAGCCTGATGATGGCAGATGAGATTCTGCTGAAACGTTGCTACAACTTTAAAAGCACCACGTGGGAAAATACCCGAACAAAGCTGAATGCCAGACATGTAAGTACCCGCGAAAACTTAAGAAAACAAATATCAAACCTCTACGGGGAGGGAATAAACAACCAGATCAAAACCTACGAGAAACTGGAAATTAAAAGAGCAGTAATACTATGTAACCTCCAATTCCTACGCAGCTGCAGAGACAACAATACTACACCAACCTGCTTCAAATTAACATTTCATCAAAGCACAGCAGCCACTAAACGTATCCTGAAAAGAACTGAAATGGCTCTACTAAGGAACGAGCTCCACAGTAAGAGATTCCAATTAGATCAGTTAAACAAAGATTTGCTAGCACTACACCTGGAATTGAGCAGCAAAATCCACCCTCTACTTTGGGACAAGATAAAACAACTTACAACTTGGAGAGCTGAATCTGCAAACATTTACAAACAGGAAAAACTCTTGAAAAAATTAAAGAAATTAGAACATGACAAGAAAACCCCCAACAACTCACAACAACACCTGAAACAATTAGTGTACAATGTTTCCAACAGAGAACTCACCAAAACAGAAACAGAAGTCCTAACCAAAGGATTCAATTATGCTATAGCACCCCAAAAAATCCCCACAGAATCCATCATATGTGCAGTAGAATCCAGCCTAACTAAATTAAATACAGATGAAGCTGATAAAATAAGACACCAAGTTACCAACATTCTATGCACAAGCAAACCACCCAAAAGCAATTTACAGCAAAATGAAATTAAAGCGCTACAAACCCTGAAAAGAGACAGCAGCATAATCATCCTCCCAGCAGATAAAGGGAATGCCACTGTAGTAATGGACAGAAAAGACTATGAAACTAAGTTGACAGACCTACTCCAAGACTCCACATACAAACCCATAAACACAGACCCAACCACATATCTGGAAAAATTAACCAAGAAGAAAATTATAACCAGCCACATAAGCAAAGAGATCCAACACACGATCATACCCAGAGAGAAATCTTCCAGATGCCCCAAACTATACGGCCTCCCAAAAATACACAAAGAAGGCATACCTCTCAGACCCATAGTCAGCTCCAGAGGAGCACCACTACAAAACCTGGCTAAACACCTAGCAAAAGAGCTACAGCCCCATGCTGAAACAGCAGCTTCTCATGTACAAAACGCATACCACTTCTTGGAAATGATCAAAGATCTACACGTGGAGCAAGAAGATCTGCTTGTAAGTTTTGACGTGGTTTCACTATTCACTCAAGTCCCGATAAAAGAGACCCTCGAAATCATCAAAAATAAATACCAACCAGCTAAACACCTCATGGAACTAACAGAACACTGCTTAACCAACACATATTTCATATACAAAGGACAAAGATACAAACAAATTGAAGGAGCCCCCATGGGATCACCACTGTCACCTGTCATTGCAAACCTGTTCATGGAAGAATTTGAATCCAGAGCCCTGGCTAATGCCATACTCAAACCCAAACTATGGTTAAGATATATAGATGACACATTTGTGATTTGGCCCCATGGACAAGAAAACCTAAACAACTTCCTAACACACCTAAACAGCACACACCCCAAAATCAAGTTCACCATGGAAACAGAAACAAACAAACAACTACCATTCCTAGATGCACTAATCTACAAGAAAACAGATGGCACACTAGGACACACCATATACCAGAAGAAAACACACACCAACCGCTACCTCAATGCCCAATCCCACCACCACCCAGCACAGATAAACTCTGTGGCTAAAACACTAATTACTAGAACCAAACGCCTGGCAGACAAGACACACATTAAGACTGAACTATGCACCCTGACTAAAATATTGACAGCCAACGGCTTCCACAAAAGCAAAATCACCAACTTGATCCACAAAAACACACTGAGACATAATAGAGACCCAGAAGATGAACAGACCCATGGAACAGCTGTCCTGCCCTACATAAGAGGCACTACAGACAAAATTAGTAAGATTCTATATAGACACCACATCAAGACTGCCTTCAAAACAGACAGAAAAATAGCAGCCATCCTCAGGAACCCCAAAGACAAAATTGACCTGGAAAACCAAGGCATATATGAAGTCCCCTGTGCATCATGCCCGGCCACATACATTGGACAGACCAATAGAAGAATAAGCACCCGCCTAGATGAACACAAAAATGCAGTCAAAAAGCTGGAACACACTTCCTCACTTGTCCAACACATGGAAGACACAGGTCATAACATCAACTTCAATGGCACCAAAACCCTAGCCACCATAGAAAATCCCAGCCACAGAATCATCAGAGAAGCCATAGAGATTGAAAAAAAACCAGAAAGCATGAACAGAAGAGATGATTCCACCAGGCTGTCAATCATTTGGAAGCCTGCACTCACAAACAAAAAAATCTCCACACCACAAGCCAGGCAAACACCTGGGCACAAACAGATCCCCCCTGATACCTCCAGCTCAAACACACCCCAACCAGGCACCCAGATGAAACCCAGCTTCCTAATGAATGATAGCCGTCCATTTACCCGAAGCCAAGCTGCACTAAAGGCCTCCAATAAAGTAACACAATGTTGCCAGCCAATCAAGATACAAAAAGAGCCCCCCCCCCCCAAAAAAAAACAGACAGAAGATACTAGTAGCAGAACACAGCAAACTCCAAGACCAATAAACACAGACCAAGACTCTCAACCAATCAGGAGGAAGAAAAAACCATTCTGACACAGCAATAGGCTGCCCCAAATTTAAATCTGAAACCACTGTAAAAGTCTGACTCACAAACACCATACAGAAGCCTGATGATGGCAGATGAGATTCTGCTGAAACGTTGCTACAACTTTAAAAGCACCACGTGGGAAAATACCCGAACAAAGCTGAATGCCAGACATGTAAGTACCCGCGAAAACTTAAGAAAACACACACACACACACACACACACACACATATATATATATATATATATATATATGTATATATATATATATATATATATATATGTATATATGTATATATGTATATATGTATATATATGTATATATATGTATATATATATAATATATATATATATATGTATATATATATAATATATATATATATATGAAAAAGTAACACCGTGGCTGCTCCTGCTACTACTTTCCACACTTTCCAAACGTGAGTCCCAGAAGAGAACAAACAGCAAACCATGCTCAGGGGCATCCAAGCCCACCTAAAGCTCGGCCGCTGCTGGTGGAGACTTGCCCTGCCTTGGTGCCCCATTTCCCGGCTCGGCGGTCCTGCTCGGGCGGCACTTTAAAAGCCCTCCTCCTCGCATACGTGCCCGATGAGCCGCTCACCACGACAGCGGCTCCCAGCACCCAAGCAACTTCCCAGCAACTTGCAGCTTACTTTTTCCTCTCGGGCGCTCGCGCCTGGCCCCAAGCCGCACAGTGGAAGGGAAACCCGGAGCGCCACCAGGTCGTCTCCTCCAAGCAGCCCGCCCGCCGGGCAGAACCCTTCCCGCTCATCCCTCAGGTGTCTGCCTCATTCCTCTTTCAGTCACTCTCTCGCTCCTCCACCAGCCCAGGAAGAAACTGCTTCAAAGAAGCCAGCAGGGTGGCTTCCTGTCAGCGCAGCTCCTCCAAAGCGCCCGTTCACCCCCACACAGCCACCCACGGTTCAATCCAGTGCTCTGTTCTGCCTGCCTGCCTGTCTTCGTTTCTGCTTGTTTCGGCTGAGAATAATAACTATTCACCTCTTTTTCTCTTTCTTTTCTGGGCTGGTGGAGGAACGAGAGAGCGACTGAGAGAGGAACAAGGCGGACACCCAAGGGATGAGCGGGAAGGGTTCTGCCCGGCGGGCGGGTGGGCTGCTTGGAGGAGGCAACCCAGCGGCACTCCGGGCTTCCCTCCACCGCGCGGCTCGGGGCCAGGCACGAGCACCCGCGAGTTAAAAGGAAGACGGAAGGGCTTCCAGGCTTAAACTTTGCACAGGCAAAGTTTGCAGACGGGAGCGTCTTCCCGCCGAGGAAAGGGAAGGGTTCTGCCCGGCAGGCGGGTGGGTGGGCTGCTTGGAGGAGGCGACCCGGCCGCGCTCCAGGCTTCCCTCCGCCGCGCGGCTCGGGGCCGGGCGTGAGCACCCGTGAGTTAAAAAAAAGCCGAAAGGGCTTGCAGGCTTAAACTTTGCAGAGCGCGATGGAGGGAAAACCCGGAGTGCCGCCGGGTCGCCTCCTCCAAGCAGCCCCTCCACCCGCCCGCCGGGCAGAACCCTTCCCTTTTCTTGGCGGGAAGACGCTCCCACCTGCAAACTTTGCCTTTGCAAAGTTTAAGCCTGGAAGCCCCAGAAAAAAAAGGGGGATCGGCGGGGACTCACCTTCGGAGAGGTCACACTCGAAGGTGATTTCAAACTCTCAGCCGAGGCCTTTGCAACGTTCTTTTCTTTCCTACTCCAAGAGCGCTCCGCACTGTTTTGCAGCCTTGGGGGCCACACGGCGCAGGGCAATACGCCACGCCCAGCAATTTTTTTTCAGGGGCGGGTCGGATTGGACAGACCAACGGGCCGGATGTGGCCCGTGGGCCATAGTTTGCCCACCCCTGCTTTAAATGGTCTCTCAGTCTGGTTTAGTCAGAATCATAATCATGGGAAAGACTGCTGACCTGACAGTTGTGCAGAAAACTATCATGGACACCCTCCATCATAAGGAGGAAAAGCCTCAAAAGGTAATTGCAAAAGAAGTTGGATGTTTCCAAAGTGCTGTATCAAAGCACATTAATAGAAAGTTATGTGGAAGGGAAAAGTGTGGAAGAAAAAGGTGCACAAGCAGCAGGGATGACCGCAGCCTGGACAGGATTGTCAGGAAAAAGCCATTCAAAAGTGTTGGGGACTTTCACAAGGAGTGGACTGAGGCTGGAGTCAGTGCATCATGAGCCATCACAAAGACGGATCCTGGACATGGGCTTCAAATATTGTATTCTTCTTGTCAAGCCGCTCTTGAACAACAACGAATGCCAGAAGTGTCTTACCTGGGCTAAAGAAAAACAGAACTGGTCTGTTGCTCAGTGATCCAAAGTCCTCTTTTCTCATGAGAGCAACTTTTGCATCTCATTTGGAAACCAAGGACCCAGAGTCTGGAGGAAGAATGGAGAGGCACACACTGCAAGATGCTTGAAGTCCAATGTGAAGTTTCCACAGTCTGTTGATTTGTGGAGCCATGTCATCTGCTGGTGTTGGTCCACTGTGCTTCATTAAGTCCAGGGTCAATGCAGCCGTCTTCCAGGAGATTTGGGAGCACTTCATGCTTCCTTCCACAGATGAGCTTTATGGGGATGCTGACTTAATTTTCCAGCAGGACTTGGTACCTGCCCACACTGCCAAAAGCACTAAAACCTGTTGTGTCTGAAAGGATCGATCCTGCTGTGACTTTTGACTCTGATGACTCTGATGATGAAAGACTGGAACCTTCTGAGATTTTGGAGTCTGAATTGTTAGAGAGATTGACACGCCCATCTAGGTGGTGCACGGAAACAAACTCAGAAGGGAGGGTGAGCCTAATTAGTAATTAGCACGTTGCCTCAAGGATTATAAAAGGACATAGCTGTGTGGGGGAAGTTTGTCAGGAACAAAGTGTTTGATTACGTGCAGAGGTTTTCGGCAGAGGCTCGGAGCTTGGAGAATTTATGCCTGAACTGTTGTGATAACAGGGCGTGTGGAATATAATCTTGTAAAGACTCCTTTCTGTTGGATTTGAGTTTTGGGGCGGCTGCCTTTGATTTTGTTTTGTTGGAACTTTGAAGGCACAGTGGACCAACACCAGCAGATGACGTGGACCAACACCAGCAGAAGACATGGCTCTACAAATCAACAGACTGTGGAAACTTCACATTGGACTTCAAGCATCTTGCAGTGTGTGCCTCTCCATTCTTCCTCCAGACTCTGGGTCCTTGGTTTCCAAATGAGATGCAAAAGTTGCTCTCATGAGAAAAGAGGACTTTGGATCACTGAGCAACAGATCAGTTCTGTTTTTCTTTAGCCCAGGTAAGACGCTTCTGACATTTGTTGTTGTTCAAGAGCAGCTTGACAAGAAGAATACGACGTTGAACATAAATGGGATTACTATGCTTGATTAGCCAGCAAACTCACCTGACTTGAATCTATAGGGCATTGCCAAGAGAAAGATGAGAGACATGAGACCGAACAATGCAGAAGAGCTAAAGACCGCTATTGAAGCATCCTGGTCTTCTATAACACCTCAGCAGTGCCACAGGCTGATAGCTTCCATGCCACACCGCATTGAAGCAGTAATTGCTGCAAAAGGGGCCCAAACCAAGTACTGAGTACATATGCATGCTTATACTTTTCAGAGGTCCGATACTGTTCTATGTACAATCCTTGTTTTATTGATTGCATGTAATATTCTAATTTTCTGAGATTGTGGATTTGGGGTTTTCATGAGCTGTAAGCCATAATCATCAAAATTATGACACATCACGGCTTGAACTATCTTGCTTATTTCCCCCCAACAATGTGGGTCCTCATTTTACTGACCTCGGAAGGATGGAAGACTGAGTCAACCTTGAGCCAGTGAGACTTGAACTGCCCAACCTGCTGGCAGCTGGCAACCCACAGAGTTAGCCTGCAGTGCTGCATTCTAACCACAACTTCCAAAATTTTCAAACCAAATGCTGAGTAGAAATGATGAATCTTGAAATCTTGGTTTTCCAGAAGATTGAGGAAGGCTGAATTACAAAATAGATGAGTTGATCTCCTGCTGTGGTTATTCAGAGAGGCTATTGACTGCAATAGTTACTACCTGCATTTTTCAGCTTGCTGCCCTGCTACTCTCAAATGACAATTTGCACAAAAGATGAATGGTAACAAAACAATGCCCACATTAAAAACCAATCATTAATTGGTCTCTTCCTAATGTGTCATAAAGCATTGAATTAAATATACATTGTGTAGCCTTGGGGCATTTAGTCAACTTATTTTGCTGCTTATATCACTTCTGCTTCTATAGACCAGAGTGCTATTTTGCCGAAGGTGGATATCTCAACTGAGTGATGACAGATATTTGTATTGTTTAGCTTTGCTCTACTTTGCAATTTACTTGGATGATCCCCTGCAGACAGAACTTGAGTCCCAGAGCAAAACAGGGCAGGATGCTTTAGATTACAGCTGTCAGAAACAGTTATTTGGAAATAGGATTGGGCAGCCAAAGACATCTGCAGGGAATAGAAGGAGAGGCTATTTATTTCAAAATATCTTACCTATTTGGGATTTGGGAATTATTTGAAAGAGATGAAACAATATTCCTATCAGAGGAACAGCCTTCAGAATATTTGCATTTGTGAATTTCTGTGTGCACACACAGAGAAAATCCATCCACAGCTTATTTCTGCAGAACAAGTTAAACAGAAAATATAATGGCATAGCTCTCTCTGAAGACTTGTAGGAAGGGAGAGAAACCGTTTAAATAAAGTAAGCAAAGAGTATAAGGAGAAGAAACAGCAACAGTGACAACAACATCAACTTGGGCTCTGAAGTGGACAGAAATTACACTGAAGAACATCTGTCTGAATGCCATCACAAAATCACTCCACTTCCCCAAAGGCATTGGTGCCACCATTAATGTGTCTCTCCTTTGCAGAATGAGAAATCGATCAACATCACATCACAAAATAAAGCTAAACAGTAACAGGTGACCTTGTCCGATGGGAAAATGAAAACAAATGTTCAGGGTCTTTGTTTGGCAGCCATGTTTGATGCAAGGGGTTCATTCCCACATAGCTCATATGTTACTGGTGATGGACAGAGAAATATATGAAAGGGAGAGGGGGGATTAAATAGGTATCATTTTTACTTGACTCTTATCCTTGAATGAGAGTATTATTTTCCAACTGCTGAGGAATGAATAATATAGCAATGCAGCCCATGATGCTCTTTTTGTGGTCCCACTCTGTTGATCCCTATTGTCAAGATTCAGTGGAAAAAGGCCTTACCATTGTGAAGTATACAAGAACTCTAATGGAAGCTCCACTAGAGGTTTCATATAGTGGGGAGTTTTCATTTTTTTTTAAAAAAAGCTATCCTCTCCCAAATCCTAGAAAAAGCCTGACTATGCCTACTTTGTATACTTGCCTACACTCAATTCTTAGATTTCCCCAAAGATCTGAAGTAAGAGTGTTATATTTGCCTGGCTTGCAGACCACATCATCTGTGATCACAGAGGTCAGATGGGCTGGCTGCTTCAATAAAACTTAAGTATCCATCTATTTATATTTCCAATGCCTGGTAAAACTCTATGCTTTGATTTCCACTTAAGACCAAACTAAGTTTGAATGGTAACATTCATGCTCATAGACTGTTTTCCTTAGACAAAGGTCAGGCTTATATTGCATAAGTGCCTGTAAGTTCCACACTGCTGCTAATTAACATGCATATGTGCAAATGTAAGCAGGCAGCCAGGATGGCTGCTGGGCTTCAAAACACTTTTTAATGAGACAACAAGCAGCTAAAATTGTGCTGAGTTTAGTGAATAGCAATCAGTATTCTACTGCCTGCAGTGCTGGGCCTTGTCTTGATCTCTATTTATATGCCCTCCTTCTTTACTGCCTGCTTTGCTCTGAGGCAACATTTGCAGAGGTTGTACTATAAAGATTGCAGAATGTGGAAAGATTTAACATTGGCCTATCTCTGGAAGTGCTCTGCCAGATGAAGCGAGGCTGCTTTAGGCAAAGCAGAGATGGATTGATTCAGTGCTCCTGAAGCTTGGCCATGTGAAGTCCACATACCTTTTGCTTTTGCTCATTCTTTTTAGTGACAGATGGAATGCCTGAATCAGTTTGTTCTTTCTGCTGCTCATGGGTTTTTTTTCCTTCTCACTACAACCCTGCCTGCCATGCCCATCCCCCATCCAAAGGACTTTGTTTACTCCTCACAGAGAGAAATCCTACATGGTTTCTTAGCTCACTTGCAAGATTGACACCTTAGTGCAAGGTTTCTTCACATACTTCACAAGTTTTTGCTGAACTGGTTTTATTGTGAAAGAAAGGTTTATTAAGTTTCTTTGTAAATTACATTTCCCCCCTTGCATTTATATTCCCATTTGCAATTATCAAGAGGAAGGTTCCTTTTTAAAATTTCTTCTTTATGAAGGAAAGAGGAGGTCTATATCTTATGTCACGACCACTGAAAGCTTATAAAGTTGGAGGTGGATAACTTTGAAGTATAGTAGAAGCAGAGAATGCCTTAATAAATATCAGAAACATCCATTCTGGAAAATTGCTGCTAGTGTACCATCCTCCAGGATCCTGTCTGCCTGACCTGATGGATTCTGCACTGGGTCAGTGATAGAGGCCCTAAAGCCATTGGCACTCTCCTGTCTAATCGGTTTTAGTTTTAGGCAGCTCAGAAGTTTGTGGTCTTCATGATAAGCATGTGCCTCTCTTGAAGCCACTAATGACTTGACTCATAAGGGCAGCCATACACTGGTTCTCGTTTTTTGTCTTGGGTGATTGCAACATAATATGTTAGCATCAGTCTGTTACTGTAGACACATCATGCCTGACTGCCTTCAAACTCACTGGTGTTACTCTTCCCTGCAGGGATACAGATGGTTAATGTGGTTTTCCTCAAGGATTTGATGGATGGTCCAGTTGATGCAGGGATGCTCATTGGTTTCTCAATCCTTTACACAGCTTGTGCTAGTTGTCCTGTAGTGGGTTGAGTTTATCACTTTTTTGATAAAGGTGTCTGGGTATCCATTTTTGTTGGAAGATATTGTATATACTTATCAGGCGAGAACAAATGCACTGCAACAACCCAGAATACTAGAAAATGGAAATGGACTGCCTACACAACATCTTCCATGTATAGTAGTGCTATGAAAAAGATAACACTACCGTACATCAAAAACATATCAGGAATAAGCATATACTATTTAACCACACAGTATCACCATCATACACAAACCAACTAGGGTCTTCCAAAACATTTAAGTATCCGAAAAGATCCAGAAACTTAAGAGGTAAAAACAGGAATAATCTATAATAGGGTTTCTCAACTTTAGCAACTTTAAAGTGTGTGGACTTCAACTCCCAGGAATTTGGCAATTGAAGTTCACACATCTTAAAGCTGCTAAAGTTGAGACAAGTATACTGTATATACATGTCTGACAGGTATATACAGTATCTTCCAACAAAATGGATACCCACACACCTTTAACACATAACATATAGTGTAAGAATTATAATGGCCACTATATAGGACAGATTGAAGACTAATAGAGCATATCCATGAACACCAACTAGCAGTCAAAAGACACAATGAAAACTTAATCTCACAACACATGGACAAACTCGACCATAGTTTCAACTGGAATTGGAGCATCCTAGATCAAACTAAATTCAAAAATCCTAGGAAATTCCTGGAAGCTTGGCATTCAGACAATCAGTTACCAAGAGGTTCATAGAGATAAACCACATTTACTGTATACACTATTCAAAAGATGTAATTAAAAAAAACTGAGAAGGAAACTGCCTGGGGAATTCTGGGAGTTGAAGTCCACATATTTTCAAGCTGCCAAGATTGAGAAACACTGCACTAGATATTAATCAGTTTTACAGTCATATCCAGAAAATGACATCAGTGACATAACATCAATCTGAAGAAATTGACTACACCGAGAAGCAGATTCCTTAATTCATTGTTCTTGTTGTTCAGTCTCCAAGTGATATTTGACCCTTTGCAATCCCATGGACCATACCATGGCAAGACCCTCTGTCCTCCACTATCTCCCTACGTCTGCCCAAACCTATTCACACTGCATCAATGATACTATCTAACCATCTTATCCTCTGCCTCCATCCTCTTCTCTTTTTACCTTCAATCTTTCCAAACATCAGGGAAATAAATCTAATAAATCCTCTTTTCTCATTTAGTGGTCAAAGTACAGTATTTGAGCTTCAGTATCTATCCTTCCAAAGGTCAGTTTGAGTTGATTTCCCTTAGGATTGCTGATTTGATTTCCTTATAATCCAAGGGATCTCAAGAGTCCTCTCTGGTGCACAATTCAAAAACATCAATTCTTAGGTGTTCAGCCTTCCTTAGGGCCCAAGTCTCACAGCCATATATTACTACTGGGAAAACAATAACTGACTAGACAGAACTTTTGTCAGCAAGGAGATGTCTCTGCTTTTTAATATGCTGTCTAGATTTGTCATAGCCTTCTTCCCAAGGAGCAAGTATCTTTGAGCATTCTTAATTCATACTAATAAGGTAAAGGTTCCCCTCGCACATACGTGATAGTCGTTTCTGGCTCAAGGGAGAGTTGCTCATCTCTGTTACAAAGCCGAAGAGCCAGTGCTGTCTGAAGACAGCATGACTCAATGCCAAGGGCACCCAGAACACTGTTATCTTTCCACCAAAGTGGTCCCTATTTTCCTACTTGCATTTTTAGATGCTTTTGAGGTTAGCAGAAGCTGGGACAAGCAACGGGAGCTCACTCCATTATGCTGTGCTAGGGATTTGAATCACCAAACTGCTGACCTTTCTGATTGACAAGCTCAGCGTCTTAGTCACTGAGTCACCATGTCCCTTATATCTAATAACATACTTAGCACAAAGACTGGGTTTTTCATGGCATCGAAATTAGGGCTCACTGTTAATTCTGCTGGTAACTTACAAACTCTGTGGCATTGTATTTATACTTTCTGTAATATAGCAGGGTGAAAATGTTAGGAGGAGGAGGAGGCACAGATATTTTGGAGATATTGTATGTTCCTTAGAGTGCCATAATGAAATATTTGGAAGTTGCAATCTCTGGAAAGGAGAAAAGGAGTATTAACACCTCTACCAAACAAAAACGATTCATCTGTTTTGTTTATTTTGTCAAGGATGATTTAATCAGTTGTATGACATGAACTGTCATGGCTTTCTTGGCAATGGTGAATTTTCATGTAGCTATAACTTATTGTAACATAGATCTTCTTAAAATGAAATGTAAAAGAGGACATCTGGATCTGAAAAGTTAAGGCTAGAAATAAAGCTTTTCTTCTAACTCTTGTCTCTGAGAATACTCACCATACTCTATTTACTTGATATTTATCTGACAAGGCTTTCATCCTTTTTTAAAGGGAGGGTTGTTTTCAGTGGTGGGATTCAAATTTTGTTACTACTGGTTCTGTGGGCGTGGCTTGGTAGGCGTGGCAGGGGAAGGATAGTTAAAATCTCTAGTCAGAGGTGGTATTTGCCGGTTCTCCGAACTACTCAAAATTTCTGCTAACGGTTCTCCAGAACTGGTCAGAACCTGCTGAATACCAACCCTGGTTGTTTTGCTAAACAGTATGGTAATAGAGAGTGATTAGAATTTGGGGGTGGGGGGGGGTCATTCCTTTTTTTGACACAGGAGCATAGTGTTACATTCAGAGGCACCCTATCTTGAGTAAAATCTATGCTAGTATGCAGAATGAGAACAGATGGCTGCTTTCTGCTACTTTCTCCATGTGGCAAGCTCACAAATAGATTGTAGATGTCTTTTCTATTTCATGCTTCATCTCTGCATGATGTATTCCTTACATTTAGGCTAATTAAAAAAAAGAGAGAGAAAGAGGAGTACAAAACAATCTCCTTTTTTCTCATTCGAGATATCCAAAATTCCTACTGGGCTGGACTAATTGAATTTTCTGTTCATACTACCAAACCCAATGATAAGGGCAAGCAAATATATTTTATTTTATTTTGCTTGGTGCATTAACTTTATGTAAAGCAAACAGTGCTGCTGGTTAGTGATAACCTTTGTTTGAATTCTGTATGAATGCAAAATTGTGTGTGCATAGTTATAATTGTTATAGTTGTTCCAGTTAGTTATTAGTTATGGTTATTATAATTACCATTATATATACGTACCATACAATCATGTATGTTTCAGCAGAATTGGGAAAAGAAAAAGCAGTATTCATTTGCTATGGGCCAGGATGTTTGAAATGCAGAATAATAGATGAAATAAAAAATAGCAACTTTTGAAGAATGTTGCTGATTTTTGTTCACACCAACCATTTGAAATCCAAGCACACAGCTGTCTAATTTTTTTGGGTTATGTTTATGTTTTGCTTTTACCATCACTAAATCGTTGCTCATTTCAGTAGAAACTTAGCCCGTGATTTTATCTATAAAAGTGCACCACAACTAAATGGCAGGCAAGGTAATCAGACACAAAATCTTCTCTTTTAAATTGTTTTTTAAAATAAAAAATAAGAATGTCAATAGAAGTTTTAAAAATATTTGTATGAACAATTTCACTACCATGATGTTTCAACACAGTTATGAACAGGAACAGGAAATTTTTACACTGTTTGTCATGGTAATTAAGATAAATTTCAGGTACATGGTATTTTATGGAACCTTTATATCTGAATGCCTTTTAGAAGTTTCAGTTTCTTGTAGCCCAGAGGTGGTATTCAACAGGTTCTGACCAGTTCTGGAGAACCGGTAGTGGAAATTTTGAGGAGTTTGGAGAACCGGCAAATACCAGCTTTGACTGGAGATTTTACAGTATCCTTTCCCTGCCACGCCCATCAAGCCATGCCCACAGAATCGGTAGTATTTTTTTTAAAATTCCACCACTGTTGTAGCCCTTTTACTGACTTAAATGTGCAAATCTAAATGTTGTGCTACTACTACTAAGGGCCTATCATATTTTGATTGACTTTTGTCACAATCTGAAACCTTTTGCAAGGAATATGTTCACATTTCTGATAAAATAATGTCCTGGTTTTCTAGTGAGGAAAGGAAAAAAGAAAACCTTGCCCTTTAAGGAATAGGCAAAGTTCTTTCCTTTTGTGGATTCAAATTTTCCAGCTGGGAGAAATGCAAAATGATTTGGTCAGCTGCTTGGAAGTCAGAATCAGTTTATTAATAGGAAGGCAGGTAAGAAATCTCACAGTGTTCCTAGGATTAATCTAAACTTGTGAGTAGAGAAACCCTTTTTTATACCCTTCAGATCCTTTAATTTTGTAAGTGTGAACCCTTGAAGTCTTTGATTTGTGTGTGTGTGTGTGTGATGAGTTCCTGTCTCTTGATATTGGGGTCTCTTCCTGGGATAGGAGCAATTGTTTTATATTAGCTGTTTGTTCACTTTGTTGCTGCTTGTTGCATTAGGTTGCAATATCCTGAGTTTCCTGTTATGCCTTTTGGTTTGCTTTTCACAAGTTTTTATAACTTGCCATCTATTTGATTTCTATGGGAAAGGATCTAAGCTAGTTTGTAGGGTTTTTTCTCTGTATCTCATGCCTGTAATTTTCTCCTTCCTTTGTTGTGAAAAGTAAGCTGGCTCCAGCTATTTTAATAGCCCTGCTTGACAAAGGGTGGGGACTGTTTCCCTAGAGGAGAGGAGAATCTAACTTCCAACACTAGCAACCCATTTGGTAAAGTGGATGAAAGACAGGAGAGGAAGAAACGAATGGAGTAAAATCTTGGTTCCAAGCATTATGGTTACTTACTTTTCTTGACCATTGGTGTGTGTAGGTCTCTGGAAGAATGCAACTTTGGATTGCTTTAGTCTGCCATCTGCTGTCAACATCCTGCAGTGCTGTGGTCATGCCAAAGTGCTCCTCTAAATATACATACATATTCAGTGACCAAACATGCTGTAGTAGCAGAAACACAACAATCAGATTTACATTTCTTTGAGAGGAATCATTCCTTTCCTTACAGCAATAGGAATAAAAAACATCCCTGTGATTTCTCAGCAGTTAGAGAATTTGGGTGGGTTTTTTTTTTTTTTTTGCTTGCTTGTTTATTGTGGAGTATTCATGTTTATAGTAAACAAAAGGTCTATGTGTGTTTGTATGCATAGGACCACTTCTTTGCTATTATGCAAGCTCTGTTTCTCTCCTAGTTTAGCATCCCTCCCTCCCACCCAAAACCTCATACATAACCATTTTGTTTGTGTGAAATAATCAATCACCCACAGCCAATCTGTCTTGAGACCTTCTTCCGTAGGTTTGGAAAGGGGGCAGCTGTAAAAGTCTGCTGAGTAGATGGGGGCGTGCCAGTTTGTGAACTGGAACGGCTGCTCTTAATGGGAACAAATTAATTAGGGAATTAGTAGGTTATATTCTGCAATATGACTGGCAGTTGGACCTAGAAGGAGGCAAACCTGGCATCAAAGGAATGTTGTGGGCCTAGGGAATCAATGGTGTGGACTGCTGCTTACTGTAGAGCACTTGGCTTTTCAAACAGTTAATTCACAGCAACATAGATGCCCAATGCCATTGCAAAAAGGATGGCTATTTGTATTTAGGTTAAGCATACAAAAAATGCACTTGCTTTTGCTATGCCATATCTCCTATTATCTCTAGGACATATTGCATATGCAGTAGTGACAACAGAGATGAAAAACACTTTTAACCCTCCTTGTTCCTAAGTCAAGAGGCACTGCAGAGCCCTTTAAAACAACAGAGAAACAGTCATAATTCATACACAGACAGATGTTATTTTTTTGTTTCATTGAATGTTCTTTTATTAGTCAAAGGTCAGTCTGTCAGAGCCCAGTAAAACAATTCAATAGCTCAATTCACATATTATACTAGCCTTTCAATAAAATGGAGAAATTAGAAACCTGGTTATATAAGTGCTATGAAAGTCTCCCTGTGTGATAGATTCTTCTAAAGCACAGATGTCAAACTTGTGGTGTTATGTTACCATCATGTGACATATTGCAATGTTTTTCCCCTTTGTGGAGTTGGGGTGGGCTTGACCTGCATATGACACAATTGGCCCATGGGCCACCATGTCAGGGTAATAATGATTTAATAGCTGACCAGCTGCTGTAATGTTATAATGCTGCAATACTGTAACGATGTAATGTTATGCAATGGTAGCAATGAGTCAGTAAGGTTATTTGACTGCTATCTCTTTAAGAGACTGTAATTTAAGAGAAACTCTGTGAGGGTGTATCTTTCTCTTCATATGTCCTTCCATGGTGTAACTGATTACTGATAGCTGTTTGTTCAAGGACTGTATCAAAGTACTTGTAAGTATATATGCTATGTGTAAATATAAACCTGTGTGCTGAATTTGCTCCTGGGCTGTCTCACCTAGTCACACTGTGTCCACTCTGACAACCAGTTTGACACCCCTGATTTAAATATAAAGTGAAGCAGCATTGCATTGCTACACCACTCCATATGACCCAATACAAGGTTGACTCAGCCTTCCATCCTTCTGAGGTGGTTAAAATGAGGACCCAAATTGTTGGGGGCAATCGGCTGACTCTGTAAATTGCTTAGAGAGGGCTATAAAGCATTGTCAAGTGGTATATAAATCGAAGTGCTATTGTTATACACAAAGGAGGAGCAGGGCGGCATTAGAGCCTTAGAGGAAGCAAGCTATAAAGGAATAAATATTATTACACCTGGAGGATCTGGGGTAAGTTAGAATAAAGGAAGACAGCACAATAGATTTGATATTGGCAGAAATTAGTTAATGATGAATTCACTCTATGCACAAGTTATTGAAGAAAAAAAATAAAGTTACATATGAATGCATAATAATATCTAAGAATGTTTTCAAAAGAACTAGTGTAAGGTTATTTCAGTGTGAGGGTAGATAAAAGACAGGAATATTTAGGACAGAGATTGAAAATTGGGATACCTCTTTGTGTTTTTAAATCCTATATTTTGCGGTTACTAAATATATGGTTTAAAATGCACACAAATATCCCAACTGTGGGAATAACCTTATGCCAGTTCTTCTAGTGCAAAACATTTCCTGAGATGGCAGTGCTCGTGATTCCTTTTGACTTTTTGATTCAATCCAGCACAGAGATGTTTCAGCCCAATGGCTTCAATCCATGTTTGAAATGCAACTTCTTTAGTACAGAAATGGATTCCATGCAGATCTCCTGCAACCCATGTTAGCATCATTGTCTTTCTATGCTGGCAACTGTGGTTGGGGGGGAGGGAAGGGATTCATCTTATTCAAGAGGCTGGGCGCATTTTCATGCATCTTGGCTCAGGATAAATTTATCCAGGCATTCTCAAAGTGACTCACATTCTCTACTCATGGTTAAATAGCCATTTAGGAGGAACCGAAAATGCAGATTCATACTTTCCCTTATTTACAACCTATGCATAAATTTAAAAAAGGGTAGTTGCAGATGGAAGTGGAGCTGCCAAAGAGTGGTGCACTGACATTATAAAGCCACAAACAACACTGTACAGCATCAAAGGAAGACCAATGTGTGTTAGGTATGCAACAATAACTCTTTCATCCACAATAATTATCAAGCATAATGTTCTCATTTCATTCCCTAGCAGGTCTCTAAAGAAAATGCTAAAAAACAGATGGCTGAACTCAGCCCTTTTCTTTTTCACAAGGCACTCACACATTATCCTAGCCACATTTGGCTATTGAATAAACCAAGATTTGCTTACCATGTTAAATAACAAACCACAGATTAGATTTGCATAGTATAGAAACTGGAAAATCTCATTATGGCTTCCAAAATATGTGAATCCTGCCACTTGCTGGAAAACATAAGAAGGGAAGAATGGTCTTCCTTTGAAATGGTCTCTCTTCCTTTTGAGGTTTTCTATTTCCCCCCCTTTTTATCGAATTATTAATAGTTGAGAAGTGACATATATGCACAGAAGCTCTTCACCATTAGTTGCCTCTTATTAACTGAAAATCAACACTCCTTTAGTTTAACTTATCTACTGAAGCTTTGGTCATCAATCTATTATTTATTATTGACAGAAGTTTAATGTTCCTTTAGCACAAATACATTTTTGCATTCTTATTTAATCTAATACCTATACTTAAAGGACTACAAAATAAAAGATGCAGAATCTGCAATTCCCTGAGCATACAGAGGTGCAGTGAAAGGAACAGGCTTCATTTTTGCATGGTTGTACTATTTACTGTTCTAAGTATCAACTAATGATTAATGATGATATGACTAAGATTTAGGACAATAAATAACAATAATGTATTATAAGGAGTGGGGAAAGCGAGAATGCAGAAATGGCATTATTTGAAGACAGCTCTGTATCACAGAGCTGTCTGGTGAGTTCCTATATTACTTTTCTTTTCTGATTATTGCTCACCGGAAAACTTTATTATTGTTTTTGCTTCCATACATTCACCATAATGTTTCTCATAGTGAAATACATCTTGAGGGTAATGACAAGCAGACAATCATTGGATATGTTCTACATTTTGTATATTTAAAAGTTGCTTCTCTTCCATTATCTATCCCTGCAGGTCAGGTTTTCTGTAACTTTGGTAACAAGAGGAGCTTTTTGGAAATATACCAAAGTAATATCAGGCACAGAGCTTTTCTTTCTGTCACTGCCTGGTATAATTTGCTAATTGATTTACATCCGAGGCTAGGGTCATGCAGAGAAGACTGCCAGAGATTTTATCATTATTTATTTATTCTGACCTTTGCTCAAACCTTTAATCAGAGTGCAATTGCCTTTCAGGAAAAAGAAAAAAATAACCCTATAAAACTATATGAAAGCTTTCAGGGGGGAGGGGCAGGTGGCACTACTGCTAGCTTGACATCTTTCTCATAGCTTTTTTTTTTTTTTTGAAAGCACTATTCCAAAATATAATATAATAATCAGTCTGGTAAGATTTGCTGAATCTGACATTTTGGTTTTTGGATGTAGATATTAACGTTTGTGTTAGGAAATAACATGAGCACGGCAATGCAAAGAAAACAAAGTCTCCCTATAGGAGAAACACTTCATTTGCTGTTCTTTATCTGAAAGTCTTTATGGATGATCACACCACGTTTTGTCCTTAATGTTTTTTTAAATGCTGGGTGATGATTCTGTCTCTCTGCAAGAGCAGATATAAAATCATCCTAAAGCTGGAAAAGGGCATTTAAAACTTAACTTTTGGTAATTTCAGAGGTACAAGTATTCCTCTACTTACAACAATTCATTTAGTGACAGTTTGAAGTTAAAGCGGCATTGAAGGTAGTGACTTATGACCATTTTTCACACGGCTGTTGCAGCAGCCCCATGAGTCAAAATTCAGATGCTTGACAGTGACTCATATTTATAACAGTTGCAACATGTCATCACCTTTTGTGACCTTCTGATGAGCAAAGTCACTGGGGAAGCCAGATTCACTTAATAATCGTGTTACTCACTTAAGAACAGCGGCGATTCACTTAACAAATGTGGCAAGGACGGACATACAGTGGGGCAAAGCTCACTTAACATGTGGCTCACTTAGCAACAGAAATGTTGGGCTCAATTGAGGTCGTACGTCGAGAACTATTCAGGCAGGGTTTTTTTCAGTAAAGAAATGTGAATGGCTTGCAATTGCCTTCTTGTGGTATGTTTTTAGTCTAGCCTACTGCCTTGGCACCTCTGGCGGTTATCTAAGCAAGTGCCAACCAGACCCAATATTAGCTTTTCAAGGTCAACCACATTTTAGTAGGTGCTGCAATATTTGTTTGTTTGTTTGTTTGTTGAGCCACTGTGAGGTGAGTCTGGAATACACACACACACACACACACACACACACACAAACACAATATGGAATCCAACTTAAAGCATCCCCAGCAAAAATGACCTTACTTTTATTTAAATACATCCACTGTGCCCTATTGGTATTTAATTTCAAGCTTTTCTTACTGTTGAGAAGCCTTTTTTGTAACCTTTAATCAGAATCTACCTGTGTTTCTATCTTGTTTTCTGAAATAATAAAGAAGGGATGCTGACCTTTTTCTTAAGAAATCTGCTATCCTTTCCCTCTTCAGTAATCTCTTTTTGATTTTAAACATACCCAATTCCCTTATTTTACTTCCTAAAACTTAACTTGCTAGTTCTTTCATTATGTGTCTTGCTTTTTGGATCTATTCCAGTTTGTATCTTTTTTTTTCTTCTTAAAATGCCATGCTCCAAAGTAGACATAGTACTGAAGGTGTGCTATTACTAATGTAAAATGTTTTGGAACTATAATTCCTTTGCATAGTTTCCTGAATGCATGCAGAGCTCCAAGTGGGGAGAGAAGATAGACACTCACACAAAACTCCAGTATCTCTGCCTCATCCAATGTTCAGGCAGGAGGTCTGAAGAGGAGCTATAACTCTTTATCTGAGCATTAAGCCGGTTGCTTTAGTTGGTTGTTGGATCTTGCTGTGTCAAGCCAGGATCAATATATCTTCTCTTTGGGCTTCTCACCTGAATGCATGGAGATTTGGAAAGCAGCAGGCAGAGATATATGCATCATCCTCTTTTTTCTCTGTTCTGATTCCTTTGTAGCCTCAGATCAGTGCCAGAAAAGAGCTTACTGTTTTCTGTTATTTGGAAACTTGTAATCTACCTGTTTTTTAAGCATCCATCTCACACTGCCGAATCATAGTTCGAAACACATCTTGTGATCAACTATAGTTTCAATATCTTCTTCACATGTAGTTACCAAGCCAGGAACCTCCCATTTTGTACCTATGCATTTAATTTCTGTTTCCTAAGTAAAATAACCTTTTCCTAAGAAAGTCAGTTACATAGATCTATCTAACAGACATGCCAGCCATTTCATACTTGCTAGACAAAATGCCAAAGGGAATGTTGTTTCAGTTAAGTGTGATTAAAGACAAAACCTTATTCTGTGCATCTTGACATATGTGGGGTGCTTTTTGACAAGAGGAAATTTCTGTATTGAGATTGAGTCATATTTATCTTCAGCACACAATATTTCTTTCCTAGGACATCATTATATATGGAGACAACCCTTTCACATGTAACTCGAATGAACATGCGATGGAAGAATATTTTTGCAAAGTTAGATTTGCTTACATAGCTTTCCTCAAATATCTCCGAATGACTGCATATGATATTCCAAGTGAATTATTCCAAAAGCATTGTATACAGAAGACATCAACCAATACCAGTTTCTGGAAGACAAGGGATTATCACAAGCATCAGCAATTTGAAGTCATTCTGTCAAATTTATCTGAAGGAAAGAAGCAGTTGTTATGTCTGTCTGTCCTGGGGATGAGAAAGGGCTATTTTTTATAATATGAGTGTATTATGATTTATATATTGGTTTATTGTACAGTGGTATATTGACATTTTGATTCATTTTATAAAACTGTAAGGTTCTTAAGCATTGTTGCAATTGAAATGGCAAAGATCAAATATGTATTTATGTCTATATTAATGCATAAATATTTTCTGTATTCCAGTGTGCATGGTTTCCCTAATGCTATCTTAATACTTGTTTCTGGGAAAGTTTTTTTATTTTATTTTATTTTATTTTATTTTATATATTATATTATATTATATTATATTATATTATATTATATTATATTATATTATATTATATTATATTATATTATATTATATTATATTTATTATATTAATCATTTATTTTATTTTATTTATTTTATTTTTATTGATTGATTGATTGATTTGATTTGTCAATCGGTTACAAGATAATAGGTACAAGTATATACATAGTTATGAATACATGAAATGGGTACGTATAAGAAAAATAAAAGAAACAATAGGACAGGGACGGTAGGCACGTTGGTGCGCTTATGCACGCCCCCTACAGACCTCTTAGGAAAGGGGTGAGGTCAATAGTAGACAGTCTTAAGGTTAAAGTTTTTGGGGTTTGGGGAAGAAACCACAGAGTCAGGTAGAGTATTCCAGACATTGACCACTCTATTGTTGAAGTCGTATTTCCTGCAATCAAGTTTGGTGTGGTTAACCTTGAGTTTGTATCTATTGTGTGCTCTTGTGTTATTATGGTTGAAGCTGAATTATTCATTGACAGGTAAGTCTTTGCAATGCATGATTTTATATGCCATACTTAGATCAGACCGAAGATGGCGTAATTCAAGGTTTTCTAGGTCTAGAATTTCAAGTCTGGTGGCATAATTCTGCAATGAGTAAAGGAGTGGAGAACTCTTCTTGTGAAATATTTCTGGACTTTCTCAACTGTGCTAATATAAAATACGTAATGTGGGTTCCAGACTGATGAGCTGTGTTTGAGTATTGGTCTAGCAAATGTTTTGTATGCTCTAGTTAGTAGTGTGATATTACCAGAGAAAAAGCTACGTAGGATTAAGTTAACAACTCTTAATGCTTTTTTGGCTATGTAGTTACAGTGGGCTCTAGCACTTAGATCATTAGAGATGAGTATTCCAAGGTCCTTTATAGAGCTTGGATCATCAACAAGAACTTGACTATTTAGCTTGTATTTTATTTTCTGATTTTTTTTTTTTGCCAATATGTAAGACATTTATTTGTTGACGTTTGAAGTTGCCATTGGTTTGACCATTCTGATACATAGTCAAGATCTTTTTGAAGGGTAGCAGTATTGTCTGTGGTATTGAACGGCTTTACATCACCAGCGAAAAGAACGCAGTTGCTCTTAATATGATCACAGAGGTCATTTATGTAGAGTATGAAGAGAGTTGGTCCTAGAACACTGCCTTGGGGGATACCACTAATGACAGGTACAGAATTTGATAGGACACTCCCAATTTTGACCATTGTTGTCTGTTTGACAGGAATGCTTCTATCCAGTTATGCAGTTGTCCAGAGATACCATAAGATTTTAGTTTTAGGAGTAGTTTGTCATGTACCACTGAATCAAAGGCTTTACAGAAGTCTATGTAGATTGCGTCTATTGTTTTGCCCTGATCAAGTTGTGTAGTCCATATTGTTAGGGATACACCCTAGCAGAATGTGCACGGCAGTCAGTCAGTCAGGCAGGCAAATATGTGAGATAAACGTTTTTGTAGCTTACACTCAGTAAAACAGATACACTGTGCTAGTTAAATAGTTTATTCCAGTAAGAGTTTTAGCATAGTCAAACAGTCCATATAACATTCACTAGTTCAGTCTGTCCAGGGATTATTCAGTTGTAAAGTCCAGTGTCGAAAAAGAGTTCAGTAAACTTACAAATATCAGTCCAGTAATATATCTCCTTGCAGTAGAGATATGAAGAAGTCAAACCTCCTTTCTTCCTTTGACGTTCAAAAACTCAGCAGCAGGGAACACTCAGTTAGCAAACCAGCAATCCAGCAAGTTCTCTTGCTCCCTCTTATGGTGGTTTCACAACCGCACCCAAAATTACATGCTTTGCAGTGACACACACTTAAACTTACTATCATAGTTTATATATATTATTTTACCCAAACTAAGTGTTATTCCTAAACATATGTTTTTGCAGATTACAGGATAGTTTTTTTCTGAAACCAAATTGTTTATTGGAGAGTAGGTTGTTTGTATCTAAGTGGAGGATAATGGATTGGTTAATAATTGATTCCATGACTTTACAGGTGATGCAGCATAAGGAGATTGGTCTGTAATTTTCAACTAGGCTGGGGTCTCCCTTTTTGAAGATGGGGATGACCATGGCTTGTGACCATAGGTTAGGCAAGTAGCTGGTCCTGAAAGATTTTTCAAAGATTATGCTTAGAGGTTCGGCTATGGCAGTGGATAGCTTTTTTAAGAAGTAGTCACATATTCCGTCTGGTCCAATAGATAGAGATGGTTTTAGATTGCGTAGTGCTTTTTCAACATTGTCTTCTGTAAAATCGATATGTATTTAGATCATTGTAGTTGTCTGTGATTCGGCTAGGAAATACTGGGCATGATCCATTGC
This sequence comes from Hydrophis major, assembly GCA_033807585.1. Taxonomy (NCBI): domain Eukaryota; kingdom Metazoa; phylum Chordata; class Lepidosauria; order Squamata; family Elapidae; genus Hydrophis; species Hydrophis major. The sequence continues at coordinate 216,547,639 of CM066330.1, forward strand.
TTATTTGGCTTATTTGCCACTTCCCTGAGTATGAAAATGTTCTAAGGCAATGTTCCTAAGACAAATTTCTTTTGGATAAAAGAGATCTGAAGAATGATGGTATCTTTATGTCTGCCAAATGTACAAAGGCTCAAAGAAACTAGGTTCCTATAGAGTAGTTTACAAGTTATGATGGAATAGTTAGCATGGGGCTGTTGCACATTCAAATTTAATGATTAATTTACAGTACTGGCATTTACAAAATCCATATACATCTGGAGGGCACCAGGTTGGCAAAAGCTGAAGGAAAGCATTAGTTGATATTTCCAGTAGCCTGGCCTCATTTTGTTATGTTATGTAGTAAAATTCTGAACTAGCACATCCTGATCTGCATGAGTAAAGCTCCTTCCAACATTCTAAAATTAGGCTAAGGATAATTTATTCCAGAATAAATTTTACAGGTGCATTCCTTCATTAGAAGTGTACCTATCACAAGTGGATTCTAATGTTTGCTTTTGACATAGTTTATATTAACATCCTGCAAGTCAGTCAAATCATGGAATGAGGAATGTTTAAGAACACTTGTTTTTCTGTTTCAGCACAAAAGGTTTCTTTTACAGTAGCATAACTACAGTGTAGTGCCAAAGCTTCAGAAAAAAATTAGTTTGCTTATACAAAGTTACTTTTGGAAGAGAAACGTACTCTCTAGCAACAGACCCATTTTGTGGGCTAAAATAAGGAACAGTCCTTTAGTAGTCTTTAAACAAAAGCATAAATAAATAAAACCTTAAGATCATTGAAACATCAGAGAATGCTTTGAAATAGCCTCCACAGTGTAGTGCATTAGGTGAACTAACTTCAGTGTGTAATGAGCAATATATTAATTTATATTTTGTGTAGTACATTACAATTCAGCAAATAGCTCAATGCTGCCTGGATAATTCATCAGGAGAAAGAAGAGCACTTAAGGAGTTCAAAGGTTTGTCTGTCCCCTGCAATTGAAAAAGGCAGGATTTATTGCTATTCCTTTTATGGGGCAATTGGATTATAATCACAGATCTTCATTTTATACTTCTCCCTGCTTCTGTGGTCCTGCTCAGAGATGCTGCTTCAGAGATGCTGAATGACTCCAATGCATCTTCATTTATCTCATTTGCAGTTTTTTTGGTTGTTTTTTAATAGATTGTTGGTTTACTTGGCCTTTGACTTCAACAACTTCCTCTGGTATTAGTCTACTCAGCTTCAAAATCTTTAAGCGTTCATTAGAGTTGGATGCTCTCTTTCCTTTTTTTAAAAAAGTATTGTTTCTCTCCATTCAAGTAATTCCGTTTTGTAGAATTTAAGAGTTTTATTATAGTGGCTCTGTAATCTTTTACTGTATCACTATAATATAAACTGTTAAGACAACAATGATAAAATTGCAATTATATTAACGATTTCCATCATTTACAGATCCTCAACAGTATTTTTTTCTGGAAACTCTAGCCTAAGAATATTGGTGTAACTAAACAGTGAAGTGCATGACATAAATAAATATTCTGGTGGTTTTTCACAAAGCCTTAAAGACATATTTATGTCACTAACCATTGGATATGGGTATATGATACAGCCCATGCAATTGTTATACTGATTTGTTTGTGGCTTGTTTTTGTGTTTTTGTGTTTTTGCCTTTTTTGCCAATTATGTCTGTATTACTTGTATTGTTTTTGTTCTATTTTAGATTACTCTAAAATATTGCTATTAAATACTCAGGATCATGCATTTGAGATGGGCAGCCATATATATTGAAATAAAAATAAAGGTTTTAGGGTGAGATGTTCAGTTAAAGGATCTCTTATAATAGGACTGAGAAAGAAAACTGCTTAAAGAGCAGGGAAGAGTTGATCCGGGGAAAGAACAATCATTGGCTTGATGTATTTTCTTATACAGACATTGAACATTCATTATATAGCAGCCTCACCAAGATCTCCAAGTGTACACGGTAACTACAAACTATCAGTGTACCATACAGGGAATGGTAGAGCTGTTCTCAGTAAGTTCCATATTTTGATGCCTCCTGGGATGGGTATCTATCTTGAATCCTAATTCCTGGAACTAGTTAAAGAAGATCATGAAAGAAACAATATGACATAATGCCTTAATATATTGAATTAGGACCAGGGAGAACTCCTATTTTTTTATGAGTAGTCACAATCTCACAGCCTAACTTTCCTCTGACTTTTGTAGTAGTACAGTACGGATAAAATGGTGATGATACTGCTATATCTATTAGGCAGACCACACTCAGAAATAAACTGTGCAGAAAGTTAAAACTACTTTTATCGAGATTTGCTATAATAACATAAACTTGGAAATATGATTATGTTGTACCACCTTCTATGAATTCTAATTCAGTGAATTAGGGAGTTGTTTTTCTAAACCACTTCTGAATCTTAACTGGCTGTATTTATGTACTGAAAGTATGTTTCTCCTCTTGTTGCCTTGGCAACAAACCTTGCATATCTCTGTTAAGATAATCTTCCTTATTCTTAACACCAAAGATGAAAACAGAGAACAGACTGAAAATTTGGGAGATGAGCCAGGGAAATTATATCCAAGGATGCTATGTTTGAGAGAAGAAAGATAAATCACCTATGAAGATCTGACATGAAAACTGAAGTTGGGGCCAGGGATTGGTGGGGTGAGGGCAAGAGGAAAACAAGAAGGAAACAGGAACTAAAATAAGAACATCATTGTGGATTAGAGATACCAGAACGTACTGCAGAAGTTGAGGGACAGTATGATAAAGATATTTGGCAAAGGTGTTTCTAGAAGTATGAGGGGAGGAGGACTAAAAAATATACAAGATGGTGGCTGCTATTGAAAAAAACTATGGTGAACATCTCAAAGTAATTTTATATAGGAGTGACCTTGAGAGACAGGACAAAAAGAGACAGGCAAGAGAAATGTCAGATAAAAGGCACCTTTGCCTGAAGCGGGAACATGAGGGGTTGTCAAGAGGCTCCCCTAGTATTTTGGGGTACAAAGAAGGTGGGTAGAGGAACTAATCTGGCCATTTTTCCTGTCTGGTCTACCTTGCAAAGCTGACACTTAACTTTCTCACTCCCTGCTTCTATCTGCAGGAATGAGGAGGGGAGGAGGGAATTCATAAAAAAGGGGAAGTGGGATTCATAAAAGAAGGGAAGTTGCAACAAGTTGGGTGGAAGAAGGAGAAATCCACAAACTGGCAGTGTTAACACAGGGAGACAATAAGCAGATGGCAGCAATACAGGTAGTTTTTGACTTACAACAGACCATTTAGCGAACATTCAAAGTTACAATGGTACTGAAAAAAGTGACTTATGACCATTTTTCACCATGATAACCTTTGAAGCATCCCTATCATCCTTACACAAATCAAAACAGCTCAATTTTCAAATTGAATTTTGACCACAATAATTATACTGTGCAGTCTTTCCTTTAGGTTGATAAATAGCCAGTTGACAAATTTCATTAAGTGAACCCTTAAGGAAGAAATGTATTATTATTTTTTAAATAAACTTGAGACTGTTGATTTTATAATGTAGGTATAATTCTCTATTCCAAATTTCTTTTTCTTTTTAGGTAAATCATATTCTTTTTACATAAGCAACTGGTTAAGAGTTTTTCCATTTTCTAGTCATCTGTTAAAAGGGGGAGGGAATAATTCTTCTAAAAGAAGAAACTTATTCTAAAATAAACATTATTCCTAAACACCGATTTCTCATGAGAGGCTACAGGTGAGATGCTTTCTTAAAGGAAAGATTACATTTAGGTGTGAAAGATTAAATTTAGCTATGAGCATCCTGCATTATTTCCTTGAGCATTTCACACTTGTTTCACAATATGAAAATAATTTTTCTCCATAAAATTGAAGAGTTCTAAAAAAGCATGCAGAAGAATTACTAGCATTGCACTAAAAGCAGGAATGAACAAAAGCCATAGAAGATGACAATATTCTTGGTGAAAGAGTAGCATTTCTACTTGACAGGAGAGAAAGAATGGCAAACGGTACAAGAATAATATCTGTCATGATGATATTGAACTTTTCCACACAAATGTTTCCAATTACAACCTGGAATTCCATCATCAAAAGAACATTTTAATTTGAAAATTACTTCTATCAGAGACTCCTAACTTTTAAAGCTAGGTTTTGTCCTGTTTGTTTGAACTATCCATATATAAGTGGATATATTCCAATGAAGATTATTCTTTATTTGTCTCAAAATAAAATTCCTTGCCTTCCTTCTGCAGGTTGCTTCCTTGCTATCTAAGTAACTTGAATAGTTTGCCTCTTCAGATAGACTTTGGGAGAAAGAAAACCCTTTGAAAAAGGCTTCAGAGAAGTGAACGAGGATAATATATCTGTCTGCACAGTCAATCTTCCTCCGCAGGATAAAAACAAGTTAGTGGGTTGCTCCCACCTCTATATTCCTATGGCCCATCTGTATGGCCCTACTGTAGAAAAAACACCACAAGTTTTTGTAAGCAGAAGGACTTGCCTGGATAGAAAGAAGGATGAGAATGTGCAGTCTTTGAAGCCTGGCTTGTTATTTTAAGCTGGCTTTTGAAAAGGGTGAGAGTAGTGTGAAGAAATAAGGACCACTGCCTGTTTTACCCATGATCAGCATAGCAATGGAATTCTGTAGAGGATAAAAATTAAGTGAAGGATTGGGAAGTTGTAGAGTCAAGAAACATAAAATTATCCAAAGCCATCTAACAGAAAAAAACTATCCTGTAGGAAAGGAAAATTATTTGAAAATAGCCAGACCTTTTAAAGGTAATTCTAATTACCTCTTTCCAATTGTTTCTGACTCTAGGGGGCGGTGTTTTTAAAGGCTTTCCAGGTAGCTAATTTTATAAGTGAAAATAGCCCCTAATCCCCCCCAAAAAAAAAACCTGATGGGGAAGTTAATTACATATGTTGCAGGCTACATTACAGCGATGCTATTCAAACTTAGGTATAAGAAAGGACTCCAAAGCAAATTTTGCAGATACTACCTACATTGTATCTGTTGAAAATGGGGATGACGATGTTTGTAAATTGGAAGCCCGAAGACATTAAACACACACACACACACACACACATACCTAAGAAGATATTGTTACAGAAACAGAATTCTAAATTCATATTTGTAATCTTGATGCTTTCTTAAATAATTATAAATGCAGCTCTGTACTAGACCTGTAGTAACCCCACTAAAAGCTTGTTGCTATATACAGCTCCCTGAACCTTAGCTGTTATGCAATAATTCTCAAGACACAGTCAAACCCTTTAGAATCCTCTCTGTCTTGGAGAGAGACCTATGTCTCCTAAATGCACTATATAATCAGGTAGACTTCTAATCTTGTCTGAAGAAAAAAAAACCCTGACATGATCAGCAGATGTGGGATTCAGCAGGTTCTGACCAGTTCTGGAGAAATGGTAGCAGAAATTTTGAGTATTCAGAGAACCGGCAAATACTATGTCTGACTGGAGATTTTACAGGATCCTGCCATGCCCACCAAGCAGAACCAGTAGTAAAACAATTTGAATCCCACCACAGATGATCAGACAGGGCAATCCATTTTGGATTGAACCTGGACTTCTTGGAAGTTCCCAAGGTCCAAAATGGATCTGAGAGGCTAACCCCGTGTATGCTTGTAAGTGTATTAATGCATACCACCAAGTATACAGAAACAATGTAAAAAAAAAAGAAAGATGAGAAAAAATATGAGAGAAAAGGCAAAAGTACAATGACCTGAGCCTTTGTCATGAATGTGTGGGTTTTTGAAGAGTTCTATTTATGAATGGATGAGTATGAAGGGCATGGCTTTACAGATACATCTCTGAATGAATTTATTCACTAACATAGTTCTGATTTAGCATGAATCTGAATTCATTAAGTTTTAGAGTAGGGCTTTGTAAAGTATGGGAAAGGGTGCCTGCCTTTTTCAAGGTGGTTTTCTTGAAGTTTACATTCTCCAAAAGGCTGACTATGGATTTTCAAGGGCCTTTGCAGAAGGTTTCCACATGTAGGCATAGCTACTAGCAGTACTAGTGGAAATCTTGTGTGTCATGGAAGAGCATACATGACAAACATGTGAAACTCTGTTAAATAGCCACGCCTCCCGTTTGTTAGCATGGCCTCATTACTTTGATAAGGATGTTCTGCTCATGGCAGTGTACTTTCCAAGACACTTCTCTCTATGCTTCATTTAGCTCTAGTAATGCCTGCAATGCAGCCCATGGTAGCTTGCTCAGCAAAAGATGGATTTAAAAAATCTTGGCTTAGAAGTTTGTGTGAACAAAACTCATACTCATTGGTTATGCCCACATTCTACTTCGGGCATAATTTATCTGGGTTTTTGGTCATAGCCACTGTGACATAATATTTGTTGGAAAATTGAACGTGGGGGAATGGACCTTTTGTCTTTGGGGAAAGGGGAGAAAAGGAAGAGATGAAGGAAACTGAAAATTTTCCGTCAAGCCCACTCCTTTGAAATCCAATCTTTCTACCATTTATTGATAAGAATGGGCACATAATTCTGCTCTTAATGCCGATAATACATTTAACACTAAACATTGGCATTAAGCAACGCTGGGAACTCAAATGTGATTTTCCGATTAGCTGTGCCATACATTATGGGTGAGTTAAGGAAGAAATCAGTCCCATTCCTTGCATTCATGGAAGGAAAGGATATTGCACGCCTCTCGTTGCAAATCTCATACGGGCTTGAATCCCTGAGGGCAGATAAATTCAATAAGGGGGAAGCTTCCCTTATCTCTACAAGCGTTCTTCCTTTGAATTTCTGTCCACCGCATACCTTTGCAAATGGAAAAGCCCACGAATACTATCTGCCGACAAAGACAGGCTAAGAATTTCACGGAAATACCTCTAGTTTCAGATAGAGAACCAGCCGGTCACCAGAGTTCCCGGAGGAAGATCTCGTTCTAAGTTGCGTTTTGATCTCTCGACAGTAAAAAAAAAAAGAAAAAGAAAAAGAAGGTCGACTTTTTGCAGTGCGAACAAGCGGGCAAAATAAATAAATAAATGAGACGCAATCTTTTCCTCAGGCTCTGGGGGTCGCTGCAGCCCTTCCTTGAGCCCTCTCCTCTCCTTCCCCGGCAGCCCCCCGAGTAGCCTGAAGCTCAGCTTGGCAGCGAGCAGCGCACGGGCAGCCTGCTGCCGCGCCGTGCGGCGCCTCCTCCAAAAGCTGCGCGCGTGTGTCGAGCGGCGGAGTGGCAGAGCCGGCCAGCCCCGCCAGAGGGACGAAGCGAGGCGATGCCAGCCGTTTCCTGGCGCCAGAGCCGAAAGGGCTCGGGCACGTGTCTGCTCTGCTGAGTCTCAGCCACGCGGACGAATCCGGACGGACGGACGGACCGACCGACCGGCACGCAGCGCGCTGGGGAGATGAAAATGGGGAGCGGCGTACCCCGCCGCAAGGACGCGCCGGCGGAGCGGCTGTGAAGGCGCGCCAAAGGTAAGGGGCTGGGACTCCAACGGGGCTGGAGTCGGGGGCACGGAAGCGCTGCCAGAGGAGAAGGCGCCGAATCGGAGCTGGTAAAGTTTGCCCTTGGTCCCCCGGCGAGCGCGGGGATCTCCTTGGAGACCTCCTGCCGCTCCCCTGGACTTGGGAATCTAAGGCTTGCCAGCTTGCCCTCTCCGGGAAGGGACTTCGTGATTCGGCTTTCAGAAAGCCTGGCGGAGCGGCTGGTTTACTTTCTCGCTTCGGGACTTGAAGCGGGGTCGCCAGAGGCAGAGCCAAGTTGTTGCCCACCTCGGGATTCGCCAGCGGCGTCGGTTTCAAGCAGCCGAGCGTTTTCTCCGTTTGGTAAAGGGGGCCGGCGACCCTCCCTTTATCCTGGCGCTCCCGTGAAGAGTTCGGGTGCCGCGTTCGGCAGGGCAGAGCAGGGTCAGGTCTGCGAGGGAGTGACAGGCAAACTCCATTTTGGCTGCGACACTGGGTGTTCGTTGGAGATTTTTTTTTTGGGGGGGAGTGGGGGGAGTTCGATAAAAATGGCGGAGGTGCAAAGTCAAAACAAACTCTCCCGTCAAAGTAAATCTCACCAGACACCTGACCAAAAAAAACAACAACCAACAACAACAACCCGCCTATCATCCACATAGTGGAAGGTTTAGGATGGTCATTTTCCTCAGCTCTGATTTTCCCCCTGGAGATAAAGGGAAGGATGCCAAGAATCAGAGGGCAGAGATACAGGTAAATTGTTTTTAAAAAGTGGGGGGGGGGAGCAGGATGCTCTTTGCACAGCCTTTGGGGTTTCTTGGATCCTTAGAAAAAGCAGGGCAGAACATTCCTGTCTCAAGTGCTGGAGACAGGGCAACTGCCCCCCCCCCCCCAAATCTGCGAGCAAGGCTGTGAGGTGTGGCTGGCTGTCAGCCTTGGAATACTTGCAGGGATTCTTCCAAAGGGATGGAGTAGGACAGACAAAAAAGCCTTTCCAGCTGATGGATGTCTGCTCCAGAACTGATATTACTTCATTCATTTCCATACTTGTGACTTTCAGTACCTTCTAGAGTCATCCACCCATTGTTGTAGTAGGATAGCAATGAATATACCACTCTAGTGAAGGCTGGAGGATGCTGTGCAGAGGCTTTAAAGGTTGTTAGTCGAGAAATGGCCTTAGGATGTCATCCAGCCTGCGCTATACTGAAGTATTATAATAAAGACAAGCGTATCATCGCTTCGATAGCTGAGTGATGTCATCAAATGGATTAAGGATGGGTATCTCTTGAAAAATACAATACTGTGCCTTGGGGATCAACAGAAGAAATATCTGTCTCCTGGACTCTTGACACAATGAGTGTTTATGTATGCTTTGAATTAGCAATGTTGCTCTTGCGGTGGAATTTTGTTACATCACAGGCACTGTAGCAGATCCCATGGTCACAGCTTTAAGAAAGCAGGCAATTGTTTTTGGAATGGTGGATGCAGCATCGTGGCATGAAGTGTTCCCCTCATTGAGGCCTGATGTTTGTATTGATAGCTATTTTTTCTCAGGGTGAAGGCATAGTATAGTACACTTCTGCTAATTAAGATGTGGAAACCCAGTTTCTTGTTGGATAAGTCATTGTTTCATTGGGTCTGAAGTAAACCATGTGGCTTTTGTAAATTATATCTCCTACTTCATTTTTACATAGTTCTGGAATTTATTGTCCTGGAAAGAATCGATCCAACAACATCATGGACCAGTAACCATTTCTCTGGGTGACTCTTTGGAAACAATTTTAAACTTTCCAAAGGATGCAAGTAAACTACACCCATGAAGACATTGATTGATACATAATCTGCTCCAAATCTGCATTCTAATATCATTGTTTACATGTGTTAGACTTTAAAATTTGTCACACCCTATAGCTTTTAGTGGAAGGTTCATTAATGGACATAATTGCATTGGATCGTCTGATGAAAGTACTTTTTCATTTCTTTATCTACAGTAGTCCTTTTATCTGTGAGGAAATAGACACTCTTGCATAAAATCCCCCCCACCCCCCAAAATGACAGTTGACAGATGAGCTCTTCTGCTGACCACTGTCTCCATGAGAATGCTAGCAATACAATTATTACCTTGCAGAATTTTCTTCTATTCTTGAAACAGCAAGGGCCGTTCCCACTCTTTCGCTGTCTAATTGGGTCAATGTCTCAGAGAATCCCTGAGCTAGCAAATTGAGTCATAAGACATCCAAGAGCTTATCTGAAATTGGTATTATTCAGAATTAATGAAGGCAGCTAGATTGGTAAGGTAAGCACAGAATAATATTCTGTGCTGAAAGGATAGTGGACAAAGTACAAAGGATTTTTTATTGTGATTTGAAATTTTGCATCAATATTTCCAATTTACAGGGTAAATAGCATGTAATATGCTGGACTTTATTACCAACTTTTTTTTCTTTTTAGCAAATGGACAACATCAAGGAATGTTCAGCACTTTTTCTTAGAGAAAATCTGAATCTCAGGAATCAGCTTTCATTTGCCAAAAATGGATGCATTATTAAATCAGATGAATGCAACCTCATGGCCAGGTTTCAAAGGAAATACTTCATTGCTGGCCATTGTGATATAAAACCCTTAAACTCCTTGCTATGTAACAAAGGCACCCCTTGGAAATATAAAGTAAAAGTGAATGATGATAATTTCTTATTATCATTCTCTTTTACTTTTTATTTCCAAGAGGTAACTCTTATTATCATCACTAATTGCTTGATAATTTCTCTAAATCTAATGATTAATATTTTTAAGGTGAAGAATAGGAAGCTGAATGGTTTTTGTATTACACAGTGTTAATCTGAAATTGAGAAATGGGTTCTTATAACATTAATGCTGAAGGACTTGTATCTTTCTTCCCACTACCTCTATGTGTCCCACACAAATAAGTTCCCTAATGCAGGGGATGATCTTGCTTCCTTTCCCCCTCCCTCTCTCCTTCAGACCTCATGATTTAACAATTGGATTCCCATAAAGAATACTTGTTTAGGGTTAAGCTGTGCTCTTAGGATTAATGAATAAAGCACTTCTTAATTCACATTAACTTTGGGAATTTCTTTTCAGCACCATAATTAAGCCGTTTGCTCTTTTTAACCTACATAAGTACTTTTGGTTTTCCTTTTACACATTAATTTGGGATTGGAAGAGTCTATTTCAGTGATGGCTAACCTTTTTAGGCTCCCGTGGCGAAAATTGCGTGTGCACGACCAGAAGGCATGCGTGCTCCCCCCATGACCCCTGCGCATGCATGCATGACACACGTACACCTCACATACGCTATGCATCTCTGCACATGCGAGTGTGATCTCCAAATGTGCCATGCGTCTCTGTGCATGTACTGTGTCTCCCGTGCATCCCTGCCCCCTACGCATGTGTGCCAGATACCCGACAATCAGCTATTGGATGGCAGTGCACACATGCATGTACAGTGGGGCTCTTCCGGGTGACCTCTCGCGTGCCCCTTCTGGCACTTGTGCCATAGGTTTGCCATCACGGGTCTATTTTATTTTTAAACATACCTTTATTAAGTGGCATCAAATTTATGTAACAATTATTATGTGATGTAATATTTCAATATTTACTTCTTTTAAAAAAGTAAAAAATTAAAGACTGGTAATTTTGTATCATGAATTAAATAATTCACAAAGTTTTACTAAATTAATTGAAAGTGCTTTTTTTTGTCAAGAAAGTGCTCCTTTCTTAACAGAAAGCTAATTTAAATGTTGACAAAGATGTCTCCTACATTTTCTTAGCAATTGAGTAATTCTGATACAAGTTTCAGTACATGGCAGAATCTAGCTAAACTTGTCTGGGCTCTGGTTAGCACTTGAAAGGCTGCCAAGGAATACCAAGAAGTTATGCTAGTCAAAAACCCGTAATGGAATAAGGCAGGGAAAAACTACTTCTTGATAACTGTCAAGATAAATTCATGATTGTGTCCATGTAATCACCAGGAATCAAGTTTGACTCAAGGATATCTTTACCTTTTCATATGCAGAGAAATGTGGTAATACCACGGAGTTATGCAATAGAGGACTTTGAGATACAGGACAACCATGTCTACTTGCTGCCACTGAATAATATAAAGGATTCAAATTTGACTAGAGCTGTATTGGTCATATGATAGATGATAAGTGAAGAAAACTGCATTTTAAATAGAATAATGATCTTCTTTATGTACAGCAATGCAATATTAACGTTGTCCGGAATAAGAGATATAGACTTCCGTATGGCAAAATTAGGATGTTTAGCATTGTTTTAATAGTTAAAAAATAAATTAAAAAACATTGAAATGGGAACATGACAAAGGTGCAGGAAATATTCATACTAAGAACATAGATAAGACATATTTTTCCGATCTCTCCTAGTATAGTAACTAAAATGGTCCAGTGAAGCTGAATAGTGTGTTTCAGGGCAAATGAAAGAAAATAGGTCATAGTTAAATTGTGTAATTTGTTATTGCATGAAAAAGTGAGGGTGGACTTTAAAAAGGATTTCCTATCAACTGATGTCAGGTGGACGATGTACAGGGCACATGACCAGATGAGCTTATTCTACTTTATTGTAAAGTTGCATTGAAAGAATCTTGCAAATGTCCCACGGCTCTTTTCCAACTGAAGAAGTTAGAGAAGTTCCTTTCTGAGTTTCTTTCTTTATGGACTATGTCTTTTAATATCTGATCATTCACTCCCACCTCCCAAGATAATTTCCGTATATACCATTTTAGCTAGTACACAACTGGTTCACAAATTCTTGAAGGAGAAAAGTTATTAATATGCAGTCTTAGAGGTTGTATATTACATACAGTATTGGAAGCAGTATGGCTCTGAATACTGGCTGATGGGAAACGAACCAAGATTTGTCCTATTCTATCATGCATGTTTTACTTATTGCTTTTCGTTTTGGTTGTCCATCATGTAAAAGAAAATGCTGGACAAAGGAGGATTCTAATATTCCTAACAGAGTTCTACTTTCCCCTTTTGTCTTTTCTTACATGGCTATGTCCTGTGCATTGGGTTAAATAATCCTAAAAAAATTAACCTTCTTGGCAAATCTAAATTTTGACTTCAGGGAATTCTTATATGTCAGGAGAGTTTTGCATTTAAAAGGAAGAATTGATTTGATTTGATTTTACTGCATTGACATTTGAATGATTATTATTATTCCTCAGCCAATTATGTTACATATTGTTTATCAGTTGCCATTTTTTTCTGGTAATTTGTTTTAGGTAAGCTCAGAAACATTACTTTCATATCTTTTTTAACTTTTTCAAGCAGATTTATTATTGACTAAAACTGGATTTTTGGGAGGGAAGGGAAGGAAAGATAACTGAAATATGCTCCAAATAAAGCTTGTCACCACACAATAGCCAATTATACTAGGGGAAAATGCTAAAATTGAATTTCATCATACTTTGGTTAAAATAAATAATAAAATAAAAAAACCAGTTTTCAGAGGTTTTATTTTTATTCTATAGATATTTTAGAGGATGATCAGGGTTATTATCTTAACGGCAGAGTTTTCCTGACTGGATTTCATTGCAGATTTTTTTGGTTACTTCTTAATTGTATATTTATTGTAGGTAAATATTTTTATTTAGACCTTTTACTAGAAAAAATATGTCTTTTAACTAGAATTAACAACTACAAATTAATACTGCAAAACTGCAGCCTTTTGTTTTATATATTCTGAGAAAAGAATAGGATTGCTGTGCCTGAAATTAAATCACAAATTTTCTGACTTTTTTTTTGTTTATTGTAACAGCCTGTTACTATCTACCTGTTTGGAAGAATTTTGTACCACCTTTTCCCTTTAAACTAGCATTCTTACATCAACTGAATTTCTTTCCCTCCTTCTCTTGCAAGGAGCCAGGATCTATATTTCTTTTAAATTAAACTGTTCTGGAGAATTTGATTGTAAAGAAGAAATACATTTGAAGCTTTTTAAGATAGACTTAAATAAGATAGAAAATTTGAGATAAAAGCCCAGGATTTGTTTTTGGCACTCATTTTCAACTTGTAATCATATGTCTGATTACACTTATTGAAGTTACTGTCTTTGCGGAAACGTATGATGTGCTTCATAAATCCAGGTGTTATACAGAAGGACATAGAATGAGATGTGGTGGCGCAGTTGTTAGAATGCAGTACTACAAGCTACTTCTGCTGATTGCCCGCTGCCAGCAGTTCAGCAGTTTGATTCTTACCGGCTCAAGGTTGACTCAGCCTTCCATCCTTCTGAGGGAGGTAAAATGAGGATCCAGATTGTTGGGGGCAATATGCAGTATGTAAGACAAAGTGCTATTGCTATTGTATTTATTTTCATATCTATTTTTCATCAGGTTGAAACTAATGGTTGAAAAGTGCAGTATTAGGTTAACAGACAGACAGATAATTAGAGTTGGAAGGGACCTTGTAGGTCATCTAGTTCAACCCCCGCCCAAGTGGGAGACCCTACACCATTTCTGATGGTGGAAATACAAAGATAGGACAAAATGACCAAACAATGATAAAACCAAATTTACTGCATTTACTTAAAAATCACAGGAAGTGATTAATTTTTAAAGTTCCATTAAGGAGATTTGTCTAAGTATAATAAATCTAATGCCAATCTCATGCCGTGTATGGAATAGTGTTAAATCTCTTCTTCACAGTTACATGCTCCTAATCCATTTATGTAAATGCTCTTCCAGTTGTTCATCTTAAATCCATTTCTGCTAAACGTTCTTTACTGCTGCTTTAGAAACCCAGAAATATTGGGGAGACAACTTGGACTGTGTAAACCATGAAACTGAAGATAAGTCCAGTAATTTCTATTGCAAACATTAATGTTGATATGGAAGAAAAATATCTGGATTTAGCTGCAAATTAAGCCATGCAAAATATTCAAGTGCTGTGATGGCTAAAATCATGAATAATCTGATTTCTTTTTAAAACTGTCCTGAAAGCCACATAACTGAGTTCAAGGAGAGAGCATATACAATTTATCTTAGTTTACAAGCCACAGTAGCTTGCTTATACAACACACTGAACACAAACCTATCAAATAGATTATGTAGTATATAAACCCATTTACTTTCTAGTTTATTTCAGAATTTCCAGAGGATTCAGTTTCATAGTTATGTAATGGATCAGATTGTAAAAATGCTCTAAAGTGAAACTGACCAATTCATGTAGCCTGAATGAGTGAATACATTTGAATCACAGCTTAATGATAGGATCTGTACAAGGATCCAGGTATGTTCCTGTACAGGCACTCTCAGTGGGATTTCCATGCATGGGAAAACTTTTTATCACATGGTGTATCCTTAATTTATATGAAAAGGTTGTTTCTCGATTCCACTTTTGGCATCAAACTTTCTCACAATATGGACTTTTAGCACCTAAGAAGTTTTTGTTTAGGAGTCTCAGTACTTGAAAGAACAACATCCAGAATAAAAAATAACAGAACAGAGACTAGCAGATCAGTGTTGATTTATAATATGAAATGAAATATTCAGACATAGAATTGGTGTCAGGTTTCCAAGTGATGAAATCCATTTAAAAAGAATAGAACAAATTCCACCTTCCAAGACAATTTCTTTTATTTAGGAGAGCACCAGATTAGCAAATCCATGGTAATTCCAGATCTGACACAACCCGGAATTACCCCACAATATTAAAAGTTAGGAAACAACCCACAAAAGTCACATAGAAGTAATATCAATATTTCTTGATGTCATAAATCTCCACCACAAGGGGCCCAAGCACGAATAGCTCATTTCCTACGGGAAGAAGAATCACCTAGCCAAAAACACTTTCTTTATCTCCACTTCTCCCCGCTTAGATAGTGGAGGCAAATCAGGGGAAATAAATAGCAGAGGAAGCCAGAATTGCTATTGAACTGTTTTCATTCCCAAACCAGGGTCCCTCTCCTCTGTTTTCTCCTCAGAAAGAACAGAACTCTCTAACTAGACAACAAGAATTGGAACACTTAATAACTGATTGTATAGAACACCACAAAACAACACAATAAGATTGTTAGCATTGAAATTTGTTACACCCCCCAAAACCAGCCAGCACGAGTATTAAAAGATGTCAGTACTGTAATATTTTAAGGGACGTGATGGCTCAGTGGCTAAGACGCTGAGCTTGTCGATCAGAAAGGTTGGCAGTTAGGCAGAGTGAGCTCCTCTTACTTATCCCAGCTTCTGCCAACCTAGCAGTTCAACAGCACGTGAAAATGCAAGTAGAAAAATAGGGACCACGTATGTGCAAGGGGAAAGTTTACCTTTACTGTAATATTAAATATAAGTACCAGCTGAATGGTAGTAACAATGATATTGAAATGGAATTTGGACAGGACAAATGTTCCACCTTTACCATTAACAGGGGAAAAATAATGAACATTGACGGAATCAAGATGCCCTGTGGCAATAACATCAAGAATCTGGATGAAGATCATTTTGGAGACCTGGGCATCTTTCAGATTGACAATATCAAGCACACTGAAATTGAGAAGAAAGTAGTAATGAATCTTATCAGAAGGGTGAAGAAGTTTTTGAAGTATAAACTCAGTGGAGAAAATACTATCAAGGAAATTAATAACCTGGTAATTCCAGTTATTATATATGCATTTGGAATAGTAGACTGGATTCAAGCAGAACTAAAAGCCTGGAATAGGATTGTCAGAAAAATAATGACAATGAATCATGGTCTTTTATCCATGTAGCGATATCAACAGACTCTGTTTGCCAAGGAGCATAGGCTGGCCTAGAACAATGGTGGCTAACCTTTTTGGGCTCCTGTACCAAAAATTACGTGTGTGGTCGTGAGCTCGCATACCAGCACCCAGAAGGCAATGTGCGCAGCTCCCCCACGTCCCCTGCGCATGTGCACGCAATCCCCCCATGTCTCCCCCTTAACTGCGCGTGCCCATGTCTCCCAGCTGATTTTTGTCCTCCCAGAGGCTCAAGGGAAGCCTCTGAAGCTTTTGGAGGCCGAAAAATGGGCCCGTTTCATCAGTTCCAGTATTTCTGGAAATACTGGAAGTGACAAAACAGGCCTGTTTTTCCACCTCCAAAGGCTGCAGAGGCTTCCTCAAGCCTCTGGGAGGCCAAAAAAGACCTCAAACAGGCTGAAAATCAGCTGGGAGGTGCACCCTTGCACAGTGCAGCTAAGTTTGGCTGGGGCTTGTGTGCTTTCACAAATGGCTCTGCGTGCCACCTGTGGCACACATGCCATAGGTTCACCATCACGGGCCTACAATATTGCAAGTACATCAGGCTTGTTAAAGAAGGAAAAAAAGTCATCTAAAGAGCTAGTATACCATGAAAGCTTTCCAAATACCAAAGAGATAAATTTGGCCTTTAAGAAAGTCCAAATGAAGAATAGAAAAGAGACATAGCAAGGAAAACTATTAAATAGCCAGTACATAAAGAACTAGCAGGCAAAGAAGATAACAAGAAGATCTGGCAATGGCTAAAAGGAGGAAAGTTGAAGAAAGTACAAGAGGGGCAAATTCTGGCTGCACAGGACTAAGCATTAACTACAAATGCATAGAAAACCAATATTGAGAATATTGCAATGAACAGCAAATGATGTCTTTGCAAAGAAGTTGACCATTTAGTTAGCTGCTGCAAGAAGATTTCACAGATTGATTAGAAACAACTTCATGACAAAAATGGTGCACTAGAATATGTGCAAGAAACACCATTTTCCAGCAGGCAAGAATTGTGTGATCACAAGGTAGACAAAGTAATAGGAAATAAAGAGCTAAAATGCTATAAGACTTCAGGATTAGGAGACAATAACATCTTGAATTATGCCCTAAAATTAAGTGAGGGTCGTGCAGCAATGGTTGTACTTGGCAAATTGAGAAACACTCTTAAAAACTTGATCACCTGAATAAGAGCTGTAGCTTCTGAGTAACTTTGAAGGACAGACCAAAATTCTGTTTATTGTTGTAATCTAGAGAAATGGGCAAGTCATGAATGATGCTATAAAATTTAGGATCATAGAAAGGTCTTCATTAGCATTTTGCCCACTAAGTAGAGTTGTTTAAAGGCCTGGAAGAAAGTAGAGTTTTATTTTTTACAAGTTCTTCTGGAGTGGAGGCAGGAATGAAATAAAATAAAAAGCCACTTTATTTGAGACCTTTTTTTAAAAGAAAAAAAGATGAAGCCACATTTCTACTAGAATTTATTTCTAATAAATTCCTGCAAATCTGGTTCATGCAGATCACTGCCATGCTTTCTTTTGAAGAAAGAAAGAATGTTGCAAAAAATCAAACCAAATGGTTTAATGACAAAACAGAATAGGACTTAGAATCCAATAGAATAACGGAGTTGGAAGGGACCTTGGAGGTCTTCAAGTCCAGGAAACCCCACACCACTTCAGACAAATGGTTATCCAATCTCTTTTTGAAAACTTCTAGTGTTGGAGCATTTACAACTTCTGAAGGCAAATAGTTTCACTGATTAATTGTTCTAACAGTCAGGAATTTTTTCCTTTGTTATAAGTTGCTTTTCTCCTTGATTTGTTTCCTCCCATTGCTTCTTGTTCTTCCCTCAGGTACTTTGAAGAATAGCTTGACTCCTTCTTTGTGGCAGCCCTGAGATATTATAACACTGGTATCATGTCACCCCTACTCCTTCTTTTTATCAAACCAGTTCCAGCAACCGTTCTTTATATGTTTTAGCCTCTAGTCTCCTAATCATCTTTGTTGCTCTTCTCTGCACTCTTTCCAGAGTCACAACATCTTTTATACAACATGGCAACCAAAATTGGATGTAGTATTCCAAGCGTGGCCTTACAAAGGAATTATAAATGATATTAATACTTCACGTGATCTTGATTCTATCCCTCTGTTTATGCAGCCTAGGACTAGGTTGGCTTTTTTTGGCAGCTGCTGTACACTGCTGGCTCATATTTAAATGATTGTCTACTAGGACTCCAAGATCCTTCTCACAGTTACTACTGTTGAGCAAGGTACCATATATGCTGTACCTGTGCATGTTGTTCTTCTTGCCTAAATGTAGAACTTTACTTTTTTCACCTTTGAATTTCAATTTTAGATGGTGCCCAATGATCACGTTTGTCAAGATCCTTCTCTACCTTAAGCCTATCTTGTGGAGTGTTGATTATTTCTGCTAGCTTGGTGTTCTCTGCAAATTTGAGCTTGGTGTTGTCTGCAGTGTGCAAAGTTGAGTGAACCAAAGATGCAGTTGTGCGTATGTGTGTGTGTATGTGCACTGGCTTAAATTAGTTCATTGCTTTGTCACAGTTAGCCTTTGTTACCCTGATTCCCTAGAACAGAGGTGTCAAACTCAAGGCCCGGGGCCCGAATCTGGCCCATGGAGTACTTAGAACTGTCCCATGGGGCCACCCTGGAAATCATGAAGAACTGGCCACTGACAGTGAAAACAGAGCTTGGGAGGGCCATGTGCGGCCCTCCCAAGCTCCATTTTCCCTGGCAGAGGGTTGCAGGAGGCTGTCATAGCTGAAATCTGAGTTCGCAAGTCTGTTTTTGCTGGTAGAGTTACCACAGGCACCCTTAACACCACAGGTGCCCTCGACACTGATGAGGCCCTCAATGAAATCAAGTTTGAAACCCCTGCCCTAGAATGTAGCTTCTTTTTTTTTGATAATGCAATCTATCAGTGCCTGATAATAATGCTAACAGTGCTCTTGTAAATTGCTAAGGGAGAAACACACTGAAATCATAGGAAAAAACAGTTATAAAGCTGTAATTTCTTGCTGCAGGAATTTAGTAGAAGTGAATTCCAAGGAGTTAAGGAAATAATAATTGCACTATAAAATGCACTGAATTCCTTATGCTTCTTTAGTGCCAGAACCTCTTTGGTCCCCTAACTGGCACTGTCATGAACTTTGTTTGCAGACATGACTCCATGACTTGTTGACCTTATTTGTTGACTACATTTCAATAGTGCTCTTGCTATCATTATGCTCCAAGGAAGGGAATTTATCATGTCTGATGGTTTTTGCTGTGGGGAAGAGATGCAGAAAATGTATTTCTGCAGAAGGAACCCAGAGGGGCTTATCAACATTAAGTTATGCAATGCTTTGAATTTGAAAGGGAAAAGGTGCTTTGGCCTATGATGCAAACATATTAAACATATTAAAAGCTATATCAAACTCTGCTCCAGTTAACAGCGGTGTCCCCCAAGGCAGCATTCTAGGACCCATGCTCTTTATACTCTATATAAATGTCCTTTGCAATCACCTTATAAGCAACTGTATCCTCTTTGTGGATAATGTAAAACTATTCAACACTACCGATAATACTACTATCCTTCAGAGCGACCTTGATTATGTATCAGAATGGTCAAACATCTGGCAACTCCAAATCTCAGCCAACAAATGCTCTGTCCTACACATTGGTAAAAAAAATCAGTACACCAATACAAACTAGGCGGATATAACCTGGTTTGATGATCCTCACTCTGTCAAGGACCTTGGAGTTCTCATATCAAATGACCTAAGTGCCAGAGCTCACTGTAACAGTATTGCCAGAAAGGCATTAAGAGTTGGAAATCTAATCTTACAAAGCTTCTCCTCTGGAAATATGGAATTGCTAACTAGAGCATACAAAACTTTTGCCAGACCAATACTCGAATAGAACTCATCAGTCTGGAATCCATACTGTGTATCAGACATTAATACAATCGAGTGAGTCCAGAAGTATTTCACAAGAAGAGTACTACACTCCTCTGCTCGCAACAGAATATCCTATATCACCAGGCTTGAGATTTTGGGCTTGGACAATCTTGAACTATGCCGCCTACAGTTAGACTTAAGCGTAGCACACAAAATTATCTGCTACAATGTCCTACCAGTCAGTGACTACTTCAACTTCAACCACAACAATACAACACAACAGATACAAACTCAATGTAAATTGCTTCAAACTTGATTGCAGAAAGTACTACTTCAGCAACAGAGTGGTCAATGCCTGGAATGCACTACTTGACTCTGTTGTTACATCCTCTAACCCCCATTCCTTTAATCTCCAACTATCCATTATTGACCTCACCCCATTCCTAAGCGGTCTCTAAGGGGCATGCATAAGTGCACCATCATGCCTACCATCCCTGTCCTATTGTCCCCATTTATTCGTACCTATTTCCTGTATTCTTACTCATGTTTACACTTATACCTATTATCTTGTAAGTGATTGACAAATCAAAATAAATAAAAAATAAAATATTGCCTGTGTGTATTTAAACCAAATACATCCTTTTCCAGAATTGCATCGCAATTCTGGAGGGCAACTACTGTTTAAAAGAGTTGCAGACAAAGGTCATGTGAATGGCTCCCTGCATATTTTGGCTTCAGTTGCTGAGTCGTACAGCATGTTTGACTTTTGTTCACATTTCTTTGTGTGGGAATGAAGGACAGAAATCAAGGTTGTAGTTTTAATGTTACTGAGTGGATTGATGTACATATCTTTTTTTTTTTTTTTACTAACCCATGTTTCTTTCACCTTTGTTTATTGTATTTATACAACATAGTAAATCAGTCATAAGCCATGTTTAATAAAGTATGATGACTGGATTTACACAATATGGCAGATCAGAACTATATAAAGCACATTTTTGATTTAACAAAATATTTGAACCAGAAACTTAGAAAGAGTTTGAGACCATAGGTTCTGGTTTTAATGTGTTTATTGATAGAGTGACTTAGTAAGTTAGGTCCTCCATCCTGGTAAATGAATGTTGCTGTAACCGTACTTGTACAAAATTACCAAAATGAAAGTGGATAATTAGGCTAAAATATGGACTTTTACCATACCATCTACTTTCCAGGAGAGCATTTTTTTTTACTTGAATACTAGCATCTTGTTATTCATTGGATGGAGACAGTTATCAAATGCTGGAATTGAGGATAGAGTTTGGAGAAGCCAAATACATAGAAAACAATCATAGCATAAAATATACAGCTGTTGTATGTCTTCTGTCCCTCAGGAAATAACTGTCCATTAACAAGACCTACCCATAACTGATCAATCAGCTATATCGCTGCCAAGACTCAAATTAAAACTAAAATCAGCATAGAGCACTCAGCTTAAGTAAGTAGTCTAGTCACATGTATAATGCATGTAGAGATAAAAGCATTCACATGTACCAAGTTATAATGATGGTTAGATTATTATTATTACTTGCACAATAATATGAAATAACAGCTGTTTGGTGTAGCCTTCGCACACATTAGTGAAGCATATGTGCAGTGTGGCCTTTTGTAATTGACAAATGGAAAATTTTCCAATCCAGATTTTCTAAGCACCATTCAATTTTTTTTTAGCAAGGCACCCAATGTGCTGATAATCCCTGGGACCATCATGGCTGATATATGCCAAAAACTTCCAGCTACAATTTTCAGATACTTTGTGATCTTTTGTAATTTTTTGTCTTCTATTCTACTGACTTCTAGTATTGACACATTGATTATCCACAGTTTTTTTTCCAACCACATTTAAATGTGTGTTATAAGCCAAGACATCACTTTGCAGTTAGATTATTATGATGGTCATACAATCAGACAGATGTTTAGATTTGATTTGGCAAGTTTATCCACCTGTTGAGTCCTTCCCAGGGACCTGGGATAGGCAGATTTTTTTATGGTTGATCACAGATGATGATGTGATGATGATATTGTTGTCGATGTTGATGAAATTTATGTGTTTCCTGACTCTCAATTATTCTAGGTAGTTAAGCCAAACATCAAACAACTGCATTATATGTTTAAAGTGTGACCTAACAAAAGATATAATGAAAGCATTGTAGAAAGCCTCTATTTGGATATGAAAAATACTGTAGGTGAGACTCTCAAAGTTGAATAGTGATTTCATTCTAGAAACCCAGATGCCTACAGAGCAGAAGAATCGAATAGA
Organism: Hydrophis major; assembly: GCA_033807585.1. Taxonomy (NCBI): domain Eukaryota; kingdom Metazoa; phylum Chordata; class Lepidosauria; order Squamata; family Elapidae; genus Hydrophis; species Hydrophis major. The sequence goes on from CM066330.1 coordinate 216,570,016, forward strand.
CTAGACTAGACTAGACTAGACTAGACTAGACTAGACTAGACTAGAATAGAATAGAATAGAATAGAATAGAATAGAATAGAATAGAATAGAATAGAATTCTTTATTGGCCAAGTGTGATTGGACACACAAGGAATTTGTCTTTGGTGCATATGATCTCGGTATACATGAAAAGAAAAGATACCTTTGTCAAGAATCATAAGGTACAACACTTACTGATATCATAGAGTACAAATAAGCAATCAAATCATACTAGGAAACAATCAATATATATCGTAAGGATACAAGCAACAAAGTTATAGTCCTACAGTCGTAAGTGGGAGGAGATAGGTGATAGGAACAATGAGAAGATTAATAATAATAGTAATGCAGACTTAGTAAATAGTTTGACAGCGTTAAAGGAATTATTTGTTTAGCAGAGTGATGGCGTTCAGGAAAAAACTGTTCTTGTGTTTAGTTGTTCTGGTGTGCAGTGCTCTATAGTGTCATTTTGGGGGTAGGAAAAGTTTGGGCCATATATATCTAGGGAAGTAAAGGCATACATGATTTTCTGAATATATAATGGTAGTTACTCAGACTATTATTTATAGCTTAATATGATGCTTGACTGTATCGACTGCAGCTTCAGTGACCCATTGTATCTTATGTGGTAGCTTGATGTGTGAACCCAGTCACTGAATTCATGACAGAACATTCATATGCAGCCAATGACCCAAAACAGTTTGGGGTAGATGGAGATGCCACAAGACACAGATGAATGCTCTTGAAGGCCAGGTAAGGAGAGCTAGGGGGAAATTATTTCTACTGGAGACTAATCTGCAGATTTTCAGCTGTAACTTGCTCATTCAGTATCTTAAGAAACAAAAGCCAAAAATACCTGACTATAAATGTATTGAACATAGTTGAGCAGAGAGTGTTGTAAGTGAGAGGCAGACCAAACAACTGCAGTTAGGCTGCAATGTAATCCTTATCCTTGTGTTTATTTATTCATTTATTAAATCTCTATGCTGCCCATCTCACTAATGCAGTGACTCTGGGACGTTTACAATAGGTTAAAAAGTTAAAAACTCCTAAAAACAATTACAATTAAAAAAACAGAATAAAAGTTAATGCCAAGATGATGGGCATCCTGGGGGTGAGAATTTTTTTCACCCAACAGCCACCCCCAATACTGTAGCAGGCTCCTGTTAGTGCCTCAGACTAAGTGGCAGAAGCAAGTTTTTAGGCTCTTCTAGAAGGCCAGGAGTGGCTAACACTATGTGAAGTAGGCCCTTTCCACTGGACCAAGTGAGATTAGTTAGTCCATTAGGGTAAGGTGGCTCCACATATACCCTGAACTGATGGCATAAAGGCTCTTAAAGGTGTTCACCAACACCTCGAATTGGATCCAGAATTAAACTAGCAGCCAGTGCAACTCACATAACAAATGTGCCACCTGAAAGGCCTCCAGTTCGAACTGTCCATGCCACTGTGTTCTGTACTAGTTGTAGCTTCTGAATATTCTTCAAGACTCTCTTCATAGCGTTGCCGCATGCTTAACTGTACTATAGCTCCTTCCTCCTTTATGTTTAGGATAAGCTAATTCTGAATTTCTGACTATTGTTCCCACGAGAAGCAATGAGAGATAACATTCATTTAAAATGGAGAGCTAGGTTTATGGAGAGATTTTTATGTTTTCAAATACACAGAAGAAGGCAGAGTGAAACTTGGCCCAGTGGCTGTAATGTCATTGATATAATTTGGCAGGAGCCATATGAATTGAAGGATAGCAAATAGTGTGTTGCCTTGTAACCTGTATTTTTGCAGCCTGGATGTCCCCATGAGAGTGAATTGGCTACTCTATATGCAGATAATAATGCCCGCATTATTCATTCATGTGATAAGCATTTATCTGAATTGCTCAAGGACGGATGCTCACATTTCAAATGCCTGGAGGATCTGAGAACATCTGGCTGTATTGACTGACCTTCAGCAGATGGATGAGGCACCCAAACAGGGAAAGGTTGAGGGGGGAGAATTTTTCATTGTCTTTACTGTTTTGGTTCATAGGCTTTAACAGCATTTCTTATTGATGAGGCATATGGAAAGTATGTCTTATTGCTACCGCCTAGTGGTGTAGATACATTATGAGAGAAATGGAAATTGAAACTCCTTTTTGCAAAGAAACATTTTTTAAAATAAAGGAATAGTGCAGTACATGTATTGATGTGTTTGTAATATACATACAGTGTATGTGTGTGTGTATGTGTGTGTGTGTGTATTTGTTTTCTTAAGTTTTCATGGATACTTACATGTATGGTATTCAGCTTTGTATGGTATTTTCCCACATCATTACAGTTGTGCTTTTAAAGTTGTAGCAACGTTTCCGCAGAATCTGCCATCATCAGGCTTCTGTATTGTGTTCATCTGTGAGTCAGACTTTCACAGCTATTTCTGTTTTAAATTTGGTGCTAGCCTACTGCTATGCCAGAATGGTTTTTTCTTCATCCTGATTGGTTGGGAGTCTTGGTCTGCATTTATTGGTCTTGGAGTTTGCTGTGTTCTGCTTGATTGGTGTTTCTAATATCTTCTGTCTGTTTGTGGTTTTTTGTCTTGATTGGCTGGCAACATTGTGTTACTTTATTTGAGGCCTTTAGTGCGGCTTGGCTCCGAGTAAATGGACGGTTATCATTTATTAGGAAGCTAGGTTTCATCTGGGTGCCTGGTTGGGGTGTGTTTGAGCTGGAGGTATCAGGGGGGATCTGTTTGTGCCCAGGTGTTTGCCTGGCTTGTGGTGTGGAGATTTTTTTGTTTGTGAGTGCAGGCTTCCAAATAATTGACAGTCTGGTGGAATCATCTCTTCCATTCATGCTTTCAGGTCTTTTTTCAATCTCTATGGCTTCTCTGATAATTCTGTGCCTGGGGTTTTCTATAGTGGCTAGGGTTTTGGTGCCATTGAAGTCGATGCTATGACTTGTTGCTTTCATGTGTTGGACAAGTGAGGAAGTATGTTCCAGCTTTTTTACTGCATTTTTGTGTTCATCCAGGCGGGTGCTTATTCTTCTATTGGTCTGTCCAATGTATGTGGCAGGGCATGATGCACAGGGGACTTTATATATGCCTTGGTTTTCCAGGTCAATTCTCCTGAGAGCTGATCGGATCATCCAGAGAGTGGGAGGTGCTTCAGTCTGCATTGTTGAAGGCTGAGCTTAATTACTGAGGAATGCTCCTCCCTCCGTCACGTGGCTCCCTTGCATTCCCCAGTTTACGCTCAGCCTTCATGAGAGTAGGCTGTGTACTTCACCACTCCTTGGCCAATTCAAGAGCTCTTTATTCATCAGGTTTGATTATCATTGCCCCGGTTCTCCTTAGCCTCTAAGCGCATTGGGTTAGTGATTAAACAGGGGAGCACGTTTCTTCGCCCCCGGGGGGGCTGCACAGCGGGCGGCTTCCGCGCTCCGGTGCCAATCCCCCCTCAATTCGATCCTCTTCCTGCCGCTTTTCTGCGCCACACTCGTAGCGGCTTTATTTGATCGCGCTGTTCCCCCCCACCGTAAACGCCAATCTCCCCAGGAAGGGGTGAAAATCACCTGGCTGCTTCTCTCGGTCCCTAGACGTGCCGGAGAGGCTGATTTTGGCCCTGAGCAGCCTGTGAGTAAGGAGCGTGCGCAGCCACCATTTTGGGGGCCGCCGCGTGTCGGGCGCCGCTTTTAGAGGCCTCATTGAGCTGCAAAGGGACTAACTCTAATTATAGGCCTTCCAGCCTGTGAGAGCTATTAAATATTCAGGGGAATTGGCAAACTTGTTGGCTTTCCGCAGCACGTTCAGGGCAGGAAATAGCAGCCTATCCCTCCCAGTTGTTGCTTGGGAGCTCCAGCTGCCAGGGGCCTCACTCCAGCCTCAGGCGTTTTATTTGGCATTTTGGCATATTAAAAGTAATTCCTGGGGTCACACCTTCCTGGGAGCTCCAACCAGACCTTGGATTAAATATTGTAAATAATAATATACTAATAGTAATATCTATCATTACATAGAGATCTAAATATATTTAGATATACAATTATATATATATATAAATATATGGATCTTTGGTTATTCGGGTTTTCTCCCGCGTAAGATTGGAAGTATCTAGGCAACGTTTCGATGAAGTCTCATTCATCATCTTCAGGCTTGGTCTTCAGCTCTGTGCTTCTCAGAGTGATGTGAGCTTGCAGCTGCTTCTTCCTTTTAACTGCTAGTGGGGGTGTGACTTGATTGGCTGGGGGCTTGGCTGTGTTCTGATTGGGTGGGGGGGTGTTCTCATTGGTAGGGGGTTTGGCTGTGTTCTGATTGGTTGGGGGGTTGGCTGTGTTCTGATTGGCTGGAGGCGTGTTCTGTTCAGGTGGGGGCTTGATTGTGCTCACGTTAGTCTTAGTTGCTGGAGGGTTTGAGCTGGTGAGCTGTGATCTTGTTGTTTGGCTTCGAGTTCGTAGTCGTGCTGCATCTTCATGGTGGAGGTCAGTTCGCTTCATGTATGGCTCAGAGGGGTTTGAGGTGGGTAGTGATGCAGCTGCAGTGCGGCTTCTGGTCCGTGGTCGTGTTTCATCTTCTGTGTGGGTATGAGTCTGCTTTCTACGTGGAAGTGTGGTGGCGGCATCTTGTGTGGCTCTCAGGGGTGTGGGTCTGGTGTCATTCTTCATGTTAGGTACGCATCTGTTCATGAGGGCGGGTTTCCAAATGGCTGGTAGGCGGGAGGCATCATCTCGTTTATTCATGCTGTGTGGGCGTTTTTCTATCTCTATGGCTTCTCTGATGATTCTGCTGCTGAAGTGTTCAGTTTTGGCGATAGTTCTGGTATTTTTAAAGTCAATCTCATGTCCTGTGGCTTTGAGGTGTTGGACCAGGGAAGAGGTCGGTTCTTCCTTTTTGATTGAGTTCTTATGTTCTTCAATGCGTGCACTTATTCTTCTGTTAGTCTGTCCAATGTATGTGGTGGGGCAGGCAGTGCAAGGGATTTCGTATACTCCTTGATTTTCTAACTTGATTCTGTCCTTAGGGTTTCTTAGGATGGTGGATATCTTTCTGTTTGTGGAGAATGCTGTCTTAATGTTGTGTTTTTGGAGGATCTTGCTAATTTTGTCCGTAGTGCCTTTTATATATGGGAGGAGGGCTTTGCCATTCTCTTGTTCTTTGTCTTGGATTTTGGCTGGGGTTTCTTTTTGGATTAGGTGGGTGATCTTCTTTCTTTGGAATCCATTGGCTGTCAGCACGCCGGTGAGAGTGTGTAGTTCGGTCTCTAGGTGTTGTTCATCGGCTAAGCATTTTGTTCTGGAGATGAGTGTCTCGGCTACGGAATTGATCTGTGCTGGGTGGTGGTGTGAGAGTGCGTGTAGATAGCGGTTTGTATGTGTTCCCTGGTCCAACACCTCAAAGCCACAGGACATGAGATTGACTTTAAAAATACCAGAACTATCGCTAAAACTGAACACTTCAGCAGCAGAATCATCAGAGAAGCCATAGAGATAGAAAAACGCCCACACAGCATGAATAAACGAGATGATGCCTCCCGCCTACCAGCCATTTGGAAACCCGCCCTCATGAACAGACGCGTACCTAACATGGAGAATGACACCAGACCCACACCCCTGAGAGCCACACAAGATGCCACCACCACACTTCCACGTAGAAAGCAGACTCACACCCACACAGAAGATGAAACACGACCACGGACCAGAAGCTGCACTGCAGCTGCATCACTACCCACCTCAAACCCCTCTGAGCCATACATGAAGCGAACTGACCCCCACCATGAAGATGCAGCACGACCACGAACTCGAAGCCAAACAGCAAGATCACAGCTCACCAGCTCAAACCTTCCAGCAACTAAGACTAACCTGAGCACAATCAAGCCCCCACCTGAACAGAACACGCCTCCAGCCAATCAGAACAAAGCCAACCCCCCAACCAATCAGAACACAGCCAAACCCCCAACCAATGAGAACACCCCCCCATCCAATCAGAACACAGCCAAGCCCCCAGCCAATCAAGTCACACCCCCAGGAGCAGTTAAAAGGAAGAAGCAGCTGCAAGCTCACATCACTCTGAGAAGCACAGAGCTGAAGACCAAGCCTGAAGATGATGAATGAGACTTCATCGAAACGTTGCCTAGATACTTCCAATCTTATGCGGGAGAAAACCCGAATAACCAAAGATCCACATACAAGTACCCGCGAGAACCTCAGAAAACAAATATATATATAAATAAATAAATAAATATATATATATATATATATATATATATATATATATATATATATATATATGTGTTTTCTTAAGTTTTCGCGGGTACTTACATGTCTGGCATTCAGCTTTGTTCGGGTATTTTCCCACGTCATAATAGTGGTGCTTTTAAAGTTGTAGCAACGTTTCAGCAGAATCTCATCTGTCATCATCAGGCTTCTGTATGGTGTTTGTCTGTGAGTCAGACTTTTACAGTGGTTTCAGATTTAAATTTGGGGCAGCCTATTGCTGTGTCAGAATGGTTTTTTCTTCCTCCTGATTGGTTGAGAGTCTTGGTCTGTGTTTATTGGTCTTGGAGTTTGCTGTGTTCTGCTACTAATATCTTCTGTCTGTTTTTTTTTTTTTTGGAGGGGCGGCTCTTTTTGTATCTTGATTGGCTGGCAACATTGTGTTACTTTATTGGAGGCCTATAGTGCAGCTTGGCTTCGGGTAAATGGACGGCTATCATTAGTTAGGAAGCTGGGTTTCATCTGGGTACCTGGTTGGGGTGTGTTTGATGTACTAATTTTCTTCCTAGATGTACTAATCTACAAGAAAACAATCTACAAGAAAACAGATGGCACACTAGGACACACCATACACCAGAAGAAAACACACACCAACCGCTACCTCAACGCCCAATCCCACCACCATCCAGCACAGATAAACTCCGTGGCTAAAACACTAATTACTAGAACCAAACGCCTGGCAGACAAGACACACATTAAGACTGAATTATGCACCCTGACTAAAATATTGACAGCCAACGGCTTCCACAAAAGCAAAATCACCAACTTGATCCACAAAAACACACTGAGACATAATAGAGACCCAGAAGATGAACAGACCTATGGAACAGCTGTCCTGCCCTACATAAGAGGCACTACAGACAAAATTAGTAAGATTCTATACAGACACCACATCAAGACTGCCTTCAAAACAGACAGAAAAATAGCAGCCATCCTCAGGAACCCCAAAGACAAAATTGACCTGGAAAACCAAGGCATATATGAAGTCCCCTGTGCATCATGCCCGGCCACATACATTGGACAGACCAAAAGAAGAATAAGCACCCGCCTGGATGAACACAAAAATGCAGTCAAAAAGCTGGAACACACTTCCTCACTTGTCCAACACATGAAAGCCACAGGTCATAACATCAACTTCAATGGCACCAAAACCCTAGCCACCATAGAAAATCCCAGCCACAGAATCATCAGAGAAGCCATAGAGATTGAAAAAAGACCAGAAAGCATGAACAGAAGAGATGACTCTACTAGGCTGTCAATCATTTGGAAGCCTGCACTCACAAACAAAAAAATCTCCACACCACAAGCCAGGCAAACACCTGGGCACAAACAGATCCCCCCTGATACCTCCAGCTCAAACACACCCCAACCAGGCACCCAGATGAAACCCAGCTTCCTAACTAATGATAGCCGTCCATTTACCCGAAGCCAAGCTGCACTAAAGGTCTCCAATAAAGTAACACAATGTTGCCAGCCAATCAAGATACAAAAAGAGCCCCCCCCAAAAAAAAACAGACAGAAGATATTACTAGTAGAACACAGCAAACTCCAAGACCAATAAACACAGACCAAGACTCTCAACCAATCAGGAGGAAGAAAAAACCATTCTGACACAGCAATAGGCTGCCCCAAATTTAAATCTGAAACCACTGTAAAAGTCTGACTCATAGACAAACACCATACAGAAGCCTGATGATGGCAGATGAGATTCTGCTGAAACGTTGCTACAACTTTAAAAGCACCACTATTATGACGTGGGAAAATACCCGAACAAAGCTGAATGCCAGATATATATATATATATATATATATATATATATATATATTTAGACAGACATATATACGTATTTGCATATATATATGTTTACATCTTATCAATATTTGGCTATTTCACGTTGCCAACACTGGTTGGATTATATATCTTGATTGTACGCTTAGGTATAAAGATATTAATAATTATATTAGTTTATATACATTTAAAATTCCAAAAGGGGGTGCGGGCCAGCGAAAGGACACCTGGCCTTTGTTGTGGGTTGAACCCTTGGCGAGCCAACTGCCTTTACATTTGTATTACAGTCCTTTTCTCTACAATGGCAGATGACAATTCCGCTAAAGGCCCTTCTTTGAAGGCCAAATCTAAATCCTACCACCTGTGCAAACAGGCTAAGGAAGCCCCTAAAAAAACTTCCAAAGCTTCTCAGAGGGACGCTCTAAGACGTCATAGGGCACTGGAGAAAGAATTTGACGATCTAGAGAGACACAACCGGTATTTCCAGCCCACCCTCTGCTCCCTCTACCTCCAGACACCCCCCCTCCTCCAGATTGCTCTTCCCTCTCCAGGTGCAGCCCATCCCAGGGACACCAAGTTCCCGGACCAACAACCAGGCGGACGCCAGAAGCAACATTTACGCCCACGGCCGCTGGTCTGCGCCATGAGGAGGTCACCACAGTTGAGATCCCTGTGCACATGCAGGCATGGATGGAACGGGCTATTCGCCAGGGGATTGCAGAGGGCCTGCAACAGATGTCCAGGTCTGGTCCTCCCTCGATGGCGCCCGAACACGACTCGCCATCAGTCAGGTCCTCGCCTAGACCAGACCTCACTCTTGGTCAGGTACCTTTACAGGAGGGCAGTCCTCTCCCAGAAAGGGATCTGGAGGAGGCCATGGATGACCTAGATTGGTTCGGGGAGGAGGAGGAATTGGAATGGGGGTCTATGCACCAAGGGGAGCCCCTATCGGAGATAGACCCTATGGAGGGGGACATGTCCGAGGACAAGGGCCTCACCCCGGATCAACCCACCTTTGTGGGTCTGTTCAAGCCGCACATGTTTAAATTGCTTCTATTTAAGGCCAGGAACATTTCTGGCCTGTCTGTACAGTCCTCCTCGGCTCTCCCTTCCCCAGCAGAGGGACAGGAGGACGCCATCTTTAGGCAGCCCGTGGTGGAGGCAGAGGTGATCCCGGCCCATTTTTCATGACTTAGTCTCAAACCAGTTAGACTCCATAAGGGCTCCCCCTGCCCCATCCAGCCAGGACAGGAGGTTCTTTAACCTTGAGTCGAGCTTCTGCAACCTGCTTAACACTCCCGAGGTAGATGAGCCCATCGTTGGTTTGGCATCCTCGTCCTCCCCCAGTGATCCCCTGGAGGTCCTGAAGCCCGAGGACAAGAGGTCCGAGCTTGCTTTACGTAGGGCTCACCAAGCGGACACCTGGGCCATTAGATCGGCCACTGCCGCTTCCTTCTTCACCAGGTCTTCGATCCGGTGGCTCCATCAACTGAGGCAGCATGTCCCCCCCCAACACAAGGGCACACCAGGACATAGCAAAATTGACGGCTGCAGCAGAATTCTCGGCCGACGCCACATACCACATGGTTAAGTTCTCTGCCCGAGCAATATCCTCTCATGTTACAGCTCGCTGCCTGCTCTGGCTCAAGCACTGGCAGGTGGATGTAAAAAACAAGGCTAAGCTGGCCACCGCCCCCATAAAAGGGGACAAATTATTCGGCACCGTCCTGGAGCCATTTCTATCAGAAACCAGAAGCAAGAAAAATTTTCTTCCCCCCCTTTTCCGTAGGTCAGAGTCAAGAGCACAGCCCTTTCGGAGAGGTTCCTCATGACCTTTCTACCATTTTCCTTTCCCGCCCTGGTACCCGAGACCCCCCTCCTTCTGGCCTTTCCAGCCCCAGGATCGAGCCGATCTGGGAGACAGGAGCAGAAGAGGCGACAGTTACAGGCGCCCCTTCAGGGGTTCAGGAGGGAAGCCCTTCCGGTGCAACAGATAGACCCCATCCACCCCTCCCCATCGGTGGACGCCTCAAGCATTTCGCCGACCGGTGGGACTCTTCCACCTCCGATGCCTGGGTCAGGGAGACCATCAGACTGGGCCTCGCGCTTGAATTTCAGCTCGCCCCCCTGAATTTTTTATGGCATCCCCCCCTCCAAGGATCTCACCAAACGCAACCTAATGGATTCAGCTATCCGCCATCTCCTCTCCATACAGGCCATACAACCTGTACCACCATCCCAGCAGAGGCAGGGGTTTTACTCTCACCTCTTCGTGGTCCCCAAATCCTCAGGGGGATGGAGGGCTATTCTAGACCTGAAACGCCTTAACCATTACCTGACCTACCGCAGGTTTAAGATGCACACCCTACAATCCATTCTACTAGGCATCAGGCAGGGGGACTGGCTATCCTCCATAGACCTTTCAGAGGCGTACCTTCACATCCCAATCCGGCCCTCCCATTCCAAATTCCTCAGGTTCTGCTACAACCATCGCCACTTCCAATATGTGGCATTTCCCTTTGGATTGGCCTCTGCCCCGAGAACCTTCACTAAGGTCCTTGCGGCCCTAGCGGCCCACCTCAGAGACCTCCCGGTTCATCTCTACTGTTACCTAGATGACATCCTCATCCTGTCTCACTCCAGACCCCAAGCAGAAAAGGATATCAGAGCTACTCTTTCTGCCCTCCAAGATCATGGGTTCCTAGTAAAATGGCAAAAGAGCCATCTGTTACCATCTACACGGATCACCCACTTGGGGTCCGTCATTGACTCGGTTCAGGGAAAGGTTTTCCTTTCCTCCGAGAGATTCCGTAGCATCCAGGAGACTGTCAAACATATCAGACGATCAAGAAAGGTAACACTTTTAGAATTGTCTAAATTACTCGGTAAAATGGTCTCATGTATTTCCATTGTTCCCTGGGCCGTTTACACACTAGATCCCTACAATGGTTCCTGCTCCCATTCCAAAGGACCGGGAGAAGCAATTCAAAGGCCGTGGTCAAGGTGCCTTCAAGGGTCCTCACGTCTCTCCTCTGGTGGACCAGTCCCGCCATCAACAAGGGACACTGCTTCAAGGAACCCCAACGCCTCATCCTCACCACAGACGCCAGCCTGTCCGGATGGGCTGCTCACACCCACTCGCTCTCGACACAGGGCAAATGGTCACAGGTAGAACGCACACGCAATATAAACTGGTTAGAACTTCGTGCCATCCACCTGGCCCTGCGCAACTTCCTTCCCCACGTATGCGGGAGGCATGTCCTGATACTCACGGACAACGTCACCGCCAAGGCTCACGTCAACTGACAAGGGGGCACCCAGTCCATAAGTTTGATGAGAGAGGCCGAGCGCCTCTGCCATTGGGCGGAGCGCAATCTCCTCTCCCTCAAAGCCGAGCACATCTCAGGGGTCTCAAACACCCAAGCAGATTGGCTGAGCAGGACCACGGTGGACCAGTCCGAGTGGCGCATTCACCCGTCACTGTTTAGGGAAGCGACCGTGATGTTCGGTCTCCCGTCAGTAGACCTCTTCGCATCCTTGCTCAACACCCAACTCCCCAGGTTTTTCTCGAGGTATCCCTCCCACGGGGCCGAGAATCACAATGCCCTCCGCTGCCCCTGGCCCACAGGGCTTCTATATGCATTCCCTCCGTTGGCCCTGGTCCCCAGAGTCATCCAGAAGCTCATCTCCGAGAAAGCAGAGCTGATTTTAGTGGCACCCTACTGGCCCAGGCGCCCATGGTTTGCGGACCTCTGCTATCTATCGGTGGCCCCCCTTGGAAAATCCCCCGCACAGGATATCCCTTTCCCAGGGGCCCCTCCAATACCCAGACCCTCAGTGGCTCCAGTTAGCCATTTGGAGGTTGAGCGGGAATGTCTAAGGAAGGAGCAGTTCTCTGACCAGGTTATTGAAACCATTTTAGTCTCAAGGCGGCCCTCAACAACCTGAATATACAATGCCACTTGGAATAGCTTCTGCAAGTGGTGCCATAATTTCCAGATCAACCCTCTTTCACCCTCCATTGCTCAAGTTTTGGAATTCCTCCAAGAAGGTCTGAGGAAGGGACTCTCTCCGAACACCTTGAGGCGTCAGGTAGCAGCCCTTTCAACTGTGATTATTTGCGACAATCTGGGTACCCTCTCCCTCCACCCTCGCATTAGGGCATTCCTTAGGGGAGCAACTAACTTGTGTCCCCCAACTGTACACAGTTACCCTACCTGGGACCTCAACAAGGTCCTAACGTCTCTTACTAAACATCCCTTTGAGCCTCTCAGGGAATCTTCACTCCAGTTCCTAACTTCAAAGTCGTATTCCTGGTGGCCATTGCTTTGGTTCGCTGAATATCGGAGATAGCCGCCTTGTCGCTGAGGAAAGACCTTTGCATCTTCCATGCCGACCGGGTGGTTCTATGGCTGGACCCTACCTTCTTGCCTAAGGTCAATTCAGCCTTCCACAGGGCACAGGAACTCACACTTCTGAACTTCTGCCCAAATCCCTCACGGGAAAGGGAGAAGCTTTGGCACACCCTGGACGTAAGACGGGCCCTCCGCATTTACATTAAATGTACCCAGCCCTTTAGGAAGTCCGAACCCTTATTCCTTTCCTTTCAACCTAAATCCTTAGTGTTAGGGATAACATTGTTTTACCCTAACTAGTTTAGGTAAATAATAATATGTAATCATAGTTTATAAGTTAAAGTGTCTGCAACTTTAACTGTGGGATAGTAATTAAGGGAGTGGTTGTGAAAGCACTTTAAAAGAAGCAAGGCTGCAGCTTGCTCTCTCTCTGGCTTTGATGATCCCTGATTACTGCAAGGACTCAAGACTGCATTGCTCGAATGGGAGAGAAAACAAAGGACTGACTTGTAAGTGAACTGACATAGGATATTCTAAACGGACTTTGCTAACTGAATATCCCTGAATGGACTGACTAAATGATACATGACTATTGGACTGTTATTTTGACTATGCTATGAACTCATAATGGAATAAACTATATTTTTGATAGCACAAGCGTATCTGTTATTTTTTACTGTATGTTAATAAACATACAAGCTTAGCTCACTCATTTATCTGTGTGCCTATCTGACTAACGCTGCACATTCTGTTTAGCTTGTCTCCCTAACCCTGGTTGGGGAAACCAAGCTTAACACTGGTTATGGGCCCAGAGGCTGCAAAGTCAGTTTAACTAGGATAAAACAGATTTATGTAAAAAGTGAGAGTTTGTGTTGTTATACATTACAGTAAACAGACAGCTGTGTTTTATTAATTATAGTTTTATATCCATATAAGAAAACATGGCACAAGTCAATTTACAAAGTTTGTCCCATATATCCAAGTTGGATGGAACAAACTATGTATCATGGTCTATGAAATGTAGTCTGCTTCTACGAAGAGAAGGTTTGTGGAACATAATTGAAAATCCACCAAACGTAGAAGAATGGGGTCGAGAGGATGATGAAGATAAACTAAAGATAGAAGAATTTATGCATAAAAATCAATAAGCTATTTGCATAATTGGGTTAACCTTAACTGATCAACAGCTTGTTTATATCCACGGAGAGAAAACGGCTGTTGGGTGTTGGCAGAAGCTGAAGAGGATTTATGTTCAAGATAATGTTGGTGCTCACATAAATCTAACACGGAAGCTTTTCAGTACACATCTCCAAACAAATGGTGATATGCTGAGTCATTTGAAAACTATGCAAAGCATTTTTCAAGAACTGCACGAGAAAGAGCTTATTTTCTCTGAACTACACCAAGTCTACATAATTCTATCTTCTCTTGATGAAAGTTATGACAACTACGTAACTTCCCTTGAAATATTGCCAAAGGAAAGCCTAACTTTAACTGATATAACTGGCAGATTGATTGAAGAGGCCAGAAGAAGGCTTGAAAGAGATGAGTTAATGAGGCAGCAACCTCAAAAAGAAGAAAATGAATCTCCTACTGCATATGCAATTAAAAAGTGCTTTAATTATGGAGGAAGAGGACATTTGGCAAGATTTTGTAAAAAGGCAAAGTGCCAGAATGCTGGCCAGAATACAAAAAGTTATCAAAAGATAAATAAAAATTTAGAGTTAGCCATGTATACTAACGGAGCTGTAAAAAATAATTTATGGGTGGTTGACAGTGGAGCATCCCAATGTATAACAAATGATAACAAAAATTTTATTAAAATATCCAAGAGTACACAGCAGATATCGTTAGCCAATGGCTGGAAACTGAAAGCTAAAGGTCAAGGTATAGCATATTGTTCTTTTATAAAAGAGAATGTAAAAATGTTATATGTACCACAACTTAAGTTTAATTTAATTTCAGTTAGAATTTTGGTTAAACTAGGATATGTAGTTACATTTAGGGGAGATAACTGCATAATTGAGAAAGAAGATAAGAAAATTACTGCATCTTTAAGAGGTGAATTATATGTGTTAAATGATAATGGTTTAAAGGTGGCTAACACAGTTTATGAAAATAAGAAACCTCATGATGAATGTATTCACTTGTTACATCGAAGGCTAGGGCATTTAAATTTTAAAATGCTTAAGAAAACTGTTGAATTATCTAAGGGAATAAGTTTGAAACCTTGTAATAAGTATTTGCAATGTAATGCCTGTAATCAAAGCAAAGCCAGGGTCACACCGGCTAATAGAGTTGATGGATTTACTACTAAAGAGCCTTTAGAAGTAGTATTTGCAGATTTAATAGGTCCGAAAAAACCAAGTGTAGGAGGAGCTCGTTACATACTAAGTATAATGGACCACTATTCTAGATATGGGTTTTGCTATTTAATGAAGAGCAAAACTGAAACGTATCAAAATCTATTTAATTGGATTAAATTTGCAGAAAGGAAAACTAAAAAGAAATTAGTAACTCTTATAACAGATAATGGTACGGAATTTACAAATAATAAATTCCAGAACAGACTAAGAATGTTAGGTATTCAACATAAAATGTCTGCACCATATAGGCCACAACATAATGCCTTTATAGAGAGAAGAGGCCAAACATTACAATCAATAGCACGAACTATGATGTCTGATTCAGGATTACCTGACAATTTGTGGGGAGAAGCAATAATGTGTGGTAATCATATATTAAATAATGTTGTTAATTCAACAACAGGTGAATTACCATTCACACTGTGGCATGGTACAAAACCTGATTTAAGTTACATGCACACATTTGGAGCACCAGCATGGGTGCATATCCCTTCACAACTTAGACACAAAGGACAGCATAGAGCTAAAAGATTATATTTTGTAGGATATACATCTAATCATAGATCTTATAGATTCTGGGAACCAGGTACATCTAGAGTTTACACCAGTGCTAGTGCTAAATTCCTAGAACATGTAGGATGGAATAGATTAGAGCAAGATTTAAATAAGGAAGTAATTATTGAACCCTACAAAAGGCAGAAAGATCAGATTAGTTATAAGAAGAGTCCAATTAAAGAAGAAGTCCATGAAGAGCAAATAGGACCAGAACAAGAGGAAACAGTTGATCAGGAAGAGTTAGATAATCAAGAAGAGTTAATAAATGAAAGTCCACCTGTAAGTCCTGTAATACCTAGACGTACTACACGTGTAACTAGACCACCTGATGGTATCAAGCAAGTATAGTTTGCCAAGTAACTAAAGTTCCAACTAGTGTAGATGAACTTAGAATGTATCCTGCTAAGGATCAGGAGAATTGGCAAAAGGCAATGGAAAAAGAACTAAATTCATTAAAGGTAATGAAAGTTTATGAAGATACTAAATTACCTCCAGGAGAAAAATCCATTGGGTGCAAATGGATATTTAAAGTAAAAACTGGAAATGATGGGACTGTTACCCATAAGGCTAGGTTAGTAGCTCAAGGATTTAATCAAACTGCATCTGATTACGATGAAGTTTTTGCACCAAGTCTTAAAGCAACATCTTTAAGAGCAGCATTAGTGTGGGCAGCTAAGAAAAACTATGTCATTAACCATTTAGATGTAGAAACTGCTTATCTGCATGCACCATTGCAGCACACTATATATTTAAGAAAACCAGTAGGTATAAAAGACAATAAAGTAAATAGTAATGATTGTTGGAAACTCAAAAAGAGTCTTTATGGGTTGAAACAATCTGGGTTTGAGTGGAACCAATATATTGTGAAAGAGTTAAACAATATAGGTTTTAAATCTGGTTTAGCAGATCCATGTGTGTTTAAAAGAGAAAATAATGGAACGGTGTCATTATTGTTATTATTTAAGATGATATTGCTTTGATAACTAAGACTAATAATGAAGCTAATGAGATTATATCATTATTAGCCAAAAAGATAAAATTAAAGCATTTAGGTGAAATTAAAAAGTATCTAGGATTGACAATTAACAAAACAAAAAATGGTTTTAAGATATCTCAAGAAGATAAAATTTGCCAATTAATTAAAACGTTTAAAATGGAACTTTGTAAACCGGCAAAGACTCCAATGAGTCAGGAAGTTTGCCAAACTGATGATCAAAGTCCCAAATTTGATAAGTCAATATATCAATCTTTGATTGGTAGCTTATCATATATAAGCAATTGGTCAAGGCCAGATATAGCTTATAGTGTAAATCAGCTGGCACGTTTTAATTCAGATCCACATCAATGTCATTGGCAATCATTAAAGAGAATTTTAAGATATCTTAAAGGAACAATGAACCATGCATTGTATATAGAACCAAAGGGTGATTTGAGTCTTAGTGCCTATGCAGATGCAAGTTTTGCAACTGATATAAACACTAGAAAATCAACATCTGGGATGGCTATATTATTTGGTAAGACACTAATAGGGTGGAGGTCAATCAGACAACAGCATATCAGCTTGTCCACGATGGAAGCGGAATTTTCATGTCTGTCATTATTATGCACTGACTTGATGTTGTACAAACAGTTATTATTAGACATGGGTGTAACTGTTAAAGATTCCATTATTGTGTACGAGGATAACCAAGCAGCTATAAAGTTAGCTACTGGTATTGCTGTAAAAACTAGATCAAAGCATACTGATTTAAGATACTTAAATGTTAGAGAATCTGTAAAGAATGGGCTAATTAAATTGGAATACTGCATGACAGAAGAAAACATTGCAGACCAATTTACAAAAGCTCAAGGAGTAATCAAATTTAAAGAGAGTTGTAACAAATATGATTTAAAGATGTAAATAGTTATATTTATTATTATTTCCTAAAAGGGGAGAATGTTAGGGATAACATTGTTTTACCCTAACTGGTTTAGGTAAATAATAATATGTAATCATAGTTTATAAGTTAAAGTGTCTGCAACTTTAACTGTGGGATAGTAATTAAGGGAGTGGTTGTGAAAGCACTTTAAAAGAAGCAAGGCTGCAGCTTGCTCTCTCTCTGGCTTTGATGATCCCTGATTACTGCAAGGACTCAAGACTGCATTGCTCGAATGGGAGAGAAAACAAAGGACTGACTTGTAAGTGAACTGACATAGGATATTCTAAATGGACTTTGCTAACTGAATATCCCTGAATGGACTGACTAAATGATACATGACTATTGGACTGTTATTTTGACTATGCTATGAACTCATAATGGAATAAACTATATTTTTGATAGCACAAGCGTATCTGTTATTTTTTACTGTATGTTAATAAACATACAAGCTTAGCTCACTCATTTATCTATGTGCCTATCTGACTAACGCTGCACATTCTGTTTAGCTTGTCTCCCTAACCCTGGTTGGGGAAACCAGGCTTAACACTTAGGACACAAAGTGTCCCCGGCAACCATCGGCCGCTGGATTAGAGCTACTATTTCCAAAGCTTACTTGTCCCAGGCTCTGCTGGTGCCCAGCGGCATAACGGCACACTTCACCAGAAGTGCAGCCACCTCGGCAGCTTGGGCCACCCAGGCTCCAATTGCTGATATTTGTCGGGCGGCCACCTGGGCCTCCCCATCTCCCTTCATTAGGCATTATAAGATCAACATATTTGCCTAGGCGGAGGCTTCATTTGGTAGACGAGTTCTCCAGCGAGTCCTCAAGGAACCGCAGGAACTTCAGAACCAGACGGAGTCCCTCCCGTAGGACAGCCAAGCTTTGGTATGTTCCACTCTCTGGATGATCCGACCGGCTCTCAGGAGAATGGGCGTTGGTCCTTACCTGACACGCCATTTCTCTGGAGCCAGGAGGATCATCCAGCCCCACCCTTTTAGTTCACCGTCTGGTGGGGTCTTGTTTCGGCCAAGGAACCGCTTAGCATAGTAAGATAAGAGCACGATCTTCTCTTCACTCTCGTCTTCGTGTAAACTGGGGAATGCAAGAGAGCCACGTGACGGAGGGATTAAGCTCAGCCTTCAACAACGCAGACTGAAGCACCTCCCACTCTCTGGATGATCCTCCCGGCTCCAGAGAAATGGCGTGTCAGGTAAGGACCAACGCCCATTTTATCTTTGGGGTTTCCTAGGATGGCTGCTATTTTTCTGTCTGTTTTGAAGGCAGTCTTGATGTGATGCCTATGTATTATCTTACTGATTTTGTCTGTAGTACCTCTTGTGAAGGGCAGGACAGCTGTTCCATAGGTATGTTCATCTTCTAGGTCTCCATTATGTCTCAGTGTGTTTTTGTGGATCAAGCTGGTGATTTTGCTTTTGTGGAAGCCATTAGCTGTCAGTACTTTAGTCAGGGTGCCTAATTCAGTCTTTATGTGTGTCTTGTCTGCCAGGCGTTTGGTTCTGGTGATTAGTGTTTTGGCCACAGAGTTTATCTGTGCTGGGTGGTGGTAGGATTGGGCATTGAGGTAGCGGTTGGTGTGTGTTTTCTTCTGGCATATGGTGTGTCTAGTGTGCCATCTGTTTTTTTGTAGATTAGTACATCTAGGAATGGTAGTTGTTTGTTTGTTTCTGTTTCCATGGTGAACTTGATTTTGGGGTGTGTGCTGTTTCGGTGTGTTAGGAAATCGTTTAGGTTTTCTTTTCCCTGGGGCCAAATCACAAATGTGTCATTGATGTATCTTAACCATAGTTTGGGTGTGTGGATGGAATTAGCTAGGGCTCTGGATTAAAATTCTTCCATGAACAGGTTTGTAATGACAGGTGACAGTGGTGATCCCATAGGGGCTCCTTCAATTTGCTTGTATCTTTGTCCTTTGTATATGAAATATGTGTTGGTTAAGCAGTGTTCTGCTAGTTCCATGAGGCGTTAGCTGGTTGGTATTTATTTTTGATGATTTCAAGAGTTTTTTTTATTGGGACTTGAGTGAATAGCAAAACCAGGTCAAAACTTACAAGCAGATCTTCTTGTTCCACGTGTAGATCTTTGATCATTTTCAAGAAGTAGTATGAGTTTTGTACATGTGAAGCTGTGCTTCAGCATAGGCTGCTTTGCTAAGTGTTTAGCTAGGTTTTGTAGTGGTGCTCCTCTGGAGCTGACTATGGGTCTGAGAGGTATGCCTTCTTTGTGTATTTTTGGGAGTCCTTATAGTTTGGGGCATCTGGAAGATTTTTCTCTTGGGATGATCATCTGTTGGATCTCTTTGCTTATGTGGCTGTTTATAATTTTCTTCTTGGTTATTTTTTGCAGATATGTAGTTGGGTCCGTGTTTATGGGTTTGTATGTGGAGTCTTGAAGTAGGTCTGTCAATTTTATTTTGTAGTCTTTTCTATCCATTACTACTGCGGCATTCCCTTTATTTGCTGGAAGTATGATTATGTTGCTGTTGTTTTTTAGGGCTTGCAGGGCTTTTAGTTCCTCTTTGTGCAAGTTGCTTTTGGGTGGTTTGCTTGTGCATAGGATGTTAGTAACTTGGTGTCTTATTCTATCAGCTTCATCTGTATTTAATTTAGTTAGGCTGGATTCTACTGCACATATGATGGATTCTGTGGGGATATGTATATATATATTTGTTTTCTTAAGTTTTCGTGAATACTTATATGTCTGGCATTCAGCTTTGTTCGGGTATTTTCCCACGTCATTGTAGTTGTTCTTTTAAAGTTGTAGCAATGTTTCAGCAGAATCTCATCTGCCATCATCAGGCTTCTGTATAGATGAATGCTATACAGAAGCCTGATGATGGCAGATGAGATTCTCCTGAAACGTTGCTACAACTTTAAAAGCACAACTATAATGATATGGGAAAATACCGAACAAAGCTGAATACCATAAGTGTGTGTGTGTGTGTACTGTATACACATACAAACACACATATTAATATATACTCTCTCTCTCTCTGGGTGTGTGTGTGTGTAGAGCTGTAGTTATGGGCATCTATCCTATTTTGTCTACATTCCATACTGTTTTCCCAACCTAGTCACATGTAGTCACATGTATTCATGGAAGGGGAAGTAAGACTTCCTATAACTGGTTACAGTTTTTTCTAAGTCATGGTTGTTCCAAAAATGCTTTTCCAAAAGACAACTGACTTGAGTTTTTCCTTGAAAATGTTTCACTTTTCATCCAAGAAGCTTCTTCAGTTCTTACTTTTGGGACAGGTTTTGACTATAATGAAAATGTGAAAATGTAAATCTCTTTTTTGTGATAAAACAAGAATGATCTCGTGGAGTTAACTATTGTTATGACATATCAGTTATTCAGCTATGATGAATCAGATTGCAGAGATACCACTTCCCACAAGGGTCATAAGATGTCTATAAGAAGTTCATAATATGAACATGAGTATTGAAACAAGTAACAAATGAAAGTCGTATTGTTTTGAACATAGAAAATAACAGAAAGCCTTCTGAACAAGTAGCTATATAAATTTGGAAAATTATCCTTGGTAGCCAACAATACAGTTGAAATCTATATATACTGTGCTCTTGTGTTGTGTGTGTGTGTGTGTGTGTGTGTGTGAGAGAGAGAGAGAGAGAGAGAGGAGAGAGAGAGAGACCTACTTTTTTCTGCCCAATCCATCAACCTCACCTTGTTCTTGCTACATCTCCTTAAAGATTTCTCTTGATGAAAAAAAAATGTGCCATATCCTTTTGTTTCAGATGATAGGATGGTCATTCTCATTTCATATTATTTTGCAAATTTTGTTGCAAGAACAACTGAGTAGAAACAAAGAATATAAATGTTGTAGAATTTCCAGTGACCTGCAGGCATACTGGACTTTGGGTGGGAAGGTAATAAGTCACCTCCAAGTTTCCTTCTGTAATACTGAACTGTCTATGACCTTGACAGAGATAGACATTTGATGGCAGATTGACACTTGCAGACTGACAAGGTGTTCAATCTTGCAGAAATAGTGCCACTGAGAAAAGAAGAAATTATTGAAACACTTGGTTCACCTGTCTCAGTAGATAAAATCACCTGCAGAGGTCAAGAGGTGTTGCCTGAAAAGAGAAAAATAACTGAGATAGTAGTCTACCTACATTAACTTACTTCTGTGATATAACTGTATTTTCTTTTAATCACAGAATTCAAAATGACTTCCTCATCCACTAGGAGCAGAGGTGCTTATGGGCAAGCTTAAATACATTCATATTTCATCAGCCCTGTTTTCTTCTGTGGCAAATGAAAAAATAGATGATTCTTTACCATTTATTTCAATTGCTTATGCCTGGAAATCACCTGTATTGACTCCTGCAATGCATTCTATATAGGGCTACCCTTGAGAAGTATCCATAAGCTGCAGCTGATTTTAAATGTGGTGGGGTGAGCAGTTTGGGCACCCAAAGAGTTGCACATATAATAGCTCAGCTACGTGAACCGCTCTGGGTGCCAGCTGGCTTCCAGGTCCAATTCAAGGTGTTGGCTATCATCTATAAAGGCCCTTTATGGCCTGGAACCAAGTTACCTGAGGAACTGCCTCATTTCTATTTTACTGACCCATTCCACCTGGTCAGGCAGCAAGTGTACATTGTGGACCCCGTTGGTTAAAGAATTTCAGTAGGTGGGAGCCAGGAAGAGAGACTTCTCTGCCATTACCGCTGCCCTATGGAATATCTTGCTCTCAAAGGCAAGATAAGCCCTTTCTCTTCTGGCCTGCTGGAAGAGTATCAAAGTTCGGCATGGAGGTTTAAGAGTGGTATGCAATTCTGGGGGCAGTTGGTAGGTTCAGGGCACCCTCTCTGCCTTTTTAACTCTTCAACTGTTCTTTTAAACTTCATTTTAGTCCTTTTTAAAATTTTGTTTATAACTCTGGATTTTATATGATTCTATGGCTTTACTCATAAGAGTCACACAGGTGAGATAGGCAGCATAAAAATTGACAAATAAATTAAATAAATAGAATTCACTTATAGCTCATTAGAAAAGGATATAATGAATTTTTGTTTCTTCAGAACTGTTTTTACCTCCAATAATTTTCTTCTGGTGACAATTTTATAACAAAATTCAATAAAGAAGATCAGAAATATATTAGACTTTTTGTTTTAACTGATGATGTTCTACCACAGATAGCAGGTAGTTGAAACCTCTTATGACCACTATAGGTAAATATTCAAAGTTCCAGTTCGCCACAGAACTTATTTAGATGTAGAATAGTTGTTATTCAATAGCCTAGCCCTAGAGCAACTTCAGTTCCTGAAATAAAGGCAGATAAAAATATAGTGAAATATCCTTTTTTGGCTGTTATTATAATAGTTGTTAGAGGGAAAAATGGGAAGGAATTTGAATGTTGCGTGTTTTGAATTTTGAATTAAATCTCTCTACTTGTCACCAAGGACAAAACCCATGTGATTGAATGTGTTCTTTAGTAATGGGAAGACCTGTTAGCATCAGATTCCATAGGCCAGCATTAGGTCATAAACAGAATAGGAGTTGACATGCATTACATAATTCTATTAGCTCTTTGTGTTCTAAATCAGTCTTTCATGGACATAATATGCTTTGTATTCTGAGCTTTGGGATATATACTGATAGAATTAATTTAAGTTAGATATAGCTTGAGAGTTTCAATTATACTGTTTTGATGACATGGAATGAAGGGCTTTCTAATTCTTCCATTACTTACCTCTGGGCAAAGCGTGAATCTTTCCTGAAATTTAAGTAATTTGATTTATCAAAGAAGATTTAGGGCTTCTTAATGGCTGTGTTGACACAATCCACTTAATGTGGTTACTGCATTATCTCATGATCTTTATTTGTACTAAGTTGAACTATAAATTAAGAATAGGTTAGGATCATACACACACACACACACACACACACACACACACACACTGAGGCAGAAAAATAGCTAAAAATAGTCAAGATTAACCAAGCATGGCATCTTTATCTGACCTGATTAACATGCTGTATGAATATTGCCATTGGACTAATTTTCCCCAAAGTTTATTACAACAGTGATTAGATGAAGGAAGGTGCCTGGTACCCTCCAAATGTTTTTGATTACAGGGTCAGTCAGTGCTTATGAGATGTAATGCAAAATATTTGAAGGGCATCTGGATTAGAGCATTAGACATGTTCTGAATTCAAATAATGATCTGCTATAAAATTAACCTCGTGTGAAATCCTGTGAGGCTGGTAAACTCAGGAAAAAAAATAGATGTCTGGAAAAATCTTTATTAGTAGTAGGTAGTGTAACAGAACCTTAAAATCTTTACAGCAATTTCCCTGTACTATTTATACCAAGCATAATTAAGGCAAAATTTACTCGGATCTCTTTCTCCCATTGAATCCTCTGGTTTCAAGATTCTCTTCTGTAATGGCTTTGTTTCCTTCTATCTGTTTCCCCAAACTACGAGGCATTTCATCAGACCTAGGGTTATTTGCAGGGGTGGGATTCAAAAATTTTAACAACCGGTTCTGTGGGCATAGCTTAGGGGGTGGGCGTGGCTTGGTGGTCATGTTATTGGCTGGGCGTGGCCAACTCAACATCACTCACATCGAGGCACGCATCTCCTCACATGTTCTCTCATGACTATGGGGATTCTGCAAAAGTCGTAAGTGTGAAAAATGGTCATAAGTCACTTTTTTCAATGGTCACTCCACACAAGCAAAGTACCAGCAAAGGAGGGGAAAAAAATTCCAGAGAGGTTCCTGAGACAGGAAGTCTAGTCCTGCCAAGAATGTAATAAAAGTTACGGAGAAGCAGTCTCTGTAAGCAACACCAGAATGTTTTCTTCCTACCTTCCTTACAGGATTGGGACAGTAATTTCTTCTAACAACCGGTTCTCCAAACTGATTAGAATGTTAACAACCAGTTCTAGCGAATAGGTGCAAACTGGTAGAATTCCACCCCTGGTTATTTGCGTTCTCACTTCCTTCCATCAAAGGAAAGTTGTAAACATAAGACCTAAATGATGTGTTGGAAAAGGTTCTATCAGCAGCTAATTTAACCCTTGATTCTTTTGAGGGCAATTCATAATAAAACTGTATTATTATTCCATTTCACATGCAATGGGATGTAAGCGTGACTTTAACTCTAACTCAAATCAGTCCTGGAAGAAAAGCTTCATGGAGACTAAATCTGTGTTGGATGCAGTTGTCTTCGCTTTGTTTCTGTTTCAGAAATTAAGATTGGCAGAGTCTAAAGGTACTGCAAAATCATAAATGTTTGGCATGATCCATATGGCATTAGTTTACATTAGTTTACATTAGTTATCTTTTTGGGAAAAAGCTTTTCTGTATTTTTTTCCCTGTAGTTAGTGTTCTAAAATGACAGATTTTAACAGTGTGATTCTACCATGGTTCCATTTTCCTATTTTTTTTGTTTACTGGGTTTGAGAATCTCTGGGATACCAAGAAGGTCATCTCTGTTTCAGGTTCCCAGTGATGCTTAGGCTTGGTTGCAGTGTACAGTACAGGTCCTATGATGCTTGAAGAGGAAAAGTGATGGTAACTTTTTCTACTGTGGCTTCACTTTACTGTTCTCTGGTACTCAGGCCATTAATTATAGCTGCCAGTGTGGAGAGCAATATAGGGTTATCTTTAAAACGTAATGAGCACTTCCTGAGATGTGGCATTTACCTGCTGCTTCCTCCCAGGAGTCTCCCCTCTATAGTTCACACCAAGTCTCTTAAAGAAACACTCATGATATTTTTTATTCATAGTGCAATAAATATAATTCATGTCCACATTTAATATGAGTAAAACCCCTGAATTAGCTTGCCTTTTTTTCTGTCAGCGAGATGCATCTTCAGATGAGGCTGGAACCTGTTGCTCCAATATTTTCCTAGAAAATATTTATTGGCATGGGAAAGTTTTTGAAATGAAATTCATACAGCGATTTGGTAGTTTGGACTAAGATTTGGTTGTTTGCATCTCTATAACCTCATGTTATTTAACAATTATTTGTAGAGGAAGAATCAGGTAAGAAGATATTTATAAGAATAAGAGAAACATGAGGCATTTTGTGCTGAGTAGTCATCAACTAAATACATCTGTCAGATTTAAGGATAGTAAATTGATATTTTATTTTGATGACATATTCAAATATTTTTTTCTTTTCTTTTATGTTTTAATTAATTGAAAGAAGCATTTTAATGAATTTTTATATTCAAATTTATATTTACATCCAAATTAAAGCCATGATTCAAATATTTATTAAGTTAAGCAAGCCTAAACACAATCAGTATCTACATCTAGATTACGGGAATTTATAAAAACAATTGAGTTTTTATACCTCTTGAGTTCTGTGGAATAAAAATCAAGAAAAAAATGCAGTCAGTCAATTTTATATGTGTTTAAATGGACAAAGACAACATTTAAAACCATTTATTTCTTCGTTTTCTTGTTTATTTGGTTTTATCAGTGTATATATAGATCTGTGTTCATCATACTATTCCATTTTGGGAAAAACAAAATGGTGTTATACAAAATGAAGAAATGGAGTGACAAATAAAAAGTAAAAAAAGGAATAAGGTAAAAAAAGGAAACCCAACTAAATCTAGTTTAAATCAGTGCTTCTGTAAACATTTTTTCAAGGTACAAACTTTTATTTACTTGAACTAGCTTTTTTGCCATAATATATAACTGATAATTGTTCATATCATTTTCTAATTAGAAGCAACTATCTGAAGAAGAAATTAAAACTGAAAAATGTTTTAATATTTCAGCAAGATAGAGAACTGTAATATACCCTCAAATTGACTACGAAGTCAATTCAAAGACTATGAAAGCTATTGCAAAATCTTTATCTTTTTTCTTCTAAGTAAGAAAAAAGATAAAGATTTTGCAATAGCTTTCATAGTCCCAAGTAGATTTCAATATTTTTGAAAAATTATGGGGGAATCACAAATATGTAATGCGTGCAAGGAGACCTGAAAATAGTTCTAAATCAGCAAAAATTTTCTAGGAAGAGAGGGAAAAAAGAATCTAGAGCAAGAATAGAAAATTATTTAGTAGATATACAAAACATTTTAAAGCTGCTATTTGTATTACAAGGTTCTGGCTAGAAAGATTGCAAATTTTTCCATTAGCCATATTTACTGTTTTTTTAAACAACAGCACTTAAACTTTAACTATGTTTCAAATTGCCCCAATGAAATCCGCCTACCTCACTCAGTCTGGAGAAGGGGGATGGACTCCTGTTGATGATCCTGTCAGTCAAAAGAATTTCATCCAGTCAGGTCTAGAAGAACTTTTTTTGTTGTGGCTTGCCTGCTTTTCCACCTGAAATGAAGTCTGTCACCACCATTTTAGTCTTCCAGAGAGGTGTTGGTTGTGTGGATGTACTGGATGGTTTGGGGTTTTGATGGGGTGTTCTGTATTGGAGATGGCTGGTAGACTAATAGGGAAGATGCCTCTGTCCTTGCCTTTAGTTTTTTTTTAAACTTGTATTATTGTTAATATTTTAATACTTTAATATTTACAATTTTAATTGTAAGCTGTCCTGAGATTCTTTCTAGAGTGAGATGGGTGGCATATAAATTTAATAAAAAATAAATGTGCAAGACATAGTGTTTACCTTTCTATTACAGAAAGAGTGAATCAGCTTCTGTTCACTTGAAGGACCTAAAGTTTTCATACAATTGTATCTTCATATCCCCAACTTACTTATGATACCTCCACAAATTTATTTATACGTGTATCCATAAATACATTAACAACTAAGAACATATCCATGTCTGTTTCCCTGATCAATATTGACTCATATATTAAGCATTCAATATATTTTTACGTATTAGCACTTTTCATTTATATTCTTCTTTTTATATTTAGCACCCAACCATCAATTCCATATTTGCAGAAAATGTTCCACAATTCAAGTGTATTTATCCTACAGTAAGTTTTCTTCCACATGTATAATACATTTGTCACCAACTGACTGAAGAATAAAAATCTTGTTTTATCATTCCCAGTTCAGCATAAAACCATACTGCACTTCTTAAAATTTGATCACTGTACCTCTTATTAACCTGACTTTTTTCAGATATTTCTGCAATTAAATTATTTACACCTGAGGCTTATCATTTTTTAAAAAAAACTTTTATCACATTTATGACATAGAATCAAGACATACTTATACTTTAAGTAAAATAATTAATTTCAGAAATCTACTCTAGATAAAATTAATAAGTAATTCCTTGAAGGAAAACAAGTTGTTAATAAAAAGCAACCAAAACCACATAATGCTTAAATGTGAGCACAGCAGCAAAATAATGAGACAAATTAGTATTTTATTGTAAATCTGTGTTTTACTGTGAAATAAAAGAAAGGTATGAAACTGAATGAACTTGATTCAGCTATGGAACTTCTTATAAGTCATTGATTTGCTACTATACATGAATTTGCAAATCCACATTTGAAAAACTTCTAAATACTGTTATCATAACAAATTCAAAATAAGTTTTGTCTGCTTGGTTATCAGTATTACAAATAGCAAAATGTTATGAATGTTTAATTCATTTCAAATAGCTCCAAGTATTGCATGCATCCATTTATACATCATCCATTTCAGAATTATTTCTGGTGCTGGTTTGTTTATATATACTCTCTTCTTGGAGCCATATCAGTGATATGCAAAAACTTCAAACGATTGTACAAATTCTGACAATATATTAATTATTACTTAAAATTCTGAGCAAGTGTGTTTAGCTTTATGCATGCTAATTTTTTTGAACAACAAATTAGCACAACCAGAGAAGTTATATAGATCAGGCATGATAGGGCATATGGAATAATAAAATGCTGAAGACAGAATTTGGCTGAAAGCAATTTCCTTTGATAATTTTAATCAAAGGCTGTATTCTAAAATCTAGATGTGGTGATGTGATATGTAATAGTGCTGAGTGCTATTACATTTGCATTTTACAGGGGACAATATTTGCTTGCATTATTCCTTTGTTTCATGTCCAACTTAAAACTAAGATTATGATAAATATCTTCTTCAAATTTCCTTTATAGGGCAGCACAAATTACAGGAATACATATTTTAAGCTGTCCATTTAGACAGATGGTTCTGATTGTATCAAATTAGTTACTGATGAGATATAGTATCCATTCAATTGGACCAAGGTCTTTTGATTTTTTGAGCTTATGAAGGTACATTTGTGCAATTGATTTTAGCTAGTCTTAAGAAACAAAAGTAACTTGCTAGAATTAGTCCAGAGGCTCTTACAGTATCCTTGTTTGTGGTAAAAGCAACATAGGAAGAAGCACTGTGCTAATTCTTGTGATGTAACAATGAGCGTAGAATACTTTTCTCAAGATTATTCACAAAGCAAAAGAATCAGCGAGTTTTATGGTTACATTTCAAGAACATCAACCAGATTACTTGCATGCATTTATGTATGCCAGTAAAATAATTTGTTCACAACAATGCTGAAGGATTAGGCTGTGGAGACTATTCATAAGTATAAAAGCACAGGAGGTGACTTGAAGTAATTATACTCTCTAAGCCTAATACACCTCAAAGGGTTATTGTGGGGATAGAATGGAGAACCTCATAAAAACTCTTTAAAATACATGAATGCAATGTGGAATAGAAATCTAATAAACATATAGAATAAGTTTACCAGAATAAGAAGCATTGCCTTAAAATTAAGATTCAAAATTTAAGACTCAAAATTTTGTCAGAACAACCCTGCTGAGATGGGTCCCGAAACTGTTCAGCTCATTGATCCCTTTATGAAATTTCAGATTATTCCATCAACAAGCATTACTGTATCTAATAATACTTTGAATAATGAATGTCTTCAAGTGCTTGGAATCTCCTGCCAATCTACAGGAAGTAATGTTGAGAGCTATATTTCAATATAACTGCTTTTTTATTTATCTTCAATTTCCTTTCCTTTTGCAAATCTTGGGATAATTTCATTTAAGATCAATTTGAGACAAATAAATTTTTAGGATAATCTAACATAAGTAATGCTCTGAGAAACATATTGTAAGTCTTGGAGGACTTCTTGGGATCCAAAACCTATGTCTCTTCTACCCTCTCATTACCCTTATGAAAGAACTTAATATGTCTCTCTTTCAAAAATACACTAGCTGCGTAAAATAGTAATACATATCTAGGAAGAATGCGATGCATGATAAGTCACGGTGGTTTGCAGTCTTCCTTACATGACCTCTGCAAATTGCCTATACCATCACTTAGTTTTCCTTGAATCATTTATTAACCTAGGGTGCTTTAGGGCAGTGCTGCATGTGCTAATCATCTTCCATTGGTGAGAATGCCTAGGGGTGCTGATCAGGGTCCTGTTCAAAATTTATAGGCTAAATAGGATTCCTGCAGTTCATCTTTGCTTTGTTGAAGGTCTCTGTCAACAAAATTTCTTTCATTTGTCTGCCTATGTCAAGAAGTATAATTGATACTGAGAGTTGTTGTATGGCTCTTTAAATTGATAGTTCAAAGCAGACTTTGTCTAATCAAGATATCATCTATATGCTGGGATATTCTCTTTCCCAGAGGATCCATTAACCTGTTAGCTAGCTAGTATATCTTTTGCCTTTTTATTTATTTAGTCATTAATTTTGCTTTTTATCTGAAAAAAAATCTATAAATATTTTATATCCCTCTCTTTTTTTCTAAAAATATTGAGACAATATACAGTTTTTACAAATTCCAAAACTCATGTATAAAAACACATGAAAGAAACATTTAAACAATAAAACTCACTAATGATAATTTACCTTTTGGGTAAAAGTAACCTTTATTATTCAACTAAGCTATAGAAAAGCTGGCAATAGTACCTTGACTCAACAGTCAGATTCAACAGATAAAATTGGGTGATGAGATGTATCTTTTGAATCTATTTGCAGATGATATAGTTCTGATTTTCTCAAAAATTTCTATTCAGATAACTATATAAAGAAAGAGTAATTTGTGGAAGTGTCAGCACTATCAATTAATTTTCACAAATCAGATCTGATCTGTTTTCATATGCCCTCCAAAACGTAATAAGAAATCTCTACAGATTTGTGGATTCTAGTAGAACATACATCTTTAAAATATTTAGGTATCGTTATTACTAAAATATTAATATTTTACTAACAATTATATAACAGCTTGGGAGAAATTATACAAGAAGATGAAAAAAATTGGGCTTCAAAATATTTCAATATTTTGGGGTGAATTGCAGTGGAAAAAATCCTTGCTCAGCTCAATATTTTGTTTCAATACCTTCCATGAAAATTCCAGCATAGGCTTTAAGATATTGACAAAACAATGAGCTCAAAAAAGAAAAGAAAGAAGAAAAATAAAGATTCATTTCAGCTTCAATGCTAGAACTGCAAAAGATTATACATTGCTGCCACTCCAATTAGATTGGGGTGCATATATCAAAATTAGGCTTCCTTTCCACTTTCACAGAGATGTCTTCAGTTCACCATGCTTCCCCCATAATTCTTATTCGGTGTACAAATAAGAGGGGAGAAGGTCTAGTCTGCATGCGATAGAGCTCAGAACTCTGCCATTTCCCCAAGAATAAGAGGCTCAAATTCTTCCCAGATGATAACATAAGGTGTTGCCCAATCACCTCATCAATTCTGTATAGACAGCTTCTTTTTTTTCTGTAACTTTATTAAAATTTGAAACCAATTCCAAGGGGATCTGGTTGATTTTTATCCACGAGTTGCTCTACTAACATTTTACAGCAGCCCTCCAAATGATTTTTGATACATCTTTTTCTAAAATGGCCCAGGTTTTTAAAGAAGGTCACCAGATGGCACTCCACAGGCGCTATAGTATTAATGCTTTTTTAACAGAGATCTAAGTGCTTCAATGCATATATGCTTGTCTGTTGTGCTTTCAGCAGGTATTTTTGAAGTGAACAATCAGAAGTGACATTGGGTAATGTAGGCTAAATAAAAAAGGAAAAAGATCTTAAAACTGACAGTCTTTCCCAGTGTGGTGCACTTCAGGTTCCTTGAATTTCAGTTGCCATAATTCAGCACAGTGGGAGTTGAAGTTTTATATCTCTTAAGACACTTCATTAGGGAAAACAGTTATAATAGTGGCGTAGAGCAGCAAGGTTCAAAACAATAGGATTTTTACCACCTTAACATTGTCAGAGCAGCTGTCCAAAATTCAATTAAAATAGCAATAAAATATTAATACAAAATTAACAATATAATTCAGATAAACACCAGTTACAATAGCAATAGAAACAGTAAAATTGTACCAGCACTAATACAAGGGTAAAATAATGTTGCTCATTAAGTACCTGATTAAATAAACATACATAAATCAAATGTATGATGCTAAAAGTTCTCTCCTTCCATTCAAGCCTAGGAAATCATCTCAGAGATTTCCAAAGCTACTGTGATAACCAGCTCATTTCCCTGGATGTGCTTTTTGTTGGGATAGTATAAGAGAGAGCTGTTGATTACAGATGCTAAATATCAATGTCTGTGTTGTACAGATATACTTCCTTTGTGGAACCTATCTCACCCTCATGCATTCAAGAATTATCCAGATTTCTGCACTATGTCAGCTATATTAATTTTATGTTTCCTTGTTCCACCTTCTAGCTTTCTTTTGTCCAAAATCACATTAACCTTTTTATGTTATCAACAAAGTGATACAGGTAGTCCTCAATTTATGACCCCAATTGGGACCAGAACGTCTGATGCGATGCGGTCATTAAGTGGGTCATCATATGATTGTGCTTGATTTTACGACTTTTTTCCTGTAATTATGAAGCAAATATGTCTTTCACATTGACTCTGCCTGTTGGAAGCCAGGTGGAAGGTCACAAATTGTGGTCATGAGGAACACTGCAACCCTCATAAATACATGGAAGTATAAAGTGATGATTTACGATCACATGGCTGCAAGAATGTTGCAATGATCAAGTTTGAATGCCAGTCATAAGTCAGACTATAATATATATAATCATTAGTCCTGGGTTCACGCACATATACACGCACGTATGCATGCACACACATACTCTCTCACACACAGAGATATGTTTGAAAAGATTTCTGTTGCTAAAGAATTTCCTGTTGCTGGAGGAATTCCTACTGTGAAGGAAATTCTGAGATGGGAAAGGAAAAATTGTGATGCCAAAATATTGGGCTCCCCAACTGCGCTTCATATTGGTATAATTCACTAAAAGACTTATATTTTATTAGCTTCACAATGTTCCCCCTTAATTGTACAGAGATATTGTATGTTTTAACCAAGCAAATTACCATGTCACCCTTGTTTAGTGTCTTCTTAAAATGCTGAGTCAGAGCCTGTAATTCTTGGATTGCTAGTTTATATTTGGGAGATAAATAATGATGCAAAGTATGCTTTTCAAAATAAATCTTCCATTTGTATCTTGATATAACTATATTTGTCTGCTGTAAGCAGGAATTAATGGGAAAACAGGAGCATAAAATATGGTGTATATCCACAAACCTAGCAGCCTTTCTCTTTTGTTGTCGTTCTGTGCATCTAAAACAATTGCACTGGCATCCAGAAACCTTTCAGGCAGTTTTTTGTGACACGTAGAAGCTCCCGGAAACCAACAAGAAAGAATAATAGGTTCATAATAAATATCTTTTTTAAAAAAAGAAATAAATCATTAGAGAAACCCAGTTCATGTTTTGATCAGAAAGAGCTGTGAGTTGGCTCTGTGTCCAGTTGGGAATCTATATCATTACAAGCAACATGCATTTGCTTTCTGTCTCAGTGTTAATAAATTCAAATTGGGCATTAAAATTTTATAGCTTCTGTAGTTCTTTAGACTCTGCTAAATCCCAGCAGGTAATATGCAAGATTGTGAAGCTGTCATTTCCCCCATCCCTGGTAAATTGTGTTTGCATTGGACAGGTTTGTTTCTCTGCTTGCTGTTCTTTGCATTTCTTGGTCATTTCTTAGTTAAAGATCACAATTTGAAAAACAGAAATAAGTGGCTTGTGGCTTGTTTCTCAAGTGCCATAGACAGCAGCTCTGTTTTGCCAACCTACAGATATTAAAATGTGGAAATAAAATCAGAAACTTTTTCTCCTAATGCCTTTTTAAACGTATTCAAATCATTTTAAAATAATTTGAAATAAAATCCCAAACTGACTTCTGAATATTCTATAATTGATGGATTTTATGGATGGTATGAGATAGGAACAGAGCATTGTAATTCCTCTAGACATTGGACAAACTCATCTGAAAGAATGATTTCTTTCTGCAGGTGAAATTACACTTATTTTAATAAGAGAGGGACTTACTTCTTCCTTGTTCATGAATTTCTTTTTTCTCTTAATGTAGAAGTTAATGATCCATTCTTGTCTTTCACAAGGTCAATCTGTGCTCCCTTCAAAATCCAAGAAAGAAATACTCAGAATCCATAGGTTAGAGCAAAGTTATCCTTTTACTGGAAAATAAAGTGAAAGCTACAGATTTAATTCCGAATCTGAGAAATTGGTGCACAGATCACATATAAAAGGAATGGAAATGCTCTCACCCCCCAAAGTCCAAATGACTCTTCCAATTAAAAGTTCTGAATATGATCATGTGGCCATCTCCAGGTTGTGATGAGGCTTCTGTCCGTTGACCTTGACATATTTTGATAAAAGTTCGCAGTTGCGCAAAGGGGATAGAAGCTAGCCAAGAAATGGAAAGTTAAAGACAGGAATCCCCCTCCCCACAGCAAAGGAATGCAAAACACCTCCAGCTTTCTTCCCCTCCAAGTTCTCCCCTCCCTCCGTTGCTAATGATAGCCGAAAGAAATAAATTGGCATAGCAGCAGAGAAGATGCAATAGTTAGGATGCAGAATATATATATTATGGAAGATATCTTAAGGCTGACACAAGGTTTCAAAGTACCAAGAATGGAGTAGATGTATCATTTATTTATTTCTGTATAATTTATACAAGTTAATGTACATATTTCAATTCTCCACAAAGTTTTCTAAAAATAATGGCAAAACTTCAGGCTTCTTTTCTCATATTGTATCATAATGTCTGTATATTTTAATTTCACTGATTATTCTATTTCTCACTCACTGAAACAGTCCATTCTCATGCCTATAATTGCACACAGATCTTGTGGGTGCAGCTAATCTTCATGTACTGTGCCCTAACTGCTGTTTTCAGTTTTTCATTTATTTATTAGGAAAGGACTCCAGCTGTTTTTCATTTACCACTGTTCTTTTGTGTGTGTGTCATCTGACTTTTCTTGGTTATGTCGTTGAGAGTTCTTTTGATCTGATTTTAGAGATAGTTAGATCTCTAGCCACACCTTTAAAACTTATCTGACCTAACTTTCTAGTCAGTTTCTCCCTAGTATGTTTGGGAACAACTCAATTGATTTTTCTACCAATAGGTTATTCAGTAAACTCTGTTAACTTCATTGGAAATCAGTTGTTTAAAGTACATACATTTCCATAGGCAAACAGAAATACCATTGTTTCCTATTGGTGGAAGTGTAAAACAGAGATATTTTATGCAAAATAATATCACTCATAAACCTTCTTTAACATATACATAAAGTAAGCATGGATTTGTTTGCCATGAACTTGATATAAGGAGGGCTGAATAAAAGAATAGGTGGTGGATGGAGTATTGGGTTGGGGAAAGAGAAGAAGGAACATAAAGTAAAGATTGATACATATATAGAAATCTGCAATATTTTATGAAAAAGTTTATAAGATAGTGTAAGGCTTTCAATATTTGCAAATTACTTTTCAGTTCTCCAATGAAAAAAATGTAAACTGATGCTTTTTTCATTTTTAGATGCCCTAATGTTTCCCCTTCTTTTCAAACACCAAGTCTACCTGAGATTGGCCAATGCACAGACAGTAGCTGTAAAGTCCCAATAGGAGGTAAGTATAGCAATTGCTTAAACACTTATCTAGTTATGGGATTTGTAATGGTGGGAAATGCTTGACACAAAAATGGGAGAATTGAATGAATCTTGATCATAGAAAGAAATGGGAAATAGTTGTAGATGTTCCACACTGGAGGTTTTTAAGAAGAAATTGGACAGTCATTTATCTGGAATGGTATAGGATCTCCTTCTTGAATAGGGGGTAAGACTAAAAGACCTCCAAGGTTCCTTTCACTGTTATTTTGTAATTCTTTAATTAATGGAAGAGGCAGGATTGTGAAATAGTCAACTGTAGTTATCTCATCCCTGTATCTTTGCTGAGCTAGTCTAGGCTGGGTTGCATATATTTATTCTGCCTGGCTGCCTGCCTGCTTGTCTGCCTGCTTGCCTGTCTGTCTGTCTGTCTGTCTATCTATCTATCTATCTATCTATCTATCTATCTATCTATCTATCTATCAAAAATAAATGAATTTCAGTGCTTATTTTTTTAATATAAAGAACAAAGCCAATTTGCTCTCTTTTCCCACTGAGAGTGAGACTGACTCTTGAATTGGAGAAAAATAAAAGTTCTGAAAAGCTGTTATTTGGAATTGGAATACTAAAGACCCTACTATTACTCAGAATAAATATGTTCCCTTTCCCCAAGCCATGCTTAGAAAGTTATAAATAGAACGATGTTTTTAGTGTTCTTGGATAGGCCATTGTGAAGGTACTCACAACTGTAACAGAACTATAGTATGTTGTATCAGGTTTGGGATCATTTCAGCCATTGTTATTTGTGGACTATATGAAGTTATAGTTTGCAATGGAAATGTATGAATTGCATGGCCCAGAGAACATTTAATATTCAGGACCACTCCAGATCATCTAATGTCTTATTTTCTAAATTAGATACAGTTGCAGAAGTACCATATCATTATTGCATTCAACTGTTTCACATTGGCCAAATGAATTTTGCTTTCTTTTCTTGATAGAGAGTACTTCATAGGTCCAAGGGCAATAAGCGCAGGGGTTAGACAAGATTAGAAAAGATCCAAATTCTTGTCAGTCTTCAGCATGAAACACCTTTTTTCTGTAAGGTTCATACACTCTTATTACTTAATGTTTAAATGGTTTCCTCTTATGTCTATTTTTATTTATTTTAAGCATTTTATAAATATAATATTATGCTTTCACATTAATAAATGGATTTATGTCTTTTTAAAGTTATACCCTCCCTTGTGAGAATGATATGGGGACATTTTGTGCTGCATATAGTGAAGCTAATATCTGTATTTTCTCAGAGATGGCTGTCATTCAGTTTGGCTTTAATCAATCTAACTGTGTGATTAGAAGTAAAGTTGAAGTTGCACCATATGTCTAAATCATTGAGCTGTTCCATATCTATGTTTGAATGTGTGTATGCAGACATATAATGGGAATAAAACTTTTCCTTAGAAAAATGTGAGCTTGGATATTCCTCATGTTCCTATTGTTAGAATTCTGTTTAGAGGACTTTTTTATTTTTCACTAGCACAAGCATGTAAATAGTTTTTTATACAAATCATTGAAGGACCTGGTGTTCTAAAAATCTGCATCCTGCCAGTGGGATTTCTTGCTGATTCAGAAGTTATTTCACAGGCAAAAAGTTATATTAGGATAACATATTTGTAACTTGTCATTAGGAAAGATTGTAACATAGAAATGCTGAAATATAATTTCATTGTTTGTAGAAAGAACAGTGATCAAATCTTATAACTGTGCATCTTCTTTTTGTACTTTCTGACCCAAAGTTCTCTATCCCCAATATAAGGCATTTTAATTTATTTCCATTTTTTTGCATGGCAGAATGAGTGAAAGGAACGTCCAAAGTTTGAGCAAAGGAGTATTGGTGCTCTTTCTCTGCCTTATAATGCTTTGGGGAAGACTGACACTGGCCTCATCATATCACAGAAGCCATTCAGGTAAGTCAAATTATTTCTTTTATTGTAAATCTGCAGTGTTTAATAGAACATTGTACTTCATTTTTTTTCTCGTTCTGCTGCCTTCTAGAGATATTGCAACTACAGATGTCAGTAGTGTTAATTTGCTTTATTAACAATCAATGGGTTGGGAAGACTGGAAATTACAATAGCTATGCATCTACAGATGGAGGTAGACCACTAAGTTTGTCAGTACTTATGGTAGCTTTTGACTATCTATATCAGTGTGGTATTCTATTCATCTGGCTTAGGATAGGTTCTGTGTGTAGTGTCATGGTAGACTCTTGGTTGAATTGTCCCAAAGGATAAAAATATAATGTTGATATGTACAATATGCTATGCTGAAAAATATGCTCTGCTGTGAAAAACGTACATATATAGAATACATTCATCATTATAACATTTCTTACTCAAATTTCCTTCTCTCAGAATGAAAAAAGGTATGCATGTTTTTTTAAAAAATTCATTGATGGTTTATGTGCCATGAAGTTGTTTTCAATTTCTAGTAACCCCATAGATAATTCCCCATGATGATCTACTCCTAATCTGTTGTTACACATCTTCAAATGGTACAGGCTTTTGATAGTCACAGAGAAAGGAAACAGCCTGCTTTTCTCCTTGGTGTTAAAACATTTGCTTCTCAAGCAGAAGATTTCAGGCTCAGCCTTGGAGATCTTCTATTGATTGGAAGGATGCTAGTCAGAATTCCTGAAGAAACCCCTTAACAGATAGTACTTAGATGGATTAAGTACTTATTTCATGTAAGGTAGTTATCTGAATTTCCACATTAGTATGAATCATTTTGGGGGCCCACTTGTAAAACAAGCATACATAAAAACATTGCCATATGTACTTAGGACAGAGAGGTATAACCTGAGATGCCAGGACCAAATGTGTCCCCAGAAGACTTGAGTACAATTCTCAGAAGCCTCCAAATGTTGTTATCAATTCTAATTCTACACATGACAAAATGGAATATGATAATATGGCAGGAGAGGAGAATAATCCTTTTCACTATAGTAATAAGTAGATTGTAATTTTATTTGTTTATTTATTTATAGGGCATATATGGCTGCCTATCCCATATAATGATTATGTGGCTCACAACATTCTATGAAGACATGGTTAAAAACAAATATCTTTCTCCCCAGGTGTCAGATCAAGTGTCCTCACAGCTCAACCCACATCCTTGCCCAATGCTTAGGGAAGATATAGCTTCCCCCCGTGCGGCATCTTCACAGCCCTCTGGAAGGCTAAGAGGGTAGGGCTCCCTCAGATGTTAGGGCAGAGGCTGTTCCAAAGGGCTAACTTATATGCTCATATTATTTCACCCATCTCTTTCTGAGAGTTGTGTAATCCTGGTTCAGGATTTATTCAGGCAACCAACTGAATAAACATTGATGGGAAAAATCTAGTTTCTAGCTGAGTTCCTCTTTCATGTTTCCTGTTTTACAAATGTATGCTGCCTAAGGACTATTTCTGTCAAAACGCTTTCCCATACCATATGCTCTCAGTATGAGCTGGGCTTTGAAAATTGACCATCAAGCCCTTTTCTTTCATTCAAGTTCATTTCATCCTTCAGGATATTCCTTCTGATACTAGTAATTAAAGAGAGATTTTGAGAGCCCCTTTGTAATAAAACCAAGTAATGTCAATTAGCCATTAGCTAAGCCTGGGATTTGCAAATAAGTAAAACAAAACAAAAAAGCAAATAGATATAAAATTTAAAAAGCAGTGCTATAAATTTTTAGTTTTTTACTGAAGTATAGGAATGCATCATTGCTTATGGTATGATCAACATAAACCAGAAGTTTATAAGGGTGCTACTGATGATGGGCTAAACATCAGGTATTTATAGGATAAAAGCTGTATGGTAGAATTTTAATTATTCAAAAGTGAATACTTTTTTACATAATTATCAATAGTATTAATTTATCTTTTATGCTAAAATATATTCTTTTATGCTAAAATATATTCTTTTATGCTAAAAATATATTCAATTAGGAAGATAGTTTTGTCCATAAGGGCAGGGGAGCCTTTTTGGTTTGCTTGCAGGTGCATAAATTCCATTGCTACTATCTAGTGTGTATCCTGAAATGCGTTAGGAGTACTTAAAAAGTGGGCATATGGGGAGGGCAGTTTAAAGGGAGCAGGAGATGGCAAAGGGAGGAAGAGATTGATCAGGAAAGGCATAATAAGTACCTGTTTGAAGAGAGAAAGAAAAAGCAAATGCTGCTTAAGTCTCAAAGGCATAACTTACATTGTGGTCTTTTGAGTTGTAAATATAGTTCTGTCATTTTTCGTATACAAGCTATTTTCCAATTCTCATTTGAAAGCAAAGCCTCTCGCTTGATGAGAAAAAAACTGATGGAAATTGGGCTAAGAAATTCAGATTTGAATTCCAGTTATGTCTGTTGCATACTTGTATCTGCATAAAAGTGATACTTCTAAAGTAATTCTGCTTCAGTGCTTCTTTTCTGACCATAACTCTTTAAATGCAGCAGAGCTTTTTAACAATAGAAGAACCTATGAACTCTGGTTTGGCTACATTTTTGGCTTTCTTATATGAGGTATTCTTCCAAACTGCTTTTGTGTTTAATGACCTCACATCAGGAGGCCAGCTCACTTTTTGTGTGCTGTGAAAGACACAGTGGTGTTGAAAAGATGTTTCAGGAGTTGTGCAATAGTTCTATATTTTCTTTGAAATGTATTAGCATATGCTGCAATTACTAATGGGAGTACTTGGAAATAGTTGCAAGAGAAGCTGGAGGCACTGATGATGTTGCACTGTAAAATGTTTTTTTTTTAATCTCAGCTCCATAAGTACCGTGTTTCTCCAACAATACGGCCTCCCCCAATAGGAAGACCCAGCATGTTTTCTAGGCAAAAAATGAAATAAAGCTCTTCCCCCCAAATTTAGGCCTATTTTAAAACATGCGAAATGGGGGGAAGGACGGGGGGACTTGCCATTAGGAGCATCCCATGGGCAGCCATTCCTCACCACCAGCTGCTCCTAATGGGTGATCATGGCGGAGTGTGGAGAACTCCCTACTCCTGCCAAGCACCTTTGCTGCAGACCTGAGACCTTCAGTGCCTGCCGCTGTTGATTTCCCTTCTGCCATGTCGCCACCGTGTTTGGAGCTGCCACTTCCACATTTGGAACATTGCCACTGTTTAGAGCACTGCCGCCATTTGGAGCTGCCGCTTCCGCATTTGCAGTTTGAGCACTGTCGCTGTGTTTGGAGTTGCCACTTTCATGTTTGGAGCGCCACCACTATTTGGAGCACTGCCGCCGTTTGGAGCTGCCGTTTCTGCATTTGGAGCTGTCGCTGCATTTGGAGGACCGCCACTGCGTTTGGAGCTGCCGCTTCTGCATTTGGAGCACCACTGCTGTTGGAGCGCTGCCACCGCTCCAAATGCACTCCAAATGGCGGCAGCGCTCCAAACGAGCTGGCAGCTCCAAACGTGGAAGCGGCAGCTCCAAACGTGGCGGCGGTGCTCCAAATGGCGGCGGTGCTCCAAACATGGAAGCGGCAGCTCCAAACGCGGTGGTGGCATGGGCAGAAAGGAAAACAACAGCAGCAGGCTCTGAAGGTCTTGGGTCTGCAGCAAAGGTGTTTGGTGGGAGTAGAGAGCTCTCTGCTCTCCGCTATGAGGCAGAGAGCTCTCCGTTAGGAGTGGCTGGTGGCAAGGCTGCCCATGGGGCACTTAGATGAGGATGCAAGGGGGGGGTATTAAGTCACTCCCGAAAAGATGGCCTAGCCGTTTTTTCGGGGCTCAAAAAAATATAAGACCTGGCCTTATTTTATGAGAAATACGGTAGGTGGAGGGAAGTCTTGCCTAGAAACTCATATCAGTCTTCTTAGGTATTTCCAAGGATGAATGGAATGAAATAAAATTAAAAGTATTGCTCAGGCATGCAATGCTGCAATGCATTTTCAAATGAGTATATTTACTCCTGTGGCTATGGCTTTCCAAGATGATGGTAGAACAGCATTCTGAAGATCCCAGTTTTCAGTAGTGATAGCTACATTATATATAGGAAATTTATGTGCAAGGGAATCAGGATTTAAAGGTTGGACAGTGATAATTCTCCCATACACACAATAGAAAGAAAATCTGTCTCTTTCTCTCTCTCTCTTTTCCTCACTTCCTAATTTATTGCCAGGTGCATATGAAGATATATTTCTATGATAATATCTGGAATTACTTTAGCGAGATTACAATTTTGTTTATGATATACCGTTTCACTAAATTATTCCCTGCCTGAAATTTGTTAAGGAATTCCTTGGAATAAGAGGCAACAATTTGATGTGGGGGAACGTGATGCATGAGGCCAACATATTTTAAGACAGAACAGAATTGTAATGTTAAAACAGTATAATAGTTCAACAATTTTTATTCAATCATATGGAATACTCTCTCTCTCTCTCTCTCTCTCTCTCTCTCTCTCTCTCTCTCTCTCTCTTTCTCTCTCTCTCTCTCTGCTGCTCAGTATGAGTGAGACAGTTTATTTATATAATACAAAGGTTAGTATATGTTGGATTTTAATAGTAAATCACAAATAGTTCTTAAATATGTGGATTTCTGTTACACACTAGTGTCTGAACATATAAAGACTGATTTGTATCTTATGATTTTATTTTTTGTTCACCTGCAGTGTCTGCTGTATGTTCTATGAGTAAAATAGAGGTATGTGCGCATATGTGTCTATGTATCTGTATCTCTGAATATGTAATAAACATTTTCCTAGAAACTAAAGCAGCAAAAAAGGGCAACTACCTTTAAAAAGCCATTGTTAAACAATTTTAAATAAAAATAAAAAAATACTGTGATGAAGGCAATGATCACTAGCAGAATTTGCTGATTTGGACATTCTTGGCTTTCAAATTAATAATTAGTTGCCTTAATGAGTTTAAGGTTCAATTTTCTTGATGTGCTTATTTAAATGCAATTGTTTGCTAAAAGAAGCTGTAACATTAGGCTTTCTCTTTGCACCCCTTCAGTTTTACCTAATAGATCCAAATTCAGAAAAAAGATTCATAAAAAAGATTTAGAAAAAAAAATCCAATAGAAGAAGATATGTAGATTTATGAGATGTCTGCAAGTGCAAGCAGCAAGAATTACACAGTACACACACACACACACACACACACACACACAGAATTTTTGAACAAAAATGCTTTAACTGAAAGATAATGCCTTAAGAAGTCATCCTGTCCCCTAATTCCCTCCTGCTTCAATTCTCACAAATTGATTTATAAAATCATTCAAAGTCAAAATATTGCTGAAAGTCAACTCATAATATACAATGGAGATGTTCCCTGCTGCATGGACACTATGCGGGAGAAGAAAAGTATGAAAACATTGGTTGTCCCTCCTTTTCTTTTCCAACTCAACTTATTTGGTAAAACCCTAACTGGATAAAATTCATATTTTAAGGAAAATGTGAAATAAAATATTTTCAAGTGTATATGTTAATTTTAGAGAAGAATTAAGGGATGCTATGAAGCAGGGGTGTCCAACCTTGGCAATGTTAAGACTTGTGGACTTCAACTCCCAGAGTTCCTCAGCCAGCTGACTGAGGAACTCTGGGAGTTGAAGTCCACAAGTCTTAAAGTTGCCAAGGTTGGACACCCCTGCTATAAAGTAAGCACTGAGTCAAGATGGTGAAATGTCCTTCTTAACCTGGGTGGGTTTGCAGTTGTCTATACTTTTCTATCTCTATTTTCTGTTCTCTACTTCTATGCATGTAAGTAGCC
The DNA here is from genome assembly GCA_033807585.1 of Hydrophis major. Taxonomy (NCBI): domain Eukaryota; kingdom Metazoa; phylum Chordata; class Lepidosauria; order Squamata; family Elapidae; genus Hydrophis; species Hydrophis major. The sequence continues at coordinate 216,612,910 of CM066330.1, forward strand.
CTTAGGTTCTGTGTTTAAATATTGGATGCTAAAAATTTTGAAGACATAATCATGAAACATTTTTCAGAATAGCAACTATTTTCCATGGTGACAAGCACTAATGCATATACACTTCCAGGATTTTTGTTTTTATTAGTTCACTTTGTCAGAATAAACATAAATGGTAATGGGATATACTTCGCTCTGTTGCATCTCTTTCTTCACTGCAGGAATTTCAAAGTTTTACTATAAGGTGGCAGGTTTTTTTTGCCCCCATATTAAAATGCACAGCAGCTTTCATCCATTTTGTTTATTCCAGAATCTGTAAGTAGAAAATATATGTGAAGTTGTCAGCTATTTTCAGTATTTTCTGGTGAAGGTATGGAATATATTTTACTATAAACATACCAATGTATAATGTATAACAAAGAAGGTTTACCACGAGCAGCTGTCAGACACTTTGATCACTGCATGATTCACCTTGTACCTGCTTACAAACAAAAACTTAAAACCACGAAACCAACAATTAAATCAATGAGGACTTGGATTGAGGAGGCAAAGCTAAAGCTACCGGCTTGCCTTGATTGCACTGTTTGGAATGTTTTTGAAGACACCTCTGCAAACTTAGATGAACTCACAAACACTATAACATCATATGTCAGCTTCTGTGAACACCTGTGTGTACTGACCAAGAACCTGCGAATATACAGTAACAATAAACCTTGGTTCACAGCTTAACTTAAGTAGCTACATCATTCCAAAGAGGAAGCCTACAGAAAAAGTGTTAGAATGCTGTACAATCAGGCCAGAAATGTATTAACCAGGGAGATCAGAGCAGCAAAAAGAAGTTACTCTGAAAAGTTAAGGAATCAGTTCTCAACAAATGAACCAGCAATGTGGAAAACTCCTAAAAATATCACCGGCTACAGCAAACCTCCTTCCCAGGCTGAAGGAAGGTTTAAAAGGAAACTACAGCCGACTTCTGGTTTGCCAGGCTTCGGCGATGGCAGGGATTCGCGTTCTTGTGCGATCCCTGTTGCGCTAGCCATCTTGGTGCCTCCGATCCTGATGGGTCTGGGGGCTAAAGCTGCCCCATAGAGGCAGCCGAAGACAGGGGGATCCAAAGAGGGGTTTGGGGGTATCGCAGACCCCCTCCCCAGCCGGAAAAACCCCCTTCTCTCAAGGCGGTGGAGCAGCGGTCTTCAATGGCCACCACAAAGAAGCCGGCAGCTGGGTAAGATTGCACAGGAGGAAGAGGGAGAAGGTTTTGAAGAGAAAGGTTTTTTTGGCTGAACCAGGACTTTAAGATATATTCACCATCCTGAAAACTATGACTTTTTGAATGACACTTTGTTTCCAGAGGAGATTTTCAAAGCGGCGAATTTGAGGTGCTGAAAGGGAAAGTTTACTCTCCTTCCCGACGGAATTAACAAATGGACATTGAGAAACCTGTCTTTTTATAGAAGGTTAAAATTTGGCTCTTTGTTACAAGTGGGAAGGGAGAGGACAAAAAAAAATATTAAGATCTTATTGGAGGAGATGCCTTGAAGATTTTGAGATTAGAAATTAATTGTAATGAGGCTTTAAAATACAGACTGGGCTCCTTTTCTTTTCTTTTAACTGATACTACCCCAGGAAGAGAAAGTGAGAACTTTGTGCTCTGTTTGGACTGATTGATGACTCTGGGACTTTGGGGAACTGTTTTAACTTCTGAAACATCTTGGTTGTTTTAAGAAGAAGAAGAAGAGGTGGGGGAAAAAAAAGGTTTATAATGGCTTTACCTGATGATGAAAAAATGAAGAAAGAAGGCAAGGACGCTGTGGAAGAAGCTTTTCATTTCTTAGAAATGGCGCTTGCTATTTGTCAGCAAACACAACAGATGGAGGAAGCAGAAGAAGAAGAAGATGCCATCTTTAATGAATCTAAAAGATTGATCAAGAAAGAAAGGAGAAAGAGAGGAAGGAAAATGAAGGACTTAAGATTTAAAAAAACACCCAAGAAAGAGAAAAATAAGATGCAAAATCAACACAATGTTAGAAAGCAAAAGGAAAAAGGAATACAACAGAGAGGGGAAGCTAAAAAGGCGGAGGTTAGGAGAAGTGGGGGTAAAAAGGCCAGGTGGGATAAGAAAGGAAGGGAACAGGGGTGGGGAAAGCCACAAAGGTATGAAACAAGATGGGAAAAAGGGAATTTTTTTTAGGGATAAAGGGTAATGTATACTCTTTCTTTAAAAAAAAGAAGATTCTGCAAGGTACATAAGATGGTATATAAGAATTAATAAAAGATTAAAATATTAAAATGTTTTGTAATGATAGACTGTAAAATTTAATAAAATATTAAAGGGAATGTCTAAAATATTGAGTTTAATTAAAGAGTTAAATTTTCTATTGTGTTGATGTTATTATAAACTTATTGTTGCAGCATTTATTTTTGAAATAGATAATTGGAATGTTATAAGATTTAATATTTAGATTTATTATCTAATTATGTATTTAATCATTTTAGATTTACTATTTTTTTTTCTTTTTAAAATTTAGTAGGTAGAATGTACTAAGCAGAATTAGATTGGGAACTAGGAGTTATTTTAAATGTTAATTTAGGGGGACGATAAAAAGGCATCATACTTTGATTAGTGATTTCAGGAGAAATCTTTTTTTTTATTATTATAGGGAATGAGATAAATGGATAATTTGAAAAGAATGGACAAAAGATACAAGTATAATGATTTAAATTAAAATGAAATAAATAAAATAGAATTAAGAAGAGTGTAAAGCAGGGAGAAGCTATATAGAAGATATAGAATGGTAAATAAGATAGGTAATGATATATAAGATGAGCATGAATTTAATTGAAGTCCATATAAAGAGAGGTAATCTGGGGCCAAGCTACTTTCTAAAAAGAAATTTTATGTTTTTGTGTTTTGTGTGTTTATGTTTGTTTGAGAATTAATAAAACCTTGGAGGAAACTTAGATGAGAATAATGGTAAACAAGTCAGAGAGAAATGAAGATGATTACTATAAAATGGATAAATATGGGGAAAAATAACAATAATAATAATAATGAAATTGAATAAGAGTAAAGAGAAATAATGAGAGATTTGTTAAAGGATATTTGTGTGTCCATGTGGAAATGAGGTAAAATAGAATTGTGTTTGTGTAAAATGGTGTTTTATCTGATTTGTAAAAAATTATAATGGAAAGAGGCTTTATGTACTCAATGGTTGATGATAGTTTGTTTGTCTTTAAAATTAATAAAATTTGTTTCAAAAAAAAAAAAAAAAGGAAACTACAGTCACCTATCTCCACAATCCCCATCTCAGACATACCAACAACAGCCAAGCTTCCTACAACTGATTCCATCTCAGTACTCCCAACAACAGCCAAACTTCCCACAACTGACCTCAACTGACCTCAAACTTCCCACAACTGACCTGTTCACAACCCCTGGTGATCACAGAAAAAGACATACAAGATCTATTTCACAGACAAAAGCCAGGAAAAGCACCAGGATCAGACAAGATAACTCCTTGCTTAAAAGTCTGTGCTTGCCAATTGGCCCCCATCTTCACCCGAATCTTCAATAAATCACTAGAGATGTGCTGTGTTCATTCTTCCTTCAAATGCTTTACTATGATCCCAATGCCAAAGAAGCCCTCCATCAGGGAACTGAATGACTACAGACCAGTTGTTCTAACATCTGTAGTTATGAAAACCTTAGAAAGGTTAGTGCTGTCCCACCTAAACACCATCATGGATCCGCTGCTAGATCCCATGTAGTTTGCAAACCGAGCCAATAGATCGACAAATTATGCTGTTAATATGGCTCTGCACTACATCCTACAACATATTGAATCTCCAAAGACCTATGCAAAAGTCCTCTTTGTAGACTGGTTCAGCATTCAATACCATCATTCCAGACATTCTTCTAACTAAACTATACCAGTTAACAGTACCCAAACACACTTATAAGTGGATCATAAGCTTCCTAACAGACAGGAAACAGCAGGTGAAGCTAGGCAGAATCACATTTGATACCTCTATAATTAGCACAGCTCCCCCCCAAGGCTGTGTGCTCTCTCCACTTCTCTTCTTCCTATATACCAATGACTGCATCTCAAATGATACATCTGTTAAACAACTGAAGTTTTCAGATGATACAACAGTGATTGAGTGATTGAGACAATGATGAATCCACATACAGATGGGAGGTTGAACAACTTGCCTTGTGGTATGACCGGAACAATCTGGAACTGAACACACTGAAAAACATAGAAATGGTGGTAGACTTTAGGAGAAACCCTCCCATACTACCACCTCTTACAATACTAGACAACACAGTTGTCAAAAAGAGGGCTGTGAAAATATTTACAGTCCCCTCACATCCCGCATATAAACTGTTTCAACTCCTACCCTCAAAATGACACTATAGAGCACAGCACAAGAACAGTTTTTCCCCGAATGCCATCACTTTACTAAACAAATAATTCCCTCAACACTGTTCAACTATTTACTAAGTCTGCATTACTATTACTATTAATCTTCTCATTGTTCCTGTCACCTATCTCCTCTCACTTGTGACTGTATGATTGTAACTTCGTTACTTCTTTCCTTATGATTTATATTAACTGTTTCCTAGTATGATTTGATTGCTTATTTGAACACTATGACAATCATTAAGTGCTATACCTTATGATTCTTGACAAATTTATTTTTTCTCTTTATGTACACTGAGAGCACATGCACCAAGACAAATTCCTTGTTTGTCTAATCACACTTGGCCAATGAAGAATTCATTCATTCATTCATTCATTCATTCATTAAGATTATTTTGATTAGAATTTGGAAGATTGGAAAAAAGTTCTGTTGAAAATTTATTTTCTTAACAATAACAAAAATTATTGATGATTGAAGTATAATATTTTGTCTCTTATGCAGGCATGTTTGTTTATGTATATTATACTTTGTCTTTATTATATTGTACACTAATTTTTCCATGCTATTCTTTATCTTTTATGTCCAAAAGTGTGTATGTTGTTCAGTGGCCATATGAATTCAGCAGCAGAACTAGTAATAAAACCTTGATTTAAAGTGAATTTCCAGTTGTGAATACATAGAATAAAATAGAAAGGGCATATTTTTTTACACACAATTGTGTCTTTGCATATACAGATCTGAATGGCTTTATGTAATTGCATCTTACCAGCATGACAAACATTCACTGAGTTATAAACTCATATAAACTGTGGTGAAAGAGATGAACAAAATTACCATTTTATAAAGGATTTGTAATGTACTGTGCAAAGCTGATAGGAAAAGTTGACAACACTCTTTTTTTTCTCTACACTTAGTTAAGACATAGTAATGGCAAGCAATAAAACATTACTTGTTCCTCTGATAATTATTGAATATGTTCAAGCATAAATGAGTTTAAAACTTTAATTATTCATTGGATATTAGTAGTAGCAAGGGGAACACAGACTTCTTACTTGGCAATCAGCTTTGGAGAAACTTAGCAGTCTCTGATTTAAGAATTGATTATCAAGTAATTAAAAAACTGAATTCTGCCAAATATCAAATCCTAATATTGAGAGGATTAGATTGATTAGCAATGTCGTGGTTGAACTAAGAAAGAGAAGGAGATGTAATAGTGAGAATGTTTACAATTATATATTGGAAAGCAGTCTTCCCCAATTTTGTATCCTCTGACATGTTAGGCTACAACATATGCATACTCTAGCCAGCTAGTTGAAATAATGTGTTACAGTTGTGATAAATTCTATTCAGTCTAACACATTTGGAAACCCTAGCTATAAAGAAATGGAGAACGTGTCAGATCTCCTTTGGCCTGTGGGAATGGCCTTTGCCTTGTCTCTATGTTGCTGGCATTCAGTGCTTTTTTGTAGGTTGCTCCTGCTGTCATGTCGGAAACACTAAATCACTTTGGGTTGAAAGGATTAGACCGGGGTATCAAACTCAATTTCATTGTGGATTGCATCAGGGTTGTGTTTGACCTCAGGGTCTGGAGTGGGGTAGCTGTGGTGGGTGTGGCCAGCTCGAAGTCACTCATGTTGGGGGCGCTTGTGGAGGCCCGAGTGTTCTGCCAGTGAAAATGGACTCCAGAGCTCCGTTTTTGGCTGCAATGGCCTGCTGCAACGCTCTGCCAGCAAAAACAAAGTTTGGCAAGGCTGCGTGCAGCCATCCCAAGCTCCGTTTTTGCTGGAAGAGGCACCGCAGGCCAATTCTTCATGCTTTCCAGAGTGGCCCGTGGGCCAGACCCAAGCTCCCTGTGGCCCACGGGCCTTGAATTTGATACCCCTGGGCATATTAATTGACCAGAAAAATGGTATCCATTTATCTACTTGAGATTACTTGCTTTTGAACTGTTAGGTGGGCAGGAGTTGGAGAGAATTATAGGAATTCATCCCACCACAAAGCAGAATTTGGGTCATGAACACAGGCTAGCTGATTGTCAGCCTAGAGTTCTTACTGTCACTGCACTCCCATCTCTGCAGGTTTATTTGACTTGTATTTGGAGAAGATATGCTAACGTGTTTTAGCACATTTAACAGTGCTTCTGCACTGCCTTCACCAAGGAAGACTTCTCCTGCCATTCAGCAGTTGGGCAATTCAAGTGGTAAATAAACAAGGAGCTGCTATCCTGTCTTTTCTCTGATCAAAAACAAGAACAGCTCTGTTTTAAAGACCTTAAGGTATCACAGCTCTTTCCACTAGAAATAGAGATATTTATTCTATTTAACTTATAAATTCAACTAAGATTTAGCAACCACACATTACCTTGATACATGCATATACATGGGGATGTGGGGTTATGTCCAAAAATGCAGTGATATCACTGGTTAGGAGCACCTGGAAAATTTTGTGGAATTTTTTATGGATTAGGGAAAGAAATAGGTTTTAAGGTTTCAAGTGGATATGTTTTGCTTCACAGATGTGTAACTTACTATGGCAATTCTTTGCAAAACATACTTAAAGTTGTTCATTTCATTTTAATATTTTATCAATATTGCATGTTCTCGGGGGTATAAAATGAGGATTTGAAAATTATATATGATGGTCTCACACTGTAGAATGCCCAATATTGTAGATTGTAAATTATAAAACTATTACATAACTATAACAGTTTGTTTTTCCAACTTCATCATTTTTTTTTGTCTGCTGCAACCCCTCCTCGTCATTTACTGTTTTCTTTTTAATTCCTTGTTTGGTTTGACCTTTGTGTCAATTTCAGATATTGTAGATGGATCAGCTCCCTTTTTTGTTACTTTTCTTTTATCTGTCCTACCATAAGACAACAAGATAAAAATTAGTTTACTAGTTCGTACATGATGTGACTGGAATTAGGTAATACAGAATCATTCAACTATTTTATTTTTATATATTTATGCAACATGCTAAATATGGGATGTGTTACTAAATGATTCCAAGGAAGCATGTTCCATCCATTTGAAGTCTCAGCAAGATCCTTCAGCTTACTGCATGATTTGCCATATATTTGCATACTTTACAAGTATTTCTGACTCTGAGTTTGTCACTGCTATTTGTTTATGGATTTGTACTATTGATTTAAGGAGAGCTTGAGAGAAATAAGAATGGATTTTTATGTGAATGGGTTGGAATATATATTTGGCAGCAAGGTTCTGAGGAAAATCCTGTGTTCAGAAGTCTTCCTGGTACTTTTGTACCAGGTTCTAGCTGGTGATTTTTGGGGTTCCAGGAAATAAAACTTCTTATGCACAATAGCAATAGCACTTAGATTTATATACTGCTTTACAGTGCTCTCTAAGCAGTTTACAGAGTCAGCATATTGCCCCTAACAATTTGGGTCCTCATTTTATCCACCTCGGAAGGATGGAAGACTGAGTCAACCTTGAGCCTGGTGGGATTTGAACTGCCAAATTGCCAGTAGTCAGCAGAAATGGCCTGCAGTACAGCACTCTAACTACTGTACCACAATATACTATAAATGAATGAACAATGAACAATGAACAAAGGAAGGAAGGAAGGAATTAAGAAATGAAAGAATGAGTAATGACAGGGTATACATAATTTCAAGTAGGTTTGATTCTTGTTGACTGTATCTATGCAGCTTCCTTGATAATAGAATAGAAAGGGTTTCTGTTGCCTTCTTCCTAAGCTTTTTGTTTGTTTCTTTTCACCTTTGATTCTAACAAAAAATATTTGAATTTCCAGGTGGTCTCCCATTCAAAAACAAAGCTTGTTTTTCTTTCAGTGGCAATCCAATTTCAACTAGTCTCAAAAAAGCTATCACATTTGAAAGTGTGATTTTTATAGAGCATGACAATTGTTTATATACATATTTATCTAAAAGGAAGATGATTCTGAATTTAAGGAAGACCAGATGGAAAACAGCATCCTTCTTTGTTATGATATTTTTAGTGAATCTGCTGACTTCACTATTTTATAGATAAATTACTTGGCAGAGCTAGGAAACTACTATTCCTTTCAGGTAAATATGATATGGATAAAGGGAATATTGTTCTGTCCTCATTTACATACTCGAAATCCCCGCGTTTTGATTGGCCAAAGCGCGGGGCTTTCTAATTGGTCAGGCGAGCCGCGCCGATTGGCTCGTTAAGAATCTCCCGCGATTGGCTCGTTCAGAGCGCGGGAGATTCGAAGCGCTGCCATTGGCCGCAGCCGCGGCGGCGAAAGGAATAAAAGCCGCGGGCTTTTTTCCTTTCGCCGGTTCGGTTCCAGTTTTCCAAATAAAGAGCATTGCATGAAATCACCGACTCCTGGCGTCATTTCGCGGACACGACACTGGCGACGAAGGTGGGATCCAGACCCTGAACCGAACCCCGTGTCCGACGGAAGCCAGACAAAGCACCGAGATGGCGAAAATCGCACCGCCCGCCCCCTTCAACCCCGCCACCGAAGACTGGGAATCGTTCTCCGACCGTTTCCGCTTGTACCTCGAGTGCACCGGCATGAAGGACGCCTCGGGCCTGCTAAAACGCGCCGTCTTCCTCACCCACTGCGGAACCAAAGTTTTCCAGATGGCCAAAGCGTTGGCCAAGCCCGCCGACGCAACCACCATGGACTGGGACGTCCTTGAACCTATCCTTCGGCGACATTACGCTCCCTAGGTCCCCATCCTGATCCGGCGCAACGAATTCTACCGGCGAGACCAGAGAGCGGGTGAGAAATTGAGCGACTTCGTCGCCGAGCTGCAGCGCCTAGGGGGGCTCTGCGAATTTGATAACCTAAACAACATCCTGAGAGACCGAATCGTGCTCGGTCTGTGGGACCCCGCGCTCCAGAGCCGGCTGATGGCTAAGGGCAACATCAGTTTAGCAGACGCCCTCACCGCAGCCGCGGCCGCAGAAGCAACCCGTACTTCCGCCGATAGCATGCGCAGACCTGACACGAAGGACCGCGGCGGAAACAACAACCCGGCGAGGTCGACCGAACAAAAAACCGAGACAACTACACACCAGGGCGATTTCCACTCTGCATCCAGCACGTCCGAAGACGAAGAAGACATACATCGACTTCAGACTGGGTGCGACCAACGGAACCGGAGAGGTCGTAAGTCAAGGACCAACTGTGCCGGTTGCGGCGGCGACCACCCCAGGTCGAAATGCCGATTTTTCGATTCCATCTGCCGGCATTGCGACAAAAAGGGGCACATCGCCCGGGTTTGCCGCCTGAAGAAAAACCGCAGTCCAACTCGATGGGACCAGAACGACCGGAGAAGGGAAAGCTCACCGCCCCGGCCCAGAGATCGCCACTCGGACAGCCGATGGGACCGGACCGGACGATCCTCGCGAGGCGGCGACAACCGGCAGAGAGAGGAGACCCACCAGACAGTCACCATTGGCCACGCCATCACCAACGACGCCCGAAAAATCCATGTCGAGGTACACATCGAGGGCCAGCCGTGCAAAATGGAGGTAGACTCCGGGTCCTACCTCTCCATGATTGCATGGCACGAGATAAAGCGGTTGGTGCCTACCCTCCAAAGGAGGAACCTAAACAGCCAGAGACTCATTGTAAAGGACTACCAGGGAAACCGCATCCCGGTAGTCGGCACCAAAAACTTCAACGTAACATATAAGGGGCGCACCGAACAACTCCCCCTAATGATCGTCGACCGCGACCGCCCAAGCCTACTGGGACTGCAATGGTTCGCCCCGCTCGACATCACTCTCACGGGAGTCAACCACGTCGCCGACGACGGTTGGGAACAGCGACTAGCCCAGGAGTTCCAAGAAGTCTTCGACGGAAGCCTGGGCAAGTACCAGGGGCCCCTTATCTCGTTCGACCTAGACCCTAACATCCCCCCCCAAACGACTGAAACCTAGGCAGGTGCCATTCGCCCTAAAACCCAAAATAGACGAGCAAATTGATAAGCTCGTCAAACAGGGGGTATTGCAGCCCATAGACCACGCCCGGTGGGAGACCCCCATAGTCACCCCGATCAAGCCGGACGGGTCGGTGAGAATCTGGGGGGACTATAAGGCCACCCTAAATGGCGCGCTGCAACAAAGCGCCTACTCCGTCCCAATAGTGCAACACCTACTGCACTCACTGGGAGGGGGCAGGGTTTTCGCCAAGCTCGATCTCGCCCAGGCATACCAACAGTTGCCGGTCGACGAGCAAACGGCGGAAGCCCAGACCATCGTCACCCACCGGGGAGCTTTCAAATGCAACCGACTCCAATTCGGAGTCAGCGTGGCACCAGGTATATTTCAGAGCCTGATGGAAAGGTTGTTGCAAGGTATCAAGGGGGTGGTACCTTATTTCGATGACGTTCTAGTGTCGGCGCCCAACCAAGCCGACTAAGAGAGGTCCTAACTAAATTTAAAGAAACGGGACTTAAAGTAAAAAGGGAGAAATGCCAACTGTGCACGGAATGAGTGGAATTCAAGACCGGCACGGCATTCACCCCACAAGTAAAAAAATCAAGGCCATCAAAGAGGCCCCCACCCCTAAATCAAAAACTGAACTACAAGCATTCTTGGGGTTACTGAACTTTTACAATGTTTTCCTACCCCAAAAGGCGACGGCGGCGGAGCCTTTGCATAGGCTCCTGGACAAGGCAGCGACCTGGACTTGGGGGAAACGGGAGCAAGCCGCCTTCCAAAAAACTAAAGACCTCCTCACCTCCGACGCCGTCCTCATACAATTCAACGAAACCCTGCCTCTGGCCGTCCGTCACTTGCGATGCATCACCTTTCGGCATCGGCGCCGTCCTCAGCCATACCCTTCCTGACAGAAAAGAAGCACCCATCGCGTTCTTTTCAAGGACCCTCACCAAACCGGAGCGGAACTATAGCCAACTGGACAAAGAGGCTCTGGCTATAGTTGCCGCCATAAAACGGTTCCACGAATATCTCTACGGCTGGCCCTTCACCATTATAACGGACCACAAGCCGTTGCTGGGCATCCTTGCAGGAAACCGGGCCACCCCGAACATTCTGTCTCCTCGAATGACAAGGTGGTCCGAGTTCCTGGCGGCCTACAACTACGAACTCATACACAGACCGGGTAAGACGATCTCACATGCGGACACATTAAGCCGCTCGCCGCTACCGGAATCCGACTCTGACCCAGCACCAACGACGACCACCCTCAGCATCGAGACCCTACCCAACCTACCCATAACCGCGTCAGACATTGCCCGGGAAACTAATAAAGACAGGCGTCTGGCGCGGGTTTTGCATTGGGTAGAAAGAGGGTGGCCGGAAAAAGACAACGACGAGTCCGTCAAGACGTTTCGGAACCGCCAAACCGAACTCTCGTTGTTAAAAGGGTGCATCTTATGGGGTGACAGGGTGGTCATTCCGGACAAACTACAGGGGAAGGTTTTGGAAATGTTGCACGAGGGGCACCCTGGCATCGTAAGAACTAAAGCCCTGGCCAGAAGTTACGCTTGGTGGCCAGGGATGGACAAGCAGATAGAGGCCTGGGTAGCTAGGTGCCAGCGATGCCAGGAGACTAGGCCCAGCCCACCCACAGCACCCGTCCTAGAGTGGGAAACTCCAAGGGGACCCTGGTCCAGAATCCATATAGACTTCGCCGGGCCCACAAATGGACACACCTTCCTCATAACAGTTGACGCTTACTCCAACTGGCTGGAGGTAAGCAACATGAAGACAACAACCACGGAGGCCGTGACCAAAGAACTTTGCAAACTCTTTGCAACACACGGCCTCCCAGACGTCGTCGTCTCCGGCAACGGGCCCCAGTTTACCTCCCTGGAGTTCGAGAAATTCCTGGCGGAAAGGGGCATCCGCCACGCACTAACAGCACCGGCGCATCCGGCGGCGAATGGTAGGGCGGAACGGATGGTCCAATTTACCAAAAAAACCATCCGGAAAATGGACCACGGGGAGATCCAAGAAAAAATCAACAGACTTCTCTTTACACAACACATAACCCCGAATACCACTACCAACAAAAGCCCAGCCGAACTGCTAATGGGTAGAAAGCTGAGGTCTCCACTCGACAGGTTACACCCTACGTATAACCCGGAGCGGCCCCCAGACTCAAGCACAAAATACCGAACGTTCGCACCCGGGGACCTTGTATATGCGAAAAACCTGACGGGAGACCCCCTATGGATCCCAGCCGTCATCACCCAAGCAACAGGCCCACGCTCGTACCGGCTACAAACGGCAGACGGACGAGCGTGGAAATGACACATCGACCAGCTTAGGTCTAGGACAGCAAACGAACCCACCTCCCAAAACGCAAGCCAAGGGGGGAGGGAATACCCGGGTGACCGATTACAAGAAAAAATAAACCAGCAGTACTTACCGAGACGCAGCCATCGCGACCCCTCGCCAGAAAAGAACAGCCAAGCCAGCTCGACCGACCCGGAAAGACCGAGCGGGAGCGGCGAAACCCGTAGCTCAACCAACCCGGAAGGCCCAGGTGGGAGCCACGGAGAAAGAACCGGCCCGATCAACAAGCCGGTTCGCACAGAAGCAAGAGCAACCAAAAACCCGACCGAACCAGCCGGGATCCCGCTTACGACTGAGTTGCGCAGGTCAAGTAGGACCAGACGGAGCCCCGCCTACCTACGTGACTACGCAACGTAAGGACTGAACCAAGAGGGGAGGGGTGTTCTGTCCTCATTTACATACTCGAAATCCCCGCGTTTTGATTGGCCAAAGCGCGGGGCTTTCTAATTGGTCAGGCGAGCCGCGCCGATTGGCTCGTTAAGAATCTCCCGCGATTGGCTCGTTCAGAGCGCGGGAGATTCGAAGCGCTGCCATTGGCCGCAGCCGCGGCGGCGAAAGGAATAAAAGCCGCGGGCTTTTTTCCTTTCGCCGGTTCGGTTCCAGTTTTCCAAATAAAGAGCATTGCATGAAATCACCGACTCCTGGCGTCATTTCGCGGACACGACAATTTTAAGATCTCTATGCAGGTATAGAGCTATCTTTTATTTCAAGAAAGATTTCTGGATCAAATGGTTCTTGTTAAATGTTAAAATACATAAATCTTTATTTAAAGGAAAAACCTCACCCACCTGGGACTGACTGTGCAGCTGTCTATGCAAAACTGAGCTGAAAGTTTGGTTGACTTCAGAGATGACATAAAGGAGATAAGAACACAGTATAATTCTCGTTGTAAAAATGAACATGCACATATTCCTATTCCTAAGGGAATTTAGGACATTCCTTAATTGAAGGCAGCTTCACAGAATTTTCAACTGATTAAAATATTTTTGTTTATTAGGGTTCTGTTTCTTCATTAATCATTCATAATTATATTATCAGGACCAACTTGTGGGTGTTTTTGAGTACAGGGATATAGAAAGGAAGTTCTCTGGGAATTTACAATCTAATGGAAATCTGGAGTTTAGAGATGCAGTATTACCATTTAACAAATCTGAATGGCATCACTATTTAAAAGACTCACTGACTGAGTTCAGCTGCTTGCTGCCTACACCATTTGTTCACATCCCTACTACTCCTAGGCAGCAGTAATATATTCATTCTGAAAAACACAACTTATTTGTTAGCTTCAAATGCAGGTTGGCTGGCAAAGCCATCTGATATGAAATATATTAGAAAAAGGAGGAAGCAGCTGTGTATATAGTAGACCTGATATACTATTGTGCCTTTCAATCTTAAAACCACTGATTAATAAAAAACAACAACCAAGTTTTATTCTGGGCTTAAGCTTTATTGCCTTTGGTTAATTGGTTTGTCTGCCAAAGTAAAACAACCATGCAGTCTTTTCTGTTTGACCTGGACTATATAGTGTAGGCAGCCTTTTTGTGATCAGAAACTGCACTGTGAATATAAGTGAAAATGTGTGTGAGAGAGGTGATCAGCCCAAACCAATGGACTGCAGGCTAAAAATTGCTTCATTGAAAGTTATGGATTGTAATCTATCATGCTGTAGGTTAGTGCTTAAATGTTTTTCATGCTTTCAACCTGGTATAAGAGATAATAATTGAGCTAAAGTCACCCAGACAACTTTATTGCCTAAAAGAGAATTAGAACTTGGGTCTGTCAACTCCTAGTTCAGCATCTTAACTACTCTGACATCCTGGTGTGTGTGTGTGTGTGTGTGTGTGTACATTGATAATGTTCCATCAAGTTGGTGTCCACTCTTAGCATCTATACTAATATATTTTTATTCATATACACACTTATACTTAGTCCCTTAAAAGCCACAGTGGATGAAGAAGCTATGTTATCATGGACAGTCTATGCTGGATTCATGTGCCACCAAATCATTCAAACATATGATTACTTATACAATAAGCACAATAACTGGCCATTGCTGCTCTCAGAGCTTGGTTGTTTTATTGCAGGCATTTCATTATTCAAACTAGGTAACATCATTGGGTAATAAAACATTTGCAAGAAAACAACTAAGCTCAGGAGGATCTCTTATATTTGAGCTACAAATGTTTTCCTTTATTAATAAGCACAATAAAACAACCACAAAAATTAGAGTTAAAATGTCCAGAGTGATGACTGATTTAAATACAGGTAGTCCTTGACTTATAACCACAGTGGAGCCCAAAATTTCTGTTGCTGAGACATTTGTTAAGTGAGTTTACTGCATTTTAAAGCCTGTCTTGCCAAGTTATTAAGTGAATCACTGTAGTTGCTAAGCTAGTAGTATGGTGGTTAAGTGAATCTGGCTTCTCCATTGACTTTGCTTGTCAAAAGATCACCCCCCAGGACCTCACAATACCATCATATACATGAGTCAGTTGTCAAGTGGCTCAATTTGATTATGTGACCCTGGGGATATTGCTGGCATCGTAAGTGTGAAAAATGATAATAAATCATACTTTTCAATGTCATTGTAACTTCATTAAATGAACTGTTGTAAGTTGAGGACTACTTGAATTCTTGGTAATAATATTTGAAATATTTGTACTAAAATCTAAAATGTGCATAGCATATAACAATAAAGTGTCCGTATTAACAATAAAATACCCAGAATAATGATATGTATTTGAGACAAGATGTCACAAGAGACTCAGTTTCTCAGTGTTTCAGCCATTATGGAGAATCAAGACTGATAACCAGTTTAAGTCCTTAAGCTACTTTTTAATATATTCCTAGTGGTAAACACAAGCAAGGCTGCTGAATTTTTGCACCAACATTGGTTTTCAGGTATTCTTCAAAGACAGCTCATGTAGAGTCTTGCTGTAATTGAGCTGTGTAATGAAAAGAGCTTACGATATCATTGTGGGATCTTTGCCTTCCAAATGGCAGCAAGCTGACCACGGCTTCTCTCTGCCCATTCAGCAGTACCTATGAGGCCAGGGTAATCAAACAAACCTTTGAAAATATCTGAAAAAGTTATTTGAGAATTTTAAGCCCAGTGGGAGATTTAGAAACCATGTTCTTTCATTCCCAAGCAAAAATTATTTCCATGGGTTGCTATAATAGGGAAGAACTGCTTGTGTTGCCCACCCCTAATAGTGAGAGAGCTGATCTGAATTTTGCTAACATTCTAATTTAATTTAGTAATTTAATATGTTAATATATATACATTATACCTGAATATTAAAAAGTCAGATAACAGGAAAATTAAAGAGGATTCTGCCTCACAGGAGGAATAAAGATAAATTCTATCACTCGATTCTTGAATTACAGATATCTTCTATTAAATAGCTTGAAAAAGAAACTCCTTCAAACTGGTGCTGTATCTGCAAACAGCATCTGACAGGACAAGAACTGCTGGTTGTTCAGAAAACATTTGGCTATTGTTCGTTTCTGATGATTACTTTGGACAGGGCAGCACTCCTCTGGAAAGGGCAGCACCAACTTGGGGAAGTCTTCCCAATTAGGCAAGTGGGGGTCATGGGTGGGAAAGCTTTGCCCAGTTTGACTCTACCTGAAGCATGAAGTGCAAGCAATTGTGTCTGATTCTTGGAGACTGCCTGGACAAATCCCTGTAGTTTTCTTGGCAAGGTTTTTCAGAAGTGGCTTGCCATTGCCTCTTTCCTAGGGCTCGGAGAAAGTGGTTGATCCAAGATCACCTGGTCAGCTTTGTGCCCAAGGCAGGACTACAATACATGATCTCCTAGATTCTAGTTTGATGCCTTAATTACTATATCAACCTGGGTAAAACTTCCGGTTTGCGTGGCTTCGGGGCAGCAGGAATTCGCGACAGCTCGCGATTCCTGCTGTGCTAGCCGTCGAGGTACCCCCGATCCAGATGGGTCAGGGGGATATGGCTGCCCTGTAGGGACAGCTGAAGAGAGAGGGGAGTCGGATAGGGAGGTGGGGGTATCGCAGACCCCCCCCTTCTCCGGGAAAACCCCTTTTTCCCAAGGCGGTGGAGCGGCGGTCAGCAATGGCCGCCACGAAGAAGCCAGCAACCGGGTAAGAACTGTGCTGGAGGAAGTGTGAAGAGTGAAAGTTCTGTCTGAGCCGGGTCAAGTAACACCTTTTAAATTGCCTGGAATTGAGCTGTTTGTTGCTGGAGGATACATTGTATCCCTAAGAAGAGCGAAAAGCGGCGGAGAAGCTGTTAAAGGGAATTTTTTTTTTTTTTTATTCTCCCACCCCACGGAAAAAGCAGAAATATTTGGATATATTAGACATTGAAAGTGGATTGCCTTGAAAGCTGAAGCTAAGAGACAAAGGGATTTTTGGACATTGAAAAATTTAAGAAATTGGAAAATCTCTGCTGGAGGTATGGATTTTTGATTATTTAAAATTGTCATTGCAAGTGGGAAAGGAGAAAAAAAAATTGGAGCAGAAGATGAAAAAGGAGGAGATTGTCTAGAACGTCTTTGTGGATCCCAAAAGAAGATATATGGTAATTGGACCTCTTTGATTAAAAATTAATTCAGAAAGAGAAAGAGAAGAAGGAAGAAAAGTATTAACTTTTGGAACTTTTTTTTCTTTTTTTTTAATTGCTTTTGATTGTCTTTGATTAAAAATACTTGTGGTTGTTTTGGAAAAAGTTTCCCTTTTCATAATGGCATCGTCTGTGGATGAACTAGAGATTGAATATCAAAAATATAAAAAAGAAGATACTTTGGGCGCTTTGTTTCAATTCTTAGAAATGGCGTTATGTTCTTTTGAAAAGTTGATTACGCAGCAGAAGGACTGGGACAAGGAAGAAGAGGAAGAAGAAGCCATCTTTGATGAACAATGGGTCCCTTCCGGAGAGGAGGAGAAAAAGGATAAGAAAAAGGGGATTTTAAGAATTATAAAAACAACCAAAAGAGAGAAAAAGGAGCGAAAAGATGGAGGCAAGGTTAGAAAGCAAAGGAAAAGGAGCAAGAAAAGCGAAGAGAAAAAGCAAAGGGGTAGAAAGGGCAAGGAGAAGAATAAGCAAGAGAGAAAGGGGGGGAGGAGAAGCCTTAATGGGGGGAAGCAAGACCTAAAGAAAAAAAGTTTATTTAGAGATAATGGGTGAATTTAATTTAGATTAAAAGAGGGATTCTGGAGGGTATATAAGAGTGTGTTTTTATATGTATATTTAGAATATAAAATTTATTATGTAATTTTAGAATCTTTCAAACAGAATCCCAAGAAAGATTGCTATATGTAGTATTTCTAAGTTAGGGTAATGAGTTATAGATGTTACTCCAATTGGTGTACAGGAGAAGTATAGTAAAAGAAAAAAAAGATGAATGGATAATTGGAAATAGAACAGACAAAGAATGTTGTTGAAAATGGTAATAAGATATGGAAGGATATATATGCTTTTTTTTTTTTTGGATTTTGTATATTGATAAAAGGCAATAAAATTTTAATTAATAAATAATTTGGATGGAAAAGAGAAGTAGGGACAAGATATGAAGTTAATATTATATGAAATATTGATATTATAATCTGGAAATGTTATGCCTTATTGGTCTTTTATTATTATTTTTTCTTAGAAAAGAATTTATAAGCTGCTATGCCTTGATTCTTTGTGCATTGTTTTTATAAAACTGATAAAAATGGTTTTTATATATATATATAAAAAAGAAAATGATAATAAGATATGGAAGGAGATATGGGTTGAATATGATGTTTGAATTTGTGTCTGTGTAAAGAGTTTTAACCCGGGAACAGACAACCTTCAGAAAAGATCTTTTAGTTTTGTTTATGTTTAGTGTTTGTATGTTTGTGTATTGTGTTTATGGTAAAACTAACTATATCAACCTGGCTCATTACTTTCAGGACAGACTACTACAATGTGCTGTATCAAGACTGCCTTTGAAGACTACTCCTAAGCCATAATTGATAGACAATGCAGCACACTTTGGGTACACTTTGACACTCCATTTATTTATCACATAATAATTGATTTGAAATCACTACTCCATTCCTGCTTGTACTTTCAAATAAAATATTTTGCCATCTATTCTTACTTTTGAGTTCTACCAAAAGGTTAAATATTAATGACGCTCAATATCAAAATCTAATCTATGCCCCAGTATGCCTAAACATTTCTTGCAACATGCAGTAGCTTTTCTACTGTATGTTTATCCAAGCAAGTTGGCTCTGATGAAAATTAATAATTTTTCACTAAAGCCCATAAAGAGTGACATTTTACAAATAATTTTCTAAATAATTTTCTGATCTGACAAAATAATTTATTTGGGATTAACTTTGGGATCCTTCTGAAGACAAATCAAGCAAGGAACTATGTTAATTTTCACAGCATAAATTTTGCCCCACAAAATTGACTATTATCTTTCAAATCAATAAATGTTTTGACATGTTTATTTTCACATATTTAGTAATATTTTAAAAAATATAAAGTCTCAAATATTTAAAATAATCAATAGAAGTCACAAAACCAAACATTTTACATATTTATGTTGATACAATATATTATTATCAAACCTAAAGAAAGTAAGATTGAATTATCTGTCTCTTTGTTTTATACACAAATACAAATACTTCATTTTTATTTTTCTTTGGCTGTGACATTTCATGAACTGATACAGTAACATCAACGGTCAGTAGTTTCCTGACTACTGACATATACAGTAAATGCACATATTGGACATTATATTTTATACTAATCTACTCTTCTCTTTTGGGTTTATGCACCAGAAGTCATCTTATTTGCACAGGAAAATATCCACCATGAAATTCATTTCATAATATGGAAATGGATTTTTGTTTTCATTTCTTAGGGGCTTTGTCACCTATGTGTTTTTTGAACAATTTTTTCACTGAGTGATTGGAAAGTCATTCATATCTGTGGAGAGAGGTAGCTAACGTCCAGATGAGGACATAAAAATGTGTTTAACTGCTCCTTTTTAAAGGTCATCTGGATTAGGACAGGGCTTTAATTTTATTTGTATATCCAGGATTCATGTGCTCTCTTCTTTTACAATGTATATATGCTTCTGCAAGATAAGTTTTCCTTTTAAAAAAGATAGGGGAAACCAGGAGGGAAAATAACGGCTAAACTGGAGTGAAAAGCATGGCACATAGGGCAGGAAATTGTCCCCAGCTCTCTCACGGTTTCCCGCTGCTCAGCATTAAGCACTTGCTCTGATTTGCCTTCTCAGACAGAACTGATAAACATTTTCTTCCAGCTCAGCAAGAAAAAAAAAAGAGGGGAGGTTTCAGGGAGAGACTCCTATCATTCTCATTATGCATCCACTGTAGAGCAGGGTTTTTTTTTCTTTCCACAGATACTTGGTATGAAATAAAAGCCCTAAGCAGATCCTTGGACCTTTGTCAGCTGGCATTAGCTGACATGATGGGGACAGCTGTAAATCTGTATATTGCCACTATCATACATTCTCCCAAAGCATAACTATGAATTTATTCAGCCATAGCAAGACTCTCTCTCTCTCTCTCTAGATATTTTGTGCGTGTAAAATCCTATTTTTGTTTTTAATGTGGTGTTTAGAGGTCAATGTAAATTCCTTTTGTCTGCATTTTCATATCATGACAACTACGAGCCCTGACTTACTTAATTGTTTTGAATTATTGAATAATATTATTTAAAAGGTGGAAATAGTGTTTTTACATGCTACACAAAGAATATCATCTTAAACACAAATTGGTGTAAATTTAGGACATGTGTGGGTTGAAATATGGGCAGGAAGAAAGTGAAGGGAATTCCACGGCATGATGGATGTCTACTCACATAACAATAGAGATAGATCAATACATAGATCCATTTACCTGCAGAGTTCCTGCTTCTGTGTCAAAGGCCCATTAACCTATGAATTCTAAGCCTTCAAATATTCAGTCAAAAGCCTTGAGGGAAAATGCTAAGCCCAATCTAACCTGGACCTGGGGATAGTTGAAATAGAATCCCACATATTCAAACCATCTGAGGTGAGGAAAATATTTGCCAAGTGCATATAATTGAATATATTCAGCAAGTGGTTGGCCTGGAGAAATGTTATAAACCATGATGACATTTTGTAATGTCATCACAATTATGACTTGAATAATATAGTTTGCATCATATATAGATGCTATTGGGATGCATGTCATGTCACTTGCCCTGCTTCCTGGATGCTCATGCTTGTCAGTCTATCCAGATCAGGGGTTTCCAACCATTTGGACTTCAGGGACCACCAAATTCATAATTTTAAATCCCGCAGACCACTAATATGAATCCAGCATGCCGCTCGCTGAAGCACCTGGACTCCCATTGATGGGATGGGGTCCTTCAGGCACTTAGTTTGTCTGCCTGTTTCTGCAACCTTAAATACTCAAAGAGTCATTTGGATTCATTTCCCACAGAATACAAAACAACGAGATCTCTCATTTCTCTTTCTCTCTCTCATCTCTCTCTCTTTCCCTCCCTCCCTCTCTTTTTCTCCCTTTCTCCCTCTTTCTCTCTCTCTTTCTTTCCCTCCCCCTCTTTCTCCCCCCCTGTCCCCAAGGGTGGGGGTGGGGGGAAAGGAACCACGGTCCAATTAAGTCTTCCCTGGCTATTGGGAAATTCACTCTGAACTGGTGTTGCCTCCTGCTGCCTGCCTCTACACATCAAGGAGGCTGAGTGGCTGCCAGCGATGCCCTCAGGTGAAGATGTTGTGAGGAGGAGGCTCAACCTCTCCCCTCAGGAACGCAAAGTGCTTGCCATCCCTCGGGCACCTGCCAAGCCTCCTTCCCGCTGGGCATGTGAGTTCTTCTGGTGAGGAGAAAGAGAAGCACAGTGGGAGGAGGCTTGGTGGGTACCAGAGGGGTGGCAAATGCTTTGTGGTTCCTGAGGGGAGGGGTTGAGCCTCCCCCTCACAACATCTTCACTTGAGGGCATTGCTGGCAGCCGCTCGGTCTCCTCAATGCATGGAGACAGATGGCAGGAGGCAACACTAGTTCAGAGGTTCCTTTCCACCACCACCACCCCCTCGCAGGCCAGGGAACACCTGGGAAGGGGTCCAATGCTGCAATCTGCATGCATCAGTCCATCTGCCACCTGTATCACCCCTATTGCCCTATCTCCCCGCCAGCCATCTGATTTTCAGCACGTGACTCATTGGCCTCAGGACATCAGATTCTCACCACCCAGCACCAGTTTAGAGGTTCTTTTTCCCCACCCCCATCCTCTTGCAGGCCAGGAAGGGCTCTGATCCTGCGGTCTCCCCCACGCTACCCTCCCTCCCAGCGCGCATCAGTCCATTCGCTGCCAGTATCATCCCTGTTGCAACCATGGGTGCGCTGCGGATCACCAAAATTTTTTCATAGACCAGCAGTGGTCCGTGGACCACTAGTTGGCAACCTCTGATCCAGACTAAGCACATCTCATTGAATCTCAACTGTTTCCATTTCCATTCCAAGTATATATTTTACTTCATTGAATATACTACTTAACATATCTTATATTCAAGATGGAAACAATATAACAAAGTAAAATATCAGGGGTTTGTTTCCTAGATAAATGTATTAATATAAAACAATAGCGGTTTTTTTAGATTTTCATGTCTGCAATTTTATGACAAAATTCAAAAGGTGTTATGTGACTTCTTTGACATTATGGAAAATGCTTGGCTATATTTTTAAGCATAGCAAGTTTATATTTTATGTTTCCATTTTGTACACTACAGAATGCAAGACATATGGCAAACTTATACTTTGGGATAATCTTTTTAAATTGTTGTTGTCAGTTAGAGCTATTAATATTTTAGATTAGATTTTTGCGAGCAATGTTTTAAATTATTTAGGTTATAATAAAACCAGATTTGGAAATTGCAACATAACTATATTCAACTAAAATGCAAATTAATCAAGATGTTCGACATCATTGACAATTCATCATTGACAAACTTTGTAGTGTGCTTTAGATGATTCTGAGTCTATGGTATTTTTTATAAACTGCTATGAAGCTGTATTATTAGGGTTGATACCATTTATTAGTAAGATCTCTGGAATAAAGAATTGAAATATCATTTTAATAAAGATATTTTTCTTATACTATCCTAAATCATATTATGTTTCATATTATATTAAAATGAAATTAATTCAACAAAATATTTTTTCTCACATATACTGGCAATCCCAAAATTTATTTATAGGCTCTAATAATTAATTTCTTTAGCGCCAAAGTTAAAAAAATTGAATCAGATACATTTACCTATGAGCTTCTTCTACAGGTAGTGCCCTATTTTGAACTGATAGCCATCATTTTGTTGTTAGAATGTTTATACAATCAATATAATTTAAAACTGGGAATGCAAAATATGTACTGTAGATGTGTGTATTTATGTATGTGTACATTTCAGGAATTTGTAATGTAGAAGTATTGGTTGTGAGAAGTAGCACAAAAATGATTATTATTCAATGTTGGAAAGGTAGAACCATTCTAGATTTAGCTCGGATGATAAATATGAGCTGTTTTTGAGATGGCTTGTTATATATATAATGGAAAGACTGATTAATATAATTTTATCTGGTCAAGATTTAATGGCTTATTTAAAAACTTAGCTGAATGAATTCTTCCACACAATATGTGTTTTTCTTGTATAGTAAATAATTTTTTTTTATTTATTTGTATCCTGCCTTTATTATTTTTACAAATAACTCAAGGCAGTGAACATATCCGGCATACCCTACTCTTCCTCTTTTCCCCACAACAACCCTATGAGGTGGTTAGGACTGTGAGAGAGTGACTGGACCAAGGCTATCCAGTTGGCTTTCATGGCTAAGACAGAACTTGAATTCATGGTGTCTTGTTTACGAGCCTGGTGCCTTAACCACTACACCAAATTGGTGCACATAGCAAAAATAAAGAAGAAGCCTACCACATTTTTTTTAAAGGCTTACCTGCTAAAGGATTTTAGCAAATAGTATCGACCCCACATCTAAAGTCAAAGCATTTTTATAACTATTTTATGGCATAATCTCTTATCTGTATTATCCTTTTGTGCTATTCGTTGATTCTACAGTTTGTGTGCTATTTTGAGTTCCTGACAGTGAAAACAAATCAGTGGAACAGCTTGCTTCCTGAAGTTTTGGATGTTCCATCGCTAATGATGATTCTCTATATTCTTCAGGTGCAAATTTTAATTACAGCTGCAAATGAAACATGGTTTGAATGTCTTTCTGAGAAGGTTCCCTGAGCTAAGTTCAGTTTGCTATTGGAAACTGAAACAGATATTGGAAAGCTTGCAATGATGAAGAATCCAAGCACAATTTCTAAACATTTCTTCTTCTTCAGAAAATCCTTCCAATATTTCAAGCTTAAGTGAGGCACAAATAAACCTAAAGAGATACATATTTATGAAGACAAATATCTCACCTGGAGCTGAGCTCTGTTGTGATTCACATTTGCTTTATAGCCGGCCTGGCTAACTGAGCAGGGTTTTTTATTTGTTGTTTAAAAAGGAAATTAATGCACATTGCTTTCTTATGTAGTCATAATGGGACTACCTATTTCAAGAGACAGTGTAACTTTTTGATTAATAAGGCTAATATATAATGACATCAAAATACCATAAATCAGAATGGAAAACATGGCTTATTTTAGTTTTAGGCTTTCTAGGGTTTTCTCTGTATGTATTAAGTAATAGCTGTGGGGTAGCTAGAATACTAGATACGGATATGTGAAATTGAAATCTGTGTTCTTCAGTGACACTATAGGAAGCCTTGAGCATTACTCCATACTGCATTTTAAAACTGCCTCACAGGAGTCCTATGAGGCTAAAATGTTATTCAGAAGCTTTCAAGGTAACATTTCTTGGCATTTTTGCCAAATAGTTCATAATCTTTCTCTACTTTTGTCAGTGCTCAAGTATGTGTATGAAAGAGATTATCTAGAGAAGTTAACATATCTTGTAATTGATTTATATGCATGAAGAGAACTCTAGTCTACAAAAAAGTTTATGAGTGCAATAAATCTGTCAGTCTTTAAAATGCCACAAGACTTTTAAACTGTAACATAACACAAGAAATATATCCTGGTCTCTTTGTGGAAATAAAAACCCATGGTGCCAGTTTTTCATTCTTTTGTGAGCAACTGTTCTCATAGTTTTAAAATGTGTATCTATCCTTCATTGCCAATCATTCCATTGACAATAATTCTCACTTATTAATTATAATGCTACTTTTGTAGCCTAATATTTTTGCCCCATTATTTTATTCTCCTGGCCACGTGGGGGAGACATTAAAAACCCTTATCTTGGGCAAATAAGAAGGCTCCAGTGATGATCCAATGATCATCTAAACTCCACCAAGGACCTTGGAATACTCATCTCCAATGATCTAAGTGCTAGAGCCCACTGTAACTACATAGTCAAAAAGGCATTAAGAGTTGTTAACCTAATCCTATGTAGCTTTTTCTCTGGTAATATCACAGTCGAGCATACAAAACATCTGCTAGACCAATACTCGAATAGAGTTCATCAGTCTGGAACCCACATCACAAATCTGATATTAACACAGCTGAGAAAGTCCAGAAATATTTCACAAGAAGATTTCTACACTCTTCTAATCGTTGCAGAATACCTTATGCCACCAGACTTGAAATTCTAGACCTAGAAAACCTAGAACTATGCTGCCTTCAGTCCAATCTAAGTATAGTATATAAAATCATACATTGCAATGTCCTACCAGTCAATGAATACTTCAGTTTCAATCATAACAGTACAAGAGCACACAATAGATACAAACTCAAGGTTAATCGCATCAAACTTGATTGCAGGAAATACGACTTCAGCAACAGAGTGGTCAATGTCTGGAATACTCTACCTGACTCTGGTTTCTTCCCCAAACCCCAAAAACTTTAACCTTAGACTTTCTACTATTGACCTCACCCCTTTCCTAAGAGGTCTGTAGGGGCCGTGCATAAGTGCACCAACGTGCCTACCCTCCCTGTCCAATTGTTTCTTTTATTTTTCTTATATGTATTCATTGTTTCTTTTATTTTTCTTATATGTATTCATTTCATGTATTCATAACTATGTTTATCCTTATACTTATCTTGTAAGTGATTGACAAATCAAATAAATAAATAAATAAAAATAGATAGCATCTTTTTGTTTTTTCACCCCAAATTAAATCTTCCTCTTGCTGAACTGCAGCAGAAACTTTTTAAGAGTAACTTCAGATTCAGACAGTAAAGTGTCATGCTGGTTTTAAATTTTAATACTTTTCAGCTTCAATTCTGTCAAGTGAGGAAGTAAACAAATCCTGCTAATCTCAACATCAAATGTCAGTTATGACATCTCCCTCCCCCCATCACCTGGAGTTTTCAGGCATTCAAATTTCTGATGCTTGGAGAATCACTTAAATTGTTTTGGAGAAAATTATTAGTTAGCCCCTGTTGTAATCTATAGCAAAATATGGTCTTTTATTTCTGAGGAACCCTTCATGGTCTCTGAGCTTGGTTGTTTTCTTGCAGACCTTTCATTACCCAACCTAGGTAACATCCATCATTGCTAATAGGGTTCTTCTCGTTGTGTATTCTAGTAGCTTGCCATCGTCAGTGTTGGTGGTTATTTGGTTGGATTGTTTATTGTTAGCTTGTTTGGGAAGCAAGAAAATAAATAAGAAATGGACACAAATATAAAGATTAAATGTAAGGAGCAAGACAATTGGAGACATTTTAATTTTGTATAATAAAGTAACTCCTAGTGGGAGAAAAAAACAAGCATAGCCTTTGTACGTCTCTGCCAGCTTGAGAAAATCTCAACTATCATTTTTCAATCTGTCCAATAATGAGAGATCTCTAGGTAGATAACAAGATTATTTTAAAAAATTAACATGCATGAAATAATAAAAGAACAGTAGAAAAATAAAACTAATGGAATACAAGATAAAGATGCAGGAAAGAATATCAACATTTAAACAGATAAAAATTAATGTTTTACAGGCAATTAAAATCTAGGAGTTCCTCCAGAAATGAGAGAAACTAACTGAGGGTGGCTTTCCCCCCAGTTTTCCATTCTATTATGTTTACATAAATGAAATCTAAATATATACAAACTGTCCTGTCCCTTGATGTAAAAGGCAGTTCAAGAAATAAACAAATCAGTCCAATTCAGCTGGTATTAATGCAGTCCTCTGAATTGAAGCAACTCTAATTCTTGTAATACATAATATTTATAAAGCATGTTTATATAGTCCCTTAGGAATACTTAGAACATTCTTCTTCTCAAAAACATTATAGGAGAAAAAGGAAACGGCTGCCATAAATCTATAATTAGTATCAGCATTGAAAGACATTGTCTTTATGAAGGAGGAAAAATATGATAATTTCTATTTATATAAAAACACAATCAAAAGAAAAAAGTGAATTCATGAGGTTTGTCATAATAGAACTATAAATTAGACACAAAGAAGTTGTTCTGTTTTGAATATAATGACACATTTCATTGTAGGATTATCATTTCCTTCTGCTGAAATCATTTTAATCAAGTGGTTAAAATAAAATCTTTTCTATACTAAATCATATTTTACTTTTAAAAGGCCCTCCTTTTAACTTGGTTAAATAAAATTACATATATCCTTGAGGGATGAAAAATTATTCATAAAAATTATAAAGAAAAATATATATTAAGATGTAGCTTTAGAAATGATTTTGGGATTCTAGTTCTTCATGAAATTAAGGCAGGTTCATCTCATTAACACCTATTAATTTCAAAGAAAAATATACTAATGTGAATCTATCCCATAATGTAGGTTAGATGTTTCAGTCTTATACATACTTATCTGAAAGAAAGTTTCATTAATTCAATAAATTTTGTTTTAATCAATACAATGACAAATTGTGTGAGTAAAATCCTTTGGAAGATGAAGTGAATCACTCTTTCAGTAATTAGGATTGGAAGTTTGGACTTTTCATTTACTATCTATTTTGAATATCTTTAATTTGGGGTGATGTCAATTACAATGATTGCAATCAACTTCTTTTTTTATTGAATATTAGAATCACCCAAATTATTTTCTTGCCTACTATTTCTGCAAGCCCTTTTCATTAACAAGGCTTAAAACAGCCACAGAAATGAGTAAATTAAAATAATTATTTCAAACATAGAATTTCCTACTCCTTTCTTTCTCTTGAGGACCAGTTGATACTACTGTAAGGAATTCCCCCCCCCACCCCAAAAAAGGCACTCTTGAGGCAGTCATTTAAATCTGTGGACAGTTAATACATGCCTCAAACTTGAACAAGTGCTTATGGAACATAACTTATTAGCTCACTTTAATTATTGAGAACCTGCTGATTTGAAATAATAAAGGAGGTGGTTACTACATACTCAGTGTTTGCTAAAAAGGCTGGAGGGGGACACTAATCCACCCCCCCATTTTTGACAGAATAGGGAAATCTTTACCATTCCAGGAACTGTAGCAGGGTAGCACAAGGCAATGAATGAATGGCAGGTTTTGTACTGTTGGTCAACTGGCGGAAACATTAAAGGACTAATGGTATTAATTGCCTACGCTATGTTATGTTTCAATGATTTTTTTTTATTCTGTTCAAATTGTGTCTGGTTCTTTAGACTGCATGGACAAGTTCCTGCAGTTTTCTTGGCAAGGTTTGCCATTGTTTTCTTTCTAGGTCTGAGAGGAAGTGATAGTCCCAAGGTCACCCAGCTGGTTTCAGAATTCATGATCTTCCAGTTTCTAGCCTGATGCGTTAAGTACTAGACATGAAATTGGTTATGAATCAAAATATTTTTGAAGGACTGAGAAGTGAAAATGATGATGGTACAAAAAAATCCTTACTATTCTGAATAGCTATTTAAGTGTGCCTATTCCAAACAACTGCCCATGTATGTTATGCCAAAGATGATGGTAGCAATAGCAATAGCACTTAGACTTATATACCGCATCACAATGCTTTAGCCCTCTCTAAGCAGTTTACAGAGTCAGCATATTGCCCCCCAGCAATCTGGCTCCTCATTTTACTGACCTCGGAAGGATGGAAGGCTGAATCAACCTTGAGCCTGGTGAAATTTGAACTGCCAAATTGCAGGCAGGCAGCAGGCAGCAGAGGAAGCCTGCAGTACTCTATTCTCCGTAGAACTGCTGCGAGCATCCAGAGAATGGGAGGTGCTCCAGTCTTCACTTCTCACAGGCTGAGCTGAAATTGAGGAACGCCCTCCTCCTCCACGTGACTCCTCCATGCGTTCCCCCAGTTTTAGCTCAGCCTTCGAGAAAGACAGGCAGCTTTTCTTCCATTCCTTGGCCGTTTCAGGTGTTGCATTTTAGCTTCAGGTTTGATTTCTTTCTTTCCTCCTTGTCCCTGCAGAGTGTAGTGCGGCCCCAAATTTAGTTTACAGAACGATTTCGCTCTCAGGAGGGAGATAAGGGGTTTGGAGCCTTTTCGCCCCCTCCTCCTCATTCTTCCTCTGCCGTTCCAAGCACGCTGGGCTCAGCTGCTTGGCTCCGCGCTATATATTTAGCGCGCAATTGCGTCTTCCCCCATAGAACGCCTCAGAGGAGGCAGCGCTTCCTCTCCCAGCCCTTTTTTTCTCCTTCTCATTCCTTGAAGTTGTGGTGGGCTGGCGCGCTTCTGAACTGTGCGCTCTGAGCCGGGCGGCCATTTTGGGTGCACCTCGTGGCCGGCGCCATTTTGTTTTTCTTATCAAGTAAGACTTATTGTTTGAATTAGGGTGAGCTGCGAGGCCTTTGTAGGCCCTTAGTGGGACCGTCAGGCTGCGTGGAGCCTCCGTTTTTACCTGGAGGGCACTGTGGCTCCGTGCCCTGTTGTCCCTCTTGGTTAGATATTGTTGGCTTTCTTCCCTGGCCCTCAGCTAGTTCAGAGGCGCAGGCACATACTCCCCATTGTTGTTGGGGGGCTGCCTACAGAGGCCCCTTTTGTCTTGCCTTTTGTATGTTTGCTTGGCCTCAGTGTTCATTTGGTCCATTTGGAATTTAGGTCTTTGCTAGTAGGTATTTTTGCTGTTATTTCTTGGGTCTGTTTGGTCTTCCTTACTTGAGCCCGACCCTCAACTGAATAATAATTGTTAGTGTATATATTCAGGGTTTATAGTTAATAACCTTGGGTAGATTTTTTCTTTCCTTTTTATTGCATAGAGTTCAAAAAAAAAAAAAGGAGATCTTTAAATAGATAGATAGTTAGTTTAATTAATTACTGTTCTAGAATAAAATTTCTTTCAAAAAGGGGGATGTGACCCAATCTTAGGAAAACCGGTTTACATAAGTCGGCCGAACTCCTAGGTGTGCCAACCGCCATTTCCTTTTGCTAATCCTACTGACTCTTCTCTGAAGGCCAAATCAAAGACGCACTACCTTCGCAAAAGGGACAGGGAATCTTCCAGTGCTTCTCAAAGAGATGCTTTACGGCGGTCATAAGGCCCTAGAAAGGGAGTTTAGCAAGCGGGCTGAAGAATCACACTCTATAACACCTGCCTTTCCTTCTACCCCCTCCCTGCCAAGCCAATCCTCTTCCTCCAGGGGTGGTACCTCCACCCGAGGCTGTCAGCCCTCCCGTGTGCCTGAGGCGACCTTTACGCCGACCACTGCAGGCCTACGTTCTGGAGATCCTACTCCAAACATTATACCTGATGACATTAGAGAATGGATGCATCTGCCATCCGTCAAGGAATAGCCGAAGGAATGCAGCAGCTGTCTAGACCGGGCTCCCGAGGGAGGACTCCCGAGGCTGAATCTTTATCCGGAAGGTCTCTCTCTGCACCAGTGTCTCAACATGGTCAGGTACCTCCTCACATGGATGCCCCATTCCCAGAGGGGGAGGATACTCAAGAAGAAGAGATAGTGGGCCTTGAACCGTTCGGAGAGTACGAAGGTTCTGATAGAGGTTCCTTGCAGTATTCTGAACCCTTTCTGGAGGCAGATCTAATGGAGGGAGAAATGTTGGAAGATGAGGGTCTTTCCCCCGAGCAACCTGCTGTTGTGGGTCTTTTTAAACCCCATTTATTTAAGTCCTTATTATTTAAGGCAAAGAATGTTTCAGGTCTGGCCTCTCAGTCTCCCTCTGACCCCCCTCCATCGAGCCCAGAAGGTCAGACAGCTGGCGGTGGCAGCGGACATTATTCCGGCCCCCCCCAATCTTCTCGGATCTGGTTGCAAAGCAGTTGGCCTTGGTGGGTCCTTCTCCAGCCCCTTCTAGTCAGGACAAGAGATTGTTTACCCTGGATCCGGATTTCTCTGCTATGTTAGACACACCGGAAGTAGATGATCCGATTGTAAGACTTGCCTCCTCTTCCAATTCTACCGATGCACTGGAGGCACTGAAGCCGGAGGATAGGCGAGCGGATATGGCGCTCCGGCGGGCTCACACCGCTGATACTTGGGCTATCCGGTCGGCCACGGCCGCTTCCTTCTTCACCCGGTCCTCGATCAGGTGGCTCAGATAGCTGAAGCAACACATACCCCCAGCTGACACCAGAGCCCATCAAGATATTGCAAAAATCATGGCGGCGGCGGAATTTGCAGCCGACGCCACCTTTCATTCGGTTAAGTTCTCATCTCGGGCTATATCTTCCCACGTATCTGCCAGACGATTGCTTTGGCTTCGACACTGGCAGGCTGATATTAAAAATAAGTCTAAGTTGGCTTCAGCCCCCATATCAAAAGGGAAATTGTTCGGGCCCGCTCTTGAGCCATTGCTTCTGGAAACTCGAAATAAGAAAAAGTTTCTGCCTTCTCTTTTTCGTAGGTAGGAAGCCAAGGGTTCCCAGCCCTTTCGGAGGGGTTCCCTTCGTCCCCCTTTCCAGTCATCATTCACTCCTAGGTTTCAGGGCTCCCCTTCGTTCCGGCCGTCTTACCAGGACTGGGGTGACTCGGGAGACAGAAGCAGGAGAGGGGCAGTTATAGAAGGCCCTTGAGGGGTTCCGGGAGTAGGGCGGCCCGCCGACCCAGGTAGGTTTGCAGGTTCTCCTACCATAGGCGGCCGCCTCAGGCATTTTGCCGACAAGTGGGAGGAATCCACCTCAGACACTTGGGTCAGAAATTCAGTGCGCTTTGGCTTGATCCTGCAGTTTCACACTCCCCCCCCCGAACATTTCAGGGTTTCACCCATCTCTAGGAATCCTGCTAAGCGGGCCCTTATGGCCTCCGCCATCAAACATCTATCTGATATTAGGGCCATTCAACCTGTACCTTCCTCCCAACAGGGAAGGGGTTTCTATTCCCTTTTATTTTTGGTGCCCAAACATTCCGGGGGTTGGAGACCCATTTTAGATCTTAAGAGGTTAAATCATTTTATCGTACGCCATAAGTTCAAAATGCAGACTCTACAGTCTGTTTTACAGGGCATCAGAGAAGGGGACTGGCTTACGTCTGTTGACCTTTCCGAGGCTTATCTCCATATTCCCATTCATGCCTTGTATTCCAAATACCTCAGATTTTGCTATAGTAATCAGCATTTCCAGTATGTAGACCTTCCCTTTGGTCTCGCCTCAGCTCCGAGATCTTTCACTAAGGTGTTGGCAGCTCTTGCAGCTCACCTTAGACAAATTCCTATCCGGATCCACTGTTACCTTGATGATATCCTGGTTGTATCCTCTTCCCGACATCAGGCCGAGAACGATACTAGCGCTACCCTCTCGGTACTTCAGTCCCACGGGTTCTTAGTGAACTGGGAGAAGAGTCAGCTTATCCCCTCCACTCGTATATCCCATCTGGGGGCTCTGATTGACTCTGTTGAAGGGAAGGTTTTCCTCTCTCAGGAGAGACTTATGAGTATCCGCACCACTATCAGGGATATCCGGCGAACTGGGAAAACATCTTTGCTCAATTTATCGAAGCTGCTCGGGAAGCTAGTTTCTTGTATTTCCATTATTCCATGGGCTCGCTTGCATTCCAGATCTTTGCAATGGTTCCTCCTGCCGTATCAGCGTTCAGGAAGGAGCACATCAAAGTTTGTAGTGAAGGTCCCGCCGAAGGTTCTCGCCTCCCTCCTATGGTGGACACGACCATCTGTCAACAGTGGACAGCTATTCAAAGAGCCTCAAAGGATTATTCTCACAACAGACGCAAGTCTTTCCGGATGGGGGGCCCACCTGCAGTCTCTCTCGGCACAGGGAGTTTGGTCTCATGCGAGCAAAGTCAGAGCATCAACTGGTTGGAGCTTCGCGCAGTGTACCTGGCCGTGCGAACATTCCTTCATTGAGTGAGAGGGCGCCATGTCCTGGTCCTAACGGACAATACTACAACCAAGGCCCACATCAATCGGCAAGGGGGCACCCATTCCATCCTTCTCATGAAGAGGCCGAGCGACTGTGTCGATGGGCAGAGGCGCATCTTTTGTCCATCAGAGCGGAGGACATCTCTGGAGCCTCCAATGTCCAAGCAGACTGGTTCAGCAGGGCAACACTGGACCAGGCAGAGTGGCATCTGCACCCACACCTGTTCAGAGAGGCAGCAGCCAGGTTCGGTCAGCTCCTAGTAGACCTTTTTGCATCTCCGCTCAACGTGCAAACACCAAGGTTCTTCTCCCGTTATCCCTCCAACGGAGCAGAGAATCATGATGCCTTGTGTTGCCCGTGGCCTCCCGGGCTACTGTACACCTTCCCTCTGCTTCCGTTGATCCCCAGGGTGATTCGAAAATTGATAGCCGAGAGAGCAGAAATCCTCATGGTGGCACCATATTGACCCAGGAGGCTGTGGTTTGCAGACCTCCGCAATCTGTCAGTAACTCCGCCATGGGGAAGTTCCAATCCAGATGGACTCCCACCCGTAGGACAGACTTGCTTTGGTATGTCCCACTCTCTGGATGCTCGCAGCAGTTCTACGGAGAATGTTCTTACCTGATACGCCTCTTCTCGTGGAACTGTGTAGAGCATCCAGCCCCACCCTAATTGGTCCGTCTGTAGTGGGGGAATCTTGTTTCGGCCAATGATTTCTAGTGTTGTTGTTCAAGTTGTATAATACTTAAGATTAGAGGGTTGTTGTTGTCCTCTCGTCTTCGTCAAAACTGGGGGAACGCATGGAGGAGTCACGTGGAGGAGGAGGGCGTTCCTCAATTTCAGCTCAGCCTGTGAGAAGTGAAGACTGGAGCACCTCCCACTCTCTGGATGCTCTATGCAGTTCCACGAGAAGAGGCGTATCAGGTAAGAACCAACGCCCATTCTAACCACTGCACGACTGCAGCTCTTACATGTTTGGTCCCAGCATACATTCTAATATATCCTTATTTAACACTGCTTTAACTCAAAAAAGTATGTCAGATGTCCATAATTGGATAAAGGGGTAGAGTTTGCTTATTAAAGAGAAACAATAAAGCAAACAGGACAACCACAACATTATTTATAATTTAGAATAAGTGTAGCCAGGATATAGATTTGTAAATATAAGGAAATACCGAGAAGACATCCCAAAGCAGGCCCAAGTGTTTAGATTCCAGTTCTCTGTTGTACTTATGAAACTCTTTGGTGCTAGAATTTTTTTTTTCATTTCTTCCATTTTTATTTTTCTCTCTTGTTTAGTTTTTGAGCTACTTCCAAAGAAGGACAGTTCTTCAAGTGTTTGACGTCTTGCAGAGATGCAGCTGTATCGATACAGCTAAAGTTAGTGTGTGAATTCCTGAAGCTCTTTATGGCTCATTGAACACCCAAAATTGTTTGGCACATCTTTCAGTATCTTCTGTTGCTTGAGATCTTTCTGTTTCCTAGCCTGGTTGCCAGAGTTAATGAATAAATGAACTGTTCTAATCAAATCTATTCATAAAAGTTATGAGAAGCTGGCAGGATTTGAAAGAAACAAGCAGGACTTAGTAGGTTTGAGGTCTAAGGTCTGAGGTAAGAATGAGCTATGGTTTGATAAATAGGGATTCCCCAATCCATTCCTGATCTTTATCTTTTCATCCTTATATCACATATCAAGTATTTGCTGGTCAAGGATTCTTTAGCCTAACAAATACATCCACAAATTTATTCATTTTTTTAGATAGTTCCAGAAGGTCATTATGAATTATAGTAATGTCAATTTATGTGAAGTGATAATTATAAACAAAGTAATATTTAATATCTATATAAAACTTATATTTTGCAATTCAGTAGGGTACTTCAATATTAGTGTCCCAGATCAGTTATATTGAGGCTGGAAAGAGTGCTTGAAATGTTGCGGTCTAGAGGACATTTAAACCAGGATTTTTCACAGTTTTGACAGAAAATAAATGGGGTAACCATAAATCGAGCAAACTTCCTATTGTGCTCAATCATAAAGCTATAAATTTGTCTTCAGGCTTTCAGAATTGCAGTGGGTGAAACAATAGCATTGTTCATGCCACATCAGGCATCAAGCTTCCAGCAAATAATCCACATTTGGTTTTAGGGTACAAGAGAAAAGATTGTAGCAGTTTTTAGGTCCAGGATGATGGAATTCATGTAAGCAGGCATGAGGCATGTGGCTTTAAAGAAAGGCTTAAATCTAAGATCTAAAAAGCCCCCACAATGTGTTAAATACCTAAGCTAAAGAAGTCAGAAAAGGCAATTATAGAGCTCAGATCAAGGAGCACTAAGTAGAAATACGAGGAAATATGCATTTTAGCAGACTGGCTTGTTTGGGTTTCTCTCATGGAAGTCACTTTCTGTCAACTAGTGATGGATGGAATGACTTGCTATTGTTGAAACTTGATCTTGGGGGAGCAGAGTCAGCCAAGATTTATTTTGATATATTCCTTAGCTGTTTCTCCACTATTTGAACTATTCTCCTATTCAATCTGGGATCAATTTTCCTCCTCCATCCACATCCAGGAGGGGTTGGCTTCAGTCACATGAATCTTAAATGTCTTAATAGTAATAACAATCATGATCACATGCATATGAAGCTCTTTTATAGGCTTTACATTTGGCTATTATCCTGTTCCTTTCTTTTCTGCTTTAAAAAAAACCTATGTACACTATACTGCACATAATGACACAAAAAGCCTGAGCAAGGACTTTTCTCAATTTAAAAAGAATGAGTGAGATTGAAGATGCCTGTGTTAATTAAAGTAAATAGTCTGATTGAGAGATCACTAAGATCCAAGAATGCCTTTTAACTTTTAAGGGGTACCAATACCTATATCCATGCTATTTTCAATTGTTTTGTTGTTTACAGGAATATGCTAAGTTATACATCAAAAGTAGAGTATCTGCACTAAAGGTTGTACAATAAAAAATAGTGTAATATAATTGTGTCAGTTTCAGTTCATTTTACTGTAATTTGGGGTTCTTTGGGGAAAAATGGTGGGGTACCAATACTTTTGGCTGCTTTCTCAAGTTTGCTTTGATATTTGCATGTATACAGTAAGTAGTTTGCTGGGATCAGGTCCCTTTAATCTGATCAGTAGAGGGAAATATCATGGAAAGGCTCTGAAATCTCTGTAATCTTCTGGAGGAATTATTCACATTCATATGAATTTTCAGTCTTTTGACTGCTTTGTGCGATTAAAATGATTAGTAATACAAAATATGAATTCCTTTGGATGATCTCAAAGAACAGCCCTAGTTAGAATTTTTTTTTCCAAAGGAATGAAAAAGGGCAGATAAGTACACCATTAATGCTTTTCTGAAAGAAAACTGTTTGGGAACTGTCAGATATAAGGATTTCACCATGTCAAACGATTGTAGGCTATGTAGTAGCCTATGCATTGCATACCTGAAAAAGATATTGCTGCATTAGAGAAGTGCTGCACTTCCAAATATTCCAGCAAACCTCTTGTTTTCAAAGTATGCATAACCAGATTAACAGATCAATTTGTTTTAAAGTTAGTGCAGAAACCTAACAAGATGGATTTGAACATAAAAGAGATATTTGGGGGAGGGGGTGGGGGTGGGCTAAAACAATTGAACAGAGCAGTTGCTCCCAAGAAGTGTCTCAGGACTTTTTCCTATTATTTTCCAGCATGAACATTTCTACTTTTTCATGTACAAATCATATAAGTTTTATCCTAAATGTGAAAGTGATACTTTTACATATTCTAATGCTTATGATGAAGGAGAATCTGGGGACCATTGCTGGAAATGTCAGGGCAATTTCAAATACTACTTGCAATTTATTAGTATGACATATTGCCTTTGTTTGCTTGAGAATCTTTTGTTTAAGGTATTTAAAATTATTTAGATGCATTTTCATGATGAGTACATTCTTAACAACAAACAAGAGTCAATACTCACAATGCTACTCTCATTTGCTCACCAAATCATACTATTAATCTGTGAAAAATGAGTCTGTCATCTGCACCTCTATAACTGGCTGGTTTGGTTCTGCAACCCAACAGGACAGACACAGACTTCAGAGGATAATTAGGACTGCAGAAAAAATAATTACTACCAACCTGCCTTCAGTCGAGGACCTGTATACTGCACAAGTCAAAAAGGGGGCTGTGAATATATTTACAGACCCTTCACATCCCGGACATAAACTGTTTCAACTCCTACCCTCAAAAAGACGCTATAGAGCATTGCACACCAGAACAACTAGACACAAGAACAGTTTTTTCCCGAATGCCATCACTCTGCTAAACAAATAATTCCCCCAACCCTGTTCAACCATTACAAAGTCTACACTACTATTACTATTAATCCTCCCATCTCCCCTTTCACCCATCTCCTCCCACTTATGACTGTATGACTGTAACCTTGTTGTTGTTGTTGTTGTTGTTGTTGTTGTTGTTATTATTATTATTATTATTATTATTATTATTATTATTATTATTATTATTTATTTGCGGTCACAGACCAAAACACAAGTACAACAAAAGAAGAACATGGGAAAATTAATCATGAACAATTGGTCATCAAAAACTTGACTTAGGAGAATTACAGCATTCTCCTCTGATGGTTACAGCTCTTAAAAAAAAATTGGAAACCAAAGAAGTGATATATGAGGAGTCATCCCTTAGACAATATAAGAACAAATTGCTAACATTGGGTCTAGAAGGGTCTGTTTCAAGAAGAGACAGTAACTTAGATGTACCTGTGCTATACATAGGGCAATATAAAAGGACATGCTCCACAGTTTCAACCTCAGCTCTGTCACAGGAGCATAGCCGCTCGTTAATTGGGAGCCTCTTAAATCACCCATCCAGTAGTGCTGAGGGCAGAACATTAAAGCAAGTTAGGGAGAAAGCTCTTCTATGCTTGGGAATGGTTAGAGTGTAAAAATAGGAAGCCATCCTCAGTCCGTAATTATTAAATTGGCTGAAGGTCAGAGGGGAGCAAGTTTTGTTAGCTCTGGCTCGTAGATATTGCAAGTCAATGTCCACAAGCCATTGGACTACCCTAAATTGGGCGTCCTTAAGGCCATAATCTCCCAGGGCATCCCCCATAAAATCTAGCAGGTGTAATTTCTTCATCAGCTCCCTCTCCCAACGAGAAATATGAGAGTCAGCAAACACCAGGGAGAGGTAGCTACCAGGAACTGCCAGATAGAGCACCCGAAACTACCATTTAAAGGTGTTAATCCACGCCATACATTCAGCTGATCGAGTGCCCAGTTCCAGGTACATCGGAGCAAAACCAACACAAGGAGGAAGACCCAGAAGTTTTCTAAAAAAGACAGCCTGGGTTCTTTCAATACAATCCTTGAAGCCCCTTATCCACATGGGAATTCCGTAAAGAGATTGAGCCAAAGTTTTGGCTTTGTAAATATGCAGAGCAGAAGGAATAAACTGGCCTCCTTGTGTATAAAAAAATCATAAAATATGCTGGTGACTACAGGAGGCCGAGTTCAGCACCTGGGTTCGATGTCTAGTCCAAGCACCAGTGTTCTGAAATTGAATACCTAAATACTTAAAACAGAAAAGCTGTTTAACAGTATTACCATTGATAGCCCAGTTATACAATTTCTGGGCTCTAGAGAACACCAATACTTTGGATTTGTCGTAATTAATAGACAAGTGGTTCTCAGTACAGTAGGACCCGAATGCAGAAAGTAATCTTTTCAGACCTGGCCTTGACAATGAAAGGAGGGCCGAATCGTCAGCATAAAGGAGAAGTGGGATCTTTGTAGTTGACAACTTTGGGACATGGGACTCAATACGTCCAATGTGAAAGGCCAAGTCAGATAAGAATAAATTAAACAAAAGAGGAGCCAGAACACAACCCTGCCTTACTCTGTTCTTAATCAGGATAGGATTTGAAAGTTCTCCCTGCAGACCACACCTGACTTGACTAGAGATCTGGTTGTACAAGGATCTATTTAGGAACAGAAGACATCTATTGTTAGAACTTTTGAGCAGTTTTGACCACAACAGTCCCCTAGGGACTTAGTCAAACCCTGACTTTAGGTCAATAAAAGCAGTAAAAAGTTTGCCACCTGGTATGGTAGTATATTTATCGACCAGGTGTGCTAAGACAAAGCAGTGGTCCAGTGTGGCACAGTCCGCTTTAAACCCAATCTGTTCAGCACCAATAATATTGGACTCCTCAACCCAGGTGAGGAGTCTACGTTGGAAATATTTAGCATACAGTTTCCCAATGATGGAGAGCAGTCTTATGGGAGATAGTCGGCTGGATTGTTCCTATTTCCTTGTTTAAAAACTGGAACAATAATTGCTAAGCTCCAGGAGGTAGGGATCCTTCCAGAGGTATTAATATGTGTGAAGAGTCTTGCTAAGAGAGGAATCCACCACTCGGGATTGAATTTTAGCAGATCAGGGGGTATAGCATCAGGGTCAGGGGCTTTGCCTGATTTAAGTTCGGAGATAAGCTCAGTAATCTCAGCATGAGTCACCGGTTGCCAGTCAGGAACTGCAGGAGGCAGCTGTGGCCCAAACATGGTCGAACTTGTTGACACCTGGAAATTGCCAAGAAATGGTTTTCCCAATCTCTGTTGGAAATACAGCAGAGAGGGAGTTCTTGATGACCTGGCAAGGAGCTGGCAACAATTTGCCAAAATAATCGAGTGTTCTTCTGCTGGATGGAAAGGAGAAGTAGATCCCACTTCTCTCTCTCTTCAGCTTTCTTTTTCTTAGCAATTAGTCCTTTATACTCCTGCTTCAAGTGATAGTAGTCCTCTGGTGTCCATTTATCCCCTCGATTATGATAGAGCAGGTAAACCCAATTTGGTTCCTGAACATCAAGACACTCTTTGTCAAACCAAGAATTACTTCTTGAATGATATGGACCACTCGGCCTACGGATGGCTCCTAGCTCCCTTTGAACACTATTAATTAGTGATTCAAAGGCCGAGATTGTCCCTGGGCCACTACTTGTTAGGGCCTGATTGTATAGGCTGAGACACTCCGGAGATTATAAAAAGTAGCGGAACTTTCTTTCAGTATTAGAAGACCATTTGATCCTCCTTGTATACGAGGCCACATAGGGATCTAATATCTGGGGACCCCTAGGAGATGTATATTTGAGGAAATGATTGTAACCAATGATTGTAACCCAGGGTAGTGGTCGCTCTCCGTAAGGCAGTCCACATAAAAAGCCCGGACTGCCTTTCTAAGAAACTGGGATACCAGCACAAAATCAACAACACTACTTCCACATGAGGAACTAAGAGTAAACTCACCAGCTAGATCACATAGGGTACTCCCATTAAGAATTATTTTATTGTGTTGGGCTGCTAAAAGGGCTAACTGAATGCCAGCAAAATTTGTTAATTCATCCTTAGAATGTCTGGCTGAAATCAGGTGTCCTATGGCCTGGAGGGTTTCTTGGAAGTAGAGTGCCTCAATCGATGGGGGAACTTGGACTCCCAATTGGGCATTAAAGTCGCCCCCCTATAAGGATATACAGCACTGGGAATTTAGTTTCCATACAAGTAATGTAATTCTCCAGCACGGCCCATTGAGCCTTAGTATCAGCTTGCCTCATCAGGGCAAGATAAACATTGAACACTAACAGTTTGCTGCGTCCTCTCTTAATTAGGAGCGCCATAGCTAAAAAGCCACAGTGGGACAGCTCCACTATATCCACTTTCAAAGCAGTAGAGACCAAGCAAGCTAGACCACCCTTAGGCCTTCTTGTCATAGATTGTCTGGTAGTGGCCAAGGAAATGACCATAAACCCTGTAAGGGATATCTTGTCGCATGCCCAGGTCTCCTGAAGCAGGACCGCATCAAATGAGTAAATATAGTTGGCAAATTCTGTGGTACCACATCTTCTCCCCCAACCTGCTATGTTCCACAAAAGGCACTTAAGTGTGCAGGGGGGTTGCCAGATTTAATAGTCATTCTGTGTGATTAATTTTTCCCAGAGTGCCCTTCGGATCTGAAAAGATATACCCGTTGTTAAGTGGCAGGGTCATCCTCTTAGGAGGCAAAGGCAGGGAAGGAGGGAGAGGAAGCAAGCCTTGTTCATGGGGCTGTAGAGCTCTAAGCACACTCCAGTTTGTACTTGTGGCATTAATTGGTTGCTTAGCTGGCAAATATTCAGCAGCATCAACAGACGGAGTTTGAAGTAGCCCTGGATCTTCAAATTTACGAATTAGACATTCTGGAGAGAGCACCAAGGGAGCTTCTATTGGTAAATCAGTATAGACTCCCTGGAGTCCAAGGGAATCTTTATCAAGTAGTGAAAGACTCCAGAGCTTGGATTTAACTGCATCCAGACACTTTATGATTTAGGCCCTTTCTGGTTGTGGAAGCGCACAAAAGGAATCGAAGAGCTGTATCTCCTCCTGGTTCCAGAAATTGTCTTGACATAAGTCAGTCTCATAAATAGATGGAATCCCAGAGGCACTGATCTGGGGCTTATTTACTAAGGAACCATGGGTGCCCTGGGCTGGTGTCGCTTCCTTTGGGGCCATTTCTTCCCAGCTGATCAAGTCAAGGGAAGCTTCCTGATAAGATGTTACTCACTGTGGGGGGTTGATTTGACCAGTTGTAGGAGGAACAGTCAGGCTACATCTGAGAGGACGCCAACTGGAGGTTTTGCGGGAATAGGTGTATAATTAGTACATGATGTAGTATCCGAGATGGCATTCAAGATTGGCACATTAATATGTGCTGCTGAGGATCTTTTGGGGGAAATAAATCTCCTGCCACTCACAAATTGTCAATTACTCAAGAGTCACTTAATCGACATATCTTTGAAGACTTTTCTTGGCAGAATGCCAAAGGATCTTAACAGGGATCCTCTTCTGAAAAATAGTTTTGGGGTGTTAGAGTTGTCAAAACTGAGTAGCACCCTAGTGCAGTGTTCAGGGGAAGGTAAAAGTTCAACCTTCTTCAAATCATCAGCTTTTAGTCCCAATAATTGTAATATATGGCCCCTCACCAGCTGTGTTGAACCCCAGTGAGGTAAGTTGCCATTAATGGGATTAATGATGAGGGCCACTTACAGTCATAAGACCAGGTGACTGTTTGTGTCAAAAGATGTAAAGTTCGAACTATTGGTAGGATTACGATGGCCAGTGCTTTTGCTGAGGCTTGGCAGGGAGAACCCTGCCGCCGCATCAGGCTGCCGAGCAGTCAGCCCAGGGCACCCATTGGTAGTCCAGGAAACTAAGTAGTTTAAAGTACTTATTATTTTATCAAGCTGGAGCTGAATGCTCGCTGTAGTTTCTGCGACC
The DNA here is from genome assembly GCA_033807585.1 of Hydrophis major. NCBI lineage: Eukaryota > Metazoa > Chordata > Lepidosauria > Squamata > Elapidae > Hydrophis > Hydrophis major. Next base: position 216,655,212 of record CM066330.1, read on the forward strand.
AAGAAATATTGCTGAGTCAAAAGTTCTGTAAGGGTAGGCTCATATAAGGATTGGGTGGGGCTGTAGTTTTAGATAAGCCTTTGTTCTCAACTCGGGGGGCGATGACTTCAACCATCAGAAGATTGCAACAACCGGCAGCAGCCAGACAAAAGGGAGTAGGAGCTTTCAAACCGAGAAGCCGAGCTAAAACAAAGTCCTCAATCTTGGATTGCTTCAGAGAAGGTTGAGGAACCAGGTCAATGAGAGATCTGCTCCTTTTCCTTGTCTTCATTATATTAAGTAGCACAATAAAGGAGGAGCTGTGTAATATAGCATAAAGTCTAGTCACTGAAACAAGTCCTTAATCCAGAGGAAAAGGAATTGGGGGTGGAGAAGAAACTAGTCCTAATGCAAACAGTGGCATTGCTCCTCACAAGTATACCAAGGATCCTGCCCTCCTGACAAAGCAGGGAACATGGGTAAATAAAAATGATAAAATAATAAAAATAGTAGATAAAATAGAATAAATTAGATAAGAGAAATCACATCAAAGCTAGGCATTGCTAGATTTCCAGCTGAAGGAGTAAGATGTGTAGAACAACAACAACAAAGAAGCAGCAGCAAGGCCCTCCTATAGCTAAGGCCAAAGCTCTGGCCTTTTTTATAAATTCAGCTAAACCATAGCTGAAATATAACTAAAAGTGGATTAGTAATCACACTGCAAAAATTTCAAAAATGTAAAGGGTTTAAAAATAAATAAAAAATTTGAAGACTAAGATATGATAGAAAAATAGCCTTAAAAGCAGGTAATAATTAGAATAGGCTAATTTAATCTTAATTAAGTAGAGAGCCTGCTTGCCTGCTGCTCTCCAAGGAAGCTTCCTTCCAGGTCAGCTTCCTTGTTGCTTGTATCCTTACAATTTATATTGATTGTTTCCTGGTATGATTTGATTGCCTATGACTATTATTAAGTGTTGTACCTTATGATTCTTAACTCTTGACAAATGTATCTTTTCTTTTATGTACACAAGGGTTGCCAGATCACAGCTTGGCTCTGCGGCCAAACTCAAGTCAAAATACAGCCAAATTCGGCCAAATTATTTTCTCTCACAGCCAAATTTTCCGGCCAAATTTTTTTATGCAATATAACATGAGGATATGTTGTTTTTTGTTTTTTTAACTGTTTTTAAATAATCAAATCATAAAAAATAGTCTTTATTTGACAATGTGATGTGACATCATGGGAATTTCTGCATTTCTTTACTCATATCCAGGCTAGGCAGCTCACTTCAAATAACCGCTACTACTGTTTGCAAAGCTCAGGGCCAAATGCAGCGATCCTGAGGAGAGGGGAGCTAGGGCATGAGGGTTTTTAGGGGGATTCCCCCCCCCGATTGAAAAAATATAATCACTAAACAAATAAAACAACACAAAAATAGCAATTATATATAGAATCCTTATGAAAACTGAATGCTCAATAATCAATAATAATCTTAATAATAATAATCTGAATGCTCAATAATCTTTTTAATTAGCTTACATGTACCACAGGCGTATTCTCTTGGTCGCACATCCAGGATTTTCTGTGACGCTGCGCACCGGCTGGCTAAAAAAAAATCCAATACTGAGATGTTTACATATAGGTTAACATCCGCTTATATTACGTGCTGTTCACAGTGCTGTTCACAGTCAGAAGGCTTCGGCCTGTGTATCGCGTCATTTTTCAGAGGTTTTCAGGTGATCTGACAGTCATTTTCATGCGAATATATTGTATTGAAAATGGGTATTTGGCCAAAATTTCAATTTCACGGCCAAGCAAATTTTATACGGCCAAATTTCCGGCCAAATATATTTGGCCAGAGACATGATTTTTTTCACAGCCAAACAGATTTCTATATGGCCAGATTTCTCGAATTTGGTCGGAAAAACGACCAGATGGCAACCCTGATGTACACTGAGAGCATATGCACCAAGACAATGCACCTTGGGTGTCCAATCACACTTGGCCAATAAAGAATTCTATTGTATTCTATTCTAAAAATGGTTTGGCATATTTATAAGATTGGAAAAGTTGGTCATAGTTTTATAGAAAGTTTGAAACAGTGCCTGGTTTGTTAAAATATCTTTTAAAACATTGTGATTTTTTTGGAAGCCTTATTTCCAATTAACATCATATTTCAAATCCACATTTTAAATTTTTATTGAATGAATTGATCATTTGCACATGTAGTGTTTTAAACATTACATGTGATGACCCGGGGCATGGCACAAAGGCAACACAGTCAAATAAGCAAGAAATGTCCCTTTAATAACTCCAACTTTGCCTGGGTCTTCCTCTGAATTCCCGCTCCCTTGCTCTATCTCTCCCCTACTCTGCCCAGCCAGCCTTTGCCCTTCCCCAGTTTTTTCCACAATCAACGGAGCCACACTCCCACTCCTTGTCAGCTGCTCAGTCTCCCCCTCTGAATCAGATTCCAACAGGGGAATGATACTACATAATACAAGCAGAAAACTCCATTTAGTAGTTGATACACGTTGATTTAAACATAGTGTTTTTTAATATCTGGTATACATTTAACATTTATAAGTTTTATATTCTGCATAATACTTGCAAAAGTATATTTAGTTGATAAATTAAATACATTTTTAATCTTTAGACTACATGTAGCTATAGATAACCTTTCTGCAACTTCTGAAACACCCCAGACTAGAGATGTTACACCAAAATGTTACACCTTTTTTTAATAGAAGAAAGGTTTGGGGAGTTTAGACATGCAAAATAAATGTCCTAAATCTTGTCGTAGTTTAAGGAACATATTTTCCTCCTTATTAAGTGTTAGCTCTATCTTACCACAACAAAATAACTGAGTTGATTTTTCTCATTTCTGAAGTGGTTTTGGAACATATAATTTCTAAAGGGCTGTAGCCATGCCCAGATCGTTTTATTTAACAAACGCATTATTAGTATTTTTCCTAAAACTAATAAAAATGCTGAGAATAATAAGCTAAAGAATTTCATCAGCAAAATAAATATCAAATAACAAAGGACATTTTCAAGAACATTATGAAATGATTAGAAAAACATGTTGCAGTCCTCCCAGGACTAAACAGTTTTTTCTCCCAATTAAAAACTAGCTTTCAAATGCTTCTTGATGTGAATCAGAAATTATCTGAACTTAAAAAATAATTATGGTAGGTAAGGTTTTATCTGTGAAGTGCTTAGATGTATAGAAGTTAACAGCACATATTCATTTTTCTACATATAGCCCTAAATAGTCTGAGACTTGGAATCTAGAAATGTTGCATTCAAGTCCAATAATATTTTCATTAATACTCTGAGGCCCATTGTCTCTTCCTGTCTATAGTTAGATACATGTTGAATAAATATATAAGTATAATACTTTTGACCTGAGGTTACAGATCACACACAAAATATACACAGATGTGCTCACAGGAGAAGACTGCAAAAATCACATACTGAGGGACAGAGTGTGTGTAAGATAACTTTCAAGGATGATAATTCTGGAAAGAACAGCCAAAATGATTCAAAAATAGAGGGGATTTTGAGAAAAGGGACATTGACCAAATTTGTTTATCATCTGAACAATGGTCCTCAATATTCCAAAGGAAACTCTGAGGATTTTTTCAATGTCTATAGTAATGAGATGGGGAAAATGGCACACTTATCTTCTTCTGTGATCAGCCAGTGGGCAGCAGAAAATACAGAAAGAAAAGAGGTTGGAAGATTTGTGTAATCACTCCTGGTGAGAAGCTGAGCAATTGCCTGGTTATAGCTCTAATATCAAGCTACCAGGTGCATAAAAGGAATTTTCTTTGTACCAATCCCACAGTACTATAGAATCTCCTTCATTAACAGTTTCTCTCAAGGTTTCTGTGATAGCATATTACTATATCTTTTAAGTATTGAAGAGTGTCCTCAAGGAGTCAGGGTAACACTCTAAGGCAGGGGTCTCCAACCTTGGCTCCTGGAAGCCTGGCGGACTTCAACTCCCAGAATTCCACAGCCAGCTGGCTGTGGAACTCTGGGAGTTGAAGTCCACCAGGCTTCCAGGAGCCAAGGTTGGAGACCCCTGCTCTAAGGTCTGAGTTAATCAAAAACCTTTCTAGGTAGGGAAAGGAGGGAGGGAGGAAGGGAAGAAGGAAAGAAGGAAGGTTTTTGCCAGCCTCCCAGAAGGAAACTCAATGGGGAAGCCAGCAGGAAGTTCGAAGTCACTTCTAGTCCTACTGCCTTTTTTGCCCACTATTGGTTGTTTAGTGACACACTTCTCAGCTATTAAGTGAATAACATTAATAACCAGCTGAGAAGACAAACATAAGAAAACCTATATTGGAGCAGATCAAAACTTACTCAGTCCAGTATACTGTTTCCATAATGTAACACAAAATATTCAATGGAAACCTACCACTAGTAGCCACTGATATCTTCTACAATTTTAATTCCCCTGAAAATGTGCATCTTCGTGAATATTTGCAAAGTCTTATAATTGTAAATGTCATAGGATTTTGCAGTCTTTTGGACCTTATCTGTCCGATGTAACTGTAGAAGTAGGGGTGGGGTATAAAAAAAATCAGGAAGATTTGTACAATGAAAAACTTGGCCATTTTAAAATATGTGTGATGTATATTAAAAAAGATAAAGAGTTTTTGTGCCCCTCATCTTGAGTTATTTTTAAATTCCCCTGGTGCATGTCTGCTGGTTGCCATGGTATAGCAATCCAGTCCATATTGTAGTGAATATAAAATTGTTTTAATAAACAAATAAATCCAGGTGCTTTCCTCCAATTTGCCAAGTTCCCATGTTATTAGTTTTTATCAGATTTTGGTTAATATTTAAAATTAGCATGGGAATTTGGAACTCTTAACGTTTGAGAACTTGGGATAACATTTGCTAGCTTCCAATTTAATTGTGCTCTACTGTATGTTTAATACTTCCCTCGATTTGACTCAAACTCCAATAATTTAGCTTTGCTGGATTATCTGTTTGATGGATAGATATATTGTACTTGTTTTTGCTCATAGGCCACAACACAGAGAACCAGACCATAAATCGACCATCTAACATAAAATACAACATGTAAGTTTGCGTAACATAAACCTTCAAGTAGAAAATTTGCAAAAGGCAATCACATGTCTCCAGAATGCTGCTATTTACCATCTCCCTCACACAGTGACTCTGGGCAGTATACAAATAAAAATATTAATGAGAAAAGATGCTGAAATTGTGTATAAAAAACTTTGGGTCAAATATAAGATGTAGTAAAGAATTGAAAAGAGGCAGATAAAATTTGTCAAAAATTTTATTAGATATTCCAAGTTATCAATTAGTGATACAATTTTAGTGTAAAACTTTTTAAAGTAGACATTTAATTACATATTTTTGTTCTAAAAAGCCCACTTCTTGATCACATCATTTATATTCTGACTAGACTTAAAATATACTTGACTAAAAAAAAGAATGAGTTATGTTGTCATAGAATACTATATGCACAAGCCTTTTGGACTGATATAAATGGTTATGATTTGAAATATATAAAAAGCTTATTAAAGGAAACACTGTTTTCTACTATTGCATTCTAAGGGAAGACACAGCAGTGTTTATAGATATGTTAACAGACTGGCTTGAGATGCATGGTGTTTAAAGCTCTGTTTTTTATTAAGGCTAGTTGTTAAACAGTAATTATTCCTTCATAGGACATTCTTTTGAAATTGCTAATATTTCCAGTGATCAATACTAAGAAATCAATTTACTAGCCTATATATTATAAGTTATATTTTAGTGAGAGCTTATGAGTTTTAAGTAAAACTGAAAAAAGCTAGAATTCCAGTATATATTCTCAAGGCAATATCTGAAATCTAATTCATGGAAAATATTTCTAGTCACTTTATTAAAAAACATTTAAGTTGCTGCAGTGTCCTGACTTCCATATATTGAACAACAGCTAGATACCTATTATGTACAAACAATAACTTTATGAATTGACAATTTAGTGTTCTATTAAATTCCTTTTCAGCATTTATACAATAATCAATCAAATCCAAGAGGTGATTACTTATTCAGATTATATTCAGAAATATTCTTGGTGGCTTCTTTATCAACTGCATCTAAACTTTATGTCCTTTTTGCATATTGAAAACTTCCATTAAAACTGAATTACTAAAGAATTTAAAGACAAAGGGAGAGAGAGGCAGTGTGTCAAATTTATAGTCAGGAATATTATTACCAAAAATTTGCAGGATAGATAATTGTGTGATTATTAAGGGCAGAAATGAAAGTGATGATTCATTAGTAGAAAATGTCCATGAAATATCAATAAATATACATAAATGGAAGTGGTAATAATGCAGAAATATACATAGGCTCTGAGCCCAGGGCTTTTCTTACTATCTGGGTACAAATAATTTTAATTCTGCCTCCATCTCTTTAGGAGACTGATCTTCAGTATCTTTTCTTAGAAAAAACTTCTATAAAATGCAAGATTTGCTTCTTGATATATATGCATATAACAGTAGTAAAAATTGCTGATGATAAATCATGAGCTCAGAAAGTGTTCCCGGACTTGGATCCCTTTCTTATGCATGGGAAGGACATTGAAGGACATTAAAGAAATTATTTCAATACCTGTGGCTTTGTTCATTACCTTATTTACAAATTTAAAGATATTGAGGAAAATATCAAGGAGGCTGTTAATGTAGTTCTTTAAAAAAATTCCAAAGATAATTCCAGGGAAATTAATCATTTAATTATTTTTGTCATTCTTGTGAACATTCCTACAGTTAGAATCATGTCTGCATCCCAGCAAAACACTCCTTGAAAGTGCCTCTGTAAAGTGCCACACACCACTCTTTTGGGCCAACTAAGTGGCCATTATACTTCATTTCTTATGATATGCAAAGTTAAGCAAATTCTCTTATATTACATTATTAATAGCAAAAAGGAAAAGAGTCATCAACATTTAACAAATACAAAGTGTTTTGACTACAATTCTCAAAACATTCTTGAGTTTTGTTTTCCTGATAATCATATGTAAATTAAATGACAGTAAGAAGAAACAATCAGTTAATTTGATAAATAAACATAATATATCAGCTGACTCAAACCTAGTTCCAGAAGGGAAATGGAATGCAGTATTATAAAATATAACTTTATCAGTTTCAGAGCACTTTGTTACTTGCTGGAATAGCAGAAAAATATATAAAAGGCTTAGACTCTTGGATTAAATTGTATCTCATCTATAAATCTTTTTGATTATGGTTTCTAGGAAAGGCAAATACACTTCCACATGAAATCCTGGATCCCAAGTTGGTAATCATGTTCAAAAATGATAAATTTTAGACACTAGTAAATAAGGAGAAAAAAGCAATGACAGGAAAGGGAAATCTACAAAATTATTACATTGAAATTGATCTAGAAATCAGCTTCAGCTGACCTCAATTTGATGTCCATTACTTCCATTGTCATGACATGTAGTTTTTCTTTGGATTTGCAATGGTTTTGGTTCAGTGAAGATCCTAAAAGCAGTGAAGTTATGAGTAATTCTATAACAGCCTTTCTATCAGGAAATTTCTCTAGATTATTTGGGAATAGCAATTCTGACAGTTGCAGTTTCAACACATCTGAAAGGCAACAGGTTGGGGAAACCTGGTGTACAAAGCAAGTTTATCTGGATATTGCTGTCTAAAAGTGTTCTGTGTGGTTTGTACAGAGTTTATGACAAGAACATGCCACCAATGTAATTTTTCAGTTTGGAATGTTTTGATGAGGAATCTTTTTATGGAATCAACATTAGCCAATGCTAATGACTTTATAATGAGTATACCATTGAATTTGCCCATGAACACAGTTAATTGAATCTGTTGTTTTAGATACAGCTGGTGTTTTGGAATCAGCTGAGTCTTAACTGACTAATCACAATTTCTGAATGGTAACCTTTGATTTTTTTTCCTCAAATGCATGTCTTCTTGCTGATATTAGGCTGCTGAAAAATTGTATTTTTTTCATCAGCTTTTATTTAATGCATTTAGCAAAGGTTTTTAAAAAACTGCTAAGCTTTTTGATCTACTTCGAGGTTGTTCCTTGATTTATTTTATTCTGTATGTAGAATATTATATGTCTTTCTACTCCTTAAACATAGATGTACAGTATACTTTCCTTCTTTGCAGTGCATATAGAACCTGGTACATGTGAAGTCATTGCTGCCCACAGATGCTGTAATAAGAATAAGATTGAAGAGCGCTCCCAAACAGTGAAATGTTCCTGCTTTCCAGGTCAGGTGGCTGGGACAACACATGCTGCTCCTTCATGTGTAGATGGTAAGTGTAAAGGTGTCTGCTGTGTGAATGCTTGGACATGGCCATAGCTAGATCAAAAGATGGATTTATAGCTCTAGAGCCTGTGAGTCTAGATAGCTGTGCTTGCTGGGAAATTTATATCAAATGTGATCCTATAGTTTAATAATATCAGCTATTCGAACTATGTTATTTGGTATTCTGTGTTTTGTAAGTAACAGGACTGTATATGCTTTTGATTTGAAGGCAGAAGAATGCTTTAGAGCACATGGGAGCAGACTAAACTTCCCGTCTTGCATGTTTTAAACCAAATGCAACAATACCAAGAAATGACAGCTTCTTTAAATAGTTATAGGCAGCTACTACATGAGTGCCTCTGCATGATCAGAGCATTTGCCTTGGTTTTAGGTTTAAAGCATTTCATAGCCTTCACCAGTTAGTTCTTATTAGGAAATGCCCAGAAGTACAAATTATTATTAACAGCTAATAAAAGTTACATTGAAAGACTAACTTAATGGTGTACTTTGAATACAAATATACATTTAGTCGTGCTCAAAGTATCAATGAAACACAACCATGATTAGCCAATTTGAATAAGGAAGGCTGATGTTTCTACATCTCAGTCCTGCTTTTGAATTTGTACAGCATCACAGTATCTGTCTGGGTAAGCTAAGATTTGGAAAGCACTATAGTTTAGTGGTAAGCCAAATGCTTATTCAGTGTCATTGGTTCAATTTCTGAAATCTCCAAATAGGTTTAAGGAAGCCTTGCAAGCATTTCTTCAGTATGGATCAGTCTTGCAGCTAGTAAAGTGGACTGCTACTTTAGTATCATAAACCAGATTAACACAGATTTTATGGGACTGATTGACTGAAAATATCTGCAGATCAGCAGATTGGAGAAGTAACAATAAGCTAGATGGGTAATAGTCTGACTGTTCTCCAAGTGGAGGCTAGGGAACTTAGCTAAGATTCTGGGCATAACTGAATGTTCTTCAATTACTATTTTTAGAGAAGAAAAATTGTCAAGTACTCCAAAATCTGCTGCTTTTTACTGCACAGTTGGATTCATTTCTTTAAGCTTTTCTGATTTCTAGCCTTTTTTTTTTTTTTACTTTATAATGAAAATGATGATACAATCAGAAGCAAAGTTTGAAGATGGATTAGTAAAACTTGAGAAAATAGACATGCTGTCCCCATAAATAGACATCCAGTATTACGTTTTGTTACAGTCCCAAACTCATTCATCCTCAACAGTTTTGTAATCGGAACCGAGTCTGGCAAAATATGACTGGCCCTGTGACTTCAAGTCTCAGTTGAGATGTGACCTAAGATTGCGTGCACTGTCCACACATGGGAAAATTCCTGAAGTTTTTCAACAGTTTCCATCTGTTTTCTTTCTTTTGCAACGGCTAACAACCTTCATTCAAGCACGCATTTTCAATCTTTTTTAGAGAAACTTCACAGATTAATTCTGTTATAACCAATTAACTGGTTATAATCTGCAATCTTTCAGGCTGATTGTAGAGCCCTTCTAGGTAATCTGTAATATTTATTACTTAGATAGCCAAAATGTGAAATTAATTGAATCTTGCCAAAATAAATATCATAGCTCACAACTAATAAAATTTTGTATTGAAGAGATATACTCTTATTAGTTTCCTATTCTTCCTAGAAATTTGTGGCCATCAACACCTTGCCACTACTGGAAACGAAATCTGATGTGGAATAAAAAAATACAAAACAGGCCAGGAAACCTAGGCCAGTCACATCGCCTTCCTCAATAGTATAGATACAATGGTATGTTATCAACTGCTTAGTATTTTTTAAAGGAAATTGGTACAGTAAATACTGTAGTCAATTTGCTATTTTAAGTGATGTTCTGTCTCTCTCCTGGGAAAAGAAGGATCTGCTTTGCTAAGAGATTTAGGACTTAGGATACCAAGATATATTTAATGGAAGAGATGAACTACAGAAAAAAAATTGGTACCTTTTTTGTATGCATGTGATATTTCATAATTGTATAGTATTGTAGGTATTAAGCTGTGCATCAATTATTTAACTGGTTTTAGCAAAACAGTGACTCTCCCACTTATATTCAGAAAAATTGACTATAGATTTTTCTTTCTATAAAGAGCTTTTCCATTGAAACTATAATTATTGCCCAGTTTTGACTTCAGAAGCCAATATTTTCCATGCAATTGTGTCTTATTTTAACCCAGAAAGGGATTTGTTTAAATATCAACATTTCCTTTTTTCCCCTCATGTTGAAAGGTCAGTTTAGCTATAATATGTAAGATTCCCTCTCCCTGAAATCTACTTTAAAAAGTAGGAAAACTTGTTACTATAAAGTAGGCGTAACACATAGGAATGAAAGCATGCAATCTAATCACCTGTGCAAACTGCTAAAAAAAAAACCCTCAGCCCATCTATATTTTATTGAATAGTGTCATTTGGGATCTATTTGAAATGGCTCAAAGCCTCTGCTGGTACATTATTGATTGGCTTGGCAGCTTGGTTGGTGCAAATGGATTTATATGTGATGCCAAGAAACTACTTAAAAAACATAGGATACTATTCCCCTGAAAGACTAGCATCTCTTAGCAGCTTTGGAAAAGTGCTTCAGTTTATGTGAACAAAGCATTTCCCTAAAATTACCATTGAGATTTCATTGAAATCATCATGCAGGTAAGAGTTTCCAGTCAAACATATAGTTCTTAAAATCATTTTGCCATTCCTTAGCAATTAAAGTGCAAAGAAAAAAGAGAAATGAAAAGGGAAAAAAAAATGTGAATGTCAGGATAGAATAGAATAGAATAGAATAGAATAGAATAGAATAGAATAGAATAGAATAGAATAGAATAGAACTTCCGGATTGCAAAGCTTTGCGATTGTGCACAGTTTCTGCTGCGCTCACCACTGGAGTGCCCCCGATCCAGCCAGATTTGGGGGCTATTAGTTACCCCGTAGAGGTAACTGAAGACAGGGGAGATCCAGCAGGGGTCTGGGGGAATCGCAATCCCCCTCCTCAGTGGTTTAACTCCCTTTTCTGAAGGCGGTGGAGCAGCAGCCAGCAATGGCCGCCACAAAGTAGCTTTCATCCGGATAAGAATGCACAGGAGGAAGCTGAGAAAGTGAAAGTTTTTGGCTGACCAGGATAACAAGTAACATTTAAATACCCTGGAATTTAAGTTTTTATTGAAGATACATCGCCCCCGAAGCAGCGAATGAAAGTAAAAAAGGGAAAGTTTGTTTTTTCTCACTCTCCTTCCTTACGGTGATAACAGATGAAAGAAATTGGAAAAAACCGTTTTGGCATCAGCAGGTAATTAAACTGGAAAATTAAAGCCAAGGGGATAATAAAGATTTCTGAACATTGGGGAAAAAAATAAAAAATTTTTTGCTATAAGTGGGAAGGGAGAGGAAAATAATTAATATTAAGATTTTGCTGGAGGAGGCTGCTTGGAATTTATAAGACTAGAGCTAAATTGTAACAAGACTTCTAAAAGATACATTTTAACTGGAACTTTGCAATTGAACTGTAACCCCAGGAAGAGAAAGTATAAAAAAAAGAAAGTACTAAATGAAACAGTCTGTGTGTATTTGGACTGCTTGGTGACTTTGGGACTTTTGGAAATTATTATTTGAAAGACTAAAAACATTTGGGTTGTTTAAAAATTTTTTTCACAATGGCATTACTTGTTGATGAACTGAAAATGGAATTTAAAAAGCTAAAAGAAGAAGAACAAGAAGGGAAGTGCTCTTCTGGATCTGTTTTCCATTTTTTAGAAATGGCGATTTCCACTTATCAGAAACTACAAGAGCAAGAAGATTGGGATGAAGAAGAAGCCATCTTTAATGAACAAACAACTCTAGCTGGAGAAGAAAAGGGAAAGAGAGATAAGAGAATGGAGAATTTAAGACTTAAAAAAACAACCAAAAAAGGGGAAAATAAGGTGAAAAATCGATACAATGTCAGAAAGCAACAGAAAAGAGGAATACAGAAGAGGGTGGAGATTAAGAGGGTGGAGATCAAGAGACAAGGGGGTAAAAGGGCTAGATTGGAGAAGAAAGGAAGGGGAAAAGGGAAGAGAAGTTACAGAGGTTTGAAACAAGATGTAAAGAAACAGGATTTATTCAGAGATAATGGGTAAAAATATAATTAAAAAAGAGATTCTGCAAAAGTACATAAGACTGTATTGTTGTATTTATATTTGAAATAATGTTAGAAAACTGGAACATTATATGATTATAAAATGGGATAAAGTATAAAAAGGAATGTGTAAAATGCTTAAGACTTAATGATATAGTTTAATTTGCAATGGATTATTGTTTTAATTATAGTATAAACTTATTATTCTTTTTTATTTTATAATATAGTACGTAGCTTTAGAATCTACTAAGCAGAATCAGAATGAAAATTATATATTATTTTAAGTGTTAAATTTAGGGGAAAGATATAAAGGCGTCATACTTCAATCAGTGATTACAGGAGAAATTTTATGTTAATGAGAAAAGATAATAGATAATTGAAACACAACAGACAAAAGATATAAGCATAATGATTTAAATTGAGATGAAATAAATAAAACAGAATTAAGAGAGTGAAAAGAGGGGAGAAGCTATATAGAAAATGTAGAATGGTAAATAAGATATGAAATGGGATATAAAGTGAGCATGAATTCGAATTTATGTCTGCACAACAAGATGTAACCCGGGACTAAGCCGCTTTCCAAAAAGAAGTTTTATGTTTTCATGTTTTTGTGTTTGGTTTGTGTATGTTTGTTTATTGAAAATCAATAAAAATTTTATATAAAAAAAGAATAGAATAGAATAGAATAGAATAGAATAGAATAGAATAGAATAGAAAAGAAAAGAATAGCTATTTTCTTATTATTTGAGTTATTATTTGAGTTATAAAGTTATGGAAAATTCAGAAACATTCTACTTGAAAATAGAAGTTCTTGAGATTATATGGAAGGGTAATTATGGATGGTTAGTAGATTTATACAGGTAGTCCTTGACTTATGACTACAATTGAGCCCCAATTTTCTGTTGTTAACTAAGACATTGTTCAGGGAGTTTTACCCCATTTTATGTCTTTTCTTGGCACAGTTGTTAAGTGAATCACTGCAGTTGATAATCACTGCAGTAACACAGTTATTAAGTGAATGTGGCTTTCCCATTGACTTTAGTGGCCAGAAGGTTACAAAATAGGGTCAGAGATCCCGAGCCACAGCAATAGTCATAAATAGGAACCAATTGCCAAGCATCTGAATTTTAGTCACAGGACAATAGGGATGCTTCAAAGGTTGTAGTGATGAAAAATGCTCATAAGTCATTTTTTTCAGTGCTGTTGTAACTTTGAACGGTCACTAAATGAACTGTTTTAAGTTGAGCACTACCTGTATAGGGCATATGTACCAGGCATAAGCAATATATGCTAATAGAAAAATGACAGAATGGATGAATAAATGCTGGGCTTCTGACAAGCTTAAATGGCTGCTAAATGCATGCTATTTATTCTGTTGCCCTGGTGACTTCAACAATAATATGTATCTATATACACTAACAGAGAACAAGAATCCAAGAATAAAAAATACTTTTAAAAAAAGGAGTGCAAAAAGAGAAACTACAATGGAATTGAAAACTCTAGGTTGTTAAAAACATTCCTGCCTTCAGCTTTATCAGTGGACATACGTTTAGACCTCTATTTCTTTGTGGAAATGAAGAAGTCAATTTTTTAAAAAAATTGTAAATACAATTATAAATATTTTATATAACCCTTTCCATTTCTTTATTAAAGGAATTTTAGGTTCTTTTTGTAATCAAAATTCAGTTGTATTTCCAACATTAAAGGCTGAAGATTTTTAGAAGTTACTGACAGTTTATTTATTTGACCTTTACTGACACGATCAATTTCAGGTTAATCTCTAATCAAAATTCAGGTTTTCTTTTGCTAATGGGGATATTAATACTTTAAAATAACATTTGCAATTATTACAAGAGGAAACTGAATTCTCTAAAACTACAAAGCCAGTTTTAGTTCAGTTTAATTTATTGTCATTGCACCTTGTACAACAAAATTAAATACCATTAAATTCATACAGTTAAAGCAAATGTAACATTTTAGTCCAGATGCTTTAGCGACATCCTAGATTCTTGTTTTACTGTCAATGCTGAAATGTGTTTTGGACAATTCTAAAACTGTAGTATCTTTTTCAGACAATTAAGTTATTGTGAGGACAGATATTAGTTATTTTCAAGAACTTTAAAATGAAGCATTAGAATTCTCTGTATTTAAAAAAAAAAATCAGTGGTGAAGAGTTTCAATTGGGTATGTTTCTTATTATCTTAAGAAGATAATAATTCAGCAATAAATGTTTTCATCTTTACTGACACCTTGCAAAACATTCTAATAGGGTTGGCTGTCGACATTATTATGTTGGAAGTTTGAAATGTTGGAAGGCTGTGATGTCAAAGGGCACAAAATGAAAAGCAATGGAGAGACATTCCTGATTGACTTCTAAATGGTTCTGCTGCTCTTTTTGTACAAAAAACTATTATGTAACAAAGGTGTCATAATAATATCATTCCCTTTTTTTAAAAAAAATACCTTAAATAAAAATTATTTCAAGGTTATATTTTTCACAAGGGACTTTAGACTATCATTAATTGCTTTGCCAATTTATGAGGACAGTTTTTAATCATAAGTGAAAAAAACACTGTAAATCACTAGTGAGGAAATACCTATATAATAACTGGGTTCCCACTCAGATATTTCTCATATTGCTCCTGTATCTGCCCCTTACAGTGGATAAATCTATTGTGATATCTTCTCTTTACTTTTTGTGTCACGTAATGGTGCAGCACTACCTTGCTTTCATTGGAAACCGTGATTTTTAGGCTTATGCAGTTCTCCCTTCTGAATACTGCAACAAGAAAGAGTCATATTTAAACTTGTCCAAACAGAGAACAATGGTTAACTTAAACTATGTTGGAGAAAACAACATAAATTATGCTTTATGAATCAGACTGGTTAACAAATAATCAAATACAGCTAAACAGACTTCCTCCATTTCAGACCTAATGACAGATTCTGCTTAATTTGAATGAAGTGGTAGAACTGATTGCAGAGAAGAGGAAACAGGCAGCCTGAGGCTCACTGTTTTGTGCTCAGGAGGGCAGCACACCATGTAGCATTGCTTGCTTATTTGTCACTTTTCTGTATTCTCAGCTTCTGCACTGCAGTTGCATTACCATCATATAGGAGGGAGCTGACAGGCAAAGAGAAATCAGTGTGTTGCTGGCATGTCAGCAAAGTCAGACTGAGATCCTTTTGCCTGTGTCTAGTTTACCAGGCCTAAAAGCTTGTGGAGGCAAAAGCCCTGAGAAAAACAGAGAACCTCAAGGTTCCAAATCCCAGTTGTAGTTAACCTTTCATGACAGCTTGTTCTTGATCAGTTGTCATTTACATGTCTTTGACTTTTGAAGCTGTCCCAAAGCAGCAAGGTACTAATGGAAGAATACATACTTTGCAACCAACGTTGATGTGCTATGTGCTTCCTGTCAATGTCTATCAATCCTTATTCTTTCTTTAAGAATAAGGCCCTGGTTTTGCAGAATATGAGTGGTAACCCTTCCAGTTTTAATCATGTTTCCCCCCTAGGTAACTGTAGGCTTGGTTATGGGTCTTGCATTCATATTATTCCAGTGTTACCTGTATGACCACATGTAAAGTTTTCTGTAGAAAGCACAACTAATCAATATATATTTTAAAGTTTCCTTCCTGGATACTTGCTCTAACCAGCATTGTATCTTGTGGGTGATGGAATTATGATGCAAACTTAAAAGCATTTCCCACTCTATCTACTCTGTCCTTTTTTCACTTGTTGCTTCCTAAAGATTAAGACCTAGCCAGGTAACTATTATGACGCCATCTATCATGGCAGAATATTGACATAAAAATTCCTGCTACAATGACCAAATTCTGTTTTGCTTTAGTAATGAAATCAGTGAATGGTTCTGTTGTTATTGTATTAATGTGAGACACATTAAGGAAAGTGGTTGATAGTGGCCTCTAGTTCATTTTCCCCCAATGTCACCTGCAAGTAGGAAAACCACAAATGTCCGTCTTTAACTTGTGTTGGGGCAAGGCTGGATGAATATTGGTAAGTGCTTTGAATGATGGGTTAAGCTGCTTGATTTAATGGGTGGCAGACAGAAAGGTATAACATGTCAGTTACCAGACTTCTGAACATAGTATTCTTTTGGAATAATACTAACTCTTGTCTAAAAATAGCCCAGCTGATGGGTCACAGAAACTGAGGAGGCTGCTGTGAAGTATAAAAGAGTTCTTTCTAAGTGCTCCTGCTTGGCACCTTCCCTACTCCCTGCCTTAATCTAGGTCTGATCTGCTTTCTAAAGTGGCTTGCCTATCTATCAGAAAGAGCTGGAACTTCCTATCTCTCCCCCTCTCCTATGCAGAAACAGTGAAAATCCTTAATTTTACACTGATCAATGCAGAATGCAAATCAACCTTCTGAACAGGATACACATTTGCAGCAAAGGAAAGAATAATAAGACAGCTTCTTAAACACAAGTCTAGCAATGTTTTAAAAGAGTGCAAAACCCATCTGTGTAAGGAATCTGCAAAAACTATGTGTAAAAACTTTGTTTTATATATGTTTTTTTTTTTCATTTTTAAAATAAGTATTTTGTCATGCTACAATTTGTGACTCTCCTTTTCTGGATTCTCAGTTTAGTCGTGGGGAAAAAAGCTGGAATTCCCAATGTCATTTCTGAGCTTCAGTTGTTTTTTCTTTCCCATCTACCTCTTTTTGTTGCTAATTTCTACTTATTTTTCTCTACCTGAATGGAAGGTTGATGGCAACCCAACATAGTGTCACAGCAATGTGTATTTGGACAATGAATTGATGAAACCATCTCAGGCAATGAAATGTAAAAATTAAAGAACTTAATTTTTGAGTGTTGGACATGTGTCGGTGTGACTGGGGCTTTAGACCTGAGCTGATGGCAAACATATAGAAACAAAGCAACACACACACACACACGCACACGCACGCAGTTAACAAATATAGTGCTGTTTATTGGTATTTGTGTCTAATTCAAAATGCATTTACAATATTTTTAGTGAATAAACCAATTTTGAAATTATTCAAAGTAAAGTAATCAGAATTCCACTTACACAAGAACCAATAAGCAACCTGTTCCAGACCAATCAGGAACCAGTACGCTTGGTGTTCCTTCAAAATGGACCAGTTGAAAAAGGAACCAAACAAAAATCAGTTTGCCAGCATCAAATATAGGAAGCCATTCACTTCATTTCTGTTGCGTATGAGATGCCGAGAGATACCTCACTAATCAGCTCACTCTGCCTCTGAAGAATGCCAGCCACAGCTGTTGGTGAAACACAGAACAAAAAAGAAAACTAGTCCATGGTTTTTCAGCTTGAAAGTTCACCATTGTTTCAGTTTTAAGGAATTTAAGAATCAGACATCACAAAGAAATGTTGACCTTGACAGTTGCATATAACATTTTTCTGTTTCAGGGCAGTTTAACTTTCCACAGGACCCATTCTGAAAAGTTTGCTTAGGGTCTAGAGATTTTGTTAGCCCTTGTGTATATGTGTGGTTAAATTCACATAGATATATTACATATGCTCTAGATTTTGAATGTATATTTGTTCAATGTAAACTTGCATACAATTAATCATAATTGCATGATAGTGTTTTTGAGAAAAGAGGAAGGGGGAAAAGCAGAATTGTGTCTAAAATGGAATAAATGACAATTTACAAATGGGCCTCCCAAATTTCAGCATTCTGACACTATCACTTTCAAAGATATTGAATGAGATATTACTTGTTTGCAACTTGCCTCCAAGAATAAGCATATGTTAGCTGCCGCTAAGAATTGTTCAGTGCTACACCAGAACTGAAAATAGCAAAAGGAGAAAGCAAGAAAATAAACTGCAATTTATTGATGGCAGTACTTACGGCAAAGAAGATGATGGCAAGTAAAATTAGTGGGAAAAAACATTGGATTTTCTAGAGAAACTTGTTAACTTCCTTTTAAAAAATGAAAAGATATTACTGTATAAGATGCTAAGAGTTTGAATATTTGAGTAGAAGGATTTGTTTTGCTGTTTAACACTTCCTGGATAAAAAATATCTCTTTTTCTGCCTATGAATTTTAAAAATCACATGCAAAAATGCCTTGGGCTTTTAATCTCTAAAAAGATTTTCCCCTGTGGTGATAAAGCCAATTGATAAGGCTTTGACTGAGAAAATTAAAATTTCAAAATTTAAGTTTTGGCTGCTCAACTTCTTAAGCTTCCAGAGTTACTGTTGTTTTAATTACAATTGCCAATATATTGTTCTATTCTTTTGCAGTGTAATTTTTTGTTTAATATTCATTCATCAAATAAAACCTTTTCCCCAAGTATGTATTATATAGAAGACTGTTTTCATTATTTGCAGTGTGCAAATAATAGGAAGTTATAATTAATTTTAGTGATGATTTTTTTAAAATGCATTCTTGTGTTTCTATAAAGCTCCTTTGTTTTATTGCTCATTCTTTTATCATCTGTTTATAAAAAGTAACCATATAGCTTATTAATTTAAAAAAAAAGGTGAATAGGTTATATTTCAGTGATAAGAATGCAGACTCTGAGTGTAGGAAGTCTAGGTTGATGTCCATCATCTTCACAGAATTGGAGTGGACCATTTTGGCTATCAAATCCCATCTTCAGTTCTGTGCAAAATGGCAGCTGGAAATATCCTTTAAAAATGGCTGCCTTGCCTTTGCTTGCTGAATAATTGGTGCAACCACAGAAAATAATCTTGGATTTGTTTGATCAGTGGCTGAACTTTGCATAGGACAGTTTTGTTCAAGCATGTTTGTGTGTACTCATGTAAGTGTGAAAATATCTCAAAAAATTAGAATGGCTTTCCTTGTAACTGTATTATGTTATTATTTTTTAACACAATTCCTTCCTTCCTTAGCTGTATTTCATGGTAGAATTTGGATGATACGAATTTTTGTCTCAGTTCCTATTTCAAAAATAATAAATAAATAAATCTGTATTTATCAGTTCAATACTTCTGATTTACATTTACCACATATAGTATTCATTTACATCTAATAGGATATTGATTTGAACTTCCATCTACAGCCAATCTGGAGCTGCAATGATAACATCTGAGAATGTGTTGAATAATTCTTACGGTGCATTGTGTAATGTATCATTACTTTGAGATCTTTTGAGTTCAAAAGTATATATTTGAGTTAAGAAAAAGTACAGCATGAATCTAATGAATTGCTAATGTTTTTAACAGCATCCCTTGTTTTCTCATAGCATCCATAGTGCTTCAGAAGTGGTGGTGCCAAATGCAGCCATGTCTAGAAGGAGAGGAGTGTAAAGTACTACCAGATTTGTCTGGATGGAGTTGCAGTACCGGAAACAAAGTAAAGACAACTAAGGTAGGTCTTAATTGAATAAATGTAATCTCAGTGAATGAGTGATAAGACTCACATTTTGGCCAAACTACACCATTTTGATAATGTGATGTTTAAAAATCAAATGACTAGATAGACTGCTGAATGAGAGTTGCAGCAATAGCTTAATTGCATAGTACAGATGGGCTAAGAACAGCAAACATTACTGCTGTCTGATGGCTTGGAGATGCCACCTTACCCATCAGCCATTGTCCAATCCAACCATCCTATGATTCTTACTAAAAATAGTTTACACAACCATGTTGAGAAAAAGGAAAAAAACCACAATGGAGAGCAATGTAAACAAAGGATAAGAGGCTTTTATGGATTGATTGTCCCATTGGCACTATCAAAATATCCCTGTTCTTGTGTTTAGCTTTTTATTGGTAAGTTGCTACTATTGGGCCTGGCTATGAAGGATTGTGGTGGTTGGTGCAGTGGCAGGAGGTAAAAATATAAAAGAATGTAAGAAGTCTCGTGACAGGCAAGCAATGAAACTCCATAGCTGATAGGATGATTATATGGAGAAAGAACAGTAATCACTTATTTTCCAAACCACCCCATCTTTCAAACATATACTATCATTTTTGTAGCTGTTAGACATTCAATTATTTTATGAAGAATTTGACCTTAAGTGTGTGTTGAACATCTTGATGTGGTATGAAAGTGCATTTTAGTACAATCCTGTGAATATTTGCACAGACAATCAAAAGCTGAATAATAAAGTAAGGGGAAAAAAAAATAAGTTGTTGGCAAAATTATAAGAAAGGTTCAACTTTACTAAACATTTCCCAAATTTGGTCAGTTCAGAAAGCTTAAATATATTTTCCTTGATAATAGAAAATATTCTTTCTCTATTGAAAATCACTTAGTTCAGGTATTTTTTCCCATCTGTCTTCCTATTATTTCAGAGAAGAGTGACAAAATCAGAAGTGACAAGTGTAGTGCTGATAATAAAAGATCAGTTGTCTAGTTAAAAGAAGCATCATCCAGCTGATAGAAATTGATTTGCAGTTCTAATGGCTATTTAGAAGGAGCGTCTCTGACTCGGAGCATATAAGGTTCACTCAGTATTCCAATGAAGTGCCTAGATAGATGCTGCATCTGTAAGATTTTTGCCCAGGAATAGGTTTTCCATTCTTTTCCTCTCAATCCAGAGAAACAGTTTCTATCCTGTCACAGCTCCTCCTGTTGGAGCAATCATCTGTGACAGAGAACTACATGATTATTATTTTCATGGCTTGCTGAATACTCTGAAGAACAAGGTATAATTAAAATTTTATCAAACTCATTAGTAATTACATGTATGTCATGGTTAATCAGTTGCATAATTTTGTAATCATTGTTCATATAGTGGAGCATAATTATTTTTCAAGCTTTGTCTGCTTTGTGTGTCCATCTCCTTTACACACAAACATCCCCAAAGAATTGCTCTGTGAAATGGCAGAGTGTTTTCTTTCTTATCTTTTGCTCTGCTGATAACATACACACACTGAAATGCTTTCTAAAAACTGAGTATCAGAATAGATCCCATTGACTCAGGTAATCATGATGATTAAAATTACTATCTTTGCTCCATCAACCTTGATTTATCTGTTACCCATTTTTATACTTAATTTTACATTTTTTAGTGTTAGTGTTGTATGTGTGTTCACTTTCAGTGGTGGTATGCTACCAGTTCAGCTCAGTTCGGCCGAACCACTGATAAAAAAAAAAGCCTTCAACGATCAGCTGAAAGGAGGAAAAATCCCCTCAGATGATCAGCTAAGAGGAGAAAGAAGAGAAGAGCGCAGGATTGATCTTCCCACCCGCCCCTGTGCTTTTGTCTCCTTTCTCCTCTCAGATGATTGGCACTGCAGGCCTCAGCTGGTGTGTGGAAAGCTGCACACACACATTAGATGTGCGTATGTGCGATCACCAAACCAGTAATGGAATAGGTAGGATCCCGCTGCTGTTCACTTTGGTTCTGAAGGTACTATTCTGAAAATATAAATTTTCTCCTATGGTCATCTTTGCCAGGCCTCTTCCCTACACAGGGAAGAATTTGCACTTCTTCGTGGCATTTTCCTGAAGTGTTTTGAATGAAACATTCTAATTTATTCTAAACATTCTAACACTTTTCTAATGTTCTGATCCATCCCCAACTAGTTCTGTTCTTTTATACTATTTTAATGGCCTTGGAGCAATCTTTCAGAACAATTGCTAAAAATTGGTGAGTGGTTTCCTCAGTTTTGAAGTGGGAAAGATACAGAATTGTGGCGTATTTCCAAATCTCTCCAAAACCCCAAGGAAAAAAAGATGAATCTTTAAACCTTACTTCTACCCACTTCACATTATCAATGTATCCAGCATGGCCACATCATCTCTAAAAAAATTATAAAAGTGAAATCCTATCTACCAAAAAATTCATTCTGCCTCTAGGTCACAAGATTAGTTACAACCACTGGAAACAACAGACTGTAGCTGAGTCTTTATTAATTGGGGCATCCCATTCATAGCTGGCAGAGATGATTGGGTTTTGGAGCATGTGCTTTCAAAGAAATTGCTGAAGTGAAGGAACAACAGAGAACCTGATACCCCCCTAGGGTAAGAAAGAAGTGCCAAGTAATGAGCAACCCAAGGAAAACAGATAAGAATTCACCCAGGCTTGGATGCAAAACACAGCAGTCCCTCTGCTCATTTGGACTAATTGACACTCTGAGCATCCTCACCTGTTCACAGAGAACTGTTTCCTATTTTTAAATCAACCATAGTGTCACTGCATTCATGCTCAGATGTATGAGCAATATAGAAATAATCATTCCCTTGTTTCCCGAATACAGGTGACTTCTCAAATATTCAAGAGCACCATTTCTATCTAGAAAACAAATTCTGTCTTTGTTGCTCATATCACTAGTATGTGACTTCATAGCTCTCAGCCTGCTATGTTTATTTTATAATTTGTCTTTCTCTGATCCTTCAGTTTTTGCATTAAAGCAAATTGTCTCCTGTTTGTTCTGTCTTTGAAATATGAGATAAAGCTGCCACAGTTACTGGCCAGACATATAAATAACATACCGTATATACTCGAGTATAAGTTGACCCGAATATAAGCCGAGGCACCCAATTTTACCACAAAAAACTGGGAAAACTTATTGACTCGAATATAAGTCGAGGGTGGGAAATGCAGCAGCTACTGGTAAATTTCAAAAATAAAAATAGATACCAATAAAATTACATGAATTGAGGCATCAGTAGGTTAAATGTTTTTGAATATTTATTTCAAAGAAAAACAGTAAACTAGCTCTGTAAGTGGAAAAGAGAGCCAACAAAACCAATATGGTATCAACAATAACTATAAAAGTACAAAAACCTTAGCTTAATCAGCAACCAAGCTAAAACACAAGAGTTAAAATCCTTCAAAACTGGATTCCTCCTCCTCATCTGTATGTTATATTTATGGACAAAAGTGGATATTCATTCAGGCTAGAGTGCTTTAAAATGTAAATGAGGTTAGTTTCACACACACATGCACACCGTTTCGCTTTCCATAAACTAATTTTTTAGTGCATGACAAATGAAGTGCTTGACAGATGAAAGTCCTCTTAGGAAACTTTAGATCTTAACTGGCATTACATTTAAAATCAAACATGTTCACATTCTTAACATTTTTCCATGGCAAAGTGTTTCTCAAATAATCCATAATAATGCCACGGAGGGAATTATTGTCTAATTAAAACTTTCACTAGGACAGTTGAGAATAAGTTTGATGTTCACAATTTCCTCTTTGAAAGAGACCAGTAAATAGGGAACAAGAAGATGAAGAAAAAGAAGTGTGTTTTTTCACATTTTTCACACTGCAGTGAACAAAAATGGCATCATAGGAACAGGCCAAAGGTTTGTTTCTGATTTCTTCCCTGATTTAAGGGAAATTTGGGAAACGATCTCACTATCATGAAAGGTTTAATTGATTCACTAACCCAAAAGATGATGATGATGATGATGACAGTGGGAGGCAGGAGTCACATTCTCCCTTGCAAGAAAAAAGTATGTGTATGTGCTGCATGTACATCCTGTTTTGGAGAGCCACCATCTCTTTCACAGCTCTCCCTCATGCCTCCATTGCATGTGCACACATGCCATGGCTCAGTAGTAGGTCAACATACAGATGTCACACTAGGTTCCCTCCTCAAAAGGAACATCCAACCCTTCTTGAGAAGTACAAACTTCATCTGTTCAGGATTGTGGTGACAAAGGTGAAGGAGGATGGGACTGAGAGAAGGGAAGGGAAGAAAAGATCATTGACAGGGAGAAAGACAGGGAGAAACACCTGGAAGTGTGAGCCCTCGAGTTTCCTTAGGGAAGACCAGACAATAAGGGGAGAGGAGAGGAGGAGGAGGAGGAGGAGGAGAGTTAAAAAAAAAAAAGAGTGGGAAGCCAGCTCAAGGACATCGCCATCATCCAGTTGGAAGGAGGAAAAAAACCCAGAGGTATCTGAGAAGGACGGGGCCCTTCGCTTCCTCTCCCCGAGACAGGCCAGGGGGAAGCGGGGCTTTCTCCACCTGCTGCTGCCAGAGGGGTGCGGGGGAGGGGAGGGCTTTGCAAAAAAAAGAGAGAGAGAGAGAGTGAGAAAGAGTGTGAATGAGAATACTGACCGCTCTTGCGACGGCGGAGGTGACTTAAGATGACTCCCCGTGTGGGAAGTCACCTGGCGCACACCTCCTCCTTCCAGCCTGTTCGAGTAACCCCCCCTCCCCTTCCGCGCACTTTCGTGGCTGCTTGACGCGCTTGGAGAAACCTGAAGCGGATGCCGCGGCCGAGGCGACCGAGAGTTGCTGGCAATTCCCTTCCCAGCTCGCACTGCAGTCTGAAGGGAAGGAAAAGCCTTGCTGGAGCCCAGCCCGCCCTTCACTTTCCTCCTGGGCTCCCCTGACAACTCCACAGACAGCTTCTCTGCTGTCTTGCTAACAAACCCTGACAACCCTCTGTCTCGCTCTCAATTGCTCTCTCTCTCTCTATGTGTGTGTGCCACCACCGCCTCCTCCAGATGAGCGCCCTGACGGGAGGCGATCGCAGCCGCGACGGCAGAGACCGCGACTCGCTGAGCCCTGCAAACGGCCAGCCGAAAGACGAGAGGAGGACGCCCGGGCGGCTGCTGCCCCTGGATCCTAACTGGAAAGACCCCACCGCCGCCGCCGCCTCCTGCTCAGGCAGGGTCCCCATTCCCCTGGCCGGTCAGGGGCACAGCCGCTTCCCACTCCCGAACAGCCCGGGCACCGCTAATCAACCTCGCTCGGCGCCCGGGGCGGCATTGCAGGCGCAGCCTTTTGCAGAGCCGAGCCGGGCCGCGTCTCACCTCACCTCCTCACCTCCTTCTCTCGCTCTTCTTGCAAAGCGCCGCCGACTTGGCGGCGAGCAGCTCCTTTACCCGCCTGTTGTATGGGAGCTTCCGCGCTCGCCTCCGGAGCAGCCGTCCGCAGTTTCAGCCGGGGAGGGAGGGGGGCACAAAGCAGCCCAAACGCGTAGCAGTGGAAGGAAGGCGCGCTGGTGCGAGGAAGAGAGAGAGAGACACACACACACACACACACACAGAGACAGACAGACAGACAGACAGACACACACACACACACACACACACTTCACCACTTTGCACCTTGCAAATGCAAAATCCTGGGGTTTTTGCATTTGCAAGGTGCAAAGCGGCGGGGTCGGATCCCGCGTGCTGGAAAGGACTTGACTGTATTACGGGGAGAGAGAGAGAGGGAGAGATCATAAGAACGGCTCTTGCTTTTTTCTTGCAAGGGAGAGAGCCTTGCTTTTTTCTTGCAGTTGGAGCTGAGAAAACGAAGCTGAGTGGAGCCAAAGCAACCTCGGCTCGCGTTGTTTTCTCAGCCTCGCTTTTGCCTTCTCCCTACATCTTCCCTCTGTTAAAATCCCCCCCATACACACACACAGAGGGGAATCTAACTTGAATATAAGCCGAGGGCGGTTTTTTCAGCACAAAAAAATGGGCTATAAAACTCGGCTTATACTCGAGTATATACGGTACATATAATCCCACAATAACTATGGTTCTCTACTGTGTACACATGATTCAAAGGAGTTTTTTTTCCCTGTGATGCTCTTAATTTGCTATTTTGCAGTAGATTTGCTAAAGTGTTCTTGTGAATATATCTCTTATTTGGCATGCACATATGGCCAGGGAGAGAATTTAAATCATAATATTTAAATGTATCCACAATTCTCATGGCTGTCTTGACAGAAATCTCCAGGTTTCCAGTGAAATAGCTGAGAAAGGCCTTTGTAATGGATAAATGAGGTGTGGAATATCTGAAGTCTCTACAGTCATTTACAGATATTATATAACCTGACATAGTGCTCAGGCTTCATGGATATATTTGTTATAAAGGGAATGAGTAAGACTGGAGTTAAGTAACAGGTATCCAAACATGTTTTGCATAGCAGGTTAAAATTTGAAGCAATTGACTTTTACAGGCGTTTAGTAACCAGTAATTCAGCAACTGTTTAAACTTGCAACTACAAGTGGTAATTACAGAGTCCTCGAAACTCAAGTCATCAGAATAATAGCATGGTACCCGGGATAGTTATTTGTAACATTCCCTATCACCTTCCCACAAGCAACTTCCATGCAGAAGCTGGCAGGAAGTTCGAAGTCATGATCATGTCAGGCCCTTGATTAATGATTGTAATTGGAGACTGCTAGACCTGCCATTCTAAATGACACATTTTTCCCAAATTGGGAAATTTGAGTCTCAATAATTGTTGTTAAATTAGGACATTTTTAGTGCTGAATCAAAAGATTTGGGACATAGCAGCTGAAAGAAACTTAGGGTGGCTTAGCCACACCGAACATGCTTTGTTGCATTGGTGACTTCTAGAGGCATGTGTTGGCTCTTCCTCATGTTGTCCACAAATATCGACACCTGATAAGATGGCCAGCAGTGTATTCTAGCATCTTGGCATTGGCTTTTGTGATTTTCTGAAAAATTGGAACAAATGTCTACCTCGGCTTTACTATCTGACATAGAAAGGATAGCTTCTTAAAATTATGGTGACAAATACATAAATAAATTTGGCTTATTTTTAAATAATAAGGAAGTCATTATTTAAGTAGCACAATACCTGCATATTTCTGGCTTTTACTTTGCTGACTCATCTGAAGTTGTAGCTGGTGAGGACTCTCTTTCCTTATTCACATTGCCATTTGAGCCACCTATGTTGTTCCCTACATTGAAAGTGCTGGCAGTGTTTGTTTCTCAGTAACAATAGAAGTGGCAGCTCATGGAGCTGATTCAGTCCCAGAACTGTGCTTCTGCTTTTTTTTTTTTTTTTATCAGTCTCTTTGCCTTAGTGTTAGAAAATTGTTTTTTCCCCAAATACAAGTTGACTAGGCTGGCCAAGCTAGGCCAGGGAAACAGTTGAGTAAGAGAGGCAGACATAACAGGATAATAGTAGACAGCATTATCATTACTCCCTCCCATGATAACATAGCTGTTATAATTAGTTTCTTTGTGTTGGGAGTTGGGAAGAAACAAGAGTTTCTGCAGCTCAGGAGTCTTACATTTTAGGAGTTAATTTTTTCCCTTCGAGTGAGTACTTCCTCAATCACTGAAGTTTGATTATAAGAACCAGCTTGAATAAGAGGAGCTTGTCCTATGGAGGGCATATTCTCTATAACTCTTTGAAGCTTCCACCCATGTCAGACTTAACACTAAGGTACATTGATATGGACTAATTATTGTAATAATTGGACATGTGGAATCACAGAGGTGGAAACACTGAATTTCACCTAATTCATTAGCATCATACCAAGCAGAGCTTCTATTTCTTGGACTTTAATCACCCTTGTTAAATGCATATGCATTTCTATTAAAATATTTTGAGAAGCTTGCATGCCCCTGGTTTTCTTTTCAGGCTGAAAAATGTTAATGTACCTATGCCAGAGGAATTTTAATTTTTTTAAAAATCCCTTCCACTTTAACAGGTCACTTAACATAATCTTAAAAAGGTCACTTAACATAATCTTAAAATTGGAAGCCTGGAAATGCTTGAGGGCATTAAATTATAAGAAATGTTAATATTTAAGCATTTTGGAATAAATTCCGTGGCCCCCATATAAATTTCATACGCGCTCTTTTGCAATAGATCGTTCCTTTTTTTTTTTTTTTTTTTGGTTGAGTCTTTTGATTCATGGGATTCTGATGGACAATTTAAAGCTGTTGAGTTGTCTTTTATTGCTTCTCTTTGTGACTGTGCATGTAATTAAAGACATTCCTTGTGTGCACAAGAGAGCAGCCACCACTAAACTATGCTGTTTGTGCAAACTGCAGTGTTTGTTTTCATTTGGAAGATGATAGAGATGGGTTCACACAACATACCAACTTGCTTAACAATCACAAATATATATGGGCTGACAAATACAACTCACTAATCACATAGTAAATGGGCTGGTGTTAAAATACTTTAAATCAGAAACAAGTAATATTATCACTAGTATGTTACATAAAAACTATATAAAGGAACAAATTAGTGTAGCAACTCATCTGACTCACATCAATCTTTGGTCTTAGTCCAATAACAGTTGCTGACTTAAAAATCTATTTTTCCATTTTAATATTGGCCTGGAACAATGTGTTGTCTTTTTTTTAAGTTTTGCTTCCGGAGCACTGAGTCATAATGGAGCTAAATGGCTCTTCAGATTTGACAAAATGTATCTCTGACCACTTAGGCATTCATATGAAAAGTAGCTATTTCCCCAGGATTATGTATCTGCGCTTGGTAATTTCAGTCCAATCATAGACAGAGATATATTTGGTTTAATAAAGTGCTGACAGATATTCCACAGGTGCCCATGTTAAGTTTCAAAGCACCTTTTCTCCTTTGATTCCAAAGTGCTACACAGCCTTAATGCATTAACAAACTGAACCTTAGTATTATGTAGCACTTAATTGGCAAAGAATATAGATCTTTGGGAATATAAATCCACACCAAGATGTTAAGGTGGCAGAGGTCTCTTTGATATATTCTATTCTGTTTTACAGGTCACACGATAGGTCTTGGAAGAACCACTGTTATCAGATGTCATCTTCATTGATATGGCCAGCGTTCCAAAAATGGCACAATACGGCTTTTGTTCAGGTGCAAGATTCTTCTTGTATGCTCTGCAGAGTTGGAAATATGAGGACTTCCTTGGTATAGGATATAATGCATTTGAGGTGTAGGATGGCTACTTTTTATGGTCACTTTATTAATCTTCCTCAAGTACATCTGCCTAGGGAGTGGTGCTGCAGTCTGTTTCCTTTTGCAAGATCAATACCAAGGATTAAAGAACAGGGGTGGTATTCCTGTCTCGGCAGATATCTTGGAAATTTTTCCTTGTTTTTGAAAATAAAATATTGCATCAGCTACTGATTAAGTAAGTGCAGCCTCAAAGGTATTTAACAATCAATTGCTACCAGTTCTACAATTCTGGGTCTTGAATGAGGTTACAACTCCCTTCTGTTCCATATTTTTTATTCCATCTCATGGATATACCTATGAGGAGAGAGTGGGGGGGGGGGAAGGAGGGAGAGAGAGAGAGAGAGAAGCATTTCTTCCCTTTCTGTTCAGTCAACTATTCTTCATTGCATAGTCTGTAAATGGCCCTAAAGGGGAGAAAAATATTTCTTTCCTTTTAGCTATTTTTTGTTTTGTCTCGAAGCTTGCTGTGTTGATCGCTAAAAGAATTGGAGACTTTATTGGATGATTCAACATAAAATTAGGACATTTATAAATTATTTTTCAGTCAAAATTTTGTTGGTTTCACAGATAAAACAGGCTTTGAAAATTTGGGTCCAAGAAATCAAACTCTAATCTTTCAACAACAACAACAACAAAACATCAAGCAGTTGTTCTAATATTTATCAAGATAGCAGACCAGATTCTTTGCCAAGGTTATGGGAGGATCTACAATAGAGATAGAAGTTTCAAAAACCTTGAAGAAAGAAATATCTTCTATTTGATTCCCACAAAAGATATTCTCCCTGACCATTCTTTCACCTAGTTCAGCATTTACTTTAATAGGGTTTATTATAGTTTTAAGTCTTTAAAGTTATAAGGATAATTTGTTGGGGAAATTCTATTAAAAACCTGAGAACAAGGAAAGTATTGTCTTTCACTTTGCTGTGTTGTGCTTGGTTGAGTTTAAATTTTATTTGGATACTGGAGTTAGTTTAATTACAACAGTATTTAATAAATACTTGTAAAGGACAACTGTAATGAGTACAAATCCCTCTCAAAGGCAAATTATTGTTTTTAACAATATACTCTTTATTAAAATAATGCTGAAATCCCTAGTCATTTTACTCCTATTTGTAATAGGGGTTGAAGGAGCATCCACTTGACTTTGGTTTCTTAAGACAAAGTTTTAGATATATTTTTTTTTGCTAAGGCAAATCAAAGACATAGAACAGTGCTGTCTATGGCAAAATTAATGTCATATTTTGGTAATCTGGCTTCCGAGTGGAAAACTATATTTAAGGTCCATATCACATTTCATAGCAAATTGAAAATTAGTTATGAGGGTGTAGACATGTTCTTTTAACACAACTCATTATTAATTTTTTTTGTTAAGTATTGAAATCCAATTCCATTTTATGAGCATCTGTAAAAATGTTCCATATCTGTATCCTATTATGGCTACCTTGATTCCTGACGTTCTGTTGATATAATATAGGAATGAGGCTGCAAGTATATAAATTGCAAAGTAATATCCAAAGTCAATATCTAATTCCAACTAATTTTGATGGATTGGAGTATCCAGGAAGAATGTAGTGGGCAAGCAGATGCACCTTCCAAACTTCGCCTTGCCCTGACATGTTTTGGAGTGGCCTGGCCTCCATGCTGTGACTGTATGAATCCCTCAACTTTGTTATCTCAACGTTTTTGTAACAGACTATGTTTTACCTGCTTCAAATGCTGTGTAAATACCAGACTGTGAAATATTAAAGTTCGTTTTAATCTCTCCAAGGCGATTCATTTGGTTTTTATTTTTTTCAACCCAATGGAAAATTAGACAGAGCTTTTGTAAGGCAAGTTTGGATTCCCATCAGGAAACTAAAAGGAATGGGACCAAAATGCCTGGGACAAGCTAGCAAGAAAAAAGATCATGTTAAAAAATGGGCATCATCAGACAAGGGCTGAGAAGGAAAAAAAATATAGAAAATATCTCAAAGCAAATTCAAATGGGACAGATAGGTGAACATTCAGTTTGGAGTATTGTCAATTGCTCCATTTGTAAGCATCCCTCCAGCTTCCCTATCATATCACCTAAGGCAGAATATATGCAGTTTTTCTCATGTTTCTCACTACACACATACACATAGGATCCACAGAGACACCATGTACCTGCCTACCTCAATTAGGCTGTCTTCATCTGTTTTGCTGTCCCACACATAGAAACAATGCATGCATTACCCTGATGAGACACAAACACATACACAGCCATATCAGCCCTTATTAGGCCTTTACAGGCACGGACACAAGCAAACAAACAAAAGCACATTACTTGGTTACATAAAGAAAACATAGATGCCTTATATGGTTAAGCTCATAAAGAGACTGTAAAAAATTCAAGACTTACATTCTATATGCTTGCCTTCTTTGTTTTAATTTTGAGATTCCTTTGGGTAAAGTGGGAGGAAAAGGTAAATTTTGAAGACATATAGAGAAATGAAAAAAGTGAGCAGATGGAGATGAGAAAAAAGGAAATTGAGTAGCGTAGTAAAGTGGTTGGACTGGCATAGGGAAGACCCAAGTTGAAAACTATCTCTCAGTCAGTGAAGCTTAGTAGCTGATGTTGGGCCAGTCACTCTCAATCCAATTTACCACAACCACAGGGTGAAGAAAATAAGATTTTCTTTAAACTTTCAAACCCTGAACAAAAAGCAAATAGAAATCAAATGAATAAACAATAGTTTTGCTCTTTATACAATGGTATAATAGTATGTATTAAAAAGCCTAATAATTGTAAATTGTATAACTATACAATTGTATAATTGTAAAAAGCTTAAGGATCATAACCCATTTTCCTAGGTATGAAGCTGCACTGATCTGTTTATTTTGAATAACTGTATCTTGTAACTTTTCTGTTACAAGACTCAATCCAATTGATTGTAAGCGTAGTCCGCAAGGATAGAAAGATTTTATATGGCCCAATAGATCTTCTACCACCATGTGTTTGTGCATGTGTACATCTATGCTTTTAAATTTAGTTGTATTGCTAGCAAAGGAATAGAAACCAAATTATTAGAGCTGTGGTAAAATAATAAAGGACACATTTCTTTGTAGATGGCTAAGTGCATAAAAGTTCTTATATATTGAGAATCAGAAAATATAGGCATCTGTAAAACCTTAAAATGAAGCTAGTTTCAGATTACAACCTCTAATTCTGCTCTTTTAGTTTTCCAAATTACAGGTAGTCCTCAACATATGACCACATTTGGGATCAGAATTTCCATTACCAAGCAATGTAGTCATAAAACATGACTGCATCACCCTGGCAATCCAGGCCAGTCCTGGTTGCTGTTGTAACTCCAGATATGTGAGTCATTAAGTAGAAAGTGGAGAGAGTCCCAGTCCCAGGGTACAGTGGGAGGTGGGAGGCCCTAGAAGGCCTAGTACAGGATATGCATGAGTTGTGTGAGGGAGGATGCTGCAGTTCAGCATCAGCTCAGGAAGGACAGGAAAGAATATGCAATATGAAGCCCAGCCCCAGCCTAGCAGCTTAGCAGTATAGCACAAAAAGGCTTCTTGGTGTGTTGCAACTCTGCAACTACAAGGAGTTGTAAGGATAGCCAAGAAGATTATGATCAGGTATGATGTTCTTTTGTTTTCAGTGGATTAGATCTTGATGAACTTATAGTGGTGGGTAATCTTTTTGGGCTCCTGTGCCAAAAATTGTGTGCACACTCTCATGCTAGCACCCAGAATGCAATGTGACCCCCACACCCTCTGTACTCCCACACCCTCTGTACATGCACACGCAATCTCCCTCCCGCCACATGCACTGCACCTCACAGCTGATTTTTTGG
The DNA here is from genome assembly GCA_033807585.1 of Hydrophis major. Classification (NCBI taxonomy): domain Eukaryota; kingdom Metazoa; phylum Chordata; class Lepidosauria; order Squamata; family Elapidae; genus Hydrophis; species Hydrophis major. The sequence continues at coordinate 216,688,084 of CM066330.1, forward strand.
CTGGTTTGACGAAACAGGCCTATTCGGCCTGAAAAGCCTTGCAGAGGTTTTTTCCAAGCCTCTGGGAGGCTGAAAAAGGCTTGACACCAGCAGAAAAATCAGCTGTGAGGTGTGCGCATGCGCAGTGAGGTAAGTTTGCCTGCGGCTCGTGTGCTGGCACAAATAGCTCTGCGTGCCACGTGTGGCACATGTGCCATAGGTTTGCCATCACAGTCCTATAGTCTCACTGCTTCCACCTGAAATAAAGAATAATTAAAGACCCAGATTATTGGGGGAAATATGCTGGCTCTGTAAATCACTTAGACAGCACTCTCTAGTGTAAAGCACTATGGGGCAGTATATAAGTCTAAGTGCTATTGTTATTGCTGTAAATATCAGAATCAGCTGTGTGTGAATAAATGTTTGGGTTGAGCAAAAATGACTTTCCATTCTATTCGTCAGTGGCAAAATAAGAGATGATGTTTGCCTGAATTTTATGCTATGAAATGAAACTTCTCCCTAACAGTTGGAGAAGCACTAAAAAGGATGTTTCTTTTATCATTAGTAGCAAATTATTTAGTGTAGGGTAAAAAAGGAGTGGACAAACAAAAAGAAGAAGTCATAGTCAAGCAAGAGTCAGCTTTGTCTGAAATTCTGTATCTTTTTTGGGGGGGGTAGAATAATTAGGGAACTATTTTGGCCATTGCTAGCAAAAATTCAGGAATGTCTGAAAATGAATATTTATTGAGAATTTATCCCAATCCCCCTTTTTAAAAACCCCAAATACAAGTGGCTGCTACCCCATAAAAACTTGCTTGGTCAAAAATTACCAAGAGTGTTCCCAAATGCTTAAAAAGGTGTAAACAGTGATTACATTTCTGACTTACAGCTGAATGAGGCCCATTAATTTAGCTCTTCACCCCTAGGTTCTTCTGGTTTCTAGATTTTAGCTTGTGCTCAATGTGTGGAAAATTGAGGCAATTTCCTTGTGCTGGGAATCCACCATCTCACTGAAACACTTTAAAAAGATGATACTGCCATTGGGGAATTTGGCAAAAGTATTAAAGCTTCTGTTAATTTCATTACTCTTAAAGGTAGTGTTTAATGTAAATTAATGGAGCTGCGAACATTCAGGGTTGTGCAAACCCCGAAGGTATGCGTGTATTCTTTTTTGCATAGTTTTTTTTATACTGAAAGTATTTTAAGTTTAAAATGTATAAAATTGTATGGTTTTTTATTAAGGCTGAAATGTAGCTAGAGGAGATAAGTGTTTCAATTGGTAAGAACCTGCTTTTTATGCCTTCAACTGCATTTCCTCGCCTGTAAGTATCAATTACATTCTGGTGAAAGGCAGATATGTCACTGGTGGCCGAATAAATTGTTGCTGTGGGAATTCTGATTAATTGGGAGGGAATGCACTTAAGATCATCAGACAAAAGTATTGATGTAGAAACAAGAAAGAGAAGCAGCCTTCTGCCAAATTGCCAATGGCCATTCTTACAGGGATGATGCAAATTTAGGTTCAATATATTGGGATGGCACAAAGTTGTGGGTGGTTGTGCTGAAAGTATTCATTGCATTGTGGCAGCTTCAGACATAACTGTGGAACCAAAATAGTTTCTATTGCAGAGCAATTTAAAGTTTTCCAAAGTGAATTAGATGAATAGATTGTTCCTGAAACAAGGTGGTTGAGGGGTGGGAGTGGAGAAGAGATTCAGGAGGCAGAGACGTTCTCAGATTAAAACTATGCATCACCTTAAATAGCTCATAAATTCGATGTGGTAGCAATGTATAGTATATGCTGCGTATCTGTAGCAGTAATGTTTTCTTTCTGAATTTAAGTAATATACTTTAGGACTGATCAATTTCATTTGAGAGTAATATACAAAACAATTCAGACAATGTGAGTGGAAAAACTCTGGCTGATATTAGATGAAGTAATTCTATATTATAATAATAAAAAACATTTTCCTGCAAGATATATTTTGAAGAAAGAAGATAATGTGTTCATTTGTATATGTAGCTTAGCAATTCCTACTGAAGGCAGCATCGGATAAAATAGCTGTATAATATAAACAAATCCATTGAAAAATGGGTATAACATACTGATACATACCACCCACATACATACATAAAAGCACACAAACAGACCATACTGAATTGTCAGTTGAACTAGCTCTATGGAAGCTCAACTGTAAGGTAATATATATTCTTACTCTCTGTAATACACTGATGCAAAAGTACTAAAAGAAAAGTAACCTGGAATATAAAAAAATAATATGATTTTTTTATATATTGATTACATATTTCATGTAAAATTTGTTAGCAGAAAATATGTGTGATGCACGTTAACAAGAGAGCATGGCTTTAATTATCCTATCATGCTGACTGCTTTTAAGCCAATGACCATTATTGCAGATCCCCCTGTAAGGATAATCTAAACATGAAACACCTGTTTTTTAATTATTTTTCTAGAAAATATTGTTCTGGCTGGGTTGCTTCTTTCCCTGGGAGGCAATTTTAACATCAGATTCCATGTTCTTTTGAAAGCTACAACCTTTTCAGAGTGGTTGAGACACTTTACAGTGAAGGAAAAACCGATTTTGCCTCCTCAAAATCTCCAGTGGAATATCACTTAACTAGAGCTCTACCAAGCATGTGTTACTAGGATCCAATCCTCTGTGTTACCAGTAAGCTTATACTTTCATTGCCCCAATATCATCTTAAAAGTTGTCATTTGATCAGTAGCTGACAAGTCTCCTAGCAATCCCCTATCTCCCATTAGAGTTAAAAGCCAGTACTTGGAGTTGAGTAGGCTGAGATTTTTGTTCACCTTTAGTGTAGCTTACTGTAGTGCTCTGGAATCCAATTTTTTAAAGTTTTCTTTGTGTATCAGATTTGGATTTTACTAGTTTCTGCAGTGTCTTCTAATTTCTAATTTCAAAGTTGCTTTCATAGTTAATATAAAAATCTTTTAAATACATGACAAATTATAGTTTCCAAGATCCTGAATAAAAAAGAACAGCACATTCCTATTATAAATTATGGAAATTTCTGTAGGCAGAATACTGGTTTGCCTTATTGCATGAAAAATAGCTAATGCCTTTTCTTCCCAACTTATGCCCTGAATAACTTTGCTGCTTGCTAAAATTACCTCACCTGCCTGTGAATTTACACTATTGCTATTTTTAAATAGTCACATAACATCTTCTACCTTTAAATCTTTAAAAGTCTTTACATTTGTTGTTAAAAATATTAAATATTTTTTCTTTAACATTATGGATTTTTCATACATGTTTCCTAGTATGTTGTGGTCTAATATTCCCCTTTAAAACCTTTTGAATTATCAAATCTTGGAACAATAATACTACTTTTATTTTAATAAGAATCTGAATGTTTAAAAATGAATCTAAAGTTTTAAAATAGATGAATACTGATCTTTTAACTATAGGTTAGGAATGGTTAATGTTAATTCATAGCTCTGTATAGAATAGGCATGATGCTGCTTCTGAATAATTCCAGGACACAAAGAATAAAAAATAAAAAAGCCCAAGAAGTAAAGATCTGGAGATTTCTAACCAGGTTATGGCTATTGGTCAGGAGGAACAGATTAATTTAGAAAAATAATATATGTCACTATTATAAATATACATATGTATATTTAAAACTGCTGCATTTGCAACATTACAAATACTGATTGTAATCTTCATCACCATCAACTTCTCTTGGCATATCAATTATTATTGTGTCTAGAAATGCATGATTTTAGCATTATCATGTTCAGCTTAATACCAAGACTTGGCTACAGAAATCCTGTAGGTGGAGATACCACTAAAGATGTACAAAATAGGGCAGGTGGACTGACTTGGAAAAACAAACCATGTATATCAGCCATACTTAGGTATCTTTCCTGGCTACCAATTTGATTAGAGAAAATTAGATACCATCCACTTCTATAGTCATCAGATTCAAAATCAAACCATATCCAAACATACTTTTTAGCCATTTTATATTGCAATTTCTTGTTGGTTGGTATAATTGGTTGGTTGCACCAGATCTGTTGGATGGTATAACTTAATGCAATAAATGATCAATAGCTGAACAGAAAACTTCTTTCCAGGCTTTGCAAAACTAACAATAGTTTGAAAGAGCTCTTCACAAGGTTCTTATTTTGGCACACTTAACCTTACTGAATCTTAGTGATATTCTACACAGGCTAGAAGAGCTGAAATTGTTATTTAATTACTCATAATCCTCTGACATTGCTATCATAGCTCAAATAGAACAGTAGGGAACTTCAAGGTCTTCTAGTCCAATGTCCCGCTCAAGCAGGAGATCGTATACCATTTCAGACAGGTGGTTGTCCAGTCTTTTCTTAAAAACTTCCAGTGATGAAGCACCTTCAACTTCTGAAGGCAAGCTGTACCACTGGTTAATTGTTCTCACTGTTAGGAAGTTTATCCTTAATTCCAGGTTGCTTCTTTCCTTGATTAGTTTCCATCCATTGTTTCTGGTCTTGTCTTCTGGTGCTTTGGAAAATAAGTTGATCCCCTCTTCTTTGTGGCAGCCCCTCAAATACTGGAATACTGCTATATGAGAATATGGCTTCATGAGAGCCACCATGTTTTCAAAAGGAAACCAAGGCAGGTGCCCCTGCTGGGTTTTTTTCATGGCTATGGGATATTCAAGTATCAGCTTTTACTTGCTGGTTCTTGATGCCAAGCATGAGGAAAGACCAAGAACAACTATTATGTTTTATCTCCTACTACAGCAAAGATTTGAAAAGATATGATCCAGATGTGAACCAGAACCATTCTGCATCAGGATGGTGAATGAACAGGCAGCCCATCACCAGCCGCATCTCATTCTGCTTGTCATCCCAGCCTTCCCTGATTATTCAGTCCAAATCACAATATAAAAGTAAGAAGTTAATTTTGCTTTTGGGCAGAGCAAAACAGCCAGCTGTCTGGAATTTAGATACTGGCATAATGCTGTGGGAGGCAATTACAGACTCATTTGCCATATTCATGCTTGATGTGATAGAATGTAGTAGGGATGTGGATTCGCAGGAGGGAGGGGTGCATTCCAAAAGACTAAGAGACAACTCAGTCCAGATATTATGTGTGAGAGAAAGAGGATGAAGACAGCCCCTCCCTAACAATTTACAGGGTATATTATAGATGCCGATAGTACTGTCTTTAGTCTGACAAGATTTTGTCTATTGGTGTAAAACAATAAATAACTCAGTTGGAAGACTCACTATGTTCATTCTTGGTTTTTAACCTAACATTTGATACTTGTCCAAGATCATCAGACAGTTCTTGTCTCTTAGTGTATGATGGACCTGGAAAATACCCTTTCCCTTTCTGCTGCATGAACTGGCACTGAAGAATCTTGTCTGTGGGAAGGATTGATAAGATTTCCCTCACCCTGGGCTTATTGTCTATTTGATGGCTAAGGCATCATATAAAAAAACCTGGACCTGAAGCATAAAATCTTTATCTCTCTGCTCCATGTTCTTAAGAAGAAGTGGACCGTATAAACCATTTTATAGGATTTATACCCTTTCCTGTAATTTCCTGGCTAGATGGAACCTAAAGCCAATGTATTGTACAATATGACATCTGTCATCTAAAGCATGAAGGTCCATGAGTTCAATTTATAATAGAGGTTTTGAACCCCAAGGAATAACATCTGGCCACTCAAATATCATAGTTCTCAATAAGAATAAACCAAAACAAGGGCAGTCTGATAATCCCTATAACTAATTCTCAAACATATGGTACCTTTTGATGAAGGCTGCCAGATTTTGCATGAGGGATGCAGGGGTATTGTTGAATAGTATTTATTCTTATTTATGGGGAAGGAGCAATTAGAGATAGAGAGATAGGGATCACAGATTCTAAAAAAAATACAGGATTTCAGAAGAACAAGTGTAGTATTTGTTGTTAGTACTTAGCATTCTGTGTGGAGCAGAAGAAATACATTTCTATTCTCCCCTCCATTGTTTTCTGGATATAGTTTGTTCGAAAATATTATAGAATTGAGTATAAGCAGGAAAAAGAATTAAAGGGGTGCTATTTGAAGCTGTGTTCCAACTGAAGGAGTTTTCTATTGTAGTGATCTGATAATCTAACAATAGTCTGTTAGGATTGTGAAAATCTTCACCAAAACTTCAAACAAAGCATTGTCCTCCCTCCTTCCCTATTTCTCAGAGGTCAAGTGGCCAGATGGCTTTCTGTTGTTTGGCTCTACAGCTCTTCAAAGTCTCAGTCAAGGAGAATTTTGAGAAGAGCCACTATCACAGGACTTTCTAGAAAATCTCAAAGTGATTGAAATACCTAACTTCAGCTGGCACAAATCTCTTCATGAAGAATTCAGAACTGAAGCATTGTATTGCCAACAGTGATGATGATACAAAAAAGATATATATATATATATATATAGATGCTGCAATGAACATAAATTCAAATTAAAGTTATAAGACTAAACCAACTTTAGGATATATGTGAGGGAAGAAGAAACATTGCAGTTTCAATATATAAATAAGCTTCAGAACAAACTAAAATTTTTTTTTAAAAAAATAAATATTGGATTGCTAAAGAAAGCGGTTTAAGTAACTAGTATCTGGAATAAGAAAGGACTGCATTATCACAAAAAATAAGAAAAATAAGCCCAAACACTGAAGCTATGCTACATAACCCAAAAGAGAATTATAAAGGAGCACAGAAGAAATTTGACAGCAAGTTAATATATTTGAGTATGCACGGTATTCCCCCAAAGCAATATGTTAGGAAAGACCTAGTAAAATGTTTCCTTATGATTGAAATTCAACTTCATAGTCACAAAGCTATGCTATCTCTTCTTTTTCCTCCCTCTTTTAATCTGGAAACCTTTTGGGCCCACCAATTAAGTTTTCAGGAGATGTTGCCTCCTATGGCTTTTGAATTTTCAAATCACACATAGACCATAGGGAGAATACAGATTTACTTTGAACAATTCCAGGGAAATTTGCTTTGCTTTTGACACATCTCAAATCTTTCTGATCTATTTAGCTTAAGGTTCATCCAATCTGATCTATGCTACTATTTTTAAGATGCATTTCTACCTGGGTTGGGGCCCAATTTTGAAATTGAAAGGGCCTTACTTATTTTATGGGGTGATGTTTGTCAACGAAAATAAGAATAACCCTGATAGTTGCATCAGTCACAAAAATAGATATTAAAATTCCCCACAGTTATTAATTTGATTGGTTAAAGATTTTTTTAAAAAAATAAAAGTTGTAAGCTTTCAGGTTTCTTAACTCTTCCTTAAGTCAGAAAAAAAATAGAGAGAGGCAGATTGTAGTTGATATTAGCAACAATTTCTAAACCAGCTGCATTTTTAAATGGAATGAATGAAAGCCTTAAGGAATGCAATGTTGATATTGGCTGACACCAAACAGTACACAAGGTTTTCAGTTACAGCAGGAGGTCTCTAAATATTTCAGGAGGAAGATAACCATTTGGCTTTTTAAGATATTTGTTTCTGTACCTACCAATTCCAGCAGTTGAAATACACATCATCTCTGTCCTCTGTATACAAGTACAGAATAAGGCACTCTCTAGATTAGCAAAGCTGGAGATATTTTAAGGTGTTAGTCAGATGCTAGTTGAGTAGAAATACCTAGATATTTAACCTATGATTACCAATCTACATTAATTTTCTAAATAATATATCCCAAAGGTGCCTTTTCATCTTTAGAGCTGAAAAAGCTTCTCGGATGAGGAGCAAAACATATTCAAGGAAAAACAAAGGAACTCCAGTTGCCTCTTGAAAAAGCACCTTTGGGGCAATCATGATCTTGATGATTGAGAATCTCCATAGACACTTACAGATCTATAAATACTAACTGGAAACACCCCTCACACAGAGCTATCTTTTTCTGAAAAAAACAAACCTGTATTCCATTATTAGTTGATTAATAATCCTTCCTTTGTTAAGGAAAAAAGATCACAACATGGAAGTTTTTTGTAAAATAGAAGTGAAATGCCTTACATTCTTAAGAGATAAGACAATTGCAGTGCCTCTAAATGTCTTGGATAACTGCCATAGTAAAAGAAATCTGGATTATGTATCTCTTTGAACATGTTTATCTGCCAGACTGTCTATACAATTGTAGCCCTGTCTGAAGAGTGACCTCTCTTTCCGGATTTTGCATTGATTAGTTTTTGTAAGTGTAAATAATTTATTTGGGAGATTTAAGACCACTTGATATGAGAAAAAAAGAATTAGCAGAACTGGTAGGCAAAGTGTTTTGAGACATGTATTTTGTAAAGGTTGTTTCAGGAAGTCTCTCTTTTTATGTTTTGAAGTTTAGTTTAATGTTTTTACATTTATTTCTTTAAAGCCAATAGATTAACCAAAGCATTAAGTTGGCATAATTGACTGTTAATATTGTGACTAGCTGAGCTTTCAGTTTCCCATTTTTTGTAGCATTTAGTTTGAAGGCTTGCTTTTAACATTCTGGATTAATGAAAATTTGTATTAGTGAATTTGTTTTCAGTTTGTGCATAATCTCTTCATAAAATAAATGAGCCTTGAACAAAAAAAGTACAAAAGACAATAAACTGATGAAAAAACCAACAACAGTTCAAGAACTAACTTTTTAATTACGTTTTTAAGAAAATCTATTTCTTTATGAAGGAGGTACTAAGTAAAAATACCTGAAGAGACTAAAGACATTTGAGATTTGTATGTGCATGTTTGTGTGTGTGTGTGTGTGTGTGTGTGTCTAAAGCTTGCCAGATGTCTTCAACTTTCAGGATACCTGGCTAGCTTATCTAGAAACAATGGAAATTGATGTAGAACCCATTTTGAGGCACCAGCTATTGCCCACAATCAATTTATCAAAATATAATTTCACACCGAAGAGAAAACTCAAACCAAACTGTGGGAAAGTTTAGGAAAAGATTGTCATAGAAATAATTATAACTGAATGGATGGATGATGATTGGATAAATTTCTTATGCCTGAAGTTTCAAATTTGTAGGAATTTCTCTATATGTCTTCTGGACTAATGGACAGATTGGAGTAAAACTTTCCCTTTTCTTTCATCAAATATGGAAGGTCTAGTTCTCCACAAGCCATAATTTTTAAACTATGAAACAATTCTGAACAATGCATTTGCAAAAATTTGAGAAAATGAACTAGACTCATTCATTTTCCTTTTTCCTCTTTTCTCCTTTTTGATGAAACTGGAAAAATAGAATAATATTTAGAGAGAATGGAGAATAATTTTCCTTATTCTTTTCATGGACACTGGGAAATACAATAGAAAGAAAATGAAAACTCTCCCATTTATTTCGACCCACTCCCAATGTTTATTTCTGTCTATAATCACTAGCTACGCTGCTTGTTTCTCACCATTATATGTTGACCTAAACTAACCTTTTGCTGCTGGGCTTGTTAGATATATTAGCATTTCTGAATCCTTATAAAAGTAATGAAGTAGGGGGAAAGCCCTGTTAAAACTGAAGAATAACTTTTTCTAATACTTAATATACATACCTTTATTACTGGAGAATGAAAACTCCTAATGTCCAGGTGTTGGCCTTTAAAAAAACTTGTACAATTTTATACCCAAAAAATAGTTTCATGCCAATTTAGAGCTATTATATTTCCCATCATATATTTTTGCTGGTTCTGAAGAAATTTCTTTCACCTCAGCTCAGAATCAGATTTTGTGTGACCAGTTGCAGTAACTATCAAGAATCAAGGGAAACAAAATGTCAGCCGGTTTCTAAATGAGCATTAGAATGTCACCACCAATTTCTTACACTGAACCAGGTCAAAAACCTTAAATAGAAAAGGAGCTGTTTACTGATAACAATAAGCAGGACAGCACTTCAAAAATAAGCTTGATGAGTCCTGTAAATTATGCATATCTGTACCCACAGATTTAAGTAGAAAAGTAGAAAAACAAAAGAAAATGAGAAGTGTAAAGTTCCATGAGTAACTAAATTTGTGGATTGCCTCAGATTTTCCAAGATGAAGTTTATGTGGATGTTTATAGTAACAGCCACGCCTCACAATCACAGAGAAAGAAGTAAAAAGAGGCTAGATGCCCTCAGCTTTCCTAAGAAGGCATCCCTTCAGATTCATGCCCTCTTTCATCCATTATAACCAACTATTAGCAGTCATTCTGTAAGCAAAGAAACAAAAGAAAATAGAATACTCAAAATGACCCATTTTGCGTTCCTCTTCTGCTTGAAATAAATACAGTGCAGTTTAATTGGTGATCATTAGAACTTTCTGAGATCTGGTATTTACTGGTATTGGCTTGTCTCCCCAAAATCACTACAGTAGAACCTCTGGTCATGAATGCTTCTGATCACGACCAAATTGGGTTCTGACCAAAACATTCATGAAAAAAAATTTTGCGGGCAATTTTCTGTTCCACACCATTTTTATTGTAAGCGCCAAATTTTCAAAATTAGGTTTGGGTCACAACCAAATCGGGTTGCAACCAAAGTTATGGAATGAATTATGCTCATGACCAGAGGTTCTACTATACTTGAAGCATGATCCATACAGGGGCATGACAGAAAGAAAGTTATTACTCTCTTGCACAGGCCTGTGGCTATTGTGTAACTTGGAATGCTGGGCTAGATGGGTCCATGGTTTGATCCAAGAGGATTCATCTTTGACTCTTATAGTAACCACCAAACATAATTTTGAACATTAAAAGTAAATGGGCCAAGAATTCTTGGCAATTGCAGTGAGCTTGGGTTTATAAAGACAACTATAGAATTGAAAAATAAAAGACTGAATCTAAAAATGAAAAGCAATTGCTTGTCTCCAGGAAAGGATGCTCTAATTTAAACAGCATTTGTTTTTTCAACTGTTGTTGCTTCTTTGGAAGAAATCAAACATTTAAAGTTAGTACGGAAGCTTCTTCCTAGCAATTAATCAGGTAAGTCTGTAATACACCTTTAGGGTATGTATGCACCAGCCCCAATTAACTTCCAAGTGTTATGGCTTTGGAAGTAGGTGATGGCATTTGCTTTTAGTGGCCGGGCTTGGATGAAGTGTGATATCTGAGGGGGTTGTCTTCTACAGCCTGCCCTTGAGGCATCAAAGTGTGTCAGTTTTCCAAATGTGCTCTGTGATGAAAACAGGAACAGATGGGGGTTAATCTTCAATAAACAAATTGTTCCATGAAGCACATGAGGGAACAGCTCTACCTCCTTTTAGACCTGTCTCCCTGGAAAAATGTAAACATTTCCTTGCCTTGTGCTGAGTCTGAAATTAGGTGGTATGTACTGTAACAAATGAAGACATATGGAAAAGGCAGAGCAGCAAGGATGATCCTCCATAAATAGAGGAGAATACTGTAATTCCCCTTAGTCAAGTTTTTTGTGACCAATTGTTCATGATTAATTTTCCCATGTTCTTTTTTTATTGTACTTGTGTTTTGGTCTGTAACTGCAAATAAAGTATTATTATTATATATATAGCTTTCTTATACAGGAAAGGTGTATTTTCTTCTTCATTGAAGGGGGCAGATGAGGATGATGAGAAAATAACCTTGGCTTTTTGTTAGTTAACTGTTAACACTCTTTAAATACAACATATCTGAAGATTAGGGCATCTCTCCACTATTACTTGGCTATTTTTCTATTGAACCTAGAAATGTTTCATCTCATGATGTGTATTTGAGGAGATGAATCCATTTCTTTTTCTGGTCTATCTGAAATAGCAATAAAACTGGTATTTGGGGGTTCAATATTTTGGGTGGTCTATTTTCCCATTAATTTTACCAGTGCTGCCATCTCCTAAATTCAAGTCAACCATTAATCTCTATCACCACTGTCCTTATCTTGAAGCTCAGTGTCCTATTCTGTAATTTGTCTTTTGTTCTATGCATTGTTTATTCTCACCGTCCAAACAATCTCTTCCCTTGAATTCCACACAAAAAAAGAAATAAAGGCTGGTTCTCTCCTCTTTCCTTGTTCATGTTTTTCCCCACTATCTCTGTATATTTGGCTGGTGGTTTGGAATGGGAGTGAAGATATTTTTGTGACTCTAGAGCCAGTTGAAACTCAAGGGGCAAGTCATTAATTGAATGATGTTATTTACCCTCTACTCTTAATCAGCCAGAAGGGAAGATAATATGCACTGACTAGTCTTCTGCCGGTTCCCTGCATCTCAAAGTCAGCACAATTCAAGATGTTCAGCAGTCAGTTTCCCACTGCTTTGTGAGAGTTTGGGGATGGAAATGCTGAAGCTATGGAGTTGCCTTAGACAGGGGGTAGGCCTAGAATGCCTTTATAGCAATCAAATAGTTTTACCACATAAGGCTTTCTACCCTGGGCACCATTGTTCTGACTCCTACAGTTTCTGCTTTTGTTCCTTTCCTTTGAATGTAAGGGAACAGTTACCTTTTTCCACTGGGAATCAACTGATTAGTGACTTCTAAAGCACATTTTACTGGTTATGTGAACTAAGACAGCTGGGTCATAGGATGCTGTTATTACAGTTTACAGCCTTTTTCTTCACTTGAGTTCCTTCTTACTTGCATGTCCTGAATGCTATGGCCATTCATAGCAATTGTATAACAATTGTTACTAAAGAGAAAGGCTTGAATGTTAAATTGCTCCAATTGGACAAGGGGGAGATTTTCTGCCTCCAGTCTCTGCTTCTCACTTCATATTCATAAACATTCAAAAATCCCCAAATTTGGGGGATTTCCAAATTCAGCTGAGGAAAGGTAGTAATGGGAAACTTTCATTTTGTCATGGAAAGAGAATTAGCACCTAAGCATAAATATCAGGAATAAACATTTGTTTGTACACTCTGTAAAGGTTCAGTAATAAACCAGTAAGTAAACCAGCTAGAATGATTTTCAACATTGAAGCTATTATAACAAAACAATGATTTGAATAGCTACAATGAAGATGCCTAAACATCAAACAAAGGACAAGATTTAACAGATATTCAATGTTGGTGCACACAATATCCACTGGGTAGAATGACTAGATTTTACAGAAAAAGAACTGAGATACATTGATTTGTATACATTTATACATACAATTAATTGTAATTCATTACTCTGTGCAAATTTCCAACCAGAATTACAAGAAGAAAAAATCGAATTTAATATTTTGAAATGCGGCACCATAATGAAGTGGCTTTCTGTAATTCCAATACTCTTAGTTTATATTTTTATCTTGTGTATAGAATTATTTCCAGATCTAACCTAGTTTATAGGTGTCTAACAAGCAATAGATATGAACTTCTTTCTATATCTGGGTTACAAAACTACAGACAACCATTAGATGGAAACAAAGTTACACAGGTAAATCATAGCTATTTTCTGTGAATAGATTTTGTAGCCTTGGTGTTGCTACTTAAATACTCATGCAAGTGGAAACTAATGGCAATTGGAGAAATTATTTCCCACCTTATTGCTCAGATTAGTCTTTTAGAAACTTGGGCATTTTGCTATTTTTGAGGAGGAATGAATACAGCGCTTGGGACACCTCCTCCAAAAATGGGATTACCTTGGAGAAAACAAGATGTCTAATTATCCTACTAGTTTTTCTTTAAAGGAATAAATATACTTGACTAACGTATAGCTTATTTCTTCCTCTTAATAATTTGAAGTGGCTCACACAAGGTTGCCACTTTTCATGGCAGTCATGAGAGGTGGGTGAGGCTCAGACAAAGCTTTAAAGTCAACCTGTAATTTCCATGGTGGAGTAGAGTCTCAAATGTGAGTCTCTGTGATCTCAGTTTAAGACTAGAACCATTACACCATACTGACTCTCACAGTATTAAAAAAAAAAACAAATCGGGATGTGCCATTTTAGAATTGACAGATTAATGAACAAAAAATCAATTGGCCAGCACTGTTAAAGAAAACACATGTGAAAATATGGATCTTAATTAAACATGTCACTTTGTAATGTAATATTGATTTTTTTTAAATAAAAAACTGAAGTAATGGCATACAATTTAGAAATGATTTGCTACATTTTCTAAGCTCTTGTTGAAATCAACTATGTAGCCCCACGATAGCCAGTTGTAACCAGTTTTCATTAACAAAAAGCCCTGCAGAGAGAATGTATATTCCCACCAATCTAAGTTCTGCTTTAAATATATTGGTAGAAATCTAAGGCAAACATGTGGAAGAGAAAAGCTCACTATGGCTAAAGTCTTACTTCAATCATCCTTTTAAAATCATGGGAGATCAACACACCATGAAATGGAGGTGTTTTTTTTTTTTTTTAATTTAATGAAACTTCCTAAGAAATGCAAGCACATTCACCCTTTGAATATCAGCAGCTGCTCATCTCCTGCAGGAACTGCTGTCTTCAAAAGTTACACCAGGGTTTCTATATAGAACTCCTTTATCCAAAAAGTGAGGTGCCACTGACTTCACCTCAAAAAGCAAGAACAGACTTGACAATTGATCATAAAAGATGCCCAGTAGATTAGATTTTTTTTATCTGTGTTTAGTCAGAAACTTTAAAAAAGCAGGATATCATCTCACTGGTTAATCTTATTTATTGAAGATTAATCAGAAGTGAGGGGAAATATAGAAGTTCTAATCTTTTTTGCTGTTTTAAGCTTGCTGAATTGTTTTATTTCTGAAAGCCAGTTTGAGCAATTCCTGTTTTGGAAGGGAAAACAAAATTGAAACAATCTTAGAAAAATAATCGATCAGAAATGGTGGCAGGGAGCAATTTCATCAGTCTGACTTCTCATAAATGGATGGTTTGTGATGGTCTGACCACAAAAGCTGCAGTATTATTTTATGAGAAGACTGATGACTTCCAAATGTGCCCACAGCATCAAAAAGATGTTTATCCCTATCCTGTAATTTTGAGTGATTCTGAATGATGTTTTCTAATCCCAAAAGTATAGTGTATCTCAAGTCAAACTTGACTTCTCATAACTTGATGAACACATATGTTATATTTATTTTATAAATGTATTTATTAATCAAACTTATATAAACACTCATCTCACCAAAAGTGAATCTGGACAGTACACAACAATCTGATAAAGCAACAAATGTGAAAACAATATAACATATACCATTTTAATAAATATAATAAAAAACAATGTTACAAACCAAGGCAAAGGGAGGGTGATGAATGGAACCTCAGCAATGGAACCCTCTAGGCCAGGAGTGTCAAACTTGTGGTCCGCGGGCTGGATGCATCACGTACTGCCCCTGCCCCTGCCTGGTTTAGCAAAGGGGGGGAGTTCCAATACATCATGTGATGTCGCCATGACAACATGTGTTTGACACCCCTGCTCTAAGCAATCTCCTGTCCCCTGGTAGCTTCAGTCCTGATTACAAAGCTAGGTCTTGAGGCCTTTTGGAATATTAAGAGGGATGAAACTAATTTAATTTTAATTTCAGGGAAAAGGATATTCCATAATGTGGGAATCTTGGCAGAGAAGGCACGTTTCCTGTGACCCATTAAATAGTCCCTAGCTGATGGTACCTGCAGCATGTCCTCTCTACCAGATCTAATCTGGTAGACTGGGAGAGGCAGTTCCTCAGATAATCTGGTCCCACGTCCTGAGGCTCCCATGCCGTGAATATTCTTGGAAACAATATAGAAGTTATTTTCTGTTGAGGTTATATTTCAGCTACAGTTAGAATATTGCTATAAATATTTATTAATATCAATCTGAACATCTTCAGAGAAACCCCTCTTCATTCCTGTGTGCTTAAAGTATATAAGAGTTCAAATCTGCTGAAGTGTGAATTATGACATCACCAAGAAAATACTGAACTTTTGTACCTGACACAGAGGCTGAGTCTAAATCCATCTCACCAATGAGCACACTGGGTGATGGATGATTAGAATTAGACTTCTGGAAGAGAAGTGTGATACATAGCATCTTTTTTTCCTTCTAGCAGTCCAGAAGGTTTCAGTTTAGCCATGCAAGAAAGTTAACCTCTTTATAATTCTGGGAACTTCTTCAACAGACTGGACTTTAATGTTATAAAATCATTTTATTGTTCACATAAGAGCTAGCTCTAATGCTTTTTTCCCTTTTACTTCCCACAGTTCTTCAACACTACAATGGCTCCTTTGTGTCAGCACTAAGTGCTGACCTTGCATCTTCTCCACAATGCTACTAGGTAATAGGTATAAATACTGAAACCCAGACACTCTTGTGCTGGAATGCAACTAATTTCAAAGCTATAAGAAAAGATTAGCTGCTATTGTTACTATGAAAAAGGAAGCCAATGACTATTTTCTATAATTGTATCCCCTCCTGTTCCATCACACGCACACACCTGAAAAATGCAAGGTACCTTTTATTTTTGAAATAACTTTTGAATATTTAGAACAAATATGAATTTTCTTTTGAGAATGTATCATTTGGAAATGCCCTTCTGAGACAAGTCATTGTCTCTAGAATTACTTTTATTCTTAGTTGTCCTATATTTAAAATGTAATTATTTTAAAAGAAAGCAAACTTGGCAGTAGAAGACTGGTGATTGAGATTTCATTACTGTGAAATGAGATGTGCTCATTTCTGATTTTTATTTTAAAATTAACAGGCAGATGTCATGGAAACTAGCTTCTGCATGATTCAGAGAGAGAGAGAGAAAATAAAACAAAACAGATCCCATTTTGAATGCTGGTGTTTAAAATTGTTCCTGAACTGAGTGGATAGTGATTGGTGAGATATATAGATTGCTAATAATTACGCTTGCTCTTTAAAATGGTTGTGATCACATAGATAACGATAACATTGCAGGAAGGTACATTCTGAAGGTACATGCAATCAACTTGCCAAAGCTAAGCATGTTTGGATCTAGTCAGTGACTGAAGAGAAACTGCTTAGGAGCTGAAGTTGGGTAACAAAGCATTTGATTTACCAAATTCTGTCCCCAGCCAGCACAATAGCAAAAAAATGGATTAAAGTAGACCAATAATATAAGACTGATTTGATGTATAAGTGCAAAAAGGCAAGCTCTTGGTGTAGTACGTTAACAGATAAATGGACTACAAGCAATTTTAGGGATAGGATTGCTATAGTTAAAATGTACTATCATTTCATGGTTATAATTCTATCTGCTTCTAACAGTTCCAGTGGGAAGGTGATGGTGACAAAAACTTTTTGGCCTTGATGAAGAATTATTCATAAGCAAATTGAAGGGCAAGGATAGCATTTTATTTCAGAATAATATAATTTCACATGAATTTATCCACACATTAACTGCTAAATAAATTTAGAGCTTCTTTAAAAATGGATATGAAAAATAAAAATTTATCAAAAAAGAGCTTTAAGCAAGAAATAAGGTGGAATCATAGAGTGCTATTCATCCTTAGGAGACAAAATTAGGTGAAATGTTCATTTATTAGATTTTTATCCAAACTTTTTTTCATATTCAATTTGAGGTGACAAACATGCCTAATAGTCCTTTCTTCCCCTATTTTCCTCACAACCCTGTTGGGTTGGGCAGAGAGAGACAGAGTGACTGGTCCAAAGTTACCCATCCAGCTTTCATACCTCAGGTGGAACTGGAACTCCTGGTTTTTAGGCCAGCACCCTAACCATTATACTAAACTGGCTCTCACTTTTATTTAAATGTTATTGCCAATTCCAGTTAATTCAGTGGTGGTATTCAAAATATTTTACTACTGGATCTATGGGCATGGCTTGGTGGGCACGGCCTGGCTTGATGGATGTGGCTTAGTGGGTGTGGCTTGGTGGGCAATGGCATTCAGACCTCACTCCAGGGGAAGGATACTGTAAAATCTCCATTCCCACCCCATTATAGGGGAAGAATAATGCAAAATCTACATGCCCTCCCCACTCCTAGGGGAAGGTTACTACCGGTTCTCAAAACTACTCAGAATTTCCACTACCTGCTGAATATCACCTCTGAGTTAATTTCTGGTTTATAAATCACTGCTTAGGAGCTGCAGTGGTACCAGAGGTGGTATTCCGCAGGTTCTTTTCTGACCAGTTCTGGAAAACCAATAACAGAAACTTTGAGTAGTTTGTAGAACTGGCAAATACCACCTCTGACTGGAGATTTTACAGTATCCTTCCCCTGCCGCCCCCACCTAGCCATGCTCACAGAACCGGTAGTAAAAAAAAAAATGAGTTAGAATAGTTAGAATGCAGTATTGCAGGCTAATTCTGCCCACAGTCTGGAGTTTTGATCCTGACGGGTTCAAGGTTGACTCATCCTTCCAAGTTTGATAAAATGAGGACCCAGATTGTTGAGGGAAATATGCTGACATTTGTAAACTACTCAGAAAATGCTGTAAAGCACTATGGAAGAGTATATAAGTCTAACTGTTATTGAATAGAGATCATGCTAAGGAGAAGTCATTGCTTTGCATGGTAATGAGATCAGTGACCAATTTAATAAGAATTGTCGCAGTATTTTTACATTCAGGATGTCCTGATTTGGTAATTTGACAAACTGCTATACTTGCCTTGGGCTAATGCAGAAACTCATGATTTAATAACAGAAATAAGCATTTGTTTGTTACAGAAGTAGAATCTTGAATGTTCTTGGTCATCTGGGCAGCCATTAGATATCTTATATCACAAAGGATGTGTAGACTCTATGTTACAGAAATAGATGGACAGTCATGTCTCGCCAATATATTCTGTTTGTTTCAAACATGTGGAGCTACATGTTTACTTTATAGAAAGTTACTGTATTTGAAGAGCTATTTTTGGTTCCTTCCTCAAGTTTTTGATGAGGCAGAGCAAGATATTTTGCTTCACTAATGCTTACCCTCTTTTACTGATTTCATTGTAATTTCTTTGCTTGGTTGTAATGAATTACCCAGAGTCATTGAAATGGGGTGGTATACATTATGTTACTATTGTGAGGTCATTGCTGTTCTCTGAACATTGTTGTTTACTTGTAGTTATTTCATTGTTATTCCATTATTATCATCAGAGCTATCAATAGCATCAGTACTACTTTGCAATTTAAACATTTTATTAGATTATAAAATAAAATAAAACACAAAGCAAACAGTAAGATACAGTTGGGAAGAAAAGGGGAAAGACAAGTGAGGAGGGGAAGAAGGAAAGAAAAAAAATGTTGACTTCCGACTCTTTCTGTTGCAGTAGAATAAAACATTAGTAGTAATAGTAGTACTGATGATGAAAAACATCTTACATGCTTGACACAGTGCTTAAACTGGCTATAATGCTCAATTCAGTTTCTTCGTCTATTTCTGAATTTTAAAAAGAATATGCAATAGTATATTGGTGTTGCATTTATTGTTATTATTACTGTCACAGCTTATTGATTATTATTATTGCTGTTATTGTTATTGTTGTTATTGCTATTATTGTTATTATTGTTGCTATTGTTGCTATTATTGTTATTATTGTTGGAAACATAAAATGTTTTATATAGGTTTTTCCTTGAATGAATGTATGTTTAACGGAATAACAAGCTGGAAGGGACCTTGGATATCTTCTAATCCAATCCCTGGTTCAAGCGGGAGACCTCATACCATGTGAGACAAAAAAACTGTCCAATTAATTCTTAAAAAACTATAGTGATTGAGGACCACAACTTCTGAAAGCAACTCATTTTCCTTATTTCTAGATTGGATCTCTCCTTGATGAGTTTCCACCCATTTCTTCTTCTCCTGCTGTCAAGTGCTTTAGATAATAGGTTGACTCCCTCTTCTTTGTGGCAGCCCATTAGATATTGGAATACTGCTATCATGTCACCCCTAGTCCTACTTTTCATTAGATTAGGCGTACCCAATTCCTGAAACTGTTACTCATATGTTTCAGTGTCCAGTCCCCTAATCATCTTTGTTGATCTTCTCTGCACTCTTTCCAGAGCATCAACATCTTTTTTATCTGATTGTATATTTCATGCTTTTCTGGATCTAAGCTTTAGTCAGCCTTGACAGTCTTTTTGTGTGTTTTTTGTGTTTGTTTTTTGTTTTGATTAGATTACAAATGTTGCCTTTTCGGTAATATATATATACCCTACTTCAGCCTTTATATGGACACTTCCATAGGAAAGAAACTATATTAAATTCCATGAACCTGGAAGAGCCAGTAAAGGATGCTTAATCTTCTCATATTTTGGGTTATATATTTTGAGTTTTTATTGATGACTGCACATGTTTTATTCTTAGCACAAACAAGATCCCAGGAACACATTTTGCTGCTAAATTACATGGTCTGTGACTCCTTCAGAACAAATCTATTAAGGATATGAACCTGAAGTGTTTGTTCTGCTTAATGAAATTGTGATGGGGCCTGTTCTGAAGGCAACCAAGGAGATGCCAAAAACTGGTCTCATGTTTTATTAAAGTGCATATCAGTGAAGATGTTCTTATGGAAGAGAACAAAATAAAATATTCATGCTCCAACAAAATGTGCAATAAAAGCCACTAAAAAGAGTGGTGGTGCCCTGCTACTGGCATCATTTCAGTGTACAATATTTTAATCAACTTCCAGTGCAGATTAGCACCCCGATGCTTACTTTTTTCACAATCCCTAAAAATACCACAGTGGACAACTATAATAGAGGTTACATGAATTTGCCCCTTTTCTTGATACAGAGACATTTAAAGAAAATAAATATTTTCTATTCAAAGAAATAGAATAGAAAGGGAGATACATGTCTTTATCAATGGCTAAAAATACCCTACAAATCTAATTTTATTTCAGATAAAATATTTATTAAAATTTGAGACAAGCTTCCATTGCCACTATCAGCTGTTCTTTTGTTGACAAGCTAAT
The DNA here is from genome assembly GCA_033807585.1 of Hydrophis major. Lineage (NCBI taxonomy): Eukaryota > Metazoa > Chordata > Lepidosauria > Squamata > Elapidae > Hydrophis > Hydrophis major. The sequence goes on from CM066330.1 coordinate 216,708,826, forward strand.
GTCCATTCATCTGACTTGTCACCTTTGTGCCAACTATTATGATTAGTCTTCTAACCTTTGTACCAACTGTTATGGTCAAGCTTCATTTCCTTCTACTCCTTTGACTCTGGGGTAAAGCACATTGACTTTATCTGTGCCTATGTAAAATTTGGAAGCATCGATTAAATAGGAGAGCCAAGAATAACAAGTGAAAATGTAGAAGAAATGTAAGTTTTGCCTGCTCTGCTATACTACTGAGGAAAATTCTTCTTGGAAAACTATAATTTGATTTGTGGGGAAACATGAATTTGTAGCAAAGACTTCATTCTAATGCCAGCTGTGATATTATTTTTAAATAAATAAAGCATCAGATCTCAGTTCTACCTTTCCCCAAAGGAACTTATGGATGGGTTTATCTCAATAAACTGCACAGTGTTAGGTGACATATTTTAAACTAAGGTTTGAGATACTTTAAGGTTTGAATTCCTACTTTCTCTGCTATAATATTGTATTTTTCTTCAAAAGTGTTGGAGATAATAATTTCTAAAAATTGGGTGATTTGGGGGGGGGGGGGATGCATTGCCATCTGCAACAGGACACCATCCAGTATAATTTCCAAGGCAAGTCATAGTGCATATGTGATAATAGCACAACACAGTGTTTGAGAGCTTGGCTCCAAGTATTTTTGAGCTACAAATAATACAGCATTACCATATGATCAGATTACCAATATTGCCTTGAATTCTGGACATTGTTTTCCAAAGGTGCTTTCAAAAGGCAACTGGGCCTTCTTTTATGTTTTTTTTCTCCCTGAAAACATTTCACTTCTCATCCAAGAAGCCTCATTCCAGTTTAGTTCAGCTTATTGGATGAGAAGCAGAATGCTTTCAAGGAAAAAATGTCCAGTTGTCTTTTGAAAAGCACCTTTGGGACAACCATGGATCTGGATGATTGAGAATCTCCACAGACCTTGTTTTCCAAATACTTATGGAGAACAATTGTTGGGGAAGGCTGGTAAATTGATTCCACCCAAACCTGTTGCATGTCTAGTACAGATATCTAATTACAGTTAAAATGTTTACATGCATCATATTTAACTTCTGAATATTTATGAGCTAATCCCTATTTCAGCAGAACTGCTTGTAGCTTACTTTTAGCTACTGCTACACTCCATGTCATATATAGAAAGTCCAAAGAAAGATATGGAAAACAAGGGTTGTGAAAGTATTTCATTATTATTTTTCTTTATGATGTATAACTTGTTTTGGAGTTTTGGATATAAATAATTAATTTCTTTGCTTAGATTATAAAAAAATGAAAAATTCAGATCCAATGTATAAAAAGCAAATAATTTCTTAGAAAATAATTATCTAGAAGTGCAGTATCTGCTATCCCGCATCAGATGGGCGGCTCATGATAGGGAGCGAAGGAGGGAGAAACGACAGGAGGTGAAGTTCCTCGGGATGAGCGCGCCCCGAATGTCTTGGCACACGCTCATTTATTGTGCTTCTTCACAAGAAAATGATTTAATCAAAGCTCAAGTCAAACAGGATATACATGTTTTACAAAGCTTAAGTCCATCAGGATGTGCATGTTTACAAAGCTGCATACCAGACAAATCATTCACAATGTGGATAAGCTTATTGACAGCCGTCTAGCTCCTTGTCCCTTGTACGTGCCTTGCAAAGGTCACTGAAGAGACAGAAGTTAATGATTACACATGAATGATACATAGTTACAACATCTCCTCTGTTTTTATTATTTATGATGAGTCTTCTTCCTCGTCCGAGAAGACAGGAACCATTTTTATGGAATGTTCACCGTCCCCGTCATCTGGGCAAGAGTGCGACCCGTTAGCGTCAGGGTTGTCCAAGGAGCGGTAACTCAGCAATGACATTTTTTCGTCCGGTGTTGAGGATATAACATGAGCTTGCAATAACACATTAACATCAGCAGTTATGGAGGATAATTGATTTTTCAAAAATTGCAATATTCTATAAAAACAACAAGGTCCTATAATACATATCAATATAATAATTATTAATGGTCCTGCCAATGCAGTTAAAAAGGTTGTAAGCCATGGCGAAATAGAAAACAAGCCTTGATACCAATTATACATGTTTAACCTTTCTTTTTCTCTATCTTTCAAGCGTTTTTCGAATTCTTTCATAGAATCCAACACGACCCCCCTGCTATCGGCATAAAAACAACATTCTTCTTTAAGTGTAGCACACAATCCCCCTTGTTTTAAAAAATAACAGATCTAAATCTTTACGATTTGCAAAAGGGGGTATTCCATGGGTACCTGTAGGGATATAAAATCATCAGAGTTATACACACAAGCCATACTTGAATGCAAAATGATTTGGATTTAACAATTTCATCCCCGTGGACACATGCCGTGAGACCGGTGGAACAAGTCCAAACAAAATTATTGCCAGGGATAAAATACATTCCTTTCAGGCGTGATGTTAAAGTTCCTCCTGAAGTGGTGTAGATTGCAGAATCTCCCCTGGTTGTGTGGGTGCGTCTGCCAAATCGAATTGAAGTGGTGGGTAGAAGTCTTCTATGCGAGAAAAATTGGTTGTAGAACTTAAACGAACGCCTTGAAAGTCAGTTATAGTCCAAGTAATATTATATCTTCTATGAGGCTTCTGCGGATCGTCATGGACAGTTCTTTTGAAGCGTCGTTTGTTGACAGGATCAGAGTTCGGGTATATAAAAGCATCACAAGTAGGAGAGAGGGCTATGGACAAGTTAGTTGTAGAACATTTACGAGATGAGGAGGGAATGCAATTAGTAGAAAAAGGATAATAATTACAATAATGACAATAAAGATTAATTTGGTGATTCATCAAGGATGTTAGTTGGGGTGGGGGAACCCATAATACAATAGAAGGACATCTAGGTCCCCTTATATTTAGATTGAATAGAGGAAAAGATTTTAAGGTTCCTTTCCATAGGAAGAGTAAAGAAGGAACAAAAGAGCGAGTGGTAGAGTGTTCTTTAAACAAAACAGAAGTGACAGAGTGAAAACTACGGGTAACAATTTCATGACGTACCCACATGGAACAAGTATAATAGCCTTCTGTTAATGAAATGGTTTTAACACGAATAGTCTTTTGACAGGAAGCATAGGTTTTGTTGAAGTAAGGTAGAAATTGCAAAGAAGATATAGGCAAGAATATCAGGAAGAGTTTTAAGATACAGATGTAGCAGATGAATTCCCATGATAGGGTCTAACCGCCCTACCAGGGATCCAGCAAGTGGTTTTGTCTGGTAGTAAAATCGCAGCGTACCCTCGTCCCCAAGTGAGAAGCTCAGCGGGACCCTGCCAGGCGGGATCTGGCAATCTGCGATAATATACCAGAGGTCTGTTAGGCGGAGGTGAGGGGGAGGAAAAATGACGTGAAGCAGCAGAAGTGGGAGGAATGCCAGTCAGATTAAGAAAGTTTAAAGTGTAAAGACAAATGTTAAGAGAATTTTGCAATGCTGGGAGGTTCGGGGTTTTTTCCCGCAACGAATATCGATCAAGAGCACGTTTCAGAGATAAGTTCGCTCCTTCCACAATAGCCTGCCCCTGGCTGTTGTAGGGAATCCCAAACTTGTGGGTTACATCCCATCTGTTACAGAAGTCCTGGAACGCAGAACTTGTATAGGCAGGTCCATTGTCAGTTTTGATTTCTTTTGGATGTCCCAGCGAGGCAAAGGTATGAATTGAATGATTGATGACATGTTTTACAGTTTCTCCCCTTTGAGGAGTAGCCAGAATAAACCCTGAATATGTATCGATGGAAACGTGCAAATATTTCCAAGGGGCAAAAGGTGGATACTGAGTTACATCCATTTGCCAAATTTCACAAGCTTTTAATCCTCTAGGATTTACTCCTATGGGAATGGAATGTCCTTGCTTACTACATGTAGGGCATTGTTGAATAATGGCAGCAGCTTCTGCCTGAGTTAGGGAAAATTGAAAAGTTATCATAACTTGGCGGGGGAGATTCAAACACACTCCCTGCTTCTATTTTATAATGGACCATTAAAGCCTCCATAATTTTCCTCCAAGTGACCAAAATGCCAATAGGTGCATGAGGAGGACTATGGAGATGTTCACCAATTTTTTGCCAAGTGGAAATTTTTAAGGACCCTTCCTCTGAATAATTGGGACAATGTTGCCACACATAAGCCGATAATGTAGCAATAGGTTTCATTTTTACAGGCGAGCCCTTTAAATTAGCAGAATATTTAGAAGAAGAAGCGACTAACTCCCTCAATTCCTTCAGATGCTGTGTCTGTTGTTGAGAAAAGTTTCCACCCATACTTACGAAAGTCGAGACTGTGTTTCAGATCCGATGATGTGCAATTCGCTTCAGGCCTGGCGATGCACAGCTCCCATCGAGCGGGTAAGATATGAACGCGTCGCAACGTATCCCCCTTAGGGAATCACGTCGGGGTCACCAGAATGCGGTATCTGCTATCCCACATCAGATGGGCGGCTCATGATAGGGAGCGAAGGAGAGAGAAACGACAGGAGGCGAAGTTCCTCGGGATGAGCGCGCCCCGAATGTCTTGGCACACGCTCTTTTATTGTGCTTCTTCACAAGAAAATGATTTAATCAAAGCTCAAGTCAAACAGGATATACATGTTTTACAAAGCTTAAGTCCATCAGGATGTGCATGTTTACAAAGCTGCATACCAGACAAATCATTCACAATGTGGATAAGCTTATTGACAGCCGTCTAGCTCCTTGTCCCTTGTACGTGCCTTGCAAAGGTCACTGAAGAGACAGAAGTTAATGATTACACATGAATGATACATAGTTACAACATAGAAGCACTGTTTTTTAAAATAAACTCACAAGAGGTCTCCATTCTATGCCTTTGTTTGCCATTAAACAAAAGAGTTCAGATAATTTTTGAGTCCTGCACTTTTGCTAAATGAAATCCAGATTTCAACATGTGGTGAAATATATCTTTTAAAGCAATCTTCAAAAGCTCTAGTGCTTTGCTAATAGACCACATATGCAATGCTCATCCATAGGAGAATAAACTCACTTCAGCTGTTAAGGAATGCTCAACATAGTTTGCATCTTATACAGCTTGCTTTTCATCCCACATTCTTCCTCCCTCAAGCAGTTCTGTGGCTCCAGCCTTGTTAGCCAGAGGGCAAACCCACTAGGAGTAGGGAAGAGAGCGTATACGTCATTGGCCTCACCACACATGATCAATATGCAACAAAATAGTCTGGTATGGTTCACCTGCATAAGGTTCCCTGAGCACTCCATATGCTAACAATTCTAGCAGTGATGAAAGACATAAGGTAAACCTCATGAGCCTCCTTTGTTAGGAAGGAAAAAGATGCCAAATTAATCTCTTTTTGCTGCGTTGTAACTCTTCAAATATCTTTATTTATTTATTTGAAGGATTTTTTTAAAAGCTAACCTTCAGCAAAGCTGTGCAGGTACAGCAAGAACCACGATTATAAAACAAAATCAATAGAAAACATTAAAATCACACTTAGGCAAACAAGAAGGAAGATCAACAATGTTTGGCATAAATCTTCAGGAGACCAGATGATACGCACATAATATTGATGTTACATATTTAAAAGCCTGCACAAATAGCTGTTAGAATATCTTCACAGGGGACATTAGGTGAGTTTCTCTGAAAAGGGAGCTTCATAAATAGCTTCTAAAAGTAAAAATGCTTTGCTCTGGACCCAAAAGTTGATCTAGAGCCAAGCATTATCCTGAACCTTATTTGGCTGCACTGGAATTAGAGATCTCTAGGAATCATGTTATCATCAGAAAACAATCTTTGATTGCAGTGGCTAATGATGGATCCTGCAATCAGATCACCAGATAATAAGATTTGGATTGGTTTATAAACTAATTAATACTTGGACCAAATTACTGAATCATTTCCCCTGAAGGACAAGATGGAATAAGTCCTTCAACAATGTAGCTGCTTTGTGAATGTAAAAGTCTAGATGGGTGTTTGGCACAAAAATAAACAGAAAAAGACAAAACACAACTGACCTTGTTTTGGAGTCCTAAAGGATTAGATGCCTTAGCAAAATGTAAAGAAAACAGTACATTTTAGATTTTTCATACTGTTCACCTATGCCCTAGCTGTTCTGTAATATATAACCAGATATTTATTACCAACCATTAACAGGCCACAAGGGACTTCTTTTCATGAAAACCAAACTCGGGTAACAGCTACATCTCTGGAAATTCTCACTGCTTGGAGAATGCAAGATATGTAATAATTGTTATTCAATAAGAAATATTGTATGCTTGTCAGTTAAGAAAAGAGCATTATCTTTTTTGTAAGTATCAGAAATGGGTATAAGCATTCCTGAGGGTGAAGTTGTATTCCTCAGGCAATAGGCATAAACAATTTAAGAACAAGAACAAGAAACCACTTTTATTGCAACAGTCTACAAAATAAATTTTGATATTTAGCTTAGCAGTGGTTGTGAATTATTACTATATTGCATTTATATATCTCTTCCTGTCTTGCCATAACACTGACAGACTTCTTAACATGATTTCTAAGTTTCTTTCCTCCTTCTGATAAAACATTTTGCTCCACTTTCTTCCTTTTACAGCTTCATTCCTTATCACCATTACCATTTTCTCTCTCACATCCAAAAGTCTCAAGAAAGTTTGATGTCTTAAGCCTTTTTTAATGGTATATTCTGCCAAATCTTTTCTCTCTCCTGTCCCACAATCAGACAAAGCAAGACCAGAGAATGATATGGATAAAGGTCAGAGTTCTGCTGCCATGCTATGATTTAACGGACTCACTTCTCCTTTGTCAAACTGGATCTCTAGTCCTTGTATCATTCTCTCTCTGGGTCCCAATTACACTAATGATCCTCCATCAGCACCTTTTTTTACCTCATTCTGCTCTTTTGAAGCAAAGGTCTTCAGCTCCTTTTCCACAGGCTCAATGTGTTCCAGTATTGCCCCAGGCCATTTTCCTCCAACAGCATCTGTAATAGCATCACCTAATTTTAACAGGACTTCTCAGTAACAGGAAAACACACAGGATAACAATAATCAGAAACAACAAACATTCTACCTTCTTCCCATATTGTATCCTCATAACCCTCAAATGTAAATCCAGTTGTGTCAAAACAAGATTACAGGTGTTCTTTGGATAAACTGGTTCATGAGACAAGGACCACAGTTTCTCTCAGTCAACTGGACATCCTCATAATAAGTTTTTCATTTGATAGAGATTCTTGAGGCTAAATCTGAGTTGCATCAGGCAGGGTAGTTGAGATGATGTCTGCAGCCACAACACCATGTCTCTTTTTAATATTGATGAATTGATTATAAAATTGTAGCCACAACATGACTTTTTAAAATTTCTCTGTGGATGGCGGAAGCTGTCAACATTTTAGATCATGCCATAGGGCTCTAAAACTTTGTCGGTCCTAAAGTCCTACCAAATTGTTACCAAATTATAAAGTAATGATTACAAAGAGTGATCTTACCTTTATGCAACTAATTCAATTCTGATTACATTTCAACTTAATTTATCTCAAATCAGTTTTAGTTTCTGTGCTTTATGCCTCAACATTTTTTCCTGGCTCTATTTACCTTTGGAGATGCAGCCCTTCAGAACACCATTCAAAGGACAAATGTAGCCATCAGCTTGAAAAAAATATTGTGAATACTTGCTTCAGACACTTAGCAAGTCCTCATTAAATCTTTTGATTTTGATAACATTTCTGACTGCTGCGTAGGGAATTCAAATAATCCCAGATGGATAAGGCACCAATTGAGCTGATGGAAGGAACTGTGTTGAACTCTAATGTGTTTTACCATATTGCCCAGTCTCAGAATATTTAATACACTTTTCTCAGAATTTTCTTTGAGCAAGAAATTCAATAGCTCTTTGTTTAATATTGACTGGATGGAAAAACTAAATCTTAGAAGATTGAAGAAAAGTGCTGAGGAACTTCAACTTCAAATTTACATTGTGGCCTTCTAAGTCTAATTGAGGAATAACCTTTGCATTTCCATGCAATTGCAATAGCTTTTGCAATTTCTATTCAGTGCCTTAAACAGCATTTTAAAGCTATTTGTCTCTTGGCTTTGCTTTTTTCCCAGACCTAAAGAAACACTGACTCCCAACCCTACAGTTTTATTTATGTAACCCATTAATTAATACAAAATTGAGATGTAAGCCATAGCAAATAAGCATTCATGGAGAGACTTCTGGCCTTTGGTAATCCCTTTATTACGGAACAATACTGCAGAAATCAAATGCCTGCAATAAATCAAGAGATTAATAACAGGCTGGAAAAGGTACAAGTTAAATTGTGACTTGCACAAATCAATGGTTTTATTCCTGCCTGCATTCACAGCAACAGGAAAACATGGTTATAAAATCACATTATACAAATGAATACCAATTTTAATCTTTGATCCAATCAGTAAATAGAATAGGCTCAAAACAGAGCTGTTCTGTCTTTTGCCTTCCTTATCTGTAGTGTATATTATGTCAAAGACATTTGCTGGAAAAGAGACTACAATGACTTGGTTTGAAGAAAATGCCCTTGAACTTAAAGCTAACAGGTTCAGTAGGTAGCTTATCATTTCAGAGGTAAGTAAAATTTAAAATCCAGAAGAAAGAGATCTCAGAATCTTTCCCAGCTGCTTCATGTAAAAAGATGTGTTGTGAAATGAGCATAAACAATCCTGAACCTTCAGGGAAATCCATTCACCAAGAAAGTCTCTCAAAGGTAGAGAAAGACGAGTTTTATGTCCAGAATTACCTAAAGTTTCCAAGACAGCAAAGATATTCACATTTCTAACTTAATTTTTTATTTTCAGATTGAAAGGAAGAATAAATATCCAGAAGTTTAGTTCTAGCTGGATTACCAAACTTGATCTATAAAAATCCAATGTCACTTCTGCACAGTTATGACCTAAATCCATGCTGATTTCATGACTTTCTATTGAGGATTATAATTACCACCTATCCTAGTGCCAAAGCTGTTTTATCTGTGAATGTGTAAATACTATTATAGCCCTTTAAATGTTTATTCAGGAGTTTCAGTATATCCCTGGCTGTTCTGCAAGGGGCAGCTCCCATAGTGAGAATTTTTGCCTTGCCTCACCTCCCAAATCCTGGGCTTCTGTTGTAGCAATCTTCTATCTTGATAAGGAAAAGGTGCCCAAGTATATAATTGCTGCTACATCAGCTTTATAAACTGTAGGGGCTGGAAGACTTTGCAGATCTGCTGCCATGACAACTGGGAAGCTTTAGAGAGGTTTCAATGCAAGATTTTGTTTTTTAACATTCTGCTTTCCACGCAGCTTTTTCTCAAAGTGTTTCTAGGAGAGCGAGAGGTGGGGGGAAGGAGAGGGAGATACGGAAAGGAAAAAAGGACAAGAAGGTTGGTTTTAGCTAAGGTTGGTTTATATCTAATAAATGCAAAGCTTGGATTAAGGCACTCCATTATTGACCAGCTTGAAATTATAGCAAGCAGGCACTGTGACACTGACATGTTCTTGCACTCAGCTATTGACCAGAAATAGCAAAAAAAGATCTGCTGATGGGTCTCTGGTGGAAGCTCCAATCTTTGCAAACATACTATATACAATGGGGCCCATAATATCCTTTAAAAATATAATTTTATATTGATGATTTAAAAAATAAAATAAAGCTAATACAAACTAATATAAAGTAGGGGGGAAATCAAAGAGAAAGCTTAAAAGTGCAGGAAAGGAGAAAAAAGGAAAAGAAAAATTAAAAAGAAAAATATATCAAGAAGTACTTTTCAATCTTCATAATAGCAGTTATAAGTACAATTATAAATTTACCTTTTACTCTAAAATTACGTTGTGACCCTCTTTTTTCTAAAACAGAACAGAACAGAATAGAATAACAGAGTTGGATGGGACCTTGAAGGTCTTCTAGTCCAACCCCTGCTTAGGCAGGAAACATATACAATTTCAGACAAATGTTTGTCCAATCTCTTTTTAAAAACTCCCAGTGTTGGAGCATTCACAACTTCTGGGCATATGTTGTTCCATTGATTAATTGTTCTAACAGTAGGGAATTTCTTCTTAGTTCTAGGTTGCTTCTCTCCTTCTTTATTAATTTCTATCCATTGCTTCTTGTCCTGCCTTCAGGTGCTTTGGAGAGAAACTTGACTCCCTCTTTGTGGCAATCCCTGAGATATTGGAAAACTATCATGTCACCCCTAGTCCTTCTTTTCATTAAACTCAGGGGTGAGATTCAATTTTTTTAACAACCGGTTCTGTGGGCGTAGCTTAGTTGGTGGGTGTGGCTTGGTGGTCATGGGTGGTCATGGGTGGTCATGGCCAACTCGATGTCACTCACGTCAAGGGGTACTTCTCCTTGCCTGGCCTCTCATGACAGTGGGGATGCTGCAACAGTTGTAAGTGTGAAAAACAGTCATAAGTCACTTTTTTCAGTGCTATTGTAACTTTAAATGGTCATTAAATGAACTGTTGTAAGTCAAGGATTATCTGTACAAAAATACAAAAAGGTTCTTTGCTTGCAAAAAGCTGCCCTAAATACAAATCATTAAATTAAAAAGACCTACAAGCTGAAGTTACAAATCAGGCAGAGTGCCAGAGCACCTTGAGGAATGAAAATAGTTAAAATGCAATGATAACTATCAGCAGCTAACTCATGCTTATAAGGTGAAACCCAGAGGTCATTTAAGCTCTCCAGAAAGAGCACACCCAGGAAAAACAATCCTTAGAACCATTTGCACCACTTAAAGATATCAGCTGGTCTCACTCACCTCACAAGATATCCTAAGGAAATCATTCAGATTTAAGGAAAGATCACATCCCCCTGCCCCAAAAGGCAGTAAAAAATCAGTGCCAAGCTTGCATCCTGCCTCTTGGAAGTACATCCCAAAATGACAGTGCCAGATACCACTAAAGCAGTGAAGAAAGACCCCCTCCCCAGATAGAAAAAGAAACCATGAGGCAGCAAAAATTTCAAACACAATACAAATAATTAAATCACAATAGTAGCTGTTGCTTGTTAAACCAATTTCCAGAACAAATAGACACAGGAAGTAGCCAGATTTCTTAACCCAATTTATTTTTAGGAATAGAGATTAACCTTTTTCCTTCCTTGCAAACAAAGCTGAATAGGGAAAATTATCCCATCAATAAGCACAGGGTTAAACATTACCAAGCACAGAATTAAACTTCACTAAAAACCAGTTTTAGACCAAAACTCAGAAAGGGTATGTAAATGCACATTTGAATGTCAATCTTTCCAGCTAGCCAAGAAGAAGTATTCCCAGGGGAACATTTCCTCCCAACAGCAATGTAAAAAGCTTAAAACAACCCTTCCCCTTTAAGAAAGTATCAAGAAAAAAAACAAACACCCTCCTTCAGAGACAGTAAGTCTAGGCATACTGCCAAGAATGTAACAAGGGTGGAAAAAAACAAAAGGAGATTTCTTCTAACTACCAGTTCTACCAACTGCTTAGAAAGTTAACAAGGAGTTCTATAGAACCGGTCAGAACCGATAGAATCCCACCCCTGATTAAATTAGACATACCCAATTCCAGTAACCATTCTTTATAAGTTTTAGCCTCCAGTCCCCTAATCATCTTTGTTACTCTTCTCTACACTCTTTCTAGAGTCTCATCTTTTTTACATCGTGGAGACCAAAACTGGATGCAGTATTCCAAGTGTGGCCTTACCAAGACATTATTAACATTTCATGTGATCTTGATTCTATCCCTCTGTTAATGCAGCCTAGAACTGTGTTGTCTTTTTTGGAAGCTACAGCACACTGCTGGTTCATATTTAATGATTGTCCACTAGGACTCCAAGATTCCTCCCACAGTTACTACTATTGAGCATATACTATACCTGTGAATTTTGCTTTTTGTGCCTAAATGTAGACCTTACTTTTTTTCACCATTGAATTTCATTTTGTTAGATAGCCCAGTGTTCAAGTGTATTCTGTCTAATCATCAAAACCATAAAAATATAAGGTCATTCTTTTACTTTTAATGCAAAAAGTCTACAAAGGATTTCCAGACAGCAATAAATGTCTTTGACTAAAGAAGTCAATTTGGCCATCTCAGCAAGTTCCATCATTTTTACTAACCAATCCTCCATTGTGGGCAATGCCAAATCTTTCCATCTTTGTTCATACAATAATCTTGTTGCAGTTATCATGCACAAAAACAAAGTTCAATATTTTTTCTAGCTGTTTTCTATCAATCCAAAAGAAAAATCTCTGGTCTCAATTGTATATTAATTTTTAAAACCCTCTGATTTAGTGTACATATTTTTTTACATATACAAACATGATAAGATGTCTCTTCTTGTTCACATTTCCAACATAAGTTTATTTACATTTTATACATTCTCAGGTTACATACATCAACATTTTATAAAAATCCTATTTAAGATTAAAACATAGTACAAATTTCAATCCTTTCAACCCATGGGAACAATGTTCCCATTATTCCACCTGTAGGTTATAACCAAATTTTTAGCCAGTTTTATCATACATTATTTCACTTGTTCTTCTGTTTCAAATTTCAATAAAGGTCTATATATTTTAGCAATTACTTATTCATCTTTTGTACACAGTGCTATTTCAAACTTAGTGTTCAAAACTGTACCTTATTTTGTCTACTTTAAACCTCTCTAATAATTTTTAAATAAGTGAACCACTGACAACTCTATCCCTGTGCCAACAGTTCTTCTCTTGACTTTATTTTACATACAGTACCCCTTCTCAAAAATCTAGTATCTGGCAATAAGTTACTCATTTGTGTTTGCCTGTGATTTCTTATACATGAAATACTTCTTGTGCTGAGATCTACAAAGATGTTTTTTAGGCACAGGTTTGTATCTATCCCATCTTCTCAAATACACATTACCCTTGACTTTCCCCGCCAATTCCTATGACAGCAAGGTTGCTTAACTGATCATTTGCATAAAATTGCATTGTCTGTATTATTACAGTACTTCATAATTTCAGCTGGATGGGTGAAATGCTGTTCTGACCCAACCATAACAAATACAGGAAATATTTCTGGGAGAACAATAATTCACAGTGACATCCAAATGAGTTGTGCAGTCACAATGTAAGTTGTGCAGTCACAATGTAATCTTATGTGGCAATTTCAATACAAAGTATGTAAAGGGTAGAGTTTGTATTGCAGTATTGCAAAGCATATTTCATTACTTGTCCCCTTGAAAATACCTATTCTTTTCATGTGAGAAGGACTTGGGGGAATTAGGTTCAAATATACCTTCAGACATAAAAGCTCACTGAGTGAGCCAGTACTTCTTTCTGTGACTTTCTGTGAATCTACCTATGTAATTAGATAGTTGTGGAGATAAACCATCTAGAATCCTGGAGAAAAAGTGGCATTTAAACTATTAAATAATAATTTAAAATTTAAAAAGATCCAGAATAGTACCACATTAAACAGAATTAATAGAATCTGTGATACAACTATAATAGTTAATGCCAAGTCAGACCCTTCATATTTTTTAGTAGTCACAAAGTTTTTTCCAACAAATGTTGTGAAAAAGCATGTAAAGTGATTCTGTCCATCGGCACAATAAACTGAGTAAAATGGGGCCAAATATAAGGGAAGATGAAAACAAAAGAACTGTGGTGTGAAAAAGACATCCAAGAAAAACCCAGGGCAACTTTATAGGAAAGACAATTGGGTAATGACTCAAAATGTTGTTGACTATTCCATTCTAAATCTCCTCTTCCCTCCAAGTCATATGACCCAGTATAAAATATATGTGGCTGTAGATCCAAGTGCCCTATATACCATAAAACACATTGAGGCAACATTATATGGGAGCAGAAACACACATGCTTAAGTTTGTTAGGCAGAAGAGATCACAGGTACCTCCTCTGCTCTGCATACTTTTCCCATTTTGTTTCTTCCTGCAGTCACATGTGCATGGCTGCTTAGTATGCTAAACACTGTTTTGATATTATTTTGTTATGATCTTTCACAATCTAATATCTCTCCAGGGTTATTCAAGTGGGACCAGTTTCTTCTGAGTGGACTTAATTTAATTATGGTATCCAGTCTTAGTCATGTTCATTACATGTGAATATCATCTTTCATAATTAATTCAGGCAGCCACAGGAGGCAGTTGTGGTTCCACATCCTTCTGCCCAAACTAAAATATTGTGCATGGTTTATCTACAATGATTGCAGCATACAAATGCAAAATTGAAACCACACATCATTTAGTCCTATTCAGCATATAGCACATGGACCAACTTTGTCATTTAGAAAATAGCAACATTGTACTAGACAATACACAAATTAAATACACAAATTAAAACTGGATTGCAATTTTTGGCATTAGAAGGACACATCTCAGGAAAGAATGGGTAATAGCTTATTACTTTTCTGATTCATTAAAAAAAATATCTGAAAAGTATCCATAAAAATCTCTTTTTTAAAAAAAAAATCAGCTCAGAATCAAGCTATTTTTTACCACCTCCAAATTTCATAGGTGTAAATCAGGGGTGTCAAACTCAAGGCCCAGGGGCTGGATCTGGCCCATGGAGTGCTTAGATCTGGCTCATGGGGCTACCCTGGAAACAGCAAAGGACCAGCCTGCAGTGCCTCTGCAAGCAAAAACAGAGCTCAGGACGGCAGCGGGCAACCCTCCTGAGCTTCATTTTCAGTTGCAGAGAGTTGCAGGAAGCCATCACAACCAAAAATGGAGATCACGGGTGCTCTGCTTTTGCTAGCAGAATTGCAGCTGAAAATGGAGCTCAGGAGCCTGTTTTTGCTGGCAGAGGACTTGGACTACCACAGGCACCTCCGATACAAGTGATGTTGAGCTGACTGTGCCCACCCTGCAGTCACACCCAGCCCTGCCCCTTGAGGTCAAACACAACCCTGATTAGGCCCTCAATGGAATTGAGTTTGACATCCCTGGTGTAAAAGAAAGGTACGATTTAGCTGTTCTTTCTTTTGAGAAGATGAGCTGGATTATCTCCTAAATATGTTATTGTGCCACTTGAATTGACAGTGTCCTGTTGTGTCTTAGAAAGAGCTAAGTGACTGTTTTCTTTAGATTAGCACAGCAGATATTTAAACTGTTACTGGTATTCCACCTTTCCAGTTAATCATCAATCATGAAGCTCACATCCGCTTTGGGTTGTTGTTGAACTTCAGTGATTATTATGTGTCTTAGAGCATGGACAAATATTTCTGGCAGAGACTAGTTTACCCTCTAGTTCAACATGTCTAAATTTTTTTTATCTAGGACAGTAAAAGAAAATATCTTTCTAATGGGTTTCATTTTCCTTGCTCACTGCAGGAAGCTTCTGGCCTCTCTCCAGACTGCAGCCATTCAGTCAAAATCTCATCATGCCCAGGTGAAAAATTGCTTTGTGCATTTCTCTGTGATACTCTTTTAGCAAAACTTTGATGGCCTGAATAAAATGGAAGATTGGAAAACAAAGCATAGCAGCACAGGAAATGGCAGGAAGCAACTACTTCATTTAGCGGTTTATTTATATATGTATTTAGGTCTTTAATCTACATACTGTAGCACTGATCAACAGCCTAAGTAAAAAAGACAAGTGCTTGACTGCAATCTTAGGATGGGATATAGACAAAGCAGTTCCTATTTCCAGTTTCAGCTCTTTGATCACATTGAGAATAGGTTCACATTGTACATGAAAACCAAAACAAATATATTAAAAAACACATCTTGTACCTTAGTATGTTGCTAGAACCAGCCTGCAGTTTCCATAAACACTCCAGGAATGAAAATAAGACACACCTTGAACAGAATTGCCAAATTCTCTATTATGTTTTCCAATATTATTTAAGCATACATATCAACTTTATGACATTGTCCCATCTTTTCCACTAGCAACTGAAGCCTCTGGTACAAATTTGTATATGGAGTTATATGTTATACAATTCAATAGTCCATTTAAAAAAATATTGTGTAATTCTGTGGCAAGTCTAAGCAATGTGTAATCATAGACTGAATATATTTTAAAAGCAAAAGCAGAAGACCATTCAATAATCATAAGATCAACTTATAACAGCTTATGTTAGTAAAACTTATAAAACATTGCCCCATTTTAGAAATGGGGTGATAAATTACCAGTCCTGAGATCTGTTAATAGCGCCAGATCTTTATAACAATCAAAATAGTTCTACATTTATTGGTTGGCTGAGTTTTTGGTGGGCCCTGGAAACATATGACCTAACTCTTTTCATCCTATGATACAAAGGGAATGAGTGAGTAATGACTTGTAATGTTACTGACTGGCAAAGCTGAAGTATCTTTCTTTTTTTTTAAAAAAAGAAGGTTTTTCAGGGGTGAAGTTAGTTTTTTCAATTTTGCAGAGGCACAAAACCTTAAACTGGCCCAATATTAGTGGGGAATTTTAAAAATTTAAGGAGGTACCATGGTTATATAAAGCCTCTGCTTGGCAAAAACTATATAAAGTTTCATGGAAAACTTAAAAAAATAGAAGTAGAAAAATTGTGGCCTCTCCTAAGTTGGAAGATCTATTCTTATTTGCTGCTAATTCATGACTACTATTTTTTTTATCTGTGTTTATAGTACTTAGCAATAGCACATATCGTGCTTTACATCCTTTTCTAAGTGGTCAGCATATTGCCCACAAAATCTTGGGTCCTTATTTTACCCACCTTGGAAGGATGAAAGGCTGAGTCAATCTTGAACATCTCTTGACCTTTAACCCATCAGATGTGGGAAACAAACAGTCTAGGAAATACTTGGAGAGAATATTTGGTGGGTCCTCAGTGCTCACATTTTGCATTATAAAACAGATAATAGAAACAACATTTTCCTTATAGAATACAATTCTATTCATATCTGGTCACAAATACAAAGTACAGTTTACAAAAAATGTTTGAGCAAATCTAGCCTTGATTCCAATCCCATGCATGAAATGGAGGGGAAAGAAGAGGAACAATCTACTCAATCTCATTTGTATGGTTCTATCACTTTGCATGATTTTACTTCTCACATCCTTCTTAATGTTCTCATTTCTACAGAGAAAGTGCTTGCAAACCATAAATAGAGAGAAACAGAGGAGAGACATCAAGTGCCATCTCTATAATTATAAACTGCAAGTTTGTTTTGAAAACAAACATTAAAGCAAAACCATGCAAGATCACTTTCCCACAATTCTAGTCCTACTTCTCTGTGTCCAATTTCTGTGGTTGATCTAGACAAGGTAGTAGCCCTAGCTTATGGGAGAAGTTCAGGGGAGGCCTGAATTATGTAGAATTGTATGTTCCAGGAATACATTCCAGTTTGGATTAAGGCTAAAGGGGAGGAAATGTGACAGTTCTAGCCTAATATTTATCTTAAGAAAACTGACAGGAAAGTCCATAAAAGAGTCAAGAGTCAATTGCACTGTTCCAACACAATTGAAGCTCTGTTTGGTTTTTGTGTATGTGAAGGCCAGATCCTGCAGACACCACTTATGCTGGGTATCTTTTTTATATTTTCACATTCTAATTTAATGGAGAATATGCTATTTAATTATTGTATAGGTTGATTAATTAATTTCTAATATTTATATTATGTCCTTGCCATGTTTTTAGATGTAAAGAATTTGCAATAAATATGAATGACAGGCCTCTCAAAGAATTCATAAAGCAAAAAACTGAAAAAATGAAGGAGCAGAAATTGTCATTCATTGTCGTTCAAGTCCCTGATATTCTCCTTTTTGCAAAATATAGGCATCTTCAGTATGCATCTGACAATACCCTACACCCCTGATCCCCCATTTTTCATAGATGAATCTCTCACTCAGGCACCAATATGCCTGTCAGACCTGCCTGACCGTGAGCCTTTGAGTAAGAACAAGCCATCAGGTTGAGATAGGTATAGGTTACTGGAAGCCAAGTGAAATACAGTAGTGCAAAGCCAGAACTAAAATTCATGTGTCAAAAGCCCCAGTGAAAACTTTTCCCCCTTAGGTGCTTCTCATTGTTGCTCCCCCATCATCTAATCAATTTTGAAGAAGATGTTTTGGAAATGGCTACTCTAACTGTCGACTGTCTTGCAGCTGCATTCTTCTCATCGCGGAGTCACCTTGAAATGCCATCTTGAGCAGGCACCTTCATTTTCTTAACTTCACTTTCCCCCCAAGTGCTCACCCTCCCTCTCACTCTCACCCCCAAGGTTCATGGCAGACTGATACTGAAATGATTGCAGGTATGCAAGGTATAAGGTGGCACTTCTGACAATGCTTAAGCAACAATTTGCCCCTACAGTAGCTCCATGAATTTGCCTTCTTCTCTTTTCCACCCATGAATGAGACTAGTTTATGACTATTTTCCCCTTTAATTTGTCACTATTGAAGGACTGCCACAAAGTACACACAATCCATTAAGCTTTGTCACCCATCACTTTCCCAGAAGTGATTGGATAAAGAAATAAGAGGCAAGGTTAGGGAGGGGCAATGGGAATAGAAAATTGCATGCTGGTATAATTTTCTGCCATTCAAAAATGGATGGATAGCACTGAATTCATTAATAAGAAAAGGCCTTCAGGGTGGAACAAGGGAAAAAATCTCCATCAAAACCTGTAGAAATCCCATTTTTATTTAACAAGAACAACAACTTTACAAATCTAATTGGGTTGTCTGTCTGGAGATTATATCAAGCCTTGTATATTATGTTCAATAAAATATAGAAAGCTTTTTATTGTTTCCATAGATGTCATTGGAGACTAAGGTAAGATTATTAAATTGACCTGCATATGAATAGAGTTAGAAACATTTAATAAATGCCTGCTGAATAGAAACATGAACAAATTAGCACATGCTCCATTGCTTCTAATAATGTTTTGGCTTCTATTTCAGCTTTTCCCACCTGCAGAGGAAAGGATTCCCATGCTTTTTGGAGAGGTTTTAGACACTGAATAAAAGCTGAAGTAATAACATTTTGGAAAGCTAATGCTACGGAAGAAGTACATTTTTTATATGAATTTACTGCTCCAAGGTGTGGAATCCATCAGCTTAGATGGCCTCACAGCAGATTCCTCCAGGAGAAGCCAATATCAATAGTTTGATTAGTATGGAAATAAATGCAGCCTTTCAGTTCAGTAGCTACAAATACAGTACAAATACAACTTATACTCGCAGAACCATAATTCTACTGAACTGTAAAACTATGGTGCAGAAAATTGTTGTGAATAAGGGAGTAACAGGAAAGCACAACTATGTTCAAGGGCACAATATTGCCCATCCCTGATGCACACCAGCTAAAGCAGTCCTTGAGGAGGGCTAGAAAGCTAATTTAACAGCGAGCAGATTAACTTTTCTTCACTGGAAGATATTAAACAAGGCTGGACAGCAATTTATTAGGAAGTTATTATCTTTAAATTTCCAGTGTTGAGAAAGTTGTAGTATGAAAAGCTGTACAGTTCTGATAATTATAATTACAATGATAGATGTTTGCTTCATATTCTGCTTGTGAAATTTAAAAAGAATATCTCGCTGCATGACATAACTAATTGACACAATATGTAGGAGAACCCAAAATTTTCTGCATGCCATATCAGGATCCACATGAAATATGGTGGCACACTCACACAGGTGATAACATACTGTAGATTCTCCCACACACCATATCAGCAGGAGGATTTCTGTCTGGCTGAAGCATGGCTGAAGCATGGCTGAAGCAAAAGGACTTCTTTCTTTAGCCATTTGTACAACTTGTGGCAAGTCATACGGAAGATCCTGGATGCTCCTCTCTTGATTTCAGCCTGAACATGACAGCCTGAACATGACAGCAGTGATGTGGGCATATGCTTGGTAATAATTTCTCAGTGAAGCAGGAGAGAAAGCATCTCTTACTTTACAGGCAACTTCAAGTATCTGATCCACAAGGGATGGAAAAATCTATCAGTCCATCTTATAGATCAAATGTTATAGGGCAATGGTCCCCAACCTTTCTGGCACCAGGCACTGGATTCAGTAAAAAATTGTCTTCTATGGGCTTGTGGGGAGGGAGGGATAGTTTTGCAGTTAGATCTTGTGCATGCACAGATTTTCTTGCTCACCATTGCTTGCTTGCTAATTGCTTGTGTGGCCTAACAAGTCATGGACTGGTACCAGTCTGTAGTCAGGGGATTGGGGACCCCTGCTGTACGGTGATCCAGGGTTGACAAGAAAGACACCTAACCAGTGATGGTATTCTACGGTTTGGCCCAGTTCAGTCCAACTGGTAGCTCTAAGGATCATCTGTGAGCGAACCGGTTTGCTCCAAAAATCAGCTGCTGGGCCCTCCTGCCCACTCCAGTTCTATACTGACCTTTATTTCCTGGTTTTGAAGTTCAGCTGCTTCGCACGGCAAAGTAGATTGCTGCACATCAGCTGTTGAAGACACAGGGAGAGTGCAGGATTGCAGGAAAAGGTCAGTAGCAAACCCTCTGCATGGGCGCAAAGCATGCATTTGGCACATGCATGTGCGAAGTGTGCATGCATGTGCAAAGAGTGCCCACCAAGCTACGCTTACAGAACCAGTGGTTAAAAAAAATGTGAATCCCACCGCTGCGCTTAACCATTCTTTTGCTGCTGAGAAGCACTTCTGAGGACCCTTCCTGTTAACAAATATATATGTCAGTCCTACTCAACTACCTGAACAAAACCACTGCCTTTCAGCCTGCCTGAAAACACAACTTATCAGGAAAGGTGCTTATCTCAGTCAGCAACAAAATGTCTTTGATTAGAAACCAGAGTTAAACTTGTAGCGGGGTAACACAGTGTCAATGCAGACTTCTTGATAGTTCTGACAGATAGTTCAACCCACCACTCCAGCCTCTCCCAGCCCAGGCCCATGTTAAAGAAAGTAATTGGTGAATTTCCTTGCTCCCTCTCCCTCCACCTGCTGGAAAATTCACCAATAGATGAAATTTAATTTGCATCATTGTAAAATATTTGCTTAGCATCATTCACCATACTTAACTACTATGGGGACATAAGAAATTTATGTGGACATATTTTATGTTTTATCACATACATTAAATTGTGTGTCTGGATCAGCTCATAAACTGCATATTCTCCAAATAAAGGACAACTCTGAATCATAATAAGCAGAGATACAGGTCTGATAGGCAAGTTTATGGGAGTCTCCTTAGGGTATGGTTAAAGAAAAAAAAAATAAGATGACAGTCCCAAGAATGCAATTGAATCTGTTTCTTACAGGTGTTGTACACATGACACATTTGAAAAAATGGGCAGATTTTCAATTGCACTGTCATGGCTTCCAACTTGACTTTCTCTACCACAGCCTGAAGACTCCTCTGTGGGCTTTTAAAAGTAAGATCTGTATACTGCATGTTTTATCTCTTCATTTGTTTTGAAGCACAGAGGATCTGAAATAGAGAGCTATTCTGTCACTGAATTAATATATCCTATTTTGTAGGCACGGACTCTTCTGGGAGAATGAATGGAAGTAGATATATTGATATATGTTATTGATGATGGCAGACATTCTCATTTAGAAATAAGTACATCATAATACTACAACAAGCCCCAAATCAAAATGCCTGACAGCTGAAATCATGAGCTCATTTGGTAGATGAGAAGGAAAACAGTAGCAGCAAGAATATGAGTTAAAATACAGATTTAGAAAGAAGCATTTGAATAAACAATTCATAAGGGCTACATTGCTTCTAGTGAGGATTCTTTTTTGTTTATCTTATAAACAGAAGAATGACCCTTTTAACTGTGATATTATTCACAGAAGAAAAGGCTTTTGGTTCAACATATTTTGGAAAAGCAGATTAGATCTATAGGAACACATCATGGATGCATTGTAGAAATCAATTTTATAATTGAGTTTTAATGCATACACAGTCCCATATACTTTATATCCCATATACTTACATATATATTTTGATCCTAACAAGCTGGAATACATGAAACTAATGGACTTAGACAGATTAGCACATCCCTTACTTTGTATCCTCCCAAATATTTCTTCAATAAAGCAACACCACAGATTCCAATAGTAATTATTTGTTTGGAGTCTAAACGAATTGTCATATTTTCCTAGTATTTCTTTCAAATGCTTGGAAGTGACTCAGTTTCTGTTCCCATTTTAAAAATTACATTGTTCAAGCAGATTTAGCCAGGTTCATCAGCAGCACGAAAAGGAGCTATCTGCTTTTTTGAAGAAAAGCTAGTGTTCATAAGAAGAACAAATAAATGTTGGTAGGAGGAGAGCATTAATGGAGGAAAAAAGACCTTTGAAAATAGCACAATAAGGATTAGAGTATACAGGAACTGGCTGTAGAGGTAAGATAAGAACATGTGATACGAAGAAATTCAGTGGAGTTTTCTGGAGAAAGAGATAGTTAAATGAACAGGAATATTTGTTGCAGGTTCACATATAGATTTACAATATTTGCTAAATGTGAGTTTGGATAACTGAGCATTGAAACATATGGGAAAATACAGGGTGCTGAATTCTAAAACAGTTTTAAGTGAGTGATAAAATAAGCCATGCCACATCTGTATAAGATATCAAGTTTAATTAAATAAAAATAGTTGTTTCTAAAAACAGGCATTTTTATTTCATGGGGAGAGCATCCTACCTTCTTCTGATACAGGTGCATAAACAATCCAACAAAGTAGGAAACTTCTGAATGAAAACTGTTCCTACAAGCAGTTCCCCAGGAAATAAGAAACAACAAGAGATTCATATCACATATTGATAGAAGATATGATATAGGTTTATAGGGGAGTGGGGATGGTTGGTTCCAGCCATAATTTCTGATGCAGGAAAGAGCGATCCCCTCACCACCCAATATCTTTTCATTGCTACTACCCACAAGCACATGAAAAGGATTTGCACTTGTATTGATCTACCGACAGATAAAATCTCAATGTCAGTGGGATCACAGTCCAAATACGCTAGCCTCCCAAATCCAGGAGCTTTATGTGCATGTATCAGTATCTATTCAGAAACCTGCTGATTGAAGGCCCAGATGGTGATGATGCAGTTTTTGTATAAAATGGCAGGAACACCCAGCAGCCCTAACTTCTCCTTTATGTCTTCTTTTGTTTCATGGGTCCATCAGTTAAACCAGGTTGTCAAACTGGTGGTCCATGGGCTGGATGTGTCACATGCAGGCCATGCCCACCTCACCTCTGTGAAGGAGAAAAACATCATAAAACATCAAATGACAGCAATATGACAACACACGTCTGACACCTGTGAGCTAAACTAAGTCTAAAAATGGAGGTTCCATTTTCCTTGCTAAAAAAAAATCTTCTGAATTATTTATTATGAATATTATGGCTGTCTGGTTTTAAGAAATGTTGTCTTTAAAAATAGTAATTTAAATTGCAAACTAGTAGGGTATTAATGTAGAACAGTAGAATTAATATATATTGGGAAAATAAATAAATTAGAGGGAGCGAGAGCTAGATACAGATAGAGATAAACAGAGAGAGGTTTTGCCAATAATTTATTATTGTTTATATCGTGTCCGTCGCGGGAAAGGAGACTCGGAGCCAGTGACTTAGTTTCAGCTCTTTATTAAGTTCCTGCATCGTCTCGGGGTTTAAAGGGAACAGCCACAACTTTTATTCTCTAGCCGCGCCGGCCGTGGCCAATGGCACTGCTTTGAATCTCCTGCGATTAGTTTCCACCATTCGTTACGGGCCAATCAGCGCGGCCTGCTTGGCCAATGAGATCGCCGTGCGCTTTGGCCAATCATACGTGGCGCTTCCAAGTATGTTAATGTCAGTACAGAACAGTTTAAATGTTCAGATATTTCTAATGGTTAGAATATTTAATGAGGCCATTGAGTACAAATTATTTTGTTTAATATAAACCTTTGCACTCTAAAGGATTAAAATAAATTGCTTTTCTTTTACAATGGAAGAAAACTCTTAATTTTATCATCTATGAAGCAAGAGAAGGATAGTAATAATAATTTTAACACCAACAAACAATAACATCTGCCTATCCCAGTCCTTGGAAAGCACTCAACGGGATAATAAAATGACAGATCCAGTCTAAATTTCTGACAACCTATAATAATTTATTAAATTTACAGGCCGCCCCAACTCCTGGTGGCTCATTTAAAAACATGGTACAATTAAAAACAAAAACAAAATAAAAGCAAAATGATGGCAGAGTAAACAAATCCAGATAGGAACAAAGAAAAGGAAGAAAGGGGGTATTTTTATCCTGGCCAAAAGCTTGGGCAAAAAAGTCATTTTTTCAGGGTGCTTTGAAATGTGGTGAGGACTGTTATATCTTGGAGAGGGGACTCTCATCCCAAATAGGTGCCATTGTTTAATCAATGGAACGTACTAGCCCCCCAATGTTTAATAAATGGAACATTCCAAATCAAACTGGCTGAATAAGATCTGAGTGTAAGAAGAATTTGAATGTCCTGGTAGACCACAAATAAAGCATAATCTAGAAATATGCTGCAGCTGTCAAAAGGGTCTAATTAGTTTTGGAATGCATCAATTGAGATATTGTGTCAAGATTATGGAAAGTGAGAATACCGTTCTGTGCTGCACTGGTCAGACCACATCTCGACTAGTATGTCCAGTTCTGGAGGTCATAATTTGAAGAGGGTACTTAGAAACTAAAAAGAATTCATAGAGGAGAAACAAAAATGGTAGGCTATTGGGGGCAAAATTTTATGAAGAGAGGTTAAAGAAAGCTAG
Source organism: Hydrophis major (assembly GCA_033807585.1). NCBI lineage: Eukaryota > Metazoa > Chordata > Lepidosauria > Squamata > Elapidae > Hydrophis > Hydrophis major. Next base: position 216,733,531 of record CM066330.1, read on the forward strand.
TATGTTAACCTAAGAAAAAAGAAGGCTAAAGGGAGACATGATAGCAATCTTTCAAGATGGATATGGCAGGGAAGAAGGTGTGGATTAATTCTCCAGAGTGTTTGAATAAGGATTAATGGTTGGAAGTTTTTACAGTGGCAGATTCAAACTTGAAATAATGATAACTTTCCTGACTTCCAACCATTAAGCTATGGAACTATTAAGCCTCCCTCCTGAAATTGTGGATGAACCAGCTCCATCACTGGTTTTCAAGAAAAGATTAGACACCCATTTCTTTGGAATGACAATCCCTACACTGGATGGGATTTGGACTAGAAGATGTCCAAGGTTTCTTCCAGCTGTATTATTATTTTTTTCTCAGTGCTTATACAAAAAGGGCATAGTCTCTGTAGCGAGTTTCAAATTTCCTAATTGTCTTCTCCTTCTCCTAATGGTCTAATTTCCTAATAGTCTTCTCCCAATCCCAGGCACTCATCCATCACCACTATTTTGTTGCCTGGGCTCTGTATTTGATTAAGAGATGTGGTCTTCTTGGTCTATAATCCCCTTTCTGGGTTTGCTGATGGGAGAAAACCCAATTTGTTTTTCCATTCCTGGATTTTGCTGGAAGTTAGTACTGGCAGATATTTTTGCAAGTGCTTGCTTGCTTGGTTGTTATTGATATATAAAACAAAAGAGGGAGTGAGGGATGAACCAGAGTAAACCTGACCCAGAATGTATCTCTTGGACTAGTAATTCCATCATTCTTTGGAAGCAATAAGTTCCCACCACTGATTTGTTGCTAAAGATCATCACCAATCACATGAATGATTTCTGCCTCTTCAGCTGTCCTGCTCTGCTGGTCAGCTGCTTTCAATGCTATCACTGCTATCACCATCCGTCTTTTAGCTTCTTTCCTCCAACCTTCATGTACTCACCAATTGCTTTCTTCTTCACAAACTTCCCTGAAGAGAAAGCAAAAAACCAAAACTTGTATACCTATGCATTCCCTGGGCCAGCTGTACTTGCTTGTACTTGGTGAAAGAGTACATATGTAGAGCAGGATGGGTTGGATGCATGATAGAAAGATAATAAGTTTTGCTACTCCAACCATCCTCCCACAATCAGCAAACCTCCCTTTTGATATAGTTGACATTTTAGAAGATGTATCATGGTTCTGACACATGATCATATGAAGGTATCAAAACAGCCTTTTTTATCTAACTAACTACCATCTACCCTTCATTTTGGAAACATATCCTCTATTCATATGGTATTCCTAACAGGCCAATTTAAGACCCAGATGATCAGAGCAGTATGAGAGAAAGATTCAGTTACATTTTGGAGTCAAACCATGATTCCCGGCTCAGTTTTAGAAACATTTAATTAAATAACAAAAACCAGGAAAACTGCAGAAGTATTAATGCCTGAATATATATGTGATCACTCTAACTCATGGGTATCAAATTCATGGTGTCACATTGCTGTCATGTGACATATCACAATATTTTTTCCCTTTGCGGAGCTGGGGTGGGCATGACCTGTGTATGACACATCCAGCCCACTGGCCACCAGTTTGACACCCCTGCTCTAACTAGTAGACACTGATTCTAACCTCTCTTTCTTCTTTATAGATAGTCTTTGTTTATTTACCACAATTGGGAGTGGTAACTTGATCACTAAATGAAACTGACTGCTTATGATTATTTCAGTTTTACTTTGCATTACAGACTGTGAAGATTATAAAAGCAAAGATTAATTGTAATTAATTTACTTCTGCATCACTGTCATAACTGCTAAACAAGACAGTCACCAAATAAGGTCTTCCTGTATCAATTAGTTTAATCTGGTTTTATTTCTTTGTAGCTAAGGGTAAGAGTCAGTTTATGTAGCAAGTAAGGCACAAGGCAACAAGATGGGAGGCAATGAATTCTTAACACAAAGCCAGCCAGAGACCTTGGGCCAGGTCTCTCTTTCTCAGTCCTAGGAAGCAGACAGTGGGAAATCAATTCTGAAAAACTTGCCAAGAAAACTTCTGGGTCTTGTCCAGGTGTCAGAAAATGGATTGGAAGGCAAGTAAGTACACACAAAGGTATGGAGTAGGCCCACAAGATGGACTAATGTAATAAATGCATTATTAGAGTAAAGATGCGGCAAATGTGTTGCACAGAATGTAACAATTTTGTCAAAATCACTCATACATCATATAGAAAATGGTTAGATCACAAAGTTGCAACTTTGTGGTCACAAATTTAAATCACAAAGTTGCAACAGTGATGTTGCTAGCCCTCTGTGGATAGCCGGTGTGGGTAGAAGGTCCTGCATGCATATACAAAAGAGTTGGGGGCTTAGAGATCGTGGTGCAGCCCTGTCTCTCTTGTAGATTTTGACCCTCCTGATAGTTCACCTAGAGCCCTGCAGATAAGTAACCATAAGTAGTCTTTCCTGTAAAGTGAGGCAGAGCATCTACTTAGAGGCAAAGGATATTGGGAGTTTCTTTATTCCTAAAAAGTTGACTGGAAAGCCTTGAAAGCAGCAAAGGGGTAGAATAACACATTTTCCTGATTAAGTCTGGGATTCAGGTGCAATGCTTGTGGAGCATTGTGGGATAAAGCTTGGCAGGGAACGTACAGGCTGATGCTTGAGAGAGATTTTATTTCTTCTAAGTGCTGCTGTGTTCAGTTTGCATAGATTTACATCTGCTGTCATTCTTTGTCCCTTCATCTCTTTGTTTGCTCAGATTAATGACGACCAGCTTTAGTATGCAGATCTCAGTCTCACAGTAACCTGATGCCGCTTAACTCTTTTTCACATCATTATTTTGTTGCCCTTATTGAAATGATAAAAAGGCCATGGTTTTTTTTCCCCCTCCAAGTACTATGCAGCAGAAAACCTGATCCTCTATTTAAAATGAAAAACAGGAACCATTTATTTATTTAAATGTTATTCTTGGGAAAGGGAGATTTCGTATTGTGTTCCATCAAAATTCCTGCTGAATTGAAATATCTCCCAGTAAAAATGCAGGTGGTAACTAATTATTTAACTAGAGCCACATCCAGACATGCCAGAGCTCTGGGGGACAGAACCTCTAGGAAGGACCCTGGTTGGAAATAAACATCCCACTTCTTTCTGTTACAATGAGATTTATAGGCATTTTAAGCTGTGAATCTGGGGGGCTCAGGACTGCAAGCATTTTCAAAGGGGAAATTTGCTTCTTTAGGCTTCAATCAAAACACCCCATTTAATATGTGCCTTTTTGTTAATGAAGCAAATCTAGCTTTGTTCAGTAACAGAGGCTATTGCAAATAGCAATAGACAAGCACATGTCTATTGCCTATCAAATTCTAAATAGGTCTCTTGAATGAAATGGAAACTTAATTAGAATTTAGATAATAAAAGATTGTACCTCTTACTCTTCTATTCATAGCCAGGTACTATTCAAACCATGCCAAATGCTTCTGAAAACTTTATTCCTAAAATATAACTTATTCACAAAAATATAAAGCTACTGAATAACCTGGAATCAATTAAGGGTAAATGATGACTGATATTTTATTCTTTCAATATTTTACTCTTTCAATATTTCTAGCCAGGAAGGAAAATTTGTTTTGTTTATGCAGTTTATGCAGCCTGGTTTCCTAACATTGTTCATGATTTCTGGTTGCCATCCCTCCCTTCCTCCCCCTCTTTCCTTCCCAAAGATTCATCTTTCTATACAAAACCATTCTATTTCTGAAATGATAGAATAAACCAAGTCAAACACCATGTGGGAAGCCCTGCTTGAGACATGCATCTTCATAAAGCACAACCAAAAGGACATTATCAGGCTAAACATCAGATGTTTCTTTGAGTGATGAAACTGACTATCCAAGGAGAAGCTTATTGGAAGATATTCTCCTGAGAAAGTATCCCCAAGTCCAGATGGCTGGATATTCTTGCAAAAATGTCATTTCACCTTCAAGAATTAGGGGTGATGGATGTGTTTTGCTCTATGTAGCCTGTCAAGAAAAACAGAACCTGTTGTTTTCAGCTTGTCTATTCTTTTGCTTTGATCATTCCAAAAATCTAGAGTAGGTGTAGAAAATACTGTAGGGCTGCGCAAAGCTTTAAGAAAAGACATTTCACAAATCACTAGCATGAGCAAAGCCTCCCCTACCCCACTTCTCAAAGCATTAAAGTGCCTGTGTCCTCTGGAAAGCTAATGCACTTGCTTTAAAGATGGTTTCTGGCTGTCTTGGCATATGAATTATGCACAGACAACACTAATACTGAGACCAGGTAGGGATATCATTCAAAGCAGTTGCATTAGTTTTCTAGAGCACACAGCCACTTTAATGCTTTGAAAAGGGGGCTTCGTTCATGTTAACATGATTTAAAGATATTCCGTAATATGTGTATTCACAATATTCCACCCTTTTGAAATTTCCTTTAATTCCTATTTTTTTTTCTCTTCTACTCAATCCTGTCTGATTCTTGGAGACTTCCTAGACATGTATCTGCACTTTTCTTGGCATGATTTTTCAGAAGTGGTTTGCCATTGCCCCCTTCCTAGGGCTGAGAGAAAGTGACCAGCAAAAGGTCACTCATCTGTTTTGGTGTTCAAGACAGGACAAGAGTTCATAGTGTACCAGTGCCTTAATCACCACAACAAACTAGCTCTCAGTTCCTGTCTTTCCACTCTGTTAATGCAAGAAATGTAGGTAAACAAACAGTACTGTGGGATGAAGATTACATGCCAATATATTTCAATATTTTTGTTTGATCTGAGCATTGTTAATAAAGATTTGATTTCATGATTAAAAAATATCTCGATTGTAACACTTTTTATGTACCCTAGACACAATGATAAAAATTAAGCAGAACTTTGCGGAAATCTTCTAAGACAACTGCAACCCTTTGTAAATATGTCAATCCTAAATCACTGAATTATAGAATAATTCCTTTTTGAGTTAAATAATTAACTCAATAATTAAAAAATAGTAAGGATTTCTCAGCTGTATTAACCCTCCCAGATCCTTAAAGCTTGTTCGAGTAACAAATGCAAGAATGGGATTATTGTAGCAGGTTCTACCCATGTGTTAGTTTAAAATCAGAAGATTATTAACTTAAAACATTCAGTGCATTTAATACATTTTAAGAAAAAAAAGTGGGTAGTATTAGTCTGTCAAATGGAAATATGTCCAATGAAAATATATTTTGACATTTCAGTTTGGATCTGATGAATTTGCAATCCACAAAATGTCCTTGTTACATTGAAAAATGTTTTAGAGATTGCCAAACATTTGGATGGAAATGTCTGTGTAAATTCTCAATCTTCCAGTTCATGATTGTGCCAAAGGTGCTTTTCCAAAAGGCTACTGGACTTTTTTGTTTTTTTAAAAACTACTTCTCATCCAAGAAACTTCTTTGGTTCTAACTGAATGGTGGGTAATGGAAGGATCAATCATCTGGTCATTAGCAGCACTCTGAGGGTCCAAAAAGTCCAGTTGTCTTTTGGAAAACCACTTTTCAGACACTTTGGATGAAAACCTGGAAATTTTACCAAGATATTAGCCTTTTCTAAAAAGTTTGCAATAATGTTAAAGTATCCTATTTAATAAATCAATGGAGTTAAGATAACACTAATTAAGACTAATACTAGATATATATGTTATGTCTCACCTGTATCCACAGATGAGCAATCAAATTTCTGAAGTTCCAAAAATATAAGCAACCAAAAACAAAACCCAACTAAGATAACTACTGAAGTTTTTCCAGTCCTCAGCAGTAATTCCAATATCTGTTTGGCAAACCTGAAGTGCCTATAAATCACAATGCCTCAGAGAATCTTCACAGGACTTTCGCTCTAACAAGACACTTTGCTTCTGGCAAATTTCTCAAGCCAAACTGTTTCCTTTTATTCCCTAAGGGGGCGTGTTAGTCTCATTAATTAATCACTGGCTTGACGCTTCTTTCCCAATTGACATTGACGTCTCAATCTCCGTCTATTTCTCACGTCAAGCCAGGATTCCTCAAAGTCCTTCTCACTTGAAACCTCTCGCACGTTTTCCTGATTATCTGTTGCCGGCTGCTGCATAATCAGAGAGGGAGATTCATGGGAGGTAGAGGACTCTGACACCTCCAATAAATTAGGTTCGTCTCTCATAGCTAAGTCCACTTCCTCATCCTGGCTACCTTCCAAATCACTCAACAATGCCGGCTCAAATTTCAGTGCCAGATCCTCTTCACTCGAGCTCACATCCGCTGAGGGAATAGATTCAATTCCCAGAGATATATATGTCCATGTGTTTATTTTAACCCCCCCAGCTGCATTAAAAAAAAATCTATGAATTATTATTAGTATAAACTAAATAAAGGAACTAAAAATCACAAAGCGATTTGGTGGGATTCAAATAATTTAACAACCATATCATCTAGGGTCAGGTTGGCTGTTGTGGGAGGCATGGTCCATCTCCATCCTCCAGCTCCAATACACATGTGGGATGAGCTCCCCGCAATGGCCAACTGGACCCTGGGTGAACTGTTTGAAACTCCCCCACTATCAAAGCGGACCCTTGGTGCTTCAGTGCAATGGAGAAATGAGAAGTGGAACAGTCGGCATGAGAGAAGGAGGAGGAGCAGAGAGAAGAAAGAGGGAAAGCATCTTTCTCCTTCCCTCATGCTGGCCATTCCATTGCCTGTTTCTCCATTGCAGCGCAGCACCCAGGATCTACTTTGATGGTGGGGTGTGTGCGGATAATTTAATAACCAGTTCACATGAACTGGTGTGAACCAACTGAATCCCACCACTGGGTATATTATACACATGGGTAAGTCTTTTACTGTACTCCTCAACTTGTAACCATAATTGGGACCAGAACTTCCAGCACTGTCATGCGGCCATTAAATTACACTCAATTTTACAATCTCTTTTGCTATGATCATTAAGCAAATCAGCACACTTGTTAAGTGAATCAAGGTCCCCCCATTGTTTTTGCTTGTTGAAACCCCCCTGGGAAGTTCACAATTAAAAATCACATGACCCAGGATGCTGCAACCGTTGTAAATACATGCTGGTTGACAAGAGCCCAAATACTTATCATGTAACTGCAAAGATGCTGCAATGATAATAAATGTGAGTCATTTGTAAGTCACTTCTTTTTTTTATAATTTTTTTTTTATTTTAAGACAAACATACACAGACAATACATAAAAAAACATAAAACCATCTTCCATTTTGTACATACAGTGTGTCAATTGGTTTAGAATCTTTTGTACGATCCTTTCATAATCATTGTTCACAATTTACATCAGTTCTCACATTGTCAAACTAACATATGCTCAGCTATTTATCAATTATTAATTATCCTGCTATTTATTCCATTAATATTATATTATGCTCTCATCCAATGGTTATATATGTCTACATTATATTTTGTATCAGTCTATTAAACTTCTATAAGAAAATTATCTATTCTGTTATCTTACCATGTCTTCTTATCCAACCATTGATAAAACAAATCCCATATCATATAAAATTGCTTGTCTTCTTGTTCTCCAATTTCAGATGTCAGTTTACTCATTTCAGCAGAGTCCATAATTTTTTTTAATAACTTCCTCCTGCATAGGTATTTTGTCATTTTTCCAGTTCTTCACAAATACAATTCTAGCCACTGTTAAAACATTTACAATCAAATATTTCAATTCTTTATTGTATATGTCTGGTATGACTCCCAATAAAAAGATCTCTGGTTTAAAGTCTGTATGTTGTTTTATCATTTTTTCCAACCATGTGTGGATTTTAGTCCAATATTTTTTGCGTCCGAATATGTCCACCACATATGGTAATATGAACCAGGTATCTAATGACATATCCAGCATTTATCTGACGTATTCTTAAACATTCTCGCAAGTCTCGTCAGGGGTAGGTTCTACCTGTAAAACATCTTATACAAATTTTCTTTATATGCAGTTGACATTGTCATTTTATAATTTTGAGACCACAATTTTTGCCATTTTTCTAAATCAATCCCATATCCCAAAATTTCCCCCCAAGAAATCATTGTTTCTTTAACTTGTTCCTCCTCCAATTTAAATTCTAATAGATGTCCCTAAAGTTTTTTAATTACCTTTTCATCAGTATCCATCAAAATTTTATCTAAATCAGTCAACTTATCATAAATACCTTCTGCTTTAGAGTCTTTATCAAACCTAGATTGTATTTGCAAATATGAAAACCAATTCATTTTTACATCTTGTTCTTCCAATGCTTGCATAGATTTAAGTTCACCCTTTTCATTCAATATCTCACCATATCTAACTGTTTGTTCCTTTTTATATATTATTGGATAAGAAAAAGCTTCAATAGTTGATATCCATGTTGGAATTTTTCAGTAATATTATCTTTTTATCTTCTCCCAGTTCAAAAACAATGCCTCTTGAATATAATGTCTTCTAAAATACCCCTGTGTTTTAGTTCCTTTATACCAGAGAAAGGTATGCCATCCCAGCAGCAAGTCATGACCTTCTAAAGTAAGTAATCTACTGTTCCTTAGTGTTATCCATTCCTTTACCCACATCAAACTTGACGCCTGGTAATATAGCTCCCAATTGGGCAAGACAAGCCCTCCTCTTATTCTTGCATCTTGTAACAGTTTTAATTTTATTCTTGCTTTTTTACTCTGCCAAATATATTTGAACACAATTCTATTTAAATCTTCAAAAAACTCTTTCCCTAGTCGAATAGGAATTGTCTGGAATAAATATAAAACTCTAGGCAATATATTCATCTTAATTGTAGATATTCTCCCAATCAATGATAGTTGCAGTTTTTCCCATTTTATTATTCAACACTTCCAATGTTTAACACAAACAGCAGAAGCGACAAGGGACAGCCTTGCCTTGTCCCTTTTCTTATATCTATAGATTCTGTTAATTCTCCATTCACCATCACCTTTGCAGTTTGTTCATGGTATATTGTTTCAATGGCTTGGATAATTTTTTTTTTACCAAAGCCCATTTGTATCAATTGCAGTAAAATAAATTGCCAACTCACATTGTCAAAGGCTTTTTGTGCATCTAGAAACATCGAGGCCATTTGCTTCTCAGGGTGTGTTTCATAATATTCCAGAGTATTCAAAATAATTCTCACATTGTCTTTGATTTGTCTCTTTGGCAGAAATCCATTTTGATCAGTATGAATAAAATTATTTAAGTATCTTTTTAGTCTTTCTGCCAAAATTGAAGCAAAGATTTCATAATCTGAGTTCAATAAAGATATAGGTCTATAATTTTTAACTTGCTGCAGGTCTGTATCTTCCTTTGGTATAAGTGTAATGTATGCTTCTGACCATGTTTTTGGTATTCTTTTCTTCAACATAACTTCATTCATAACTTCTTAAAGATGAAGATTCAATATTTCCTGAAAAGTCTTGTAAAATTCCACTGGCAAACCATCTGGACCTGGTGCTTTCCCAACATTCTGTTTTTTAAGGCTTCTGATAATTCCATCATTGTTATATTTCCATACAGTTTTCCATAGTAGTCTTGTATAATTTTTTTCTTCTCATTTCCATAGCAAACCTGTCCTTCTTTATTTATTAATTGACTAATCCTTCTTGCTTCTCTTTCCTTTCTCATTTTATAAGCTAGCCATCTGCCTGGTTTGTTTGCATCTTCAAAGTAATTCTGTTTGGCATTTTTAATTTTTTGTGCTAATTCTTCTTTTTCCATTAGTCCCATTTTATGTTTAATTATATCCATTTTATTTTTAATATCTTTTTTTTGTGCGGACCTGTAAGTTTTTTCCAATCTTTTATAGTCACTCTCTAATGACTTAAATGTCTTTTTCTGTTTTATGTTTCTTCTCCTAGTATAATCTATTATCAAGCTTCTTATGTAGGCCTTCATCATGTCCCAGAGATTCTGTAAAGATGTATCCTCTTTTCCATTTTCTTTGAAGAATAAAACAAGTTCTTTCTATATTTTCTGTTTAAAGTCTTTTTCTTTTAATATCATATTATTTAAAGTCCATCTAGATCTCCTCTTGTATCCTTTCCAAATAACTGACACTGGATTACGATCTGCCCAAGTGCTTGTTTGTATTTCAATCTGTTGTACATTAGTCAATAATTCTGCTGACATCCATATCATATCTTTCTAGACCAGGATGTATGCCTGTTTGAATACAACTATATTGCTTACTTTCCACATTTCTCTTTCTCCATGCATCTTTTAAGTTAAATTCTTCTATTATTCGAAGGAAGGATTTTGGTAGTACCTTTCTAACTTTCTTTGTTGTTTTCTGTATTTTATAATCCAACTGGCCATTAATTGTTCCATTAAAATCTCCCATCATACAAATATTAACATAGTCCAATTCAATTATTTTTGTGTGTAATTTTCTGTAGAATTCTTCTTGTTTATTATTCGGGGTATAAATTGCAATTAGAAATGTTTTAACACTGTTATTCATTATTTCCACCATCAGAATCCTTCCATCATCATTTGTTAGTTTGGATCATAGATTATATAATTATATAATTATATATTATATAATCATAGATTAGTTCTGCCAAAATTGTTTGTTTAATATATATATATATATATTGTTTATTTATTATTATTTATTTATTATTATTTATTTAATATATAATACCACACCTCTTTTTTGGGATTGTGCCAGTGACGTAAATATTTCCCTAGTTTTCCTTGTTTTAGTATATATTCATGTTGTGTTTTAATATGTACCTCGTGTAAGCAGATTATGTCAAATTTTAATTTTTCTAATTTGTGAAATACTTTCCTTCTTTTAGTAGTCAAATTAAATCCATTTATGTTAATCGAAATCAATTTTCTTTCATCCATGTTAAGCTTTATAAGAGGGTTTTATTGCTCTAGTACATTTCAATTCTTGTTGTTCTCTGGGTTCACCGCCTACTGCACCTTCTTCATTTTCTTTTTCAATTACTGCTATACACTCCTCTTGAAATTCAATCAGTGACTCTTCCTTTCTTTCTTCTTCCTCCTTTCCTCTAAAGTATTCTAAATAGAAGAGCTCAGCTTTTTCAACTGTGTCAATTTTGTGTCTTTGTTCCTGCCAAGTGAACAAAAGGCCTTCTGGCACCAGCCATCTGTAGTTTACTCCTCTTTTAAGTAACTCTTTAGTCAAGAATAAATATTCTCTTCTTATCTCTCTTAATCTTGGTATCTGTTTCAGCACCACAATTTCTTTGTCTTTATATTTTAGTGTTTTCTCTCTCACCACCTGGAATATTTGTGTCTTAATAATCTTCTTAGTAAATCTAATGTGAACTTCTTTTGGTAGTCTATTCCTTGTTGCATATCTTGTATAGACATGAAACACTTCATCCATCCGATCCATCAGCTTTTCTTTGGTTATTTCCAGTGCTTCTGCCAATATTTCTGCTGTTATTTCAGCAAGGTTTTCACCTTTTCCTTCTTCTATATTTTGAAATCTTAGATAAAATTCTGATTTATATATTTCCCATCCTGATGGTTCACATCTGCCCTTTTTGACATTGCTCAATTGAATATCAATGTCTCCAATTTTCTTATATTTTTATATATCTTCTTCAATTTTTAAAAATCTGTCTTCATATTTCATCATCCTGTTGAATATTTTCCACTTTCTCATCTGTCTTTTCTATTTTTTGCTCAATCTACTGGATTCCTTGCATAATCATCTGTAATGTCATTTCCATCTCTTTCTCTTTTTCCGTTGTAATATTGTCTGTATAGATCATTGTGCTCCAGATGGTGAGGGGTTTGGTATTGAAGAAGCTGGATCTGTTGCTTTTCTATTCATCTTATAATGTTTATCTGTAAAGAGAGAGAGAGAGAAAGAAAAAAAGGGGAAAAAAGACGAAAGCAAACAGTTGCCACTCCAAAGGAAAAAAGAAAAAGAAAGTCTTCAGGCACTTGTATACCTTAATCCAATTAGTTACAATGGTAAATGTAAAAAGTAAAAAATCAGTGATAAAAAAGGGAAAAAAGAGAAGGAGAAATATTCTATATCTTCCTCTTAATAAACAAAAGAAAACAAAAATAAAAGACTTACATTCTGGTTCCTGGTTTTAAAAGTCAAAATCCAATTAAAGAGGAAAAAAAAGCCCAACTAGTGGGGGTGTAGAAAGGGAGGCAAAAGATAAAAAGCAATTCTAATATAAAACAAGCCTCTGCCGCCAAATATCCAAGGCTCTTTGATAAATCAGCTCAGAGTTTTTCAAGGTCACTTAAATCTTCTTTCTTTCAACTTCAACTCCAGACTCCAGCTATCTGTTCAGAAATGAGTACCTGAATAAACAAACTGCCATGCTCATCTCTATCTTTTCCAATACACAGCTCAGAGTTCTTGATTGTAACACAAACTAGTGAAAGAAAAAAGAAACAATGTATCCAAGCCTCTGGGCAGCTGTGCTACTTACTTTCCTTCACTTTCACTTCCCCCTCCTCACTCTACAGCCAGGAACTAAAAGAAAAAAAAGTAAACTCTTCTCCCCCCCTTTTTAAAGGGAGAAAAATAAATCTTAAATCAAGCAGAAGAGTTATAATCAAGAAAGAATTTTCAAAAGGATTGTTTAAAAAAGGAGAAAGAAATACAAACAAAAATAAAAAGATTAAAAAGTACCAGACCAGCTTAAAGTTAAACAGCTTTGCCAAGTTCAAAATTCCAATAAAAGGGGAAAAAAAGAAAAAAACTTTTACTTTGACAATTAATCACGCTGCTTAAATTCTTTCTTCTTCACTTTTAGTCCACTTTAATTTTTTCAGGGTGTTCTCTCCAAGAAATAATAAGTAAGAGTTCATTTCACCAAACTGACACACTTTCTTCTAATTTCTTCCATTCTGGAGCAGTCCCAGCTTCAGCAGCTTGGAAGGCTGCCTCTCCGCTGCTGGCAAAAAGGGCTTTCCCTGGATCAACAAGGAACTTTGTGATGTCCCTAGGATCAACAGGACATGCCCTTGTCAATTACTGTCTCTACCGGACGGTTTAGGTCCATGGGGACCGACCAGTAGCTGAGATATCGATGGTGATCTTGGAGGATCAAGATTACTCATCCAACCACCACGACACCAGCTCCATCATCCCTAAGTCACTTCTTTCAATGCCACTGTAACTTTGAATGGTCATTAAATGATTGGCTATAAGGTGAGGACTACCTATAGTTAAAATGTTTCCATCTCTAAATATAGAGTCCACTTTGAAGCTTTCAGAATGATCATAGGGAACTCCATGGGCTCCATAGAAGACCAAAGCTATGTGTTGTCTTTCTATCCTAGTTGCCTGGGTTTATAGTACTGTTAGCGTGCAGTGAAATGTCAACCTCTAGTTAAACTTTAGCAACCTATTTCCATTTCTTTTTTTAGGATTCTTCTTACAGAGAGCACCATGGAAACATTTTTTGCATGTTTTCTGTGAAATTGAATACAAATTATTCAAACTAGAAAAAGATAATTAAATCTCGTGAAGCTAGATTCTGCCTAGGTTACAACTATACTAAAATGCTAATTTTATTAAATACTTAATTTTACTACCACATTATTCAGTGAGTTCAGTAACCCACTTGGTGAAACTGTTGGTGAGGAATGAATATATCACAACAGCTTTCTTAAGTTTAAAAGCCTTTAGGAACTGCAAATCTCACAATTTTATTAATCAAATTATCACTTATTTGAACTCACATTTTCAAAGCCCAAATCACTTTTATCACTCGAGTGATAGCTCTAGACCACAAACATTAAAATAATAATTTAGTCTAAATTAGGTTGCTAACCATTAAAGCATTTTTAGATAAGTGGGGAAACTCTGAGGATAAATGATTGCATTATAGTATTGCATTTTTGTTTTCATTTTTGTTTTGTTTTGTTTTGTTTTTGATGTCAGAGTTAGTTTAATGTCAGGGTTCCAAGTAATACATCCATAATAAACAGAGCTCCGGGGTAAGCAGGTTCCTCAAAGAAATTGTTTATTGGAAATATCACATTGGCATAAGCTGGTGAAAACCAATTCTGGATATTCTCATGGTTTTCACCTAATTAAAAGTAAAAATTTCTCCCCTTTTTCAATCAGCCACAGGGTCCAATCAAGGTCCCATTCGGTTGTCAGACAACATCATTCCTCCTCACCCTGGCCACCTGTGGGAAAGTCCTTGGTTCCCAGGAGAAAGTATTTTGTTTTGATTACAAACCCTTCCATCTCTATCCCCCCTCCTTATTCCTCAGCTCCAGTGTGGCAATAGGACAAGGATGGTAGGCACGTTGGTGCGCTTATGCACGCCCCCTACAGACCTCTTAGGAAAGGGATGAGGTTAATGGTAGACAGTCTAAGATTAAAGTTTTTGGGGTTTGGGAAAGAAATCACAGAGTCAGGTAGAGTATTCCAGACATTGACCACTCTGTTGCTGAAGTCGTATTTCCTGCAATCAATTTTGGTGCTGTTAATCTTGAGTTTGTATCTATTGGGTGCTCTTGTGTTGTTATGGTTGAAGCTGAAGTATTCATTGACAGGTAAGTCATTGCAAGGTATGATTTTATATACCATACTTAGATCAGACTGAAGACAGCGTAGTTCAAGGTTTTCTAGGTCTAGAATTTCAAGTCTGGTGGCATAAGGTATTCTACAGCGAGGAGTGGAGAACTCTTCTTGGTGAAATATTTCTCAACTGTGCAAATATCAGATACGTAATGTGGGTTCCAGACTGATGAGCTGTATTTGAGTATTGGTCTAGCAAATGTTTTGTATGTTCTAGTTAGTAGTGTGATATTACCAGAGAAAAAGCTATGTAGGATTAGGTTAACAACTCTTAATGCCTTTTCGGCTATGTAGTTACAGTGTGTTCTTCTAAATTGTCATGAAAGAAAAAGATCTTGTGAAGTTGGAATTGATTAACTTTCTTACTTGTGTGCTTCACAATGGGGGAGAGGAGGTCCCCCCTCCTCCTGAAGCCCATTACGATGCAGAGCCAAAAGGTGACCCTGCATTGCCTCAGCTCACCAAAAAAAGAAGTTTCCTTTCCTGCAGAGCTGCAGAGCTCCCACTTGCCAGCTAAGCCAGGTTGGAGTTGCCTTATTTTGTGTGGATCTCTAACACTTGGCTTTGCCTGCAAGCCTCCACTCCCCCTTCACAGCCCAAGTGGTTGGATTCACATAACACGTGAAGCTGTACAGGAAAGCATGGATAACTAGCTAGCTAGATAGCTGGATGGATGGATGGATAGGTCAGAGAGATAAAGAGATGGATGGAAGGAAAGAGAAATGGGAGAGGGAGAGAGAAAAAGTCAGAGTGGGGAAAGAGAAAGAGGGGGAGGGAAAGAGAGAGAGAGAAAGAGAGAGGGGGAAGAGGGGGAGGGAAAGAAATGATATTACAAAAGTTTTTCTTTTTTATTGTTGCTAAACATAATATTTCAAAAGCAGGAAAAAAATAAAGGTGCATAAAAATGCATTTATCATGTTTTTCTAGAACAATTAGCTGAACTCTGCATTGCTTATCATTATTTTAGGCAGTAAAATCTCATTATTCAGGTTAAATTGCTGTGTTGGTAAATAGGTGGGTTTTGGGTTGTAGTTTGGGCATTTGGTCTCTAAAAGGTTCACCGGACTACGAGACCTCCAAGTGACTTCCAGCTCTATTCTGATTAAGGTCTGCTTCCACAGTGTAACCCATTTCAACTTCCTTCTGCAATGCCTACACATAATGTGTATATCACATTGCTTTTATCTATCTCTGCGGTAACCTTTCTGTAAGTTAAAAAGTTAGCCAAAAGTCATTCATTGAGCTTCTGTGACAGAAGGTGGAGTTGCAGCTTGGTTTTCTTGGTGCCAGGCCAAAACTTTAGCTACTGTTCCTATCCAAAGTATTGTTTGTGATGTTATAAATAATTTTATTTATGTGCTAGTTATATATAGCTTGACAAATTTCAGGAGTTTCAGTCCTTAGTTCAAGATTCAGTTTGGAAAGAGACCATGCTTTGCTAGGTTTTGTGTATTTACAAATATTTGTGAGCAGAGTCCTGCAGATGGAGAAGATGTTCAAACTAAAGAATTCTTGTGGAGAATAAAATATTTGCTTTCTGTGATTTCCTTTATTTTTGCTTTCTGCTGTCCATAAATTATTTGCTTCTGCCTAGTTATCATTGCTTAAAATATGGGGATTTCTGCAGACTCAATAATGTCAAAATAGTGGCTGTGATTGGTAAATAAAACCCAATGATTGTGCCATTCTTGCATTGCACATTTAAAGCGATACGGGCTTCTGCTGCTTGATGGTTCCCACTATTTTGACATTGTTGATCCAGCTTCAGATAGTTCTGCTTCCACTGGTTCAATTTTGAGGGATGAAACTAAGAAAAATGTAACTTTTACTTTTCTTGGCCATTGGCCATTCCAGTTTCTTCATTACTGCCTTTTCCCAGATTTTAAGAGACAATGTTTCAAGTCACCCATGTTGACAGCTCTGAGTGAAGATTTTCAGTCAAAATACCTAAAAAGAAAATGATCCCATGGAATCATTGTGGGTCTTGGATCCACAACCTCATATGTTTTCTTTTTTTTTCAATGTGGTCCGAACACAATACATGGATAAAGAGTTGATGAACTTGATGGATTTTCCACTTACACATTTGTTTGTTCATAGTGTTTTGATTGTTATGAGCAAGGAGCATATCAGTACAATACTTGCTTCTAAAGTTACCAAAGGCAAAACCCAAACACATACTTTAAGGATATTATAAACATGAAATTAGGTTTCCTGGAAAAACAGGATCTGTCTGATTCTATATTAAATCAAGTCTTGACCAGAAAGTCTGATTTTGAGGAGTTATAGCTGGAACCAAGGACTGCATTAACATTTTGGTTTCTCTATTCAGCTGAAATAGAAGGTTGCAAAGATTGGAATGTGAGATATTCACTAAGAGGTTTCATGAGCCACAAATTGCCAATGTGTGCTACACAGTAAAAAAATGCTTTGAAGTCTGGAGCCAGACAAGACCAAATGAAATACTTGTGTGTTCCTAAATAAAATCAGGATTTCTTTTTTCATATAGTTCTATAGTGACATTGTATTCTGTTCTTCAAGAAAAGTTTTCTTTTGACAAAAGAGCTATGATTGATATGTAAGGTGTATTTACAAAAGCAAGAAGCACAATGAGGCAAAAAGAGAGACTGGGCATGCAGTAGGTAGGGTCATGTTATGCTTTCACAACAAGTTCCAACTTTTAAAGGCTCTAGCTCTAGCTGAAAGGCACAATGTGATATAAGGAGGTACCTTCTAGATAAGGATATCTTTGGGTCCAAACAATGATTGGATGGGATGGATTTATAACAATTATCAATAGCAGAATCCAGAAGTGAGAAAATAAGTTAATAAACTAAGGAAAAGAAATTAGTAATGGTTTAGTTTGATTATCTATTATTGTTATGTTAATACTTTCATCGCATTTTCCAGGAAATAATTGTTAGCCAATGAGAATCCAAATAAGCAATCAGAGGTGGTATTCAGCAGATTCCGACCAGTTCTGGAGAACCAGTAGCAGAAATTTTGAGTAGTTTGAAGAACCAGCAAACACCACCTCTGACTGGAGATTTTACAGTATCCTTTCCCTGCCATGCCCACTAAGCCATGCCCATAGAACCGGTAGTAAAAAAAAAAATGAATTTGAGGATTACTTCAGAAGCTAAATCAGGATATCATGAATATCATTTTTACACCTTAGTAATATTTCTTTCTTAGAATTATATTCTACCTTTTCTTTAGAAACTCAAAGTAGTGTGCTTAGCACACCAATTCTCCCCCAAAACAACCCTGTCTAAATCTTTAGGCTTCCTGCCACTATCATTGAATAGATGATTCTTCTCCTTCAATATCTTTAACTAACATAGCAATGCCCCTCTTCATCATCTTTTCCTCCCACCTTCCTTTTTTCTTTTCACTTTTTGACCTTTCACCTGAATCTGAAGACCATCTAAGACTTGAATCTGGATTGATAGGTATAACTTTATCTCACAATATTATAAATGTTTTATTGCACTTATTAGAACTATGCAAATTCTTGAAAAGAAATATTTTAAATGCATTTGAAGCAACTTTGGAAAAGAATTAAAGCAACCTGTTCTTTTTCCAGGTTGTCTCCTGGGGAATTTCCAAAGATACACTTTCAAATAATTTGCACAACCTTACATACGGTATTTACACTGGGAACCAGTATAAATATTGAATTGAAATTTGAAATTTGTGCCATGACTTGAATTAACACACTTTTGTCTTTGAGTCTTATTTATAGATTATTATGGAGGAAATTTTTTTGGGGGGAGGGGTCAATTATATTACAGTTGCTCCATTTTCTGATCTTGTTACATTGCAATGCATTCATTTATTCTGTTTTAATCATTATGAAATATATGGATTATTTTATCTCTTGTTTTGCCTAGGACTTATTACTGTTTGCATTAATATCCAATAATGATTAAATTAATATTTCATTGTCTGCAGTCAGGATTCAATTACAAACTTCTAGCAGCTGTCTAAAACAACCGATCTTCCCCTCCCCCCATACACATATTTCATTATGTGCTTTATTTTTGTACAAGCCTGGGAAAAGTTCTGGAGGTCAAGAACCAAGCTTAACATTTGGCAGTGCTGAGAGTGAGAAAGTAGATGGTCAACATTTTACAAATGGGTGAGGATGAGGTTTGTGTGGAAGGAGGATTTAGTTTGTTTTGTATCTATAATATACCTGAGCCATGGATTGCCCGTTTGGGTTAGAAATTCTATCCTGGCCTGTCCAGACAGATTAGATTTCAGTTCCCAGAATTACCATTTAGCATTTGATCCTCTAGACACACATGGAGAGCATCAAATTAGTTAGGGAAGCCTGACTGGCTTGCAAAAATCAATGGGCATACCCTGATGTTGGTGATTACTGAATCTCCATCTCTATAAATCATTGTGATCATGAAGTTTTTATGGAGACAAAATTACTGACTGTATTCCAGCAACATTTCCGTCTTGGATACAAGCCGTGTTAGAAGCTCCCTCCTGAAGATTGGAGCTGCCAAGCCAGCAGACACTGAACATCTCATTCTATTATTCCAAGGCATTCCGGCACAGCATCACCTGCAATCTGGGAAATGAAAAGGTGAGAATGCATTATTGATTAATTACTTAGTCATCTCCAAGTAGTTATTGAGCACAGCTGTGACTTTGACAAATTACTCTTCAATTTTTGTGACTGATGTGCAATTTGAATAATGCAGTTTTACCACCCTCCTGTCAGAGAGTGACATGGAAGATGATTCTAGTGGTTCACAAAAAGGCAGCGATGTCATGTTTGGGTAATAGATGATGTTTGCCAACACTTAACAAGGGGAAAATAATTAACGGCTATAATACTTTGTTTGAAAAGTACACTGGGTTAATTAGTTATAAGCAAAACATCAACTTTCTTTCATAACCAGACCTAATGTGCATCTTCCTGGGATACACTGAAAAAAATTCAGTCTGTCTGCTTATCACACTTGATGCCAATGTACGACTTTTCTCCTTTACAAATAGCACAAGGAATAAGAAAACATCCATCAAGAGAAAAGTGGGTGGGAGGGGTAGAATGCTAAGCCCAAGATGAAGAGAACAGTTAAATTAAACTCAAGTTCTGCAGGCTTCATCCTCAAAAGCCCTTCCTTTCGACTATCTGCACATAAAACACTAAGTAAAAATATTAAACTGCACAAACCACTTCCATGGATTTCTGAGAAAATGAACTATGGTATATAAAGCTTCTTTTCTAATTAGATTGTATGTGCTGTAAAAGCATGGAGGCCCAAACTACATATATTATGACTATCATATGCCGGGCTGGAAGAAAAATTCTCTCCCCAAAATTTTTAAAATACAAAATATCAATTTCCCCCACCCCATCCCACCTTGTCCCACCTCCAGTTGCACAAAAGAAGCTTTAAAAAATTCTGCACATGGAGATTGGTTATGAATTTAGGAATATAAAGGAGCATATTTCCTTAAAAAATATAGGTGGAGCTGGAGTAGCAATCCCACTCTGGGAGAGTAACCTCTTATACAAATATAAAATAAAAACTAAAGCAGGCTGCACACATCTTATTTACTGAGCACTTTTTAAAAAATATTATTTACAGTAGCTCCAGAATACCTGGCAAAAATCCAACATTAATGCTGCCCCCATAGAACTGCCTTTGTCCTGCCCCCTCCTGTTTATGATTCATGCAGCCTTCTTTTGCTATTTTCCATACTGCAAAAAAACAACAAGCTGCAAATAATAGAAGAGAGTGAAGACAGTTAAGACAATGCATCATTATGCTGTCAGCTCTTCTGTGGTTAGCGAGAATTGGGTTAGGCTAAGAATTGCTACTGTGGACAGGTTCTCTACATTATGCAGCTCAGCCCTGAAAGAAAAGTGATATGATTTCTTAGGTATGTGGCCTGATGACCATATTGCTACAACCAAATTCTCTTTGTGCAGGAAAATTTACAGGGAAAAAAATACTGTAAACCACCCAGAGCCACTTAGGTGAGATGGGAGGTATATAACTGTGATGTATGTATGTATGTATGTATGTATGTATGTATGTATGAATCAATCAATAAATGCATAAATAAATAAATAAATAAATAGGCCACAAAGTGTCCAATCACATGATCCAAGCTCTTTTTTATACTGTGTCAGGATATGATTCCACGGTTGCAGCTGCCATCTTGAGGGTTTTTTTTTTTTTTTTTACTGTGGGACATCTGGCTGCTTTGCCAAGCTGAGTTGGAAAAGCAAGATGTACAGTGATGCAAAGAGATAGGGATTGGCCAGGCAATGGGTAGATCAAATTTAAGCTTCCAAATCAAACTCTGATTTTTAAAGTCTTCAAGCCTTCAACTCTGTTGTTTTTTAAACTTGGTGAACATGTGTGGTCTTCAGTTTCACACTGGCTGAGGAATTCTGGGAATCTGAAAGGTGCTAGTTTTTAAAAAGAGTTAGCTTTATTTGGCAAGGTCTTCAGAGTGTTCCAGATTGCTCTGTTTTCAAATTCAATGTGATGACCCAGGGTGGGATACAAAATAACCACAGTCACAAAAAACAGGTGAAGCCCTTTTTATTCCTTCACTTTGCTTCCAAGCTCCAAATATCCTTGACTGGAGACAAAAAAAACCCCTCTCACACGAGCAGTTGCCAGAAGGAGGAAAATGTTGTTTAAATTATAAAGAGTAAAAAACAACACAAACCAGGCAAGAAAAGGGCTGGAGGACATCCACAGATAACAGAATGCACACTGGGAAGGACACCAAACTCAGAGGGGAACCATAGACCAGAGCTATTTCCACACTTGGTTTCCAGCACTTGCCAGTACACATGTCTGTCCTCTTATCCAATGGTCAGAGCTCCAGCCCATGAAGAGGATCAAGCCCCTCTCCTCCAGAGTACACCATGTCTCTCCCTTATCCTTTCCCCCCTGCGTGCCCTAGGATAGAGATGGGATGGGCCTGGGTCCTCCTCTGACTGCCCAACTGGCCTCTGCCCTTCCCCAGCCTCCTTCACAACCTCCGGAGCCACATTTCCACTCCCTGTCGGCTGTTCCTCCTCTCCCTCAGAATCAGTCTCCACCAGGGGCATGACATGCAGCATCCTTACTGCTATAAATAAGTTCAGTGTTATATCTTTGCCCAAAAAGTGCACCATATTTTAATTAAATTTAAATTTAACCATTTATATTATTATACAGTAATTTCTTTGTTGTGAGTCACTCAGAGTCTTTGAGAGTTGGTGGCATGCAGGTTTAATAAATTATTAAATAATTTGTTTAATATTTTATTCATTGCAAATGAATTATCATTTTTTCATGCTAAAAACATGGCACATTGCAGCTCACTTTCTCAACATCTAAGACATCTGAAAAATTCTCAGTATGCCTATCCCTATGCCTTCCAAATGAAAAAAATTTCAATTGTCCCAAAGGTGTTTTTTCAAGAGGCAATTGGACTTTTTTTGTTCTTTCTTAAAGAGCTTTTGCTTCTCACTCAAGAAACTTCTTCAGTTCTGACTTAGAAGTGATGTCAGAACTGAAGAAGCTTCTGGGATGAGAAGCAAAATCTCTTAAAGGAAAAATAAAGAAAGTCCAGTTGCCTCTTGAAAAATCACCTGTGAGACAACCATGACCTCATGACTGAGAATCTCCATAGACAAAAACTGCAATTGTTAACCGTTTCAAAATTACATTACCATCTGGTGTAGACTGGAAATGAAAGTATTTGTATATGGAAGACTTTATCAGTTGAAATGAGTTCCTGAATAATTGCTTGAGGAACTGACATTTGGGAGCAGTGCTTCAGCAAATCTATGTTGGAAAGGAAATTAACATATGCTTTCTATTTTATTTCATGTTGGAAGTTATTATAAATTTCAAAATAACTATAATAACAATGTGCATGCTAGGGGCTATTAACTCTCTGAAAATATTATGTCAAATAAAAAATATTCTTGGGATGGTTATAAATTCTGAGTGCTTGAATTTGGATTGAAAGTAAAATCTGTTTTTGTCAAATACTTTTTAATGGTTTGTTTACATTGACTTGGAAAACTGGCCATGCTAAAAATATAGGCAACAACTTTGTTTTCTTGGCAACGTTTGGTGGAGCTGGGAAATATAAAACTGAATTAAGTTACTCAGAAATGGAACTTACTTTTAATTTATATGCATAACATAAACAGTGGAGAAAAGGATATAGTCTAATCAGGCTTTGCATTTTTAATTTTGAAAGCAAATATCAGAATAGTATTTGGGTATAGTAAAAACTAGCTAATTATTCACAAGTCACTATAACAAGCTGCTCTGTTTCATGACTCTGGAACTTCTCAGTGAATAAGATGGCCGTGTACTTTCTTCCTTCAATTATTCAGAAAAAAAAGTAGGTCATAATGCCTAAGCAAGTTTAAAATAGGCATCTATATCTCTGCTGCCTGATTGTCTCTGCTGAAAAGGAGTCCTGAGAGAGTTTTCTTTGACAGATTTCAATTGCTTAATATCCCTGGGCTAAGCATTTAGGAAAAAAGACACAATACACCAGACATATAAAAATGGTCTCATATCTCAAACACTTTTGCCTATTTCTGAAAAAAAAAAGCAAGATGCATAAACATGTGTAGACTTTAGAGCAGGCAGGTTATGCTACCTTTTTTGGCAGTGGGACTCCTCCTGCCATGCGAATATTCGCAAAAATGAATGACATTTCAACAAGAAATGATATATGATCAATGACTCTGACTATCAATCTATTGTTTATGAGATTTATTCTACTATTCATCAAGTGCCTTCAAGATGACTTCTAAAACAAATTCACATAAAAATGAAGCTGAAATCAGATTAAATTGGAACACCTAGAAACAGCTATAGAAGCTGGCAATGACTTCATCAGCTTTAAAAGAGATTTGGATGATCATAGAAAGCAGTTTATCAGGGCTATTAGTCTTGAAGGTTTATTATTAACACTGGGTTGGGGAAGGATGCCTCCAAATCCCAGTTATAGGGGAACAATGGTGAAGCATGGACATGTCTCCATCACCATCAACAGTACAAAATCATCAGGTTGGATACATGAGAAACTAAATGCTGGACTAATAATGGAGTTGTCTTATTTAGGAATGCTGTTCTTTTTACTTTTGCAGAGTTAGGTGCTCAGGAGGTCAAAAGCATTGCATTGTAATAATGAATTATAATAATTTTTCATAACATGATCATTTCCAGATGCTATAATCTTATAACTCCCAACGTCTAGGAAGATTTGTATAAATGTTTAACCATAAAAGAATAAGCTGGAAGCTACTATAGTTAATCAAGGAATATGTTACATTAGAATTCCTAATGTAGTGAAGTTCTTAGTAACATTAAACTGCAATTCTATAATCTCTTGTCCTTCCCACACTGGATTACCTTTGAATAGATACTATACATATTAATTAGAGTATGTAGGATTGATTGGTAAATTCCCACTAGAATCAGTCATTTATATTAGTTGGTACGAACTTTTTACATAGAATACATTGGATGAAAATGCAAGCAGTTTATGTTTGGACGCAGTCAAGCCTATAATAAATAATATATCAACTACCTATTTTAAAATACAACATTAAAATAGTTATTGAACAAGAAAGTAGAAAGAACAGCTTAAAACAGTCACAGAACTAAATAACTATACATAACTCGAACAATAAAACTTTGTCCCTCTTAAAAAAATTCAAATATTCTTTACAAGTCTACTTTGAAGTCTTTCTATATTTATCTTCCAAAAGTGAAGACATAAAAATGCCTTTGGCATTCATCCATGGGCATAACTAACATTGAAAGAGTTTAGTATTTTCCCAGTTGTTGCTTAGCTTGTAGACAGGCAGCTTAGTATCCTCTCTGGGACTCTTTGTTGTTGGTTAATGAGCCTGCCCTACCTAGTACAGCACTTCAGTGGTCATCCTCTGACTGTAGAAAGGAAGTATGATACATGGTTCCTTTAAGAATTTTTGACCATCTTCAAAAATATATTTATATGTAATATAATATAATATGTAATATTTATATGTTCAACCATTGGAAGATGATGTATGTAGGTTTCTTGGCAAAATTGTTTGCATTTCTTTTCTTTAGACAAAGACTTTGACCAATAATCTCTCTATGCTATTGTGAATGTGGCAAGGTTTGAAAACTACTGACATGGTCTTACAAGTTTGTTCTTTAGTATATTTGAGAGAAGCCAGGTTTGGAATATGTTATTCTTTAAAATGAGCATACAGTGTTTAGATGTACTTTGCTGGCACTGATGATATTACCTAGTTTCGTAATGAAATATCTTCAGAGAAATAACTCAGAGAGCACCAAGAATTCCACAGTTCAACCCTGTTCAACAGATATTCTCTTATATTTTCTACTTTGTTGGTAGCTCATGTAACACTGCAAATAATTGGAAATATTGTGAGCAGTTTTATATTGTATTTGACAGAATCTGGGGGAGAAAACACATACATATTTAAAAAGACCAAGAGCTACTTTGCTGAAACCTATTGGGAAGAAGATATTCACAGTTTATAATTTGTTAGTGTTTTTTTTTAAATACCAAACATCTTAAATATGTTGAAGAAGCTTTTCTGGCATATGAAATGTTCGAACATTTGCCTTTAAACTCAACCTATGTTTCACATTGATGAAACTGAGTAAGTTGTGTCTTAAAGCTAATAGACAAGAGATTTGGTCTTTATTGAATGAGATCATTACAGCCAAAATACTGCTTAGCATTAAAGAAGAACAGGTTAAAGGGTGAACATTACAAGATTCAGATCTCACACTTGAAAAGACTTTGGAGATTTGTTGTACTTCAGCAGATAACACAAGCTCTGCTTCAAAGTATGGACCTTCTTAGTGAAACAATAAGGAAATATATGCTATTCAATTGATGTATAGGGTACTTGAAAGATTATAAGAATTTAGAAGATTGAAAGTTACAGTGGAAAGCTCAAAACAAAGATAATGTTAGCACTGCTAGGTTGCAGAAGGTGACTGATCAAGATGCTCAACTTCAAACTCTTATATCAATCATAAAGAAGGATTTCCCTGCTCCAGAAGCTGCAAAGCTTTGGGGAGATGTGAAGAATTTACTACATTGTCAGGATGGCATTCATTATGTGTAAATGAGAGTAGCTATTTCTGCTTTATAGGAGCAGGAGGTCCTTTGTCAGCTTTGTTCTACTCCTCAAGGAATTCAGAGATCTAAAGCTTAGAAAAGAAGCATACTTAGCATACTGGCTGGCATGCAAGTTGATGCCCAGCAGGCAATAAAAAAATAACCCTAGGGTGTCCCAGTTGGATGGGGATCATTCAAGAGGCCATTAAAATTGTATTGGTTCCTGACTCACCCTGGGAAAAAACTGAGTATAGATAATTGAATTTTATAATTGTGATTGATTATTATTTTAAACAAGAGAAGAAGATGATCAGTCTTAATAAATAAAATATCAAAGGCAATAATAATTGAAAGCATAAAGCTGCTTTTTCTTCTCATCAAAGAATACTTGGAACCATATACCTTGTAAATCAGGAATTTAAACAGTCTGAACATCATAATGATTTTAAACAATGTCTTGGTAGGCCAGTGTGTCCTCAATCTAATCATATAATAAAAGGGCAATTCAGTCTGTGAAACAGTTTACTGAATATTCTGAAGAGCCTGGTGGACAAAAGCATGTAGCTTAACTGAACATTGAAACACACCACTTACTGGAAACATGATGCCCAAATATTAATGGAGAAAGTGCTGACAGATATTCTCCTGGTAACCACAAAGGCTGTTTCAGTAACTGAGTAATATAAAAATGTCTCGAATCAACTTCCTTGTGTTCAGGGTAGACAAAATATTCTTATATTTATGTGCAAGCCACTGATAGGCATTAACTGATAGAATGTAGAATAGGGGTGTCAAACTTGCATTGTCATGGTAGCATCATGTGACATATCAGGACTTCCCCCCCCCTTTGCTAAACCGGGCATGGGCATGGCCAGTGGGTGACATATCCAGCCCATGGGCCCTGAGTTTGACAGCCCTGATGTAAAAGTTTCAAGGGAAGACTTTCTCCAATTATAATGGTGACCAGAAACAAATGAATTCATTTCAACAACAATGAAGTTCAGTTTTCCTGGAATGCTACTTGGATCTCTCAAGATTTTCATAAATACTTTGAGTCATGGGAATCACAGAACCCATTATCTATGACTGAGCAAAAATTGAGAAGAGCAATTAACACCAGTTCTCATGACATATTTGTTCTTTCAGGCCATGTTCCACAGATGTAAGTTATTTTGGATTATGATAAATTTTATTTATACTGCTATTGTGGTCCAACTATGAATGGTCCTATGCAGCTGTCGAACTAGAAAAACAGAATACATATGTTCACTAGTCTATTCATATCAACACCATTTAATTCTCAATGATGCCATTTAGTTATTCCAGAAGTGAGAAATTTTTGGAGAATTAGAGAACAACTTTATGGACAGTATCAATGACATTTATTTCCCTCCTGAACATCTCAGTCTAAGATTATACTGAAAGGTATTGTGTGCAACAAGAAGATTACTACAATGTGAGATTCTCATGTCCATTAATTGCCATTTAAGAGATATTGATAAGGGCCTGACTCAGGTTGATCTGGGAAAGAGGGATGAGACAGCAGAAAGAATAATAACATCTCAAAAAGAAAATTTCAGTCTGTATTTTTGACTGTGCTGCTCTCAAAAATGTTGGACCCTACCAATTGCATTTCAGAACTATGGCAGTCACCTGAAATTGGCCTAAGCAAAACTGAAGAGCTCCTCCAGATTCTCTCAATAATTCACAAAATGCTATAAGTCAGTATGGTATCAAACCATACTGATAATGATGTAGCAATGGCCAGCCTCAGGATATATCTCAGGACTTCCAAGACCAATGCGTTTAAGAAGTTTCCTGGCAATTTTTGAAGGTACCAAAGAGCAACATCTTCAGAGTACCAATTAAGAGCAAATGTGGTGGGGTTTTTTTTTTTAAACAATACTAGTCAATTTGTAGGGCTGAATAAAGTAAATACTACAATTTATTCTTGTTATCAGCAACTAATGAAGAGACTTGCATTCAGAGACCTTCTGGTCCAGAAATACAATAATGACTTGTCAGACACATTTCCTAGTTTCACACAAATCGTTACTGAAATCCAGTATTGCTAAAAGCCAACAGTAAAGGAAGTAGCTGAACTTCTTATGATAGAAAACTGTGCTCTATCATCAATTTTTATAGAAGTCTGCATTGCTTGCTTGCAGTTTTTGACATACCTGTGGCAGAGATAGCTGCCTAGGTAGCCTACTGGTATTCTGAACTGAAAATGAATGTGCTAGAAAATTGTATATTTATCTATGCTGATGAAAAGTTATGAAAAAAAATCCCTTCATCACAATATTCCTGTGGTCCTCATTGGCACATGGCCAAAGATGTTGCTCATGTTTCCAAATCACTGGGTTGTATGGGGTGCATTCATTCTGAGACTATGTAACACACATGTGCAAAATGGATCTTTCGACCAGCGTAAGAGAAAATTACAAACTTTATTGTGCCATTGCCTGTCTTTCTGTATGGATGGTAAGCTTTTGCTGCTGCTGTTTTAACTTTTAAAGATGTGTTTGACACATTAAACTAATGTAATTTTTTTTAATTGCATGGTTTTGTCTTAATCTGTATTGTAAACGCTCCAGAAGTGGTATTCAGCAGATTCTGACCAGTTCTGGAGAACTGGTAGTGGAAATTTTGAGTAGTTCAGAGAACTGGCAAATACCACCTCTGAGTGGAGATTTTACAGTATCCTTCCCTGCCATGCCCACCAAGCCATTCCCATAGAACTGGTAGTGAAAAAAAACATGAATCCCACCACTGAAACAACACCCCCCGCCCTTCCCAAGTCACTTGCTTTTGATTTGGTTGGCTGTTGAGGTTATTTTTTATGTTGTTGTTCTCTTAGCTCAGTTTGTGTGATATGAGGAAGCTCTTTCTTTGTCAGGGGCCCATTTCATCTGAATTAAGTTCCTGGTCAATTTCAGCTGATGGGCAGATTTGCAACAGAAAACAGTTTTTGAGCTTTCAGCTTTTAAAAGTCTTGATGGGACCAGAAACAAATCAGAAATCAATTGTAATCTAACACCGGGATAATGTGGTCACAGCAAGCAATATTAATTAACAATATGGCTTTCTATTCCAGTTGCAATTTCTGGATGGTTTTCAAATAGACACTAATTTACTGTGACCATGTATTCCCCCTTATCAAAAAAGGTCAAGGCATCTTTATTTGAAGTATGTCCAATGCAGTTTTTATTCTAGCCCAACAGGATATTGGAAAGAAATTATGTAAAGAAGTTCAGGATTCTCCCTGCCCATCAGCAGGATAACTCTTTGAAAACAAGTCTGAAAGGCTTCAAGTCTGGTATCACCGGAGAAGCCACCAAAAGAAAGATGGGATTTTTGTAGCTTTGGCTGCAGAGGAAAATATTCCAACTTGGGAAAGGGAGTTTGGTAGTGAGCAACTCAGAATATGACAGCCATTCCAACCTAAGTGCTCTCATCCATATTTTCTGGTCAATTGCTGCAATGCAGATTATTCATCCCCACCCTTTGCTTCCCATGCACTCACATACAGAAACACACAGAGATTCAACATGATGGAAGCAGCAAAAAACCACAAAGATACAATGCATTACAATGAGAGTTCCTTGGTGCTCTCTGACCTTGGTTGTTCTCTTGCAAACTTTTCATCATCCAAACGAGGTAACTAACACTGATGGTGTTACCTTGTTTGGGTAATGAAATGTCTGCAAGAAACCAAATTCAGAGAGCACCAATGACCCTTCATTTCAATCCTGAGTAAAATAGTTCCTTTATTATACATTACAGTATTTTATTAGACATAAGAGAATGCATATGCCTCCTTTGGCCACATTGGTAAAATGGTTGGAAAGAATCCCAGAAGCCATTTCAAATATCTTCATTCCTTTGTAATTCCTTCCAGTCTGGTAGAATCCTAGAAAAATATGTGAAGAAGGACAAGATCAACATAATGATTTTCCAAAGCCAGAAGGATACCATACTTGGTATGTGGAGTAAGCTATGGTTTACTTGCTCATGGTTTCTTAAATAAACCATAATGTCTCAGTTCACACAGAATATTATGTCATTATCAAAACCCACCACATTATAGCTTAAGATAATGTACGATTCAGCTTTGAAAGGGCATCTCAGGCTATCTTGGACCCCATGGAAGACTTTGAGTTGTAGTGTCAGTTTGCATAGTCAGATGTAATATGACAGGAGTTTCTGGCATGGATATTTGTGACTGATTTCTATCCACAGGTTTCAGGACTGCAGAAAGCTAGAAGTCCTTTTCAATTCTCAATATTACACAATTGTAGCTTTTAGCGTCCTATACAGAACAAAACAGCAAATGTACTTGCTGCTTATAAGGATTAATACAGAAAGTATTATATATGTACTGCACTGATACTAGTTTTAACACCTCAACAATTATTATGTTCAATATTTTAGGTAGAGGTAAGATGCAGAAATAAAGCTGCTTTTAGATACATGGCAACTGCTGGCCTAGGTGATGGTTGAGAGGGAGAGGAGCACTATATGTGTCTATATGATGGTGTAGCTGTCTCTGCCAGCTCTTTTAAAGAGGTTTCTTTTCCTCAGGACAGTTTCATTAAAAAGGAATCAAGTGAGGGTACCAGAAAGGTCAACACAATGATTTAGTGATCAGAGCAGAGTGCCAAGTCTGTCAGATCCCCAGACAAAATAAATATGAGGAATGAAACCTGCATCCTATTTTGAAAAGGCAGGATTCAATTGCTCTGTCATTATGTCATCTCAACCGGCCATAGGAAAATTATATTGGACTCTGGCCAGAATGAATAAAGAAGGCCTTGGGTCTTCCATCAGAGCAACCCAACACTATCTTTATTTAAACATTTAATCTGGCTATTATGCACTCCCTCAAAATTCCCTTCAGTTTAGTAAAAGAACATTTTAAAGTGCGGGGAGGATCTATTACTTTCCATTTCTTACACAGAGTGCTAGGCTACTTTTAGCAACAGTAGAATGTTTGCTTAGTTTGGCAAATACGGAGAGTTTTTTCAATGACAAATGGCAATCATTTTGACAGATAATGGACTGTTATACAACATCACGATCATAACCTAGATGTCCATAGGTTTTCTAATTGTGCACTGGATTAATTCTATAGATTAGCAATTAATCCTTCTGATTCAGAAGGATTCATATAACTTCTTATGGATTTTTCACTTGATCTTACTTCATTGAGCAATGCCTATGGAATGCTCAGCCCAGAGAGAAGCTCTGACTTTTCAAGTCCAGGAAGTGATGGTGTCATGCTCCCGTCAGAGCCTGAATCTGCGAAGGAAGATGAGCTGGAACTAGAACCGATGGAGATTGAGGGGGCAGCTTTGTTGGCTGGAATTCATGCTGATGTTTGAACTTTCCTGGATTCCTTGCATTCTTCTGGATTAATTGCCTTGCTCCTTTGCTTCCTGGACTCTTCAACTTGCTCTGCTGGATTGTGCTCACAGCATTGTGCTGGACTACTCACAGCCAGAGACCCTAGAATGAACATCCTAACAACAACAACAACAACAACAAAAGGCTGCTGTAGATGGGTGTGATCAGTCACAAAATACTTTTTATCAGAAAGCAAAATTGTGAAGTTTTCTATTTTGTTCAAAAAAATAAATAAATTCAACAGTAATTACCTGAACATATTCTCATTGCATGACAGCAGATTTGTAAATTAGCTAGAATCTGATAAAAAATTGAAAAATCAGATTCATATTTAGAGTTCAATTAGAATAATTTTGTTATGTAAAGTAATGTGAAAAAGGGCAAACTACAAGCCATTTACTCCCAAACCAAAGACTTTTTCTTTTGTACAACTTTCTCCTTGTTATTTGAATGTAGATGCTACAAGGCACCCAACATAGGGGGGCTGTAAACAGTACAAATTGCAATTCTAGAAAGGAAATGCTGTTAGAATCCTCAGCAGGAAGCCAAATGATTAACCACCCTTGAATTCCATACTTGTCAATCTTCCACCTACATTTCAATCTATTTTATCTTTAAGCCCTTAACATTTAGCAATCAAAATGCTGAACAACTGGACCTAAATTCAACTCTCTCTCTTTCTCTTTTCCTCTCTAACAAATAACATCTGGGATAGCAGAGAACATTAGACATTGCAAAAGGCTAGCTCTCTGGTCAAAAGGTGAGTGGCCTCATAAAGAACAATTTCACACTATTTAAACAAGTCACTGCTGGCTGACCCAGACAGTTCCCTGTCCTGTTTGCTGCAGAGACTTTGTCATTTTTTTAAACTACATGAAAAGACTTTAGAAGAAAATTGCTGACTTTACTTTGATTGCAAAAGAAGTTCCAAAAATTCTATCTTTTATTTAAAAAAAGGTAAGAAAAATTGAATTATACAGTAGTAAGTCTTTTAGATTTAGCCTGCAAAAATCTGGCAACCATTACATGGCAGCGGTAACTGGCCCAAAGTCACCTAGTGGGCTTTGTGTCTAGGACAGAACCAGAACTCACAGACTTCTGTCTTCAAGTCTTTTGCCCTAACCTTTAACAAACTGGCTCTCAGTAGCTGCACGAACATAGAATTGTATAATGGTCAGTTAATTGCTGTTAGATATAGGAGAAATGTGGAATTTTTCTAGTATTACAGTTGTTGGCAGTAGCCCATGAATTCTTTCCAGTGAGTACATTTGTAGTTCATAACCAGCTGTTTTGCATTTTTTTCAATCAACAAAGTCAGCTCATTTAAAATGAGTTTTGTATTTGTACAAATGTTCATTTAATGCATCCTGGTCTCTTCCGTCTAGGGTACTTTCATATTTATTGTGGAATGGGAATTTTCACAGATGAGCCAGGCTTACATTTATGGTTTTCTAGGTATTGTTTCTATAATTTTCCTTTCCAAAGAATTATAAATGTTTCTGCCACATGCTCTTATTACTCATGTGCTGTGGTTCTGATGTGGGCACTGATTATTGAAGTACACATTCTGCATATGATTGTGGGCAGCACTATTTTTATCACTTTTTTAAAAAATAATAATACTTTTGGTAGGGTGGTTGTGCATATATTTAAACTGGTGTTTAAAAACCATGATTGATTGATTATCTGTCATCCAGTCAGTGTTGACTCTTAGTAACCACATGGATAGATTTCCCCCCACAATCTGATCAATATGATCAGGTTAGGGACAGATTGTGGGGGGAAATCTATCCATGTGGTCAAGTCTTCCAACAAAACACTCATCAGCATTGCAATTAAGTGTCCTCTCCTTGCTGGTGGTTGTCCTTTTCTTCCCTTTCCTTCTGCCTTCCCAGAGACCAATATTTTTCATCTAATGCAGGGGTGAAAACTTGCAGCCCATGGGCCCGGATGCGTCACGTACTGGCTGTGCCCACCCCCTATTTAGCAAAGGGGGAAAAAGTCATGATACATCACATGACGACAACGTGACGTCATGAGTTTGACACCCCTGATTTAATGAGTCCCAAATAGGATACAGTAATTTGAGCCTGTGTCAGTCTGTGCTCCCTTCAAAATCCAAGAAAGAAATACTCAGACTCCATGGAGCAAAGTTATCCTTTTACTGGAAAATAAAGTGAAAGCTACAGATTTAATTCCGAATCTGAGAAATTGGCGTGCAGATCACATATACAAAGGAATGGAAATGCTCCCACCCCCCAAAGTCCAAATGACTCTTCCAATTAAAAGTTCTGAATATGATCATGTGGCCATCTCCAGGTGGTGATGAGGCTTCTGTCCATTGACCTTGACATATTTTGATAAAAGTTCGCAGTTGCGCAAAGGGGATAGAAGCTAGCCAAGAAATGGAAAGTTAAAGACAGGAATCCCCCTCCCCTTGGTACCCACAGCAAAGGAATGCAAAACACCTCCAGCTTTCTTCCCCTCCAAGTTCCCCCCTCCCTCCATTGCTAATGACAGCCGAAAGAAATAGATTGGCATAGCAGCAGAGAAGATGCAATAGTTAGAATGCAGAATATATATATTATGGAAGATATCTTGAGGCTGACAGCCTGGTCATTTGTACCTCAAATGAGAACTTTCAGTTGCCTTCAAGATGGTCAGCAAATAAATTTAAAAATAATAATGATAATAATTTAATAATAATAACTCTGTATTGATTTGTAGATCTGTTGGTTCACAATTCTAGGCTGACCACAGATTTAAAAAGCCAAATGTTATTTAAATATTGAAATGCTATAAAGTCATAACAATATATAGAACCATTTTGATCTAGTGGTTAAGGCACTGGGCTATGAGTTCTAGTTCTGTCTCAGCCATGAAAATCAGTTGGGAAACTATAACTGTCTCTCATCAACTTACTTCACAGGGTTGTTGTGGGGAATATAGGAAGAGCAAGATAGGTAAAAATAATAAAGGCGGGAAATAAATAAATATGATGAAATACATTTTATAAAAGATGGAAGAAAATATCTTTTCAGTTAATTTCAGTTTTACTTTTTAATTATAAAAATAACAATATTAAGGATCTGTGCTGATAACTTAAACATAACTTAATATTGATAATATATTTTCTAATATAATAAATTTAATTAAGATATTCCAGTCATCTTCACTAAGTAGTTTGCTACAATGGCAAAAATTAGGATGAGTTTTTCCATTATTGTTATATTTTGCATAATGTATCATGTTTTAAAATTTCTCACCCTATTTTCTTACCCTCAATTTAATCCTGTCAATGGTATTTCACATTTCTATATATATATTTCTATATTTTTTCATAAAAACATGGCATGTCTTGTGTGATATTTTCACCAGTCAATATCTCTCTTTTCAATCTTATTATTTATGTGGCATCTTTGCTTTTTCTATACTATTTATATTCTTTGGGGAATAAACGCATTGGGAATTCAAAACATAATCCAACAAGTAGGGATATTATTATCAAGTTATCATAGGCACATCTGGTCCAATAATGAAAGAAATATGTACAGAATCAATAATTCATGCACACAATCTTATCAATAGACCGCACATTGCATTATAGATCTGAAAATCTATAAACTGTATATTACTAAGGAATAAAATGTGGAAACTCTGTTATTCTATTTGGAAATTTTTTTTTCTTAATCTCAAATTAAAGTTATCTTCTTGCAGATTGCATTTAATGAGACATCTTTTTTTGTGTGATGTGAACATACCAGTAAAATACAATTCTAAAATTATATTGCCAAAACTATTAGTACAATTATTTAAGACTTTTTTTTCACAGTGTATTATTAATGCACAAATGTGTTGGGGCTTAAAGTGGAATGACCATCTGCAACAGTTGTAGGTGGCAAGCGGGTGTGACCATTTTAGCTATTTTCAGAGTGATGAGATACACAACCAGATGCTCTCATCAATTCTGTTAGTGAATGTATTTTATTACAGGAACAAAACAATTTGTTTTCTTCCTTTAGAACATTTTAATCCTGTTACCTATCACAAAATAGGATTCTTTGTGTCTCCTCCACAACTGATATAGTTGCTCCCAGCTGCTTTCTCCACTTCCAACAACCTCACACTGAGATTGTGTTTAAAATCTGTAAACATGTCATATAGAATGAAAAAATGATGAGTTCTAACCAGCAGTCCCATGAATAGTATTGGCCAGAGATAAGCATTTTCTATGGTGATTTTCTGACTTTAGAATGTGGCTCTCATATTGATTTCTTTTTTGTTAAATAAAAACTTTTTTGGGAGAAATCCATTTGAACTTTGCATTTTTCTAATGGCCAGGTTTTGCTATAGACTTGGAAAATGTGACAACTGGAAATCTTGCCTTGTGTAAGAGCAGAATGAATATGCATGCACACACATGGAACAACCCTGCAAAATGACCTATCAGCTTTAATGATTGGATCATAGATGTCACTGGGTGAGATAGGTTGCACAAGGGAATCAAGCTCTGTCTCATAATTATAGGTCCCTGATTTAAAAAAAAAACACTTAATCTTTTCCCCTGGTATAGCCGACAAAGTGAGGAGAGCCTGTGGCTTACAGGTTGATACATCTACCTAATATGCAAGTAGCTGAATTTTAGAAGGGTATGGGTATCTAAATAGCTTGAAATAGATCTATACTAGTTGTCCTTTTTTTCTTTGTTGGTAAAACATAAATTTAACACAAGTGAATCAAGTGATAATGTTTGTGCCACAACACATGTATTTGCATATGACATCATGGGATAAGTTCAAAAGGACAGAGCTTGCATTCTGACAAACTAGATCTTTTTTTTTTTAAACAAATTTTATTAATTTTACAAAAAACAATACACAATCCAGGCATAACAACTTGAAAAATCTTTTCTAAAAAAAAAAAAAAAAATTAAAGAAGAAAGCCAATAGAACATATAAAATAACTCCAAATTGTAATATCAATATTTACATTATCTATTTAACTTCATATCTTATCCAGACTCCTCCTTTTATCCAAATTATATTTCTTGCTTATTAAAATTTTATTGCCTTTCATAAACATACAAAACACAAAACATAAACAAAACTAAAACATCTTTTCTGAAGGCTGCCTGATCCCGGGTTGAAACTCTTCACACAGACACAAATTCAAACATCATATTCACTTTATATATCCTTCCATATCTTATTATCATTTTTTTTTTTAATAAACCAATTTTATCAATTTTACAAAAACAGTGCACAAACAATCAAGGCATAACAGCTAATAAATTCTTTTCTAAAAAATAATAATAATAATAATTAAAGAAGAAAACCAATAGAACATAATGATTCCAAATTATAATATCAATATTTACTTCATCTATTTAACTTCATATCTTATCCCAGCTTCTCCTTTTCATCCAAATTATTTCTTGTTAATTAAAATTTTATTGCCTTTTATCAATATACAAAACCCAAAAAAACATAACAAAACCTTTATATATCCTTCAATATCTTATTACCATTTTCAATAACATTCTTTGTCTGTTCTATTTCCAACTATCCATTCATCTTTTTTCTTTTACTATACTTCTCCTATACACCAATTGGAGTAACGTCTTTAACTCATTACCTTAACTTAAAAGTACTTCATATAACACTTAATTTATCTTGGGATTCTGTTTAGTAGATTCTAAAATTACACAGTAAATTTTGTACTCTAAATACACATATAAAAATACAATCTTATATACCTTCCAGAATCCCCCTTTTATCCTTAATTAAATTCACCCATTGTCTCTGAATAAACTTTTTTTCTTTAGATCTTGCTTCCCACCATTAAGACTTCTCCCCCCCCCCCTTTCTCTCTTGCTTATTCTTCTCCTTGCCCTTTTTACTCCTTTGTCTCTCCTCCTCCCTTTTCTTACTCCCTTTCCGTTGTTTTCTAACCTTGCATCCACCTTTCATCTCATTTTTCTCTTTTTTGGTTGTTTTTTCAAACCTTAAAATCCCCTTTTTCTTATCCTCTTTCTCCTCCTCCCCGGAAAAAACCCATTGTTCATCAAAGATGGCTTCTTGTTCCTCTTCTTCTTTGTCCCAGTCATTCTGCTGCGTAATCAATTTTTCATAAGTACATAACGCCATTTCTAAAAATTGAAATAAAGTGCCCAAAGTATCTTTTCCATTTTGTTCTTCCTTTTTATATTTTTGATATTCAGTCTTTAGTTCATCCACAAGCGATGCCATCCTGAAAAGAGAAACTTTCCCCAAAACAACCACCCTAGTATTTTTAATCAAAAATAATTCAAAAAAAGTTCCAAAAGTTTATATTTTTCTTCTTTCTTCTATTTCTTTTTCTGGGGTTACTGTTTAATCAAAGAGTTCCAATTACCTTGTATCTTTCTTTGAGATTCTAGGGAATCTCCTTTTTCCACTTCTGCTCCAATTTTTTTCCTCTCCCTTTCCACTTGCAACATCAATTTTTAAATGATCAGAAATCCATACCTCTAATAAGGGTTTTCCAATTTCTTAAATTTTTAAGTCCGGTGTCCAAGAACTTCAACTTTCAGAATAATTCACCTTCAGTGCCCAAACAAATTTCAAATCTTCATCTGCTGTTTCCATGGGGTGGGAGAGTGAAGAAAAAAAAAAGTTCCCTTAAACAGCTTCTCCGCCGCTTTCGATCTTCTTAGGGATACAGTGTATCCTCCAGCAATTCAGACAGCTCAATTCCAACGAATTTAAAAGATGTTGATTGACCCGGCTCAGCCAGCAATTTCACTTTTCTTGCTTCCTCCAGCACAATCTTACCTGGTTGCTGGCTTCTTCGTGGCGGCCATTGCTGACCGCCGCTCCACCACCTTGGGAAAAAGGGGTTTTTCCGGACGAGGAGGGGGTCTGCGGCACCCCCAACTCCCTGTCCAGCTCCCCTCTCTCTTCGGCTGTCCCTACAGGGCAACCATATCCCCCTGACCCATTTGGATCGGGGGTACCTCGGCGACAAGCACAGCAGGAATCGCGAACGGTCGCGAATTCCTGCTGCCACCGAAGCCACGCGGAACTGGAAGTTCCTGACAAACTAGATCTTTATGGTTAGTTACAGTCACTTCTGCATTCATGGTCCTTTCTTGAAGAATATGTACAGCTTAGAACATAGTAAACTTTGAGAAGCTGTATGCTCTTTCTCCAAGACAATTTAATTTTTCTTCTTTAAAAGGTTCTTCCTTGTCTGCTTATTTTCTGTCCATTTTATCAGTAGGAGATTTATATTTCTGTTGTTGCTAGTATTATGATTTACAGCAGTATTATGATTTACAATCAATTAAGGGCAAGGCAATTTGATAATAGTAAAAATTATAAAGTAACAACTCTAATAAATTGCTTCCCATCTGCAGTTTAGGCTGTCTACACGACCTTAGTATTCAGGAATTCAGGAATTTATGAATTGCTTGAACAATGCCATAGCTAGGAGAAGAGCAGAGAAATTTGTGGCTTTCATTAAATCCAGATATTTACAACATGAAGAATACAGCATATTTGTTCCTGATTATGTTTTGCTTATATATTATAAGTTCATGGTTAGAAATAGAGGATAGCAATTAGGAATGTTTTTTTCCTGAAGATACTGCAAAATTAAAATGTACATTCAGTCAGTGATGGGTGATTCTGCTAAAGTGTTTAATTCTGTTTAAAAGAGCTGCAGTCCTAATAAGCTGTTTTTGAGAAGAAATTCATCAACCTTAATCAGTCTCACATATAAATTCAAAGGCAATGAATGACAATTTATCCAAACATCCTACAAGATGAAAAAAAATAATAACAGAATTTATACACTATGGCGAAAAAACCTGGTGTTGTATAGGAAGGACATTTGATTCTTTATAAGGAAGTTGTGAAAAAATATTTGTCACCACTAAAGATAATAGAAGATGGGTGTCTGTATAATGTGCATCTCCAAGGGAGATAGGCAGTTAAGAAATATGAAATATAAATAAATAAAATTCCTGAGAATATATTGAACTACAAAAGCAAGAGCCATTAGAAAAGATTCTAATGCTTGGAAAAATCAAAGGCAATACAAAAAGAGGCTGATAGAAGATGCTGTCCTTGGTGACAGAAGCAGAATCTTGCAAGATTTAAACAAGCACTGAGTGACTGATGGTATAAATGGTGTAAACATAATTAATTAGAAATGAAGAAATCATTTCCTGGATGTCTGGTTTAGTTGGAGTCACATGAACAGTGTCCTTTTAAGGTTCAAGAAAAGAATACATAGGGGAAGGTGAGTAAAAAAAGAAACAGAAATAACTCTGTGTTTTGCTAGAGTCATATTTAAATAATTCTTTCCTGAATTTCGATTTTGAAATGGTGGCAGTAACGCTGATAATCATGCTGTTATACTTTTAAAACTTCTTTCATTTGTAATGTGTTGATCTGATTATTTTAATTTATGGCAAACAACTTTGGGAGTATTGGTAATGGCAAAGACTAAAAATATGCTATCTAAAATAAGATGAAATAAAAGTGAGCAAGCACAGGAGCATTATCACAATGGATAATAGTCAGCGGTGGGATTCAAATTTTTAAACAACTAGTTTGTGGGCGCGACTAGGTAGGCGTGGCTAGGTGGGCATGGCAATGTGACTACGTGGGCTTGGCTTTTTTGCAACACACCCTCCTGTTTTTTGGGCTTTCTGGGCCTCAGGGAACCCTCCTGGGGGGGGTGTTTTTGCTCCCAGAAGGCTTCCCTGGGCATGCAGCACCCCACACTCCATTTTGGGGACATCTGGGCCTTAGGGAAGCCTCCTGGGGGGCATTTTTGCTCCCAGGAAGGCAAAAAATGGAGCAGGGGTAGCTGCACCCCCCCCTCCATTTTTTGTCTTCCTGGGCCTCAGGGAAGCTGACTGGGGGAAGCAGTAAGACAACGAGAGGAATCCCGGCACAGCTGATCATAGGAACAGCTGATCATCAGGAGGGGAAAAAAAAGAAATACCTTATGGAGTGACTGGGCAGGGAAGAACACAGTCTGCGATGTTGAGCACACGCAATAGGACTGACTGGCAGGGGAGGGGAGGGGTGGGCAGAGAAGGACGGGGCCAGCCAGGAGCATTATTTGCCAGTTCTCCAAACTGCGCAGAATCATAACAATCATTTATATAGAACTGGTCTGAACCAGTAGAATCCCACTCCTGATAATAGCTTAAAATGAGCATATATGCAATTTCTGGATGAAATGTATTAACACATCTAGGAGAGATTCTTGTTTTAAATTACATTTAGTAGTAGATCTTTTTATGATAGTAATTGGTCAATGAATTAAGCAGTTGGCTTGTTAAAAAATAAGAGTACAGGATGACATGTCATAACAAAAACATATCTCGAGAAATCCTAAAATGCCTAAAATGTAAAATTTATCCAAAGCATCAATAAAAATACATATACTAATTTATTGCAATGGATGGAGCACAGAAACATAGCCTAAGTTATAGAAACAAAGTGACAAATTAATTAGCAAAAATGGAGCACTAAGTTCTATCTATGAAGTTCTATCTAACCAGTAAGTGGATATATAACAGATAAAACAAAACCTAGATGAAATTAAAAAGAAGTTAAAATAACAGATAATAATTATATGTTAATAAAATCAGAAAAACAAACATTGAAAGAGTAATTTTCCTGTATTGTACAATTGAGAGTCAAAAAAAGAAAGTTACGACTCTTCTCATCATATTGGTGTTCTGATCTAACAGCAAAGAACAACTAAGGTTGCCCTTAGGACAAAAGGGATTGTAAAAGTAAGAGAATGGAGGGCAAATTACTGCAAAAAGTGCATCAAAGGATTATTAACTGAAAAGCCACGTTCTCCAGAGCACAGGAAGAAATTCATTCTGCAAAAGAAATATTATTATATCTTCTGACCAATACGGCAGAGGGCAAGACACCAAAGTACATTAAAGAATACATCTACTATGTGACTGGCAGGTGATGTTGAAAAAATAATTTAGTGTCATGAATGATCTATTAATATTGGTAATATCTACCAATTTGGGGAGGAAATAATATATCCTATTCTACCTTAAGAGCTTCTTGGATACCTGCTGCAGAATCCTAACATACATGAAAGCCAGGAATTACTGTGAAAGGAAAGCATGAGTCAAAAATATTGCTCACAGAGAAGGTCCTGAAAATCCAAAAGGATCAACTCAATTTCTGAGATGCTGCATTTGAAACAGACATTTACACATGAAATATATTCTTAAGAAGCAGAAATTACTTTATTAATTTAATTTGTTGTCTATGTGTTCCCCTAAAATATTCATTTTTAAGAAACAAGTTGAGGTTTCATATATTTAAAATTTGATAAATTGAATAATATAGGCCTACATTGGTTTCCTTTTCCTATGGTCTTCTTTATAATTTAATTGCTTTTAAAGCAAATGAAAATAATTTCTCACCTTAGGATACATTCAAGTCAAAATTCATTCTGACATAAGGTAGTTTGGTTACTTTTGACTGATTTTTGCTTTCTTTAGTTTTATGATTTTTCTGGATTAATCTGAAATTTGCTGTCTGCAATGAACATCTATGAATACTACACCAGGAAAACAGAATTCTGGAGGTGATGAGATCAGTAATTAATATTTTAAATCCTTTGGAAGAATAAATTCTGAATTAATTATGCAGTCCTAAAACAAGAAACTTGTGCCAGCCAAAGAAGATGTAGGCCATAACATAGGAGTATCAGAAGTAAAAAGCACAGTGGCATCATATAAAGAAGAAAAAGTTTCAGGTAAACTTAAATCTGAGTTTAAGATTTCCTGTTCTATAAATCTCCATTTGATTTGGACTCCTGAATATTTCATGCATACATTTATTTAACCTTTTCAGCAATATAGTACAGTGTCTGTACTTGTTGAAGTAATATTAATGATTTTATCTACATAATCTCTTTATCTGACTCCCAATTCTATATTCATATAATTCATCTTTGACTATCAAATAAGTTTCATAGTCAAACCTATTCAAAAAAATGTTTCTTTAATGTTACATAACTTTTAGAAAAAAATCATATACTTAAGGTATCAGAATTTATATATCACTATTGGCACATGCTGGAAGAGCAACTGAAAGTTTTTTAATATAGATAAATATCCATCTTTTTATTTCTGTTAATACAAATATATTTTAGGACACCTTTATTTATATTTTTATTAAGTATTTTATTGACCAGATTTTCTATTACCTCAGCAAAGCTATTTTATTAAAATTACAGCTTAGTTAGTATAAAACATAAGCAAATCTATTTTTTCTATGACCATACCGTAATATCTTTCCTATTTATTTGATAATGGGAATTTTTCATGTTTCCAAAGGAGACTTTCCAGATCTATGGCCAACTATACCTAATGTAATTATAACTACTAATGATAAATTTCTTAAAAACATTCATGAAAATAGCAAGGGATATGTACTTAATTTATAGGAATTGTATAAAGTGAAACTCTGGAGACTTTTCATAAGTAGCATTGCTTGTATTTTGTTGTGACTTTCTCCCCAGTATCAACTGACGAGACAGCATTATGTGATGTGTGTGTGTATATGCATGTGCCTGTAGAGAAGACTGCAAAATTAGAATCAGCCATTAGTGCCATCCTATTATATTGTCCCCATTCACCTCTTCTGCCTATCAGGTTCATAAAATAATTAGCTTAAAGCTTTCAGAAGATTCTTTGATGAAACCCACTTAACAGCTAGGGAATGCTGAAGTCCTATATTATCTCTTTGTGTTTCACAAGTAAAACCATTAGTAATAGTCGATGTACAATATCTAGTTTTTTACGAACCATCCTCCCTTGTAAGGGTAAAGATTTTCAACATCTGAAGTTCTTGAATTATCCATCTGCGTATCTAAAGCTCCCTCAACACCATTGATTTAACAGTAGCAAAACAGGATTTCAGTTTTCCCACAGTCTAAAGGCGGCAGACTATTGCAGTTGAAAATGTTTATGAATTTGGCCCTGAAGCACTGGTTAAAATAAAGAGAGAACCCACAATATACAGCATCAGTGCATTTTTCAGCAAGAGCCTCTGAAGTGGTCCAGATAAATTGAATGGCAGGAGAGCCTTGGCAAGTGAAGCAAAATCAATCTTGATTTTCCTTCAAGGGTCTGATTCTCTGGGAAGTGATCCAGCAATGTGCTCTTGATTACTCATCAGGTGAGCAGTAGCTATTGGTTGCAGAGGCAGCACAGAAATAATAGCCTGCTGAATATTCAGTTGTTGGGTGATGCTGAAACATCAGCTTTTCATTCCCTGAGGAAGACATCTCTGTTTCCCAAAGGACATCGATGGGGAAAAGCTTCTTATATTTAAATTAAAATTCCATTTTAAAGCATATCTATTCTTAGAATTTTCTTTGTATAATTCAAAGGTTAATGTTTGCCATATAAACATTGTGTTAAAGCTTACATACATGCAACCTAATGAAAATGAACAATAGAGCTGGAACAAGGGATGGGCACTTCAAAGCACATAAGAAAATTAGTGACATCTTTGCAGACAAAAATTGTTTAAAAAAGGCAACATCTATTTACAGGTTTTAGTATGTCTTATATGTTATTCATACAGGTAGTTGACAACTAACAAAGTGACTTACGATCGTTTTTCACACTTATGACCATTGCAGCATCCCCATAGCAAAGTAATATATATTTGGATGCTTAAGCAAAACCAATGGGGAAAGCAGATTCACTAATCACTGTCCTATTAATTTAACAACTGCAGCAATTCACTTAACAAATGTGACAAGAAAAATCATAAAATGGGGTAAAACTCACTTAAATTTTTCAATTAGCAACATAACTTTTGGGCTCAATTGTGGCTGTAAGTTGAGGACAGCCTGTATTTTAACTATATGTATTGATCATACTGTTAATAATTGCTCTTGAGTTTTTTGGTTCTTTAAAAAAAATTAGTTTTGTACTTTTCTTCACAGATTCTATGAAGTGCAGTATAAAGACAGGCTTGAAGAAGATATGGAAAACATGAAGTTTGCCTAGGAAAAAACAGGAAGGGGTGAGAAAGAAACTCAAGAGTGCCCTTTCATGAGTCTCTTTAATATAAAAGGGAGAGAAAGAGAAACAGGATTAGCTCTTCAAGATCCAGGTTAGGAGACTGACATGACCAGTAACAGAACAATAAGCTATAATAATTTTTTCCTCCTCTTCCCATTCAGTGCTTTCCCACACAAGGCACAGCTGTTTCTTTCATTATAATAATAATATTAAATTAATTCCATGCAGTACATTAAGTGGTGGCAATTAGGAACATGGGATATATCCCTCCATCCCGACATTTAAATCAGTGTTTTTCAAACTTGGCAACCTTAAGATATATGCACTTCAGTTCCCAGAATTCCATAATGTGCATGCTGGTTTGGGAATTCTGGAAATTGAAGTCCATGTATTTTAAAGTTGCTAAGTTTGAAAAACACTGATTTTAAGATTTAGTCGCCTACAGATTCACACACACCCCCCACACATTTTTTTTTAACTAAGTGGCTATTGAAGAATTGCAGTTTATAACTGCTAGAATAAATGGGAAGGGAGGAAGGAATTTGTTGCAGACACACAAAGGTTTTCCATCATTTGAGAACAAACAAAAATCCCTCTCTATCTGGATGCCAACATTTATTTACATCTTAAAATAATTCATATTTATATTATTATACTTGGACACACAGTCCACCAGATGTT
Source organism: Hydrophis major (assembly GCA_033807585.1). Lineage (NCBI taxonomy): Eukaryota > Metazoa > Chordata > Lepidosauria > Squamata > Elapidae > Hydrophis > Hydrophis major. The sequence goes on from CM066330.1 coordinate 216,778,350, forward strand.
TAGAATGAATTTGGCATTTTTGTCCACCTATTGGATCCTTTCCAAGGACCTGGGGGTAGGCAGATGTTGTTTAATAATATTTAAAATATTTATGTTTGTTTTTAAAAACCAATAAAATTTACAAAAAAAATTTTTTTTAAAATATTGTCGCAGGATGTATACTGTTCCAAGTAAAGATGCCTTTTTCTATTGATTGATGGTGATTTTCTCAATGGTGTTGCTCCAGATGTTCAAGTGATGCCCCGGATGTTTTGGAATTGCACTCAAAGTGCCTATTACTATTAGTACTACCTTTGATTTCTTTTGCCACAGTTCTATTTCTGTTTTCAGGCCTTTATATTTTGTAATTTTTCAGGAATTAATTATCTTCTATTCTGCTGTTTTCAGGTACTACAACAACCATTATCTTTTTTTGGTCTTTCTTATCAACAATTGTAAAGTCTAGGGTGTTATGTGGTAGGAGCTTGTCTGTTTGAATTCTAAAATCCTAGAGCAATTTAGCTTCTTCATTTTCTATTAATTTGCCTATTTGTGGTTCTACCACTTCTTGCTTGCAGGCAAATTGTATTTCTTGCAAATATTTGTATGCACCATTGCTGCTACTTTGTTATGCTGTTGTTTGTGATTTTCTTGCACCACCTAACGAGGCGGCCCATTGCTGCTGCTTCTTTGTAGAGATAGCATTTGCTGTATGTTCTGTCTTCACAATTCTGGTTTTATATGCATTTGTTCTTAAAGCTTGGTCATAAGGAATGGTGTAATTCCTTGTCATTACTTTCTGGTTTCCAATTCAGGGCTTTTAGTTTTGCACACCATTCCAGCTGTAAAAGGACAGGGATGTCAAACTTGATTTCATTGAGGGCTTCATTAGGGTTATGTTTGACCTTGGGGTGGCCAGGAGGCATGGCCAGGATGGGTGTGGCCAGCTCAACATCACTTGTGTTGAGGGTGCCTGTGGCAGCCTGAGCGATCTGACAGCAAAAACAGGCTCCCGAGCTCTGTTTTAGGCTGCAACAGTTTTCTGCAACCCTCTGCCAGCATAAAAGGAGATTGGGAGGGCCTCCCGAAACCCTCCCAATCTTTAATTTCACTGGCAGAGGCACCGTAGTCCTTCACTGTTTCTAGGGAGGCCCTGCGGGCCAGATATAAGCACCATGGGCCACATCTGGCCTGCGGGCCTTGAGTTTGAACCCCTGATCTAAGAACTGGAATTGCCCACGTGCTAATTGTTTTATGGCATTTTTTCCTTGGTTTGGACTTTAAAATCCTCTTTACTGCTCTGATGTATTCACTAACTCCATTGGACTCAGGGTGTAGTAGCACAGAGAACAAAAGAATAATCATGCATCCACTCTGTCAAAGCAAAACAACACTTCATTTTACACTTGAAGAATTAACATGACAACACTTCAACTAAGTTAAACCAACAACTTGAAGAATGATCTTGAAGTATAACCATACACAGAGTGAACACACATAGCTTAGCTTAGTAGGCCATCCTACACACTGTCCTTTGCATTTCTTCTTTTGAGGACACAAAGAGAGCTGCCAGCTCTTTTTCTGTTTCTGGTTGAAAATCCATTCAGATACCTCAAATCAGGTGAAGTTTGGGACAGCAGCAGAAGTAGGAACTGATTTATTTACATCTTCTAGGATCTGAAGGAATTTCTCAATTTATGAATGTTTGATTTAGAGATTAGTTGTGTGTGGGACTGATTCTGAAGTATGTCTTCAATTTTCACATCCTACCAGGAAGAGTGCCTTAACGGCCTGTAATTTCTTCTGCTTTTCTGCCTTCCTTTTTTCTGTTTGAGTTCTTTTTTTCCTTTTTCATTTCTAATATATGCTGAAGTCTTCACAAATAAGAAGGCAAAATAGAAAGCACAGAATGCAATGATGAACACATTATGCTGATGTAAAAAAACAAACACACAAACTCCAGAAGAGCTGGCCAAACCAAAGCAATCAATCAGCCTAAAATGTTTGGAGAAAAAATAATAACATTGTTGATGATGGCTTGCTGCATTTAGGAAATAAATGCATTCTGCCTATGCTTCTTATCTTACTGATAATGGATTCTTCAGAATGCCTTGGAAGATCACTCATTATATTGGCATCTTGAATCTGGCCTTCTCGAGATCTAGACTATCCCATATAAATTGATGCAGTTTGTGAGCAATGTGACTCATGTTCCTGGTGGTCTGCTCTTTGCATATTGGCCACCTGCAACATATAAAAAACAATCAAACATCTAAATAATATGGATTTGGACTGTAGAGATTGTTTCAGAAGCCAGCAACACCAGTCTAGCAGTCCCTTGAAAGTTTTTCTTGTTAACATGCTCTTGAGTTTGTTTATCAGATTGCCATAATTTCAAAGGTATTCAGCAGATAACTACAAAAGCATCCAATAGTATGCAACATTAACATATCTAAAGTGGTAGTATTAGTAATAAGAAATAGAATAGGAAAAAGAAGAAATCATGTCATCTTTATCATACCTCAATATGGGTGAAGTTCGTTCTCCAAGCTTGTGGGTGGTTTCCTAACATTTCATTACCAGTCTAGGTAACATCTTCAAAGGATTTTAGGGGATGCCAGTGTAATGTTCTTCTGTTTAGAAGGGCTTCAAGTTAGGGTGTATCAAGTGAAGTCTCGTGATGGGTCAGGTGTGAGTCATCAGTGAGGGTCTTGTGATAGGGAGGTTAGGTCAGAGTCATTGGGAGATGACTAGTGGATGAGGGAGTTGCATGGCTTGGTTGAGGGTTAGTGCTGTCTTTGTGATTGGTTTGGATTCTGAGGGTTCCACAGGTTATTGTAGGTCAATAACCTATAAGCCTTATTGTAGGTCAATAAGGCTGTTGATGTAATAGCCTGTGTAAGGCTTCAAGGAACTCATGAGCGTTGCTGATGGTAGCGTGGCCGATGATTTTTGTATTGCTCCAGTTGAACTGGTGCTGCTTGGCGTTGATACACACCTACACCTGAAAGTCTTATAAATAGATCACTGACACTAACATCCCCTAAATTCTGCTAAAAATTTTACCTAGCCAGGAATAAAACATTCAAAAACCAACCCACAAGCTTGGAGAATGAAACTTCACCCTCATCCTACACTTGAGCTACAGATATTCGTCACTTTTGCGTACCTCAATATTCTCTGGAAAGATTCCATTTTCATCATCTTCTGAGAACTAAAATATAATTCAAAAGATAACCTTCTAATTGCAAGAAATAAAATAGTTTCTGTTCATAACAGCTGATCTAAAACACCTCTAGCTGGATTAACTGAACTTTGTACATTCAAAAATATTTGAAACAATCGTTTCTATTTATGCATGGACATTGGAAAAGAGTTAGTTCATCCAGACAATTGTTCACACACTAAACCTTTGTCCATCCCTAGTCATGAGTATAAACCAGAATATTAGCGATATGTTAGTGTGTTCTGGTTTACTATCTGACTATAAAACAAATAAATAACAAAACAAAACAATAACAATGCCACAAAAAACAGAACAAAATAAGCCTGAGTAGCAATTGTGCCAACAAATAGATTTCTAATTTATAGGATGTTTTGACTCAGATGTGATGACCAATAACTCAATTTGAAAATATTTTCTTGCTAAAGACTAAATCTGGCAGGAAGCATAGTCTCAGCTGTTTTCAAAGCAACAATGGGAAATTCTATATTGGTAGGAGGAGAAACCAAACACTTATTCATTTTTTTATAAGACAGCCAAGAAAACTGCATGTATGGAATCACTGGTGTCAAACTCAATTTAAGGGCATCCTTACATTAAAAAAAATATTAGAGATTGTGTTTAAATCACATTGTTCATTGTTCAAATAAGTTTTTGAGGATGATATATATACTACCAAATAAGACTTTAGCCTAAGGATATTTGACCTTCCACCGTTATGACAGGTTTTTTTTAGTAGACTTTTAGTTTACTAAGTAGAGCCAATATTTCTGTTCTGAAAAAAAAAATGCTAAACTTTATGTTGTGGTGATGTTTTCGACATGCTAAGTTTTTATTCTGTATCTCCAGCTCTAATCCTGTAATTTCTCCTGGTAGTTTTCTGCTCATTTGGGTCTTTACTAAGAGTAGCTAATATAACCACAACCAATAAACACATCTCTAATGTAAATTATTAACTCAGTTCTTTAAAATATAAATAAATAAATGCGGATGTCTGCTGAATATACATTATCTTGCCATCAAGATGTTTTGGGAGACATCCAAAACATTAATCATTAGAATACTGAGAGTGCCATTGTTATTTCTTTGTCAGAAGAGTTTATAGAGAGTATATAATAAAGTGTGATCATTAGGGCTTCAACATAAGCAAGATCTACAGTAGCTTTCTGAGAAATTCAACATGCATAATAGCTCTAGCATAATTTTAGCAAAACATCCTATTCTCTACTTTTGAGGTTTTCAGAAGAAGGCAATGAGTTGCTAGGTGCCATTGCTATGGTTGCTTCTCAGATCCCATATCAAATGAAGCCAAGCTTCCTTACTGGGAGGTTAATACACTTGATTTGCCACCTACAGAGATATCATCTTTCTTATTAGCGTTCACCATTTTACAGTTTAATTAAGGTCACCCAATGGGCCTATAAATGACATCTTAATTAATTGCCTAAGATATCTGCTAGTGGCAGCCAGTTTTGCAACAGAGTCCCATTGAGAAGGCAGAGATGCATTAGCAGAAAGCACATGTGCACCTGCTGTGATTAATAGAGGCTCTTGACAAGAACAATTGATGAATCTTTCTACTGTGGGTATGCAGATGAGAGGAGGGCACGTATACTTGACCACCAGTGACACACTAGGGAGTTGAGGAGGTGAAAAGGTTAGACGCATTGTACTCCGTTGCTTGAGAGCAAGGCCCTAAGGCATCATTACTACATGTTTGTAATTCAGCCTGTAAAAACAGAGATAGCTATACAACAAACTGTGTGTTTTTCCATAAATTATCGTTGTTTGTTATTTTTTAAAGGTTTTTAAGTTTTAGGGTTTTTCTCACAATGAATGAAGATGAATTTAAAGAGGAAGTAATGCTAAAACTAGTGTTTTGATTGCTCTATAACCCAAGTATATGCTGCTTGTCAATGAAAGTTGATCTAGCCTGGAGAAATTGATTTGAACAGTATAGACTTACCTAATTCATATTTCTTGAACTGAGGTCCAAACCACATTTCTAGATTATTCAACGATTTTTTAATTGGATTCTTTTTTAAAGCATCTTGACAAATTAAATCTGGATAGTAGGGAACTGTTGGAAATATTCTTTGGAGCGGAGAAGCCTGATACCCACTTCTCAGAGTTATAAGGAAGTAGGATTTTGCAAATTGATGACGAAGTCTAAGGCTGTAGCTGCAAGTTGGAAGGAACTAGAAAGCAGGACATTTCCTTTTTTAGTGCTGCTCCTATTTACAAATTTGGTCTCTGAACTTTTGTTCTTGAAGCTGCAATATGTACATGAAATAACACAGGCAGACTGTGCCCTACTACCCTCCAAGACTTTATGCAAACACTTAATATTTGAAGCAATCACATTTACATCTGTAAATGAAGATATTTCAGAGTGTTCCACCACCACAGTGGGGAGTTCTTGTTTACATATATAACGTCTTGTAGTCATCAGTAATATACCTGTTTTAACCAAATCTGTTTACACCACAACAATTTTGTGTGCTTTTTTTGCACTGCATAGTGTGAAATATAGATAAAAGACAAAAAAATAAATAAATAAACACGGACTACTAGCTAGCTAGCTCCTTTGTCAGGCAAAGTACATGTAAATGACATTGTTTCTTTGTTTTAATGGAATTAAAATAAAATAGTTTGAGATTTCTCTTGTAATGTTCTGAAAATACCTTCTCAGACACCTCTTCAGAGCAGTCCAAAGATAATGAATATAGTAATAGTTAATGCTAATGATTTTGGAAAGAAAGAGATCTGAGGCAGAAAAACACTGGCCAAAAAATTGAATCATACAATAAGCTATAATGTCTGTCTATGCAGCTGCATTTCCCTGGAGATTTGTCTGAAGCTTCTGAAGCATTCTACTGTTTTTTCTTTCTTTCATATTTTCTTGTATATTTGAAAATAAATTCAATAAGTGATATTTTATTCTAAAAACAAAACAAAACACAAATAGAACTTGTGCCACTCTTGAAAAACTTTTCCCCAGTCTTGAGAGTGGGAAAATACCTAACAGTACAGTTAAATGAAAGATCAGATAGAATACCAAGTGAATAAAAGCTGAGAGCACAAGTTGCATAGGTCAGATACTTTAGAAAGGGTCAGATACAAACTTTCAGCGGAGCCTTTTCCACTTTTCTCAGTATTTCTCAAAGGCCTTAGGCATATATCAACCTCAGTCTAATATTTGATATCATATGACAAGTTTTCAGAAGCCCTATATCCACCATCTCTCTCTCTAAGGTTTAAGTCACACATCCTCTTTCTGAACTCTCTAAAGATTGCAAAGGCCAGCTGAAAACCTTGAGATGTCACCATAGGGCAGGGGTTTTGGATCTGTTTAAAAAAACCTTCATAAAGAATTATGTCTGGAAGGATGGGTCCAAGAACAGAAGCGAGACTCAGAAAGTGACTACAGCTCTTTGTTAGTGACTTCTGATCTGAGCGAATACTCCTAGCTGCAGCAGCCCCTTTTATAGAGCTGGCTGCAGCTAAACGGCCAATGACAGTGGTTTGAGCTTGCCGCGCTTGGTTCGCCCAATTGCGGCAGCCCGTTTACTAGCCAATTGGATCAGTCTGGAGCGACCAATCATGACCTGCTGTTAGCGGACCAATCCGCTTTGCAGGCTTTCAAGCCTGCTAGTCCGGAACACCCCTCCCCTCTAGGTTCCGTCTAAGGGGTGGGGTTATATAGTCTCGCAGGTAGGCGGGTCTTTGCACCTGTCTACCTGACTTGCGCTGTTCAAATTGTCTTTCCTTGGTCTTGGGTTCCGACAGGCTGCTTGCCAGAATTATCTGGAACGGTGAGCCGGTTCCGTAGCTGTGACTCCCTTCAGGTGACCTCGGGCTGACTGACATGCCTCCTTTGTTGCTACTGCTTGTGGTCTCAGGATTCGCTGGACCTGTTCGGTTGCTGCTACTAGGTGAGACGATCAATTGCCAAGGCTATTCTTCAGCTGGTGAGTATTGTAGGCTTTGATGTGGTGATCGTGGGGTTTTTTTTCTCTGCCAGATGTTGGTTCAATTTCAGAACCCCTGGTTTCCCTTCCCCCTCTGGTTTCATGGTTAGGGTCACTGATGAGAGATGTAGTTAGCCTGGATCGCAGCTGGTCAATGTGGCATTTCCACACTCTCCCATCTGTGGTTTCCAGCCGGTAAGAGCGGGGGCCTGTAATTTGAGTTATTTGGCAGGGATCCACAGAGGGTCACCTGAAAAGTTCTTTGCAAGTACAGGGTCTCCTACCTTGAAGGCACGGTGTTTACTGCTGGAGCCCAGGGGTTTTTCTGGGGTGTATGCAGGGTGTAGGCGGTCTAGAGGTGATCTGAGTTTTCTGGCCATCAGAAGTTCAGCTGGGCTTTTGTTGGTCATGGTATTTGGTGTAATATGCTGGAGAAGAAGCATCCGGGTGACTTTATCGTGGATGTTGCCTTGTTCCATTTTTTGTAGAGTTCTTTTTGTGAACTGAACCATTCGTTCAGCTCTACCATTCACCACCGGGTGAGCCGGTGATGTCAGTGCATGTCGTATGCCACAGTCTGCTAAGTATTGTTCAAAAGCCAAGGTGGTAAATTGAGGGCCATTGTCGGATACCAGGACATTTGGTAACCCTTGCAAAAAGATTGTTCAATTTCTTGATGACTGCATCTGTGGTGGTAGTCTTCAGTTTGTTAACCTCGAGCCAGTTAGAGTATGCATCTACTGTTATTAGGAAGGTATGCCCTTTTGTAGGTCCTGCAAAATCGATATGGATACGCGACCAGGGACTCCTGGGTGTTTCCCATTTGGCTGGTGAGGCTTTCGGTGGGGCTGAGTGTGTCTCTTGGCATTTGCTACAGGTGGCGACCCAGGTTTCAATTTGTTTGTCCATACCTGGCCACCAGGCGTAGCTCCTCACCAGCGCTTTCATGTGTACAATGCCTGGGTGCCCATCGTGAAGTAATTATAGAACTTATTTTTGTAGTTTTGCTGGTATGACCACTCGGTCTCCCCACAATACGCATCCCTGTTGTGAGAAGAGTTCTGTCTGTCTTGAAGGGTTTAAAGGTTTCGTTGGGTTCGATTTGTGGCCATCCCTTCTCCACCCAGCCAAGAACTCGCATGAGTCTTTTTTGGTTTCCAATGCGATGTCTTGAGCTGTTAGTGGAGATGAGGAAAGTGTCTCAATTTGTAGTGTTGATAGTGTGGGAGCCGGGTCATCTTGGAGTTCTGGCAATGGAGAGCAGCTCAAAGCATCTGCATGGGGAATATTTTTCCCTGGGCGATGCCTCAATTGGTAGTCGTAGGCAGCTAGGAACTCCGACCATCATGTCATTCTAGGGGATAGAATATGTGGAATAGATTTGTCACCTGCCAAGTTGCCAAGTAATGGTTTATGATCTGTGATGATGGAAAATGATCTCCCATACACATACTTGTGGAACCTTTTGATTGCAGATACGATAGCGAGGGCTTCCTTGTCTAGGTGACTATAGTTCCTTTCTGTTTTTGACAAGGTTCTTGAAAATAATGCAATAGGCACCTCTGTGCCGTTTGGTAGGACGTGGCTCAGGATGGCTCCTACTCCGAAAGGTGAGGCGTTGCAAGTCACAGTTAAAGGAAGTGTTTCATTATATTGGATGAGCACTGCATCCGAAGTTAAAAGTTCCTTTACTTGTTGAAAGGTATGCTCCTCCCGTCGTCCCCAAATCCAGGAAGCCTTTTTATCGAGGAGTCTATGAAGGGGTTCAGCAACGGTCGCCTTCTGGGGTAGGAAAATGTAATAAAAGTTAATGAGTCCCAGGAAGGCTTGAAGGTCTGTTTTGTTTTGTAGTCTCGGGACATTTTTGATGGCAGCCAATTTCTTTTCTGTAGGGTGAATTCCTTGTTTGTCAAGGAGGTAACCAAGAAGTTCAACCCTTTCAGTGCATAACTGGCACTTTTTCTTCTTTACCTTGAGGCCAGCGTCTTTGAACTTTTTTTTTTTTGAAACAAATTTTTATTAATTTTAAAGATAAAACAACACATCATTAACCATTAAATACATAAACACATAAAACCTCTTAACATTGTAAATCCTTACAAGTCAAACAAAACATTATTTTTATACAGCATAATTCCAATTTATCCCATCTCCATATGGACACACAAACATCTTTCAGCAAATTTCTCATTTTTTCTCTTTACTCCTATTCAATTTCATTTCTCTTCCATATTTATCCATTTTATAGTCATCATATTCTTTTCTTTCTGGCTTGTATAAATTATTCTCGTCTAACATTCCTCCAAGGTTTTATTGATTCTTTCCTTTTTTTTTTTTTATAAAAAACAAATTTTGTTAGTTTTACCATAAGCACAATACACAAACATACAAACACAAAACATAAACAAAACTAAAAGATCTTTTCTGAAGGTTGTCTGTTCCCGGGTTAAAACTCTTTACACAGACATAAATTCAAACATCATATTCAACCCATATCTCCTTCCAAATCTTATTATCATTTTCTTTTTTATATATATATATAAAAACCATTTTTATCAATTTTATAAAAACAATGCACAAAAAATCAAGGCATAGCAGCTTATAAATTCTTTTCTGAGAAAAAATAATAATAATAGACCAATAAGGCATAACATTTCCAGATTATAATATCAATATTTCATATAATATTAACTTCATATCTTGTCCCCACTTCTCTTTTCCATCCAAATTATTTATTAATTAAAATTTTATTGCCTTTTATCAATACACAAAATCCAAAAAACAAAACAAAACATATATATCCTTCCATATCTTATTACCATTTTCAACAACATTCTTTGTCTGTTCTATTTCCAATTATCCATTCATCTTTTTTTTTCTTTTACTATACTTCTCCTGTACACCAATTGGAGTAACATCTATAACTCATTACCCTAACTTAGAAATACTACATATAGCAATCTTTCTTGGGATTCTGTTTAAAAAAAATTCTAAAATTACATAATAAATTTTATATTCTAAATATACATATAAAAACACACTCTTATATACCCTCCAGAATCCCTCTTTTAATCTAAATTAAATTCACCCATTATCTCTAAATAAACTTTTTTTCCTTAGGTCTTGCTTCCCCCCATTAAGGCTTCTCCTCCCCCCTTTTCTCTCTTGCTTATTCTTCTCCTTGCCCTTTCTACCCCTTTGCTTTTTCTCTTCGCTTTTCTTGCTCCTTTTCCTTTGCTTTCTAACCTTGCCTCCATCTTTTCGCTCATTTTTCTCTCTTTTGGTTGTTTTTATAATTCTTAAAATCCCCCTTTTCTTATCCTTTTTGTCCTCCTCTCCAAAAGGGACCCATTGTTCATCAAAGATGGCTTCTTCTTCCTCTTCTTCCTTGTCCCAGTCCTTCTGCTGCGTAATCAACTTTTCAAAGGAACATAACGCCATTTCTAAGAATTGAAACAAAGCACCCAAAGTATCTTCTTTTTTATATTTTTGATATTCAATCTCTAGTTCATCCACAGACGATGCCATTATGAAAAGGGAAACTTTTTCCAAAACAACCACAAGAATTTTTAATCAAAGACAATCAAAAGCAATTAAAAAAGAAAAAAAGTTCCAAAAGTTAATACTTTTCTTCCTTCTTCTCTTTCTCTTTCTGAATTAATTTTTAATCAAAGAGGTCCAATTACCATATATCTTCTTTTGGGATCCACAAAGACGTTCTAATCAATCTCCTCCTTTTTCAGCTTCTGCTCCAATTTTTTTTTTCTCCCTTCCCACTTGCAATGAGAATTTTAATAATCAAAAATCCATACCTCCAGCAGAGATTTTCCAATTTCTCATATTTTTCAATGTCCAAAAATCCCTTTGTCTCTTATCTTAGCTTTCAAAACAAGCCACTTTCAATGTCTAATATATCCAAATATTTCTGCTTTTTCCGTGGGGTGGGAGAGTAAAAAAAAAAAAAAAAAATCCCTTTAACAGCTTCTCCGCCGCTTTTCGCTCTTCTTAGGGATACAATGTATCCTCCAGCAACAAACAGCTCAATTCCAGGCAATTTAAAAGGTGTTACTTGACCCGGCTCAGACAGAACTTTCACTCTTCACACTTCCTCCAGCACAGTTCTTACCCGGTTGCTGGCTTCTTCGTGGCGGCCATTGCTGACCGCCGCTCCACCGCCTTGGGAAAAAGGGGTTTTCCCGGAGAAAGGGGGGGTCTGCGATGCCCCCACCTCCCTTTCCGACTCCCCTCTGTCTTCAGCTGTCCCTACAGGGCAGCCATATCCCCCTGACCCATCTGGATCGGGGGTACCTCGACGGCTAGCACAGCAGGAATCGCGAGCTGTCGCGAATTCCTGCTGCCCCGAAGCCACGCAAACCGGAAGTTTCCGCGTCTTTGAACTTTTGAAGGACTGTTCTCAGTTGTTGTTCTATCTGATTCCTTGTTGGGGTGGCTATTAACATGTCATCGAAGTAGGGCACGATCCCTTTAATGCCCTGCAACAACCTTTCCATCAGACTTTGAAAAATGCCTGGTGCTACACTTACTCCAAACTGGAGTCTGCTACATTTGAACGTGCCTCTGAGCGTAACTATGGTTTGGGGTTCGGCGGTTTCAGCATCTACTGGTAGCTGTTGATAAGCTTGGGCCAGGTCAAGCATTGTGAATATTCTGCCACCCCCAATTGAGTGAAGGAGGTGCTGGACCATGGGTACTGGTTAGGCGCTCTGCTGTAATGTGTGGTTGAGGGTGGCCTTGTAATCCCCACAGATTCTCAAAGATCCGTCAGGTTTTATGGGGGTTACAATTGGGGTCTCCCATCGGGCGTGATCAATGGGTTCTAACACGCCTTGTGCAATTAGTTTGTCCAGCTGCTCATCAATTTTTGGTTTGAGAGCAAAAGGGACACGGCGTGGTTTTAGGCGAATGGGCGCGATATCAAGGCGGAGATTAAAAGAGATAGGGGACCCCTTGTACTTGCCTAGATGTTCACTGAAGACTTCTTGGAAATTCCGGATGAGGGCCACTTCCCAGTCTTCGTCTACAGTCTGATTGATGCCTGCCATTTCGATTCCTAATGGCGCGAACCACTGTAGACCCAGTAGGCTGGGTCGGTCTCTGTCAACGACAGTGAGAGGTAGTATTGCGGTGTGGTTCTTGAAGGAGACCTGGAAATGACTGGAACCAATGACCGGAATCCGATTGCCCTGGTAGTCCTTTAATATAAGCCTCTGAGTGCTGAGGTCCTGGCGGTGGATGTTAGGAATCAGCTGCTTCAGGGTTTTCCAGGAGACCATGGATAGGGAAGACCCGGAGTCCACTTCCATGATGCATGGTCAATTTTCAATGTTGACCTCTACACGGATTTTTCTGGTGTCTAAAGATGAAGCGTGGCCGATGGTGATAGTCTGATGTGCTTCTTCCCATCTGGGTGCGCCAGTAAATTTCTGGGTTCTGTTGAACTGGCTTCACTGGTTGTTTGGGCGATCCTGATTTGTGGTGGGGTTGCCCTCTGTTTGTCGGAAACTATTTTCTTTCCATTTGGGACTGGATCCTCTTTTGTTTCGGCATACTTTAGCAATATGCCCTCTTCTCTCACAAAAACGACAGGTGACATCTAGGAATCTGCATTCGGATCGTGGGTTTTTTCCACCACATCCGGCGCATTGGAAATTGGATTTACAACCTCGCTGGTCTCATTGTTCGTGCTCTGACCTGAGTCTGTGGACTTCTTCCTCTTCACTATCTGATGAGGATTCGATATCTTCATGATGGGTGGCTGACGTGTATTTCTCTGATGGCGTTGCTGTATTGTTGGTGGGTTGGCAGCTGGCCCCATTTGTCTGACGCATCTGTGCTGCTGATTTGCAGGTGGCTTCAGTTGCAGTGGCATCAACTATGGAATCTGCAAGGGAGATGTCTCCTTTGGTCATAATTTTGATTTGGACCATGGGGTGTCTTAGGCCAAGGACAACTTGATCCTTCATGGCTTCTTCTAGATTTGCGAAGCCACACAAACTGCCTAAATTCCTTAGGTCAGCTACAAAATCCCTGATGTTCTCACATTTGTGCTGATCCCTTTGGTAAAATTCTTGTCTGCGAATGAGAGTCGGTACTGCCGGGGCATAGTGGTTGCGGAGGATGGGAGCAAGGGTATCCCAGTCCATCATCTTGACTTCAGCCAGCTTTGCGAGCACTTTGGCCATTTTAAAGATGGCGGGTCCGCAATGCGTCAGGAAAACTGCTTGTTTTTTGCTGGGAGTGGCATCCTTCAGATTGTTGGACTCTAGGAACATTTGAAACCTGTCCATGTATGGGTCCCAGTCTTTGCTGGCTGGATCGAATGGGGTGGGTGGTATAGCGCTGCTGGCCATTCTGTCGACGTCTGCGCGCTGTCAGCCACGTGCTCTGTTGATCGTTGGTGAGTGCTCAGTCAGCTCTGCTGTCTCCGAATCCCATCCTCGTTGCCAGTGTTATGTCTGGAAGGATGGGTCCAAGAACGGAGACGAGACTCAGAAAGTGACTACAGCTCTTTATTTGTGACTTCCGATCTGAGCCAATACTCCTAGCCGCAGCAGCCCCTTTTATAGAGCTGGCTGCGGCTAAATGGCCAATGACAGTGGTTTGAGCTTGCCGTGCTTGGTTCGCCCAATCGCGGCAGCCCATTTACTAACCAATCGGATCAGTCTGGAGCAACCAATCACGACCCGCTGTTAGCGGACCAATTCGCTTTGCAGGCTTTCAAGCCTGCTAGTTCGGAACATAAAGCCTCAGCCAAGGGGAGGAAATGTGTCCTTTTTTTTTTTTTGCATGTTTTAAATGGTGTGAATTTTCCAGTCCAGTTTAAGCCTTCAGTCTCCATTTTGCTATAAACCCAACCTCACCCCTATCCCTAGGAAAAAATTCAGTTCTACTCACAAGGGTTTTGGTGGCACAAACAGGGTGCTATGAATGCATGTAATACCTGCCTTAACATATAGATGACATTTGGGAATACTATTAAGCAAAAAAAAAAGTGTATTTTAAGATTGGAGTACTTAGCCGACCTTCATAATAGGCTTAATATATTTAAATATCTAAGTGACTGAATGTTTCTAGATTACTATTTAGAATGCTAAAACTGGCTTATAGATGCTGTGCAGGTATTCCTACCCTTTATTGGCATTTTGACAATAGTCAACCCTGTAGCCAACCCTTTGCAGTTTTGCCTATTAATTTCTCAAGTCTTACTGCATCATATTTAACTCTGTCACTTGAATTCTGATGCCAGTGCTCTGCCATCAGTAGCACAAATTAACAATCACTCCATGATTTTATTTCTATCATGTTTTTCTCTTTTGGATTTATTGGGGACCTGGCCCCTTTCCTAAATTTAAGTTCTGTTATCCATGTAAAAAAATTCAACTAGCATAACATTTGTGTTTCTTTTACAATTTCCTATTTCCCTTTACCTTTCTCTTTACCTGATTTCTTTCCAGGGTAATGGGTGACCAAGCTTAACACATTTTCAGAATTCTAAAGTTTTCCTTGGATAGTGTCAGTAAAAGGAAAAGAATACTACTTTAGTTTCCTAAGCACAAATCAGGTTGGGACCAGATGATGGCAACATCAAAGAGATATGAATTTTTTTTTGTCAGGTTAGAAATATTATTAGATGCAAGACATAAAAAGTAATTGATGCCATATTTTTCATATAATGAAAATATTTGGACTTGGGGGTTGACATGAGACAAAGGTGGATTTTTTAATATTTGTTTTCTTCCTCCATCAATAAATTTTCCAGTCCAGTCTCATGTTATCAATGACCAGGGATGCTTTGTAGAATCTCTAAATTACAAAGACCATTAACGCATAATGTGATCTGTGTATAGAAGCATTTGTTCCATTCAGAAGATTGTGGCTAGGGCTGCACCATTGAATAGATGGAGAGAAAATAAGCAATAAGAAAGAAAATAAGAAATTCCTTCCTCCTTTCTCCAGCCATCTCTGATAAGTATGGAGCATGGGCGAGAAAGAATGGAGACGAGCCTCTGGAACGGTGAACTTCAACTCTTTATTTACATAGTGACTGCTCAAACTCAATGGCAGTTATAGCCCTCCTTATATAGGCAACCCAATAACTATTAACCAATAACAATCTAGGAGCGCTAGCTCCCTTAACCAATAAGAACGCTCCGTTAATGGCCAATCGGATTCCCCAGAATGGGCCAATTCGATCCTGCCGTTAACAGCCAATCAGAAGTGCAGGGCCAGAACCCTGCACTTGACTCCAAGCTTAAAATATCTTTATTAAGGCCTATGCATTCACAACACCCCTTCTCCCTGGCTTCTGTTTACACGGCGCAGTTACATAGTCCTTTAGGTAGGACGGTTGCTTTATTAGTCTTTTTGATTTTCGCTGTGTTTTGCATTTGGCTGCAATCTCACTGAGGTAGATCATTGTTTGTCAACGGAGTTGCCTCTGGTTCAGAGTTCATGTTTCCATCGTCACCAATATCTTCGGCAACTCCCTGAGGTGAATCTATTCCCTTCTCTAGTTCCAATTCCTGTGTCTCTATTCTGCCATTGTTCCCTTCGGACGGGTTTTCTTCTAATTGAAATTCGTCTTCTTCCGTATCTCCCCCCCTCAGTTTGGTCATAAGGGAGTTCAGAATTGCCCGACTGGAGCCGTGATTGTAATTGATCGATATGGCGTTTCCATAGTCTATCGTCAAGGCATTGTACAAGGTAGGATCTCGGGTTGGTTACACAAACTACTGTTGCCTCTACCCACAGTAGGTCGCCCAATAGGTTTTTTGCGTATACCAAATCGCCTACCTGGAAGGCATGACATCGGCCGCTGGATCCTAGTGGTTTTTCCGGTTCATAAGCTGGGTGTAACCGGTTGAGGTGGGAGCGGAATTTTCGTCCCATTAGCAGTTCGGTGGGAGTTTTGTTGGTGACGCTATGAGGTGTGATGTGTTGTAGAAAAAGGATTCGGTTGATTTTGTCGTCGATGTTATTGTAGTCTAATTTCTGCAAGGTTTTCTTAACAAATTGGACCATGTGCTCAGCCCTGCCATTGGTCGCAGGGTGCGCAGGTGAGGTGAGCACATGTCAGATGCCGTGGTCAGCCAGGTACTGCTCGAAGGAAAGCGCGGCAAATTGGGGCCCGTTGTCGGATACCAGAACGTCTGGTAATCCGTGGGTTGCAAACAGTCTTTCCAATTTTTTGATAACTGCTTCAGTGGTTGTGTTCATCATGCGGTGAATCTCGAGCCAATTCGAGTAGGCGTCGACGGTTAGAAGAAAGGTGTGGCCTTTGGTCGGCCCCGCAAAATCCAGGTGAATATGGGACCAGGGTCTTCGTGGTATCTCCCATTTGGTAGGAATGGCTTTTGGTGGGGCGTTGCTCACTTCCTGGCATCTAAGACAAGCTTTAAGCTTTAATTTTCGATTTGCTTGTCGATGCCTGGCCACCATGTGTAGCTTTGTGCGAGGGCTTTCATCCGCACAATACCGGGGTGGCCATCGTGCAAGGTTCTCAGTACTGCTTTTTGAAGTCGTTCTGGGATAAGGACTCTATCGCCCCAGATGACACAGCCTTTTTGAGAGAACAACTCCGTTTGTCGAGTCTTGAATGGTGTGAAGTCATCTGATAATTGGTCCAATGGCCATCCGCGTTCTACCCAGCCTAGGACTCGCGCCAAGGTGGGGTCCCGTCTGGTTTCTCTCGCGATATCTCGAGTGGTTAATGGCGGTGAGTGGAGTGTTTCAAATTGTAATGTGGTTACCGTTGGTGCGGGATCATCGAGAGTCTCTGAAAGTGGTGCTCGGCTCAATGCATCGGCGTGGGGAATGGCTTTCCCCGGGCGGTATTGCAACCGATAATTATAAGCAGCCAAGAATTCTGACCAGCGAGTCATCCTGGGGGATAATATGTAGGGAGTCTGCTTATCTCCAGCTATTATCCCCAATAACGGTTTATGGTCAGTCACGATAGTAAAAGCCTGGCCATACACGTACTTGTGAAATCTTTTAATGGCCGATACAATTGCGAGGGCTTCTTTATCGATTTGGCCATAATTTCACTCAGTTTTTGAAAGTGTCTTTGAAAAATATGCAACAGGGGCTTTGTTACCATTAGGCAGTACATGGCTCAGAATGGCGCCTACTTCGAAAGGCGAAGCATCACATGTGATATTTAACGGCAAAGTCTCATTGTACTGCATGAGTACAGAGTCAGAAGTCAGTAGTTTTTTTACATTACGGAACGCCTGTTCTTCTTTATGACCCCATAACCAATTTGCTTTCTTGTCTAGCAAACGATGTAACGGCTCAGCAACAGTTGCTTTATGTGGTAGAAATACATTATAAAAGTTGATGAGGCCTAGGAACGCCTGGAGATCGGCCTTGTTCCGAGGCCTGGGAGCATTTTTTATTGCTCTTAATTTACTGTTGGTAGGGTGAATACCCTGACTGTCAATTAGGTACCCTAAAAACTCAACACTATCTGTACACAATTTACACTTATTCTTTTTCACCTTAAGACCAGCGTCTTGGAATTTTTGTAGGACCAACTTTAAACGATCCCGTAAGATTTTTTTTTGTAGGTGCAGCAATTAATACATCATCAAAGTAGGGGACCATACCTTTAATCCCTTGTAGTAGCCTCTCCGTAAGGCTCTGAAATATCCCCGGGGCTACACTGACTCCGAATTGGAACCGGGTACATTTAAAGGCTCCTCGGTGTGTCAAAATCGTTTGTGCCTGTGCCGTCTTTTCATCAACAGATAATTGCTGATATGGCTGAGCTAAGTCTAATTTGGCGAAGACTTTTCCGCCCCCCAGGGAATGGAGGAGATGCTGCATCACCGGCACCGCATATGCATTTTGCTGTAGGGCGTGGTTCAGGGTGGCCCGGTAGTCCCCACAAATTCGGATTGAACCTTCCGGCTTAATGGGTGTTAGGATTGGGGTTTCCCAGGGAGAGTGATCGGTAGGTTCTAGCACCCCCTGAGCTATTAGTTTATCGAGTTGTTCGTCGATTTTCAGCTTTAAGGCAAACGGAACTCAATGAGGCTTAAGGCGGATGGGAGCTATCTTTGGATTAAGGTTGAACGATATTGGGGTCCCCTTGTACTCACCTAATTTTTCCGCGAATATGTCCTTGAATTCATGGATGAGGTCCTCCTCCCAGTCACTTCCGCTGATCACAGTTAGCGGTAAGTACGCTGTGTGCTTCTTGAATGAGACCCGGACTCGGCAGGAACCAACAACAGGGATTCAATTCCCTTGATAGTCCTTAAGAATAAGTTTTTGGAAACGGAGGTCTTGGCATTGGATCGTGGGGATGAGTTGCTTGAGGGTCTTCCAGGACACCATCGAGAGGGACGATCCCGAGTCGACTTCCATGTGGCAAGGCTGGTTCTCGATGGCCACTGTAATTCGGATTTTCTTGGCATCCAAGGCAGAAGTGTGACCGATAGTGATAGTATGGTGAGCCTCTCCTCGCTGCAAAACTCGGTTTCTGTGGGAGTGGTTTACTGGTTCTCACCTTACAGGACGGTTTCCTGTCGATTGGCGATAGTTAGTCCCTTTTGAGGCCTGGCCGGGTCCTTGTAAACTTTGGCAAATCCATCCGATGTGGCCTCTCTTCCCGCACTCATGGCAGAGCGCGTTGTGGAATTTGCATTCGGACCTGGCATGGTTGGCTCCACAGCCAGCGCAAGGGCATAGGGACTTCGAGAGGTGGTCCCGGTTGGACCGCAGTCGATGGACCTCTTCTTCGTCGCTGTCTGATGATGAAGAGAGGTCCTCGTCGTGTGTTGTTGAAAGCTGCCCTTCTGACTGGATAAAATTTCGCTTGTCGGTTGGTGTACTGGAGCGCGGTTGCGGCATAATTGTGCAGCCGACTTCCTGGTTGCTTCTGCTGCAGTAGCATCGGCGATGGCATCGGCAAGGCAGATGTCGCCTTTCACCATCAGCTTGCTCTGCACGCCTGGTGCATCTAATCCCAGAACTATTCGATCTCTCAGTGCCTCTTCCAAATCGGCGAATCTGCAGAGGCCTCCCAGGTTTCGGAGGTCTGCTATGAAGTCGGCGGCGCTTTCTCCTTTTCGCTGGTTTCTCTGATAGAACTCGTGCCGTCTCATGAGCGTGGGCATGATCGGTGCATAATGAGCTCTTAGTAGGGGTTCGAGGTCATCCCAATCCATCGTCTTCACTTCGGTAGGTTTGGCTAGTGCTTTAGCCATTTTAAATACGGTTGGACAGCAATGCGTTAGGAATACCACCCATTTCTTCCCAGCTGTGGCATCCTTTAAATTGTTAGTTTCCAAAAACATTTGGAAACGATCCATGTAGGACTCCCAGTCCTCTTGCACTGGATCGAACGGAACGGGTGGTACGACGCCGCCGGACATGGTTCCGTCGTGTAGTGCTGTCAGTCATGTGCTCGGTGTTTCTTCTTAGTTCAGTCGGCTCAGACGTCTCCATATCCCATCCTCGTCGCCAGTGTTAAGTATGGAGCATGGGCGAGAAAGAATGGAGACGTGCCTCTGGAACGGTGAACTTCAACTCTTTATTTACATAGTGACTGCTCAAACTCAATGGCAGTTATAGCCTTCCTTATATAGGCAACCCAATAACTATTAACCAATAACAATCTAGGAGCGCTAACTCCCTTAACCAATAAGAATGCTCCTTTAATGGCCAATCAGATTCCCTGGAACGGGCCAATCCGATCCTGCCGTTAACAGCCAATCAGAAGTGCAGGGCCAGAACCCTGCACTTGACTCCAAGCTTAAGATATCTTTATTAAGGCCTATGCATTCACAACAATCTCCACCTTCAGAGTTTTCCTGAATATGAAATGCATGTTTGAATAGTATAGAATATTCAGCTGGTGACAGAAAGATAGTGATTAGAATTATTAAAATAGGGCCAATGCAGTGCCAGATAAGATATACAGGTAGGAATAAATAAAATTGTAAAAGGAAAATATTAAGTGAGTTTAGGAGATAATACTTTGTCCTCTAAATGCATTATCAGAGCTATCAGACATCAGAGCTACAGCACTCTGCTTGATTGGACAAAGCAACAGTTTGATTTTTCAGATTCACTTATAATTAACTTCCAGAGTCTGTAAAACTGAGGACAATGCTCAAGTAAAATAACAAATAAGACAGATTGGCCAAACAATATCCTAGTAGGAAGACAAATGGCCTCCCTCTACTATATTTTCTGTGCTAAGCTTTGAACATGTGATAAAACCAGAGAGCTTGCTCAAATAAGTAACTCATTTAGCTAGGCTATTGATTTTATTTGGAATTCTTTATGTGTGAGTATTGTTTATCCTCATTTTTCTATATTTCCCATTCTCCTAAATAAGTTTTCTATTCAGATATTAGGCTTTATTGGTTTAGTGAGAGAATTTCTCATTAAAACTTTTCCCATGTGTAAAACTGCATAGCATAGCTGCTACTCCTTGTATTTCAATATTTGTTATGTTCTATACTTCTGGAATTTGGGGAGAAAAATGCCTTTTTTCCCTAGTGCTGAGCAAAAAGAAAAGTTATTGATAGAAAGGCTAAAAAGTCATAGGTAGATGGACAAGGATGCATTAGAACAGGGATTCCCAACCTGGGGTGCTCACATCCCCTGGGGGTGCGAGATGATATTCAAGGGGGTGAGAGAAAAATCCAGGAAAATAATAGGATATTGGCTATATGTTGGCATTTTTATTTTCTTTTGCAATGGATTAACTTAACTGAGCAAAATATAAATCAGGGGGTACGAGGTTCAAGTGAAATTTCTTTAGGGGTGCGGGGTGAAAAAAAGGTTGGGAACCACTGCATTAGAAGATTAAATTCAACTGATGGCAGTTTATTGTAATCATCATTTATTGTAAATCTATGAAATAATGTATAGAAGAGTAAATTACATTTTTAAATTACAATATGTGCAAAGTTGTAATACCACCTTAAAAATTCCACACATTCATAACTAAAATTGCTTCTCTTAGTGCAGATTCTTTTGATATAGATCAGGAGTGGCAAACTTGAGTCCCATGAGCCAGATCCAGCCCACAGGGTGCTTAGATCTGGCCTGTGGGACTGGCCTGGAAACAGCTAAGGACTGGCTTGTGGTGCCTTTGCTAGCAACAATGGAGCTGGGAGGGCACGTGATCCAGGCTCCATTTTGCTGCAGATGACTAGCAAAACAAACTAAATACAAAACAAAAGGAGAAATGATTCCCTTTTTGCATTTGAGCATCCAAGAAGGGACAGAAAAGGAAAGAAGAAGAAAAAGAAGGAAAGGGAAAGGAAGAAGAGAAAAGAATGAACAGGGAGGAAAGGAAGGAAGGAAAGAAGGAAACTATAATGAGAGTGAGGGAGGGTCTGAGGGAAGTCCTGCCATAGCACTTGGTCATCACAGGTGCCCCCACATGAGTGATGTTGAGCTGTTCATGCCCCCCACCCCCCAAAGTCAAGCACAACCCTGATGTTGCCGTTAATGAAATTGAGTGTGACATCCATGCTTTAGGTAAAATGCATACCTTCTTTCAAATTCAAACAATTCAAATTAAACCAGGTTCCTACACTTTGTCACCATCCTCCACTTGATGTTGAGTTTCAAGGAATACTTTCAGTTAACCCAAGCTGAGCTCTGATAATGCCAGACAATCAACTCCCATTAGCTTTCCAGTCACTGACTACCTTCCTCTAGTCCAATCCTTCTAGTCTTTAAGTAAAAGAGAATTCAGTTCACCATGGTTTTATTATAGCAAGCCATAACCCAACAAATCTGTATGTATCAAGTCAGTCAGCAAAATTGGGTTTGGGGGCTCTTTTCTGAGCTGGATTGAGTGAAACACTTGGGAGGCAGATGACACACAACAGTAATTATACAATGTGGAAACAGGAATATAGTATGCCAACATAACAATATCTTCCCCATCGTTTACCTTCACACATTTCAGCAACGAATCACAATTTATAGAATTGGTTACTTTATTAGGGCAAAAAAAGGTGAAAGATCTGGGAAATGGGCTATTTCTCAAGATAATAGTGGAATGTTTTATTACAAGATATTGACCTTTTGAGAAACTGGTATTTCTATGGCTTAAATGTTTAAAGAAACTTTTTATGGTTTATGCATTCCAACTCCAGTACTGAAGATATACTACTTCTCTCCATGCAGTCCCTGATTTGAGCCACCAACAAAGAGGGGTGGGGGAAGCTGTGAAAAGTTCTGTCTTCAGTTTACCATTAGGAATATTGATCTTTTTTAAAAATAGCAATAGCACTTAGACTTATATTACACTTCACAGTGCTTTCTAAGCGATTTAAAGAGTCATACATAGTGCCTTCAACAATCTGAGTCCTCATTTTACCTTCCTCATTGGAAAGATGGAAGACTGAGTCAACCTTGAGCCTTGTCAGAATCAAACTCCAGACTGTGGGCAGAGTTAGCCTGTAGTACTGTATTCTAACCAATGTACCACCAGAGCTCCTTAAAAATAGTAATTTGACAAACAAATTTAATTATAAATGGTAAAAAAATAATATGAACTAAAAATAGAATAAAAAGAAAGAATAGTAGTTGTAGAAAGAAAGAAACAATAGAAAAAGAACTAGAAAAGAAAGAAAAAAATAACAATATAGTTAAAAAAGGAGGGTCTACCTATGTTAATCACAAACATAAATAATTTTAGCAACTTATCACTTTCTCTTAAAATGCAACAAATATCACTCTTTTCATTTGTCACTTGAATATCCTTTTTAATTATTAAGCCATCAACTGTCTCCTTTTGTAACAACTTTTTCAAAGTCAGTCTAAATCTTGTCAAGCAGAACTTGTTCCTTTTTCATAGCATAGCGTTGAGACACATTCTATCTATAGAGGTAGAAACAATTAAAATTAACTTTTGGGTCCATTGTTCAAAAATATTCTTCAAAATGTCCAATGTTAAAGTATTTTTGCTTCATTTTGTAATTGTAAGTAAAATTTAACTAAAATCTTTAGTTCTTTCAAGTTCCCTTTGGAATTAATTTTTTTAATCTTATTTTTTTAAAAAAATAAAAACAAAAGCAGTTTACCATGAGAAAGACTCTTTTATAATGAATTCCAAAATCATATTTCAAATTTATCTGGACCCTGAGTCCATTTATAGCTAATATAAAAGTTTTAATCATACTTTTGCTGTTTATTCCATTCCCTCCCCATTTTTTTAAAGTAGTTAAATCTTTGCTTACTAAAGATTGAAAGAGGCTCAAAGTGCTATCAAATGTGGTTATCCAAAGTTTCCTCATAGCTAAAAAGCAATCAAGAAGCAATTTCCAAAATTTTTTAGAAAAGGAAGCATGCAAATTTAATGTTCTTTCAAAGGCATCAACTGCAGCTTGAGTAAGATGGCTATTCTCACATCTCCCAGATCTCTAAACTCACCATTTACTTTCTTACAGTCTCCTCATGAGGAACAATCCCAAGTCCTCTCCTTTTCTGGAGACGATTTATTGAAGAAGGGGTTGCTCTGCTACAGTAATCCACTTTTCAGTTCATCATTTATTCCAATGGTGGGATTCAATTTTTTTTACTACCGGTTCTGTGGGTGTGGCTTGGTGGGCATGGTGTGGCTTGATGGGCATGGCAGGGGAAGGTTACTACAAAATCTCCATTCCCACCTCACTCCAGGAGAAGGATACTGTAAAATCCCCATTCCCTTCCCACTCCACTAACCTGCTTTCCAGTTCTGTTTTCCTGTGCAGGGCAACAAAAGAAGACCCAGCCGATCAGCTGGGACTTGGGAGGCAGAGAATAGATAGGGATGGGGCCAGTGAGAGGTGGTATTTGCCAGTTCTCTGAACTACTCAACATTTCTGCTACTGGTTCTCCAGAACTGGTCAGAACCTGCTGAATACCACCTCTGATTTATTCCCTGGAGGCTTGGGAATATTGATCATTATATGGTCTTACATGAGGTTGATATTCTTATCTCTGAATAAGCATATCTCACATATTCTCATATTCTTATCTCACCATTAAGCAACATGTGAGAGAAACATATTGGGGAAATGATTATATACCTAGTATGAGTACTGCTTTCAATTTATTCTACACTTATTGGCATTTCCCCCCAATCCGATATTCTCAAAATATATTTGGAATTCTAGGAGCTACAACCTAATTAGCATTCCCACTTTTTTTAATTGCCTGGAAGTTGTAGTTTAAATGCATATTAAATGCATTAGGGTAAGGAAGGTTGTCATAAGGCACACTTGTGGAGTCACCAAGACTTCAGGCAGTAAAGCAGAATCATGGTCCATTTACCCTGGAGTTTTGTAGAATCAAGATACTCAAGACTAAGAATGAAAGCAGTATTGAAATGAAATAATGTCAGAAATAAATTTCTAACATCATGAAACTCCTGATATTTAAAGGAACGTATTGTCTTTGCACTGTCTGCAGGGACTGATTCTAGAAGAACTGGAGAGGCTCCCATTACACTACAGAGATGCTTTGCTGAATGATTAGGGCAGTTTTTGGAGTCAGAGAAAGTGATAAATTCAAATGTGTAGATGAAAGTGTTATTGGTTTCCAGAGCATTCCTCCAGAGACAAACATGCCATGTGGATATTCTCCTGCAATGGCAAAGGATATATTTTCAGATTAGTAAATAATAGTGCTGAACTTGCAGAATAAGTTTGTTTACTAAGCCAAAAGGAATGGTAAATGATCTTAATACCACCTCCAGATTTTTGGTTCAAAAAAATGTTCTTTTTCAGCTCTGGTAAATTTGATAAACATAAATTAAACACCATGTTCTCATAAATGGGCAATTAGCAGGAGCAAATAATTGTTTAAAATTGTTGTCTTCCTTTCAAATCAGCAATTCTCACTTTGTAAAATGTATATTGTGGTTCAAAATTTCAGTGAACAGTACTGCTAACAACAACCAATTTGTATGTTAATGTCCTGTTTATATACACAAAATGCATTTTCTATTTGCAGGGCAGGTGCTCTGAGTTTCATCTCGAGATGAGAGGGCTGACTGTGTTTGAGATAATTGTATATCAAGATGATGACATGCCTATGATTTATGCATGTTAAATCCAGGAGTGCAAAGGAATGGCAGGAGGTTGTGAAATGCTGCCTGCAGCTGAATGCAAGGAGGGGCACCAAGAACTGGTGTTCCTCCCTGAACTCCACGTTCCCATTCACAGGCTAACACTTTGACTTTGGTCTGTCTTGGTCCGAGCACTATTCTCCTTTCAGTGGCCTTGTCTCTGTCACTCAGTTCCTGCCCTGCCTGCACCAGCATCATCACCACTTTCCTGCTTCTTGACAGAGCTGCAAGGAATGCCTTTGATGATTAATATGATTTGGAAATGTTTACAAGCAGCTGTAGATTATACAGTGATCATGGTTTCCTAAAGGATGTGTTGTCTCCTGAACAAACATGGAATTTGCTGAGTCAGGAACAGAGTTGATGGTGGTTTGCAAAGCAAGGTTATGTCTAAAACATCCAGCCCAGACATTTTAACAGCTAGAGAAGTAAGAAGGTGACTACCCAAGAGATTTTAAGGCATTTTTCGCTGCTGGTCTTGATACATTTGTTTATCAGGATACATGTCTCAGCTGAAGGCAGAGCAGGTGGGCTCTTTTAGAATGCCATACTGTTCTTGAAAGTCAGAATATTATTCCAAGGCATGGCATTTTCTACATCTGGGATGGGCAATAATTTGAGTAGATACACTAAATAAACAAATTATTGCCTTTGAGGTTTACACAGGTCAGAGTGCATCAAAATAGGTGCAGCCAAATGTTTAGCCCATTAAAAAAATCTAGTATACCTATATATTTATTTAGTTAACAAAAAATAAAACAAATTATAACTTATAAAAAATAAAAATTATAAAAAATTATAAAAAATAAAACAGAAAAAATAAATTATCCAAAACGGTAAGGAAGCTTCAATCCAAAAAGAAATAACTTTGGCGGAAAAACAAATCTGGTCACGTTGCCAGCTTCAAAAGCTGATATAAAAATTTATGTCACCAGATAAAGACTGAATGCACCAATTATAACATTAAACAAGAGGAAAACCTTCTATGCACCAATTCAACCCGCACTGTCTACAATTTTATAAACAACAAACGAAAAGACTCAAGGTCCATCTCACCCCTGAAAGGACCTAATGGTAAAGACTGCAACAACGACACTATTAAAGCCAACCTCTTTAACACATTCTTTGGCTCAGTATTTGTAAACAGCAATGGATCATGCCCAGTATTTCCTAGTCGAACCACAGACAACTACAATGATCTAATACATATCGATTTTACAGAAGAAATTGTTGAAAAAGCACTGCGCAATCTAAAACCATCTCTATCTATTGGACTGGACAGAATATGTGCCTACTTCTTAAAAAAGCTGTCTACTGCCATAGCTGAACCTCTAAGCATAATCTTTGAAAAATCTTTCAGGAACAGCTCCTTGCCAAAACTATGGTCACAAGCCATGGGCATCCCCATCTTCAAAAAGGGAGACCCCAGCCTAGTTGAAAATTACAGACCAATCTTTTTATGCTGCCTCACCTGTAAAATCATGGAATCAATTATTAACCAATCTATCATCCTCCACTTAGAAACAAACAACCTGCTCTCTAATAAACTATTTGGTTTCAGGAAAAAACTATCCTGTAATCTGCAACTCTTACTCTGCAAAAACATATGGACTACACAAGTCGATCAGGGCAAAGCAATAGATGCAATCTGTTAAGTCCTGGGCATGGGTGCAAGGAACGGAGACATCGAACGGTGACTTCAACTCTTTATTAACAAGAAAGAACAGAGCAAAATACTTGGGCAGCAGCAGCTCTTTTATAGAGCTGGCTGCTGTCAAAACAACCAATGAATTGAGTTAACTGCTTTCACAAGCGTCCAATCAGGGGGCCCCATTAGCAGCCAATCAGACTGGCCAAAAATAATCAATCATGACTTGCTATCTACAGGCCAATGAGAAGTGCAGGATTACAAGCCTGCTGTAAAGTAAAGTTGTTGAGGGTTGAATCGCTGCGTTGGCTTAGTCCATAACACCCCTCCCCCCTAGGTTCCGTCTGAGGGGTGGGGTGACGTATTCTCATAAATAGGCAGGTCGCTTCACCTGTCTGCTTGACCTGCGTGGTTCCACCGGCTTCTGTCCTGGTTCTGGTTCCGGTGGGCTGCTCACTGGGCTGGATGGCGAAGATTGTGGCCCTGGGCTGCTTTGTCTGCTTACGTCAGTGCTGTCTTCCAGGTTCCCTGGATCCGCCTCCATCGCAGTGCTGTCACGCGGCGAGGCCACTCCCTGGCTCGGTTCTCCTTCAGATGGTGAGTATCCCCTGGTTGGTTGTGTAGGCTGTTGGGTTTCGATTATCATTTCTCCTTCGGCCTCCTCAATGTTCCTTCCCCCCACAGCTAGAGGTTCTGGTGCTAATCTGGAACGGAGTTGGTCTATGTGGCGTTTCCACATCTTACCATCTGCAGTTTGTAGGCGATAGGATCGGGGTCCCGTAAGTTGCGTTATTGGCGCGGGGACCCACAATGAATCGCCCGAGAAGTTTTTCGCAAACATGAGGTCACCTTCCTGGAATGCCCGACACTTGCTGCTGGATCCCGGTGTGTAGTTTGGGTGGAGGTGATCGAGATGCGAGCCAAGTTTCCGGCCCATCAGGAGTTCAGCTGGGGTTTTGTTCATGGTGCTGTTTGGGGTTATGTGCTGGAGAAGAAGCATCCGGTTTATTTTGTCGTCAATGTCACCGTGGTCCATTTTGTGCAAGGTCTGTTTTACAAATTGAACCATTCGCTCAGCCCTACCATTGGCCGCAGGATGAGCAGGTGATGTCAAAGCATGGCGGATGCCCTGATCTGCCAGGTATTGTTCGAATGGCAGGGCAGTGAATTGGGGGCCATTATCGGATACCAGGACATCTGGAAGTCCATGTGTAGCGAATAGTTTATTCAGTTTTTTAGTGACTGTGTCTGTGGTGGTGCTTTTCATCTTGTGGACTTCGAGCCAGTTTGAATAGGCATCCACTGTTAGAAGGAAAGTGTGTCCTCTTGTGAGTCCCGCAAAATCGATGTGGATATGGGACCAAGGACCTCAAGGCATTTCCCACTGAGTTGGGGGAGTCTTTGGAGTAGCGGAGCGAGTCTCCTGGCATTTACTGCATTTTGCAAACCAGGTCTCTATCTGTTTATCTAAGCCAGGCCACCATGCGTAACTTCTGGCCAATGCCTTTATCCGCACAATGCCTGGATGTCCATCGTGCAGCATTTTCAATACCCTATATTGCAATTTCTCCGGGACTATTGCAATTTCTCTGGGACTATGACTCTGTCTCCCCACACTATGCAGCCTTTCTGGGAGAATAGCTCTGTTGACGATTCCTAAATGGTCTGAACGTGGCATTGGTTGCGCTGACTGGCCAACTCCGTTCCACCCAGCTGAGGACTCGTGCCAAAATAGGGTCCTTTTTTGTCTGTAAGGCGATATCTCGAGTGGTCAGTGGCAGCGACTTGAGGGTTTCAATTTGCAATATGGCTAAGGTTGGAGCAGGGTTCTCTATGTTGTCTCGTAGTGGAGAACGGCTCAAAGCATCAGCGTGGGGAATGGTTTTCCCCGGGCGGTGTTGTAATCGGTAATCGTAGGCGGCTAAAAATTCTGACCAACGTGTCATTCTTGGTGATAAGATATGGGGAGTTGGTTTGTTTCCCACCAAAATATCAAGTAGCGGCTTGTGGTCTGTAATTATGGTAAAGGGTTTCCCATATACATATTCATGGAAATGTTTAATTGCAGATACAATAGCGAGAGCCTCTTTATCAAGTTGACTATAGTTCCTTTCAGTTTTGGACAAAGTTCTCGAAAAGAACACAATAGGTGCCTCATTTCCATTTGGTAGGACATGGCTTAAGATGGCTCCCACTCCAAATGGTGAGGCACCACAGGTAACCGTCAAAGGTAGAGTCTCGTTGTATTGCATTAATACAGCATCGGAGGTTAAGAGGTCTTTTATCCCTTGGATCGCTTTCTCTTCACGCCGTCCCCAGACCCAGGAAGACTTTTTATCGAGAAGTCTATGTAGGGGCTCGGCTATGGTTGCCTTCTGGGGCAAGAAGATGTTATAAAAGTTAATGAGTCCCAGGAAGGCTTGGAGGTCTATCTTATTCCTAGGTCTTGGGGCTTTTTTGATTGCAGTTAGTTTTTTTCAGTGGGGTGGATTCCCTGTCTGTCGAGAAGGTATCCCAGGAACTCCACTCTCTCCGTACAAAGTTGACACTTGTTCCTTTTTACCTTCAGACTAGCTTCTTTAAATTTCTGAAGAACTTTTCTGAGTCGTTGTACTAATAACTCTTTAGTGGGGGCAGCTATTAGGACATCGTCAAAATAAGGCACGACGCCTTTTATGCCTTGTAATAGTCTCTCCATTAAACTTTGGAAAATGCCTGGTGCCACACTTACTCCGAATTGGAGTCTATTGCACTTGAAAGCACCTCTATGTGTAACTATTGTCTGGGCTTCTGCAGTTGCTGCGTCTACAGGTAGTTGCTGGTACACCTGAGCTAAGTCCAATTTCACAAATATTTTTCCGTGGGGGAATGAAGAAGGTGTTGAACCACCGGTACTGGGTAAGCGCTCTGTTGAAGAGCATGATTTAGGGTGGCCCAGTAATCCCCACAAATTCTTAATTAACCATCTGACTTCATGGGTGTTACTATAGGGGTTTCCCAGTGGGCATGGTCAATTGGTTCCAATACGCCCTGGACTATCAGTTTATCTAGCTGCTCGTCGATCTTCGGTTTTAAGGCAAAAGGTACCCGACGAGGCTTAAGCTGAATGGGAGCTACATCGGGGCTGAGATTAAATGATATAGGGGTCCCCTATATGATGCCTAACATTCCTGTGAACACATCCTGGAATTCCTGGATGAGAGCCTCTTCCCAGTCGTCACTTCTGGTTTGGTGTATGCCGGCTAGTTCAATTCTGAGTGGGGTGAACCACTGTAACCCTAACAAGCTGGGTCGGTCACGATCGACGACAGTTAGGGGAAGCGTCGCTGTGCAGTCCTCTACATAAATGACCTCTGTGATCATATCAAGAGCAACTGTGTTCTGTTCACTGATGATGTAAAGCTATTCAACACCACAGACAATACTGCTACCCTTCAAAAAGACCTCGACTATGTATCAGAATGGTCAAACAAATGGCAACTTCAAATCTCAACAAATAAATGTTCTGTCTTACAGATTGGCAAAAAAAATCAGAAAATGAAATACAGGCTGAATAGTCAAGACCTTGTTGATGATCCAAACTCTGTCAAAGATCTTGGAGCACTCATCTCAAATGACCTAAGTGCTAGAGCCCACTGTAACTACATAGCCAAAAAGGCATTAAGAGTTGTTAATCTAATCTTACGTAGCTTTTTCTCTGGTAATATTACACTAATAACTAGAGCATAAAAACATTTGCTAGACCAATACTTGAATACAGCTCATCAGTCTGGAACTCACATTAGGTATTTGATATTAACACAGTTGAGAAAGTCCAGAAATATTTCCCAAGAAGAGGTCTCCACTCCTCTACTCATTGCAGAATACTGTATGCCACCAGACTCGAAATTCTAGACCTAGAAAACCTAGAACTACGCCATGTTCAGTCCAATCTAAGTATAGTATATAAAATCATACATTGCAATGTCCTACTGGCCAATGAATACTTCAGCTTCAACCATAACAACACTAGAGCAAACAATAGATACAAACTCAAGGTTAATCGCGCCAAACTTGATTGCAGGAAACACGACTTCAGCAACAGAGTGGTCAATGTCTGGAATACTCTACCTGTCTCTGTGGTTTTTTTCCCCAAACCCCAACAACTTTAACCTTAGACTGTCTACTATTGACCTTACCCCTTTCCTAAGAGGTCTGCAGGGGCGTGCATAAACACACTAATGTGCCTACTGTCCCTGTCCTATTGTTTCTTTTATATTTTTTAAATTTTTCTTATATGTATCCATGTATTCATAACTATGTTTTTACTTATACCTATTATCTTGTAAGCAATTGACAAATAAAAATAAATAAAAATAGCTACCTTGCCTTCTTTTCTTTTTTAAATTTTTACATCCCCCCGGTTTAAATCTTTCAAAGCTATATTAGAGTTCTTCACTTTTTAGGGAGGTTAGAAGTAGTATGACAAGTGAGTTTAAAATCAGCACATTATAATCCAGGTTATCCACATTCTGAAAGATATATATGGATGGATGGATGGATGGATGCATGTATGTATGGATAGATGCATGTATGTATATATGGATGTGTGTACGGATGTATTTGAGGACTGTGAAAACCAATCAGGAAGTGAGCAAAGCATTATTCCTTTTATCCCACTGCTAAATTTATTTATTTAATAAATTTATATACTCATCCAACTCACATCTAGGTGACTCTGGGTGGCTTACAACATTTAAAATATGCCACACAATAAAATCCATTAAAATGTCCCCATGACTGCAGCAGCACAACAAATCAGCCACTTGATTGGCTCCATCTCCATTTGTGATCCCCAGGCTCACTGATAAAAACTATCTTTAGGAAAGCAACAAGGTAGGAAGCAACCATACCTCAAGGGATGATTTTCCATAGAGAAAGGGCCATCACTGAGAAGATATTTTTGTGGTTCCATTAGATGTACATGTGTAACTGATGAAACCAACCTGTTGGGCTAGGTGGATGTAGTGGGGAGAGATATGCTTTAAATAGCCGAAAAATAGTATAGCATTAGATTAGATTGATTTGTATCCTGCCTTTATTATTTTTATAAACAACACAAGGCAGTGAAGATATCCAACACACTATCCTTCTCCTATTTTATTCACAACAAAACCTTGTGAGGTGACGTGAACTTGCTTTTATGGCTAAGGAAGGACTTGAACTCATAATCTTCCACTTTATATCCTGATGCCTTAACTACTAAACCAAACTAGTGAAAGGCCATTGTGGTCGCTTGTAAACCAATTGTATACATACATACTTGCCCAGAAGACACTTGCTTGTCAGGTAATTGCCAAGAAAATGATGAGTCATTATAATGTTGCCACTGTACGTGGTGCTGAAAGTCCTTAAAGGTTGGATTCTAGTTCCATCTAGAATCTTCTTCTAATGGTCTACCCCAGGGCTGTTAAAGTTGCAGTCCATGGATCAGATGCATCATATGCTGGCCATGCTCAGTTTAGCAAAGGGAAAAAAGTCATGATATGTCATGTGATGATGCCGTGATGATGCAAGTTTGACACCCTGGTCAACCCCAACTTACTCT
This sequence comes from Hydrophis major, assembly GCA_033807585.1. Classification (NCBI taxonomy): domain Eukaryota; kingdom Metazoa; phylum Chordata; class Lepidosauria; order Squamata; family Elapidae; genus Hydrophis; species Hydrophis major. Next base: position 216,810,864 of record CM066330.1, read on the forward strand.
TTTTCATGATGCAGTCCAGCCCTGCCTACTCCATTCTTCTCATTTGCTTGCACAACACTGGCTTGATCACATCTCCATCTCCCAAATGAAGTATAGTGCCACAATATCAAGATATGTAAAATCTATTACACTTGGTCAGCCTTTATCTTGAAGGTGAGGTCAAGTGATCTGGTGTGTGCATGCTCAGAGTATTTTGAAAGTATACAGATGTATAGAATCTCTCGTTACTAACTGGCCTTTACAATAACCCTTTGCTTCCCAACATTTACACACCAAATGTTCTTCCTGAATTTCATTCGTACCCAACATCTCCTCCATCTTTTTCCAGGCTTCCAACAAGGTAAAGGATAACAGAATCAACTTCTAATATTTTACTTCAGGAAGAAGAAAGGGATAATTTGCACAATTCTGTACAATAAAATCTTAGTTTAGTGATCCTCTTTTTGACAGATTTGGGATGCATTGGGAAAAATTTATTTAATGGCATGTCCATTATTTTGAAGATCTTTTCCCAGAAAGAAAATTTGTGTACTAAATTGAAGTTTTACAGTAAATGATACCTTTTATGTCAATTATGTAATTTCATAAATGACATAAATTCATATTTATCAGACTAAACATTGATTTTTCATTGTAGTCTTTAATGACTAGGCTACTATTTATTTTGGCAAGTAAAAAGAACATATTCTTGCAGTTCTATATCAACAGTGTTAACATTACACTGAAATGGAATAATTGAGCATTTTACTTCTAAATGTAGCAGATGTGCTTGTTCCTCATTGCAATGTCCAGAAAATAATAAAAACTCTTTTACTGGACTTTATTTCCTAGTTTCTATTTTTTTTGTCATTTTCAAATATTTTCTCTCCTCTCTTTGAAGTAACAGAAAAGTTGTTTAGAAGACAGCTTCAGTTCTCTGTCTCTATAAACAAGATCTAAGTAGCTATACAGTTGTACAATCATAGTTGTACAATCATAGTTGTACAATCATAGTTGTAGCTATACTGTTGTACAATCATAGCAGTTCAATCTGTTTCTCTGCTTTTTTGTGCTCACTGAAGACAGCTTCAGTTCTCTGTCTCTACAAACAAGATCTAAGTAGCTATACAGTTGTACAATCATAGTTGTACAATCATAGTTGTAGCTATACAGTTGTACAATCATAGCAGTTCAATCTGTTTCTCTGCTTTTTTGTGTTATTTCTTGTAGTATCACACAATTTATTTTATATTATTTTAATTTAGGAGATGCCCAAATGAGATGCAAGAAGAGGGGCATCTAATCAGTTGAGAGAAGCTATTCTTCTTCTTGTTGTTGTTTTAAATGTATTAGTTGCTCAATGCCAATGGACTCAGGACAGGGAATTCTAAAATCAGATCTACCTCATTGCTGTTGCAGTGCCCAAACTGATGAATGTTTTCCCCATGGAGTAGTCATCTGATGAAAAGGGATGATTGCTGAGCCAGGGGGGAAAGCCAATAATCTTGTCTCTAGCAGCTGGCATGCTAAAGAAATATGACAACATCATTCATTGTCAAGAGAAAGACAGAATCGGGTGAACAATGGGCAGTGCATATCCTAGGATGCTGTTTACTGTGTTTACTCAGCAATAGTACTTTGAGTGACAAAAGGGCCTCCAAACCCTGCAGACAATAACCTGGTCCTATTGGATATCTCCAGAATTTGATTCTCAGATGGAAACTACAGTTTAAAAAATGAGATTTTTTCCCCAGGCTGGTTTAAAGATTCTAATTTAGGAAGACACTTTTGGTAAAGCACATTTGCACCTGACTGCCTACTTTCCTGTATGGGATGTTTATATTAAAGACATTGCTGGACACAGAAGGCAGGACATTCCATAAAACTGTCAAAGCACACTTCATCACATTGATTCTCTATCTGTTATTGCAAAAGCTGTTCAAGCCTTCGTTAAAAATGAAATTATATAGGTGGATTAATGATTTTCCCTGATATCCTTATTTGCAGTTGCAAATTCCAGGAAAGTTCTGTAATTAACTAAAGCTCCAGACTACCAGGTATTCTTAACAAGTATAACTATATGATGGCTAGCCTCCTTTAGGAAGGTATACATACTAGACACCAGGGAATAATGTAGACAAGCCATACCAGTAAGTCATACCAACTAGATTATATGAGGTCAGAAAGATACTGGAAGATGTGGTCAGTGGAACTTGTAGCAAATTGCAGTTATGGCAGAATGACACATACTTCATGATGACATCATTAAAAAATGACTAATATTTGCATTAGTATTTTTAATGACTTTGAAGACCTGGTTTTTTTGCCCAGGCTTTTGGCAAGTGTGACTAAAGCTCACCTTTATGTTGTGTGGGTTTGTTTATTGATGCTACCCAATTTGCTAACATTCATTCTTCTGTTCTTGTTTATTATTGCATCATTTCATTAGTTTTTAGTGTTCTTATTCGTGAATAGTCTGGAGCCATTAGAGTCAGGCAGTACACAAATTAATAACATTTAAAATACATCAACGTGCAAAAATATAAGTTGCAGCATTGGTGGGATGACATCACACATCCTTCATTCTCTGTAAATGGCACAGATGTGGTTGGTTGCAACATGGTCAAAGGTAGCGACCATGTATATGTGGCTGCTATGCTGTCTGAATTAAATTATTTCTTCACACATATTCCTTAACACTATACTCATTACTCCTGAAACTTTTTGGCAACAGCTGGCTACATTAGTTAGCAAGAGCAAACACTTCTTGACTTATTTTCTGTAAGGATTTTCAGTCCTGATTTTTAACCTGTAGCCGGGTGTACAAAACATGTCATCAATCCATGTTTCTCATGTCATACCTGACAAGAGATTTACGAGACAAGCCTTTCATGTAGTCAGGCCCAGCTGCCACACTGGCAACAAATGTAAACTAGGTACTTTTGTGTTAAGTCAAGAGTGGATTGATCAACATGGCCAGGGTAAACACAGTTTTTAAAATCAGCTTGGATTACCAAGTGGAGTGGTGATTTGTGTGTCTACCTGTTAAATCAATCTGCACGTTTCCAAACAAATGCACAAAATGTACAGTGAAGGTTTGGCCAAACTGCTCAGCATGTATGATACAGTTGCATGACTCACTGTTCAGTGCTGTAATCAAATCCATCCATCTTGTGATTTATTACCCAGCTGCCTGATTTATAGTTCAGTATTAAGTTATGAGTCAGTCTCATTGCTTATCCATCAGCACCTTCCAACTTGGAGAACTAAGGAATAACTTTGGAATTAATTGTGTTATCTATAAAGTTACAGACATGACTTATAAATTGCCATATGGTCAATAAATCAACAAGACACCTTAATAATCCATCATATTTTTTTAATCTGAATCTTGGTATATCTTATAAATCAGGGTTCTATTTGAACATCTAATCTGTTCTTTGGGGAAATAAAACCAGTATGAGTGTTTGTGTAACATTTTCACTGTAACTGGCCATTCTAACATGTTTACAAAAACTAATTAATCTCTGTTCTACAGTACCACAACTGAATAGTAGTACAGTAGACAACTATGCCCTTGTTATTAACAATCTTAAGGAAACATTTATAGATGTCAGTTTCTCATTCATGCATCCATCCATTGATACATTTGGGTATGAAAAAATAAAAATAAAAGAGGCTGCCAACATAAACTTCAGTCAGATGGATACTGTGCTAAATTGTAATGTAGTTTATTTGCTTCTGTCATGCTATGACACTATGAACTAGGCTGCAAACTATGGTTTATTGTACAGCTGTGTAGCCTGAATTTCCAGACCTAAATACAGCCTCTAAATCCTGTAGGTAAATTGCCTGCTCTCCGGGGACATCAACAAGTTTTTTATGAAATTATAATTTTTAATTTGGTAGAAGGAAAAAGATATTAAAGACATGCTTGGAGAATCTAAATTAATTATATTTTATTTTAATGACCTTTGAATGGAAATGAAACAAAATTTTGGTTGTTTTTTTTTCTTTACTTCATATATTACAACTCCCCATGCCTTCTGTTAGACATCACTCAGCTAGTTTTCATTTTTAAATAAGCGCTGTATGTGTGCAATCAATAGCTAAAAGTATGTGAGCTCAGCTCTACATTCACTTTTTATTCCCATTATTCATAATTTGTTGTATATAATATGGTCTCACCACTATCTGAGTTTCCTTATCCTTATTCTTGATTTGTGCTCTGGAGCATCTTTCAAAGTCTGACATCTCTATGACTATGTACTTCTGATAATCTTGAATATTTTGATAGTTTGTACATTCTTTGGGAAAATGTATGGAAATATCCCACTAATAAAGTTTGTTCTTGGAGTACTGAATCAATAATGCCAAAAATTATATTTAATGACAATATGCTAATTTTTAAAAGTAACATTCTAACTTAAACTGGTCTTTACACTACATACAGTAGAATAAGAAAATATTGAAGATTTTTGTAATGGAAAAACACATACATATATTAAACCTTCCTTTTCCCAGTGCATTCCTTAACTTTCGCTATCAGAAGTGCTCACTAGGACAAGTCTTATTTACCATGAATTTTCAGCTTGCCTTGTTTGCATAAATAAAATTAATTTTAGATTACCTTACACTTTCTAACATATTTTTGACTAGGCTTGACCCATTCTATTTTTGCTACTCTCAACATTTATGTTACATTTGTTATTTGAAAAAAAATGTGTAAGAGTGTGAAAAGTGATTAAGACTGTTTTACAGATAAGAAGTGTTAAAAATCAGACAAAGCAGAAAACAGTTTCATAAATGAACTTTCTCATCCTTATTCCATTGTGTCTTAGGTTGGCCAAAAAGAGTGTCATCAGTATCAGCAGAAATATGAACTTCATTTGATTTCAGTACAATATCTACACTCAGGAGATGTGTAGAGATGCCACGTTGTAAATTTAATATATGCTAGTTTGAGCTTTTAGAGGAAAAAAAAGAATGGAATGAAGAGGTAACAAACAACAATGAGGGAGATAAATGAAAGTAATTTATATGCCTGCGTGTTTATATGATAGCACACAAATATCCTGAGAAAACTCCAAGCTTACTTAAAGTCACAAGGCACAAACAAGCAAAACTATCCTACAGAACATCTCAAAGGAATAGGATATTATTAAGTAGACTCCACAAATATGATTTACAATGAATGTGTGTGTATACATTTGAGTGTGTGTTTTTGTTTATCTGTTGTCTATCTATACAGGTACTCCTTGTTTAGTGACTGCTTTGTTTAGTGACTATTCATTGTTAGAATGGTGATGAAAAAGTAACTTTGTGACCCAACCTTACATTTACAACTTTTGCACATCTGTAAAGCAAAGGAAAGCTGAAGTAAGGTTATAAACTTTTGTTTAACAACCAAGTTGCCAGTCTCAATTATAGTCCCTAAAGTGTTTCTCTGCTTCTAGTCTGCTTATGTAGAAGAGGTGGCAAATGTCTGTGTCTACCTGTTCTTTCCCAACTGCTTAAATGACCAAAAGAATCTGTTGTGAACTTCTAGTTCCTATTATTGCAAGACTGTTCCTTTTCCTAAAGATTTTGCTTCTCTTGGATCCTGGTGAGTATATGTCTCTATTTATATGTCCATCTTGAGAATGGGCGTTGGTTCTTACCTGATACGCCTCTTCTCGTGGAACTGCGTAGAGCATCCAGAGAGTGGGAGGTGCTCCAGTCTTCACTTCTCACAGGCTGAACTGAAATTGAGGAACGCCCTTCTCCTCCACGTGACTCCTCCATGCGTTCCCCCCAGTTTTATCGAAGACGAGAGGACAAAAACAACCCTCTACTCTTAAGTGTTAAACAACATGAACTACAACATTAGAAATCATTGGCCGAAACAGGTTTTCCCCCTTTACAGACGGATCAACAGGGTGGGGCTGGATGCTCTACGCAGTTCCATGAGAAGAGGCGTATCAGGTAAGAACCAACGCCCATTCTCCGTAGAACTGCTGCGAGCATCCAGAGAGTGGGACATACCAAAGCAAGTGTGTCCTACGGGTGGGAGTCCGTCTGGATTGGAACTTCCCCAGGATCTCTCACCACTTGCTGCAAAACTCGCCTGCCAAAAGATGCTTCAGCTGAGGTGTAAACATCAATCTTATAATGTCTTATAAAGGGAGATGGGGAAGTCCAGGTGGCCGCCCGGCAAATATCAAGAATAGACGCCTGAGTAGCCCAGGCTGCCGAGGTAGCTGCACTTCTGGTGGAGTGAGCGGTAACCCCACTGGGAACTGGAATAGCTTGAACTAAATAGGCCTTGGATATGGTAGCTCTAATCCACCTGCCTACCGTGGACGGAGAAACTTTACAGCCTAGTGTCTTTGGCTGAAATGACAAAAATAGAGACTCTGCTTTCCTGATGGACTGCGTACGAGAAATGTAAATACGCAAAGCCCTTCGAACATCAAGGGTGTGCCACTGCCTCTCTTGCTCGCGCAGAGGCTTCGGACAAAAATTAGGCAGGACCAACTCCTGTGCCCTGTGGAACGGTGAATTAATCTTCGGCATAAATGCTGGGTCTGGTCTCAGAACCACCCGATCTGAATGAAAAATGCACAGATCTTTTCTCATGGATAGAGCTGCAATTTCAGATATCCTTCAAGCCGAAGTAATAGCCAACAGAAAAACTGTTTTAAATGTAAGAAATTGAAGTGACGCCTCCCTGAGAGGCTCAAAAGGAGATCTAGTTAAGGCCAGGAGAACTTTATTAAGGTCCCATGTCAGGTACCTGTGCACTACTGACGGGCGCAAATTAGAAGCCCCTTTAAGAAAAGCCTTGATTTGAGGATGGTGGGAAAGGGGACCGAAAGGACCGCCAGCAACCACCGTTGAGAGCGCCGCTACCTGCCTCCTTAAGGTGTTAGGTGATAAACTTCTATCTAGGCCATCTTGTAAAAAGGCCAGGATCTGTACAACTGAAGGAGAGCGTGGGTCGATGAATGATTTGTGGCACCAGTTACAGAAACTTTTCCAGGTAGCCTCATAAATGCAAATAGTAGAAGGCCTTCTAACCACCAAAATGGTGTTAATGACCTGGGCTGATAAGCCTTCCTCAATCATCCTTTCCTGCTCAACCTCCAAACAGCCAACTGTAGCCACTGTGGCTCTGGATGGAGCAGCGGGCCTTGCGACAGCAAAATCTGATCCAACGGAATCCTCCATGGCGGAGATACTGACAGATTGCGGAGGTCCGCAAACCACGGCCTCCTGGGCCAATAAGGTGCCACCATGAGGATCTCTGCTTTCTCGGCTATCAATTTTCGAATCACCCTGGGGATCAATGGAAACGGAAGGAAGGCGCACAGTAGCCCGGGAGGCCACGGGCAACGCAAGGCATCATGATTCTCTGCTCCGCTGGAGGGATAATGGGAGAAGAACTTCGGTGTTTGCGTATTGAGCGGAGACGCAAAAAGGTCTACTAGGGGCTGACTGAACTTGGCTGCTGCTTCTGCGAACAGAGGTGGGTGCAGGCGCCACTCTGCCTGATCCAGTGTTGCCCTGCTGAGCCAGTCCGCCTGGACGTTGGAGGCCCCGGAGATGTGCTTCGCTCTGATGGATAAGAGGTGCGCTTCTGCCCATCGACACAGTCGCTCGGCCTCTCTCATGAGAAGGAGGGAATGGGTGCCCCCTTGCCGATTGATGTGGGCCTTGGTTGTAGTATTGTCCGTTAGGACCAGGACATGGCGCCCCCTTACCCGATGAAGGAATGTTTGCAGAGCCAGGTACACTGCACGAAGCTCCAACCAGTTGATGCTCCGACTTCGCTCCGCATGAGTCCAAACTCCCTGTGCTGAGAGAGATTGCAGATGGGCCCCCCATCCGGAAAGACCTGCGTCTGTCATGAGAACAACCCTTTGAGGTTCCTGGAATAACTGACCTCTGTTGACAGATGGTCGCATCCACCACAGGAGGGAGGCGAGAACTCTCGGTGGGACCCCCACCATAAGCCTTGACGTGCTCCTTCCTGAACGCTGATACAGCAGGAGGAACCATTGCAAAGATCTGGAATGCAAGCGAGCCCATGGAATAATGGAAATACAGGAAACTAGCTTCCCTAGCAGTTTGGATAAATTGAGCAACGATGCTTTCCCGGTCCGCCGGATATCCTTGATAGTGGTGTGGATACTAATAAGTCTCTCCTGAGAGAGAAAGACCCTTCCTTCAACAGAGTCAATCACAGCCCCTAGATGGGATATACTAGTGGAGGGGGTAAGCTGACTCTTTTCCCAGTTCACTAAGAATCCGTGGGACTGAAGTACCGAGAGGGTAGCGCTAGTATCGCTCTCGACTTGATGTCGGGAAGGGGATACAACCAGGATATCGTCAAGGTAACAGTGGATCCGGATGGGAATTTGTCTAAGGTGAGCTGCAATAGCCGCCAACACCTTAGTGAAAGATCTCGGAGATGAGGCTAGACCAAAGGGGAGGGCTACATACTGGAAATGCTGACTATTATAACAAAATCTGAGATATTTAGAATACGAGGAATGAATGGGAATATGGAGATAAGCCTCGGAAAGGTCAATTGACGTAAGCCAGTCTCCTTCTCTGATGCCCTGTAAAATCGACTGCAGAGTCTGCATTTTGAATTTATGGCATACAATAAAACGATTTAATCTCTTAAGATCTAAAATGGGTTTCCATCCCCCGGAATGTTTAGGCACCAAGAATAAAAGTGAATAGAAATCCCTTCCCTATTGGGATGGGGGTACAGGTTGAATAGCCCTAATATCAGAGAGATGTTTGATGGCAGAAGCCATAAGAGCCCATTTAGTAGGATTCCTAGAGATGGGTGAAACCCTGAAATGTTCGGGGGGAGGAGAGAGAAACAGCAGGGTCAAGCCAAAGCGTACTGAATTTGTAACCCAAGTATCAGAGGTGGATTCCTCCCACTTGTCGGCAAAATGCCTGAGGTAAGAAAACCTGCAATGCTACCTGGGCTGGCGGGCCGCTCTACTCCTGGAACCCCTGAAGGGCCTTCTGTAGCTGCCCCCTCTCTTGCCTCTGTTTCCTGAGTCGCCCCGGTCCTGGTAGGACGGCCGGAATGAGGGGGAGCCCTGAAATCTAGGAGAGAATGATGACTGGAAGGAGGGACGAAAGGAGCCTCTCCGAAAGGACTGGGAACTCTTGGCTTCCTGCCTACGAAAAAGTGAAGGCAGAAACTTTTTCTTATTTCAGGTTTCCAGGAGCAATGGCTCCAGAGCGGGCCCGAATAACTTCCCTTTTACTATGGGGGCTGAAGCCAACTTAGACTTATTTTTAATATCAGCCTGCCAGTGTCGAAGCCAAGGCAATCGTCTGGCAGAAACATGGGAAGAAATAGCTTGGGATGAGAACGTAACCGAATGAAAGGTAGCGTCGGCTGCAAATTCCGCCGCTGCCGTGATCTTTGCAATATCTTGATGGGCTCTGGTATCAGCTGGGGAAATGTGTTGCTTCATCTGTCTGAGCCACCTGATGGAGGATTGGGTGAAAAAGGAAGCGGCCGTGGCCGACTGGATAGCCCAGGCATCAGCGGTGTGAGCCCGCCAAAGCGCCATCTTCACTCGCTTATCCTCTGGCTTCAGTGCCTCTAGTTCATCGGTAGGATTGGAAGAGGAAGCAAGCCTTACAATCGGATCATCTACTTCTTGGGTGTCTAACATAGCTGAGAAATCCGAATCCAGGGTAAACAACCTCTTGTCCTGACTAGAAGGGGCCGGAGAAGGACCCACTGAGGCGAACTGCTTTGCAACCAGATCTGAGAAGATTGGGGGGGGGGCAGAATAATGTCTGCTGCCACTGTCGGCTGTCTGAACATAAGGTCATCAGGACCTTCTGGACTCGATGGAGGGGGTTCAGAAGGAGGCTGAGAGGTTAGATCTGAAATGTTCTTTGCCTTAAATAGCAAGGACTTAAATAAATGGGGTTTAAAAAGACCCACAACAGCAGGTTGTTCAGGAGAAAGACCCTCATCTTTTGACATTTCTCCCTCCATTAGGTCCCCCTCCAGAAAGGGTTCCGAATACTGTAAGGAACCTCTATCAGAACCTTCGTACTCTCCGAACGGTTCAAGGCCCACTTCCTCTTCTTCTTGGGTATCCTCCCCCTCTGGGAATGGAACATTCACGTGAGGAGGTACCTGACCATGCTGTGACGCTGGTGCAGAAGGAGATCTCCCGGATAAAGACTCAGCCTCGGGAGTCCTCCCTCGGGAATCCGGTCTAGCAAGCTGCTGCATTCCTTCAGCTATGCCTTGACGGATGGCAGACTGCATCCATTCCCTGATGTTCTCAGGTACAATGATTGGAGCAGGATCCTCAGAGCGTAGGCCTGCAGTGGTCGGCGTAAAGGCCGCCTCTGGTACACGAGAGGGTTGGAGGCCTCGGGTGGAAGTACCGCCCCTATAGGAAGAGGGTTGGCTCAGCGGGGGGGGGGGGGTAGAAGGAAAAGGCAGGTGTTATAGAGTGTGACTCTTTAGCCCGCTTGCTAAACTCCCTTTCTAGGGCCTTATGACGTCGTAAGGCATCTCTTTGAGAAGCACTGGAAGAATCCTTGTCCCTTTTGCGAAGGTAGTGCGTCTTAGACTTGGCCTTCAGAGAAGAGCCAATAGGATTAGCCTCTGCCATGGTATTGGAAGAAAAATGGCGGTTGGCACGCCTAGGAGTTCGGCCTACAAACGTAAACCGGTTTTCCTAAAATTGGGTCACGTCCCCCTTTTTGAAGAAATTTTATTCTAGAGCTAGCTATTATTTATTCAAAAAAATCTCCTTTCTCTCTTTTTTTTTTTTTTTGAACCTTATGCAATAAAAAACAGAAAAAATTCCAGCAAGCTAAATTAAAAAACCTGAATATATACACTGGCATTTAACTACAAAAAAAGGGGTCAGGTTCAAGTAAGGAAAACCAAATAGACCCAAGAAGGTACAGCAAAAACAATAATTTAATTCCAAATAGACCAAATGAACGCTGAGGCCAAGCAATTTGCAAAAGGCAAGACAAGAAAAAAGGGGCCTCTGTAGGCAGCTCCCCAACAACATGGAGAGTACGTGCTTGCGCTTCTGAACTAGCTGCGGGTCAAGGAAGAAAGCCAACAATATTAAATCTAAGAGAGACAACAGGGCACGGGGCCACAGTGCTCTCTCAGTAAAATCAAAGGCTCCACGCGGCCTGACGGTCCCGCTAAAGGGCCTACAAAGGCCTCACAGCTCACACTTAAATCCCAAAAGATAAGGCCTTACTTGATCAGTAAAACAAAATGGCGCCGGCCACGAGGCACGCCCAAAATGGCCGCCTGGCTCAGAGCGCACAGCTCAGAAGCGTACCAGCCCACCGCAACTTCAAGCAGGAGAAGAAAGGAGCTGGGAGAGGAAGCGCTGCCTCCTCTGAGGCGTTCTAGGGGGGAAGACGCAATTGCGCTTTTTAAAAGTACAGCGCAGAGCCAAGCGGCTGAGCCCAGCACGCTTGGAACGGCAGAGGATAGAAGAGGAGGGGGGTGGGTGGGTGAAAGACTCCAAACCCCTCACTTCCCTCCTGGGAGCGAAATCACTCCAAAAACTAAATTTGGGACCGCACTACTCTTGCAGGGAGAGGAAAGGAAAAATCAAACCTGAATCATTATTAACGACACCTGAAACGGCCAAGGAACGAAGAAAGCTGCCTGTCTTCTCGAAGGCTGAGCTAAAACTGGGGGGAACGCATGGAGGAGTCACGTGGAGGAGGAGGGCATTCCTCAATTTCAGCTCAGCCTGTGAGAAGTGAAGACTGGAGCACCTCCCACTCTCTGGATGCTCGCAGCAGTTCTACGGAGAATAACACTTCTGTGAACATGTATTACATTTTTTGAGAAATAGGGTTATTCTGTTTTGGCCATCTGTTCATTCTGCATCTCAGTGTTACTGAAGGACCAGCACTTGCCAGAACCTTGCTGATGAAAAGTGAGTCAGATGTATATCATTTTCCTAGATTAAATCACCAGGTATGCTGCAATCAGGGTAACGATGCAATACAGAAAATTAAACCCCTTCAACCTGAACTATTCCATTCCACATTGCTGATGGTACAAAGAGGTTGATTAAGGCATGCATAACAAGTTTTACTGGAAAGCTAAGGGCATTGTTCAAGCTGTTGAAATTGCATACTGACTTTCTCAATGAGGCTAACAATCATATTCTTTGTTACAAAGCAATTCAAGTAAATGCAGAATCACATATTTATGCACTAAGTAGCAAAATAGATGATTTTGTTTCAGTAAATCTTTGGTAATGTATTTTATTTCATTGTTTTATTATTTGCATTCATGTTCTAGACACATTTATGTAACATTTCACTGAATTACCTGGATGGACTATTACATCTTTTGTTTGTAGGTCTCAGGAGAAGTACCAGAGCATGCTCCCCTACAGTTCATAAGGTTCTATGTGCCAATTGTGTGCAGAGTTTGAGCATTGGCAGCTTTGAATGGAATTAGACAACCTTTGATCTATTGGGTCATTCTTCAAGAGAAAATTAATGCAGTCTTATGTGACCAAAATAAACATTAAACACATTTATTTTACTTCTTTTAAAACGAATGAAGAGGTGAGACATATGCTGCCTTGAAATGCTAAAGAACACAGAATATAGAATAGGGCTGGGAAGGAACTTGGAGGACTTCCAGTTGAACCCCATGCCCATAGCAGGAAACCCTATACCATTCCAGACAAATAGCTGTGCTGTCACTTCTTGAAAACCCCTAGTGATGGAGTACCCACAAATTCTGGAGGTAAACTGTTCCATTGATTAGTTGTTCTTGCTGTCAGAAAATTTCCAAGTTTTAGGTTAGGTCTCTCTTTAATGATCTTTATTGATCTTTTACTTCTTGTCTGGTCTTCAGGTGCTTTATTTTGGTCACATAAGACACATAAGTTCTCCATGCCAGACCTTCAAATAGTGGAAGATTGCTGTCAAATCCTTCTGTTTCTTAGACTAGACCTATCTAGTTCCCTCAATCGTTTTTCATATGTTTTAGCCTCCAGTCCCCTATTCATCTTTGTTAGTCTTCTCTGTACTCTTTCTAGGTTCTCAACATCTTTTTTGTACCATGTGGCCTCATCAGAGTAGTGTGAAGCAGTGCTATCACTTCATGTCATCTTGAAACTATTCCTTGTGGTGCAGTCTAACAAAGGAGGGAGAATTTAATTTGAGCCTTACAAAATATATCACATTATTATTCATATACAAAGGTGTTTAATTTTAAGAATGTGACTGTTTTCTCCTACCTGGTGCCTTCCAAGTTTGTTTGGACTTTAATTCTTAGAGTTTCTAGTCAGTCTAGCTAAAATATTAAAGAGCATTAGAATGTGGATAACTGACATAAAATATATTTTTCTGGTATAACCAAAATCCCATTTGGCAGTTTTTCAAATGCCTATTTGACTACCACAAATTCAACATGGAAGCACCATATTGTTCTGTGGTTAATACAGCCATTTTCCATGAATTGATTAACCAGGCTACTAAGCTCCAAAATTACCAGCACTTTGTATAGCCTGAAATTCCTATGTTTAGCAAACTATGCATAAAAGACCTTTTCTTCAGACCGGCTCTGAATCTATGACCAATCAATATTCAGTTTAATACAGCAGGAGATTGAATAAGTATCCTCTAAGAATAATGACCTGGGCCTTGGTATAGGGTTTCAGACAGGCAACAACTATTACTATTGGGAATTATAAAGTAGACTGCTTATCCAGAAAGTAGCTGCTTTCCCCTGGGTGAATTATAATGAGAGGAAAAAAAGAAATTATTTTTCAAAGATTGGATAAAATTATAAATCTTGGTAATATTTGATAGTCTCATTTTCAGCCCCTTTCATCAGTCTTCATTTAAAGCAGGGTTTCTCAAACTTGGCAATTTTAAGTTGCATGGACTTCAACTCCCAGAACTGAAAGTGGCTGAGGAATTCTGGGAGTTAAAATGCACACGTTTTAAAATTGCCAAGTACAAGAAACACTGATTTTGAGTCCACCTTTGCTGCTGCAATTGGACTTCTTGTTGATCACTTCCTTGTTATCAATACCACAAAATGAAAAGCCTTTTCAAAGGAAAGGCTGGCATCTAAACTTTGACTGACACTTGCATGCCAGGGGCACATTCCAATAATGAAATTGGGCTAAATCAAAAAGTAGGGCAGAAACAGGAGTATCAGCAAGCAGAGTAAACAAAAAAAAATCAAGTGAGGTTTGTGATTGCACAACTGAAAACTCAACTTTTTTACATACACAAATATTAAAAAGGGCTTTGAGCTCCTGGCTACAACCTCTATCTTCACTTTTGGGTGGGCCTCCCCACCTCTGTGGATATCCCTTGGCAGAGACAAAAAAAGCAGGGGGCGGAGATAGAAATTGCTTCAATTTATGTATCTTTTAAAATTAATTAAAATTAAATTAAGAGAATTCGATGCAGTTGATACAATCATTGCTCATATATTTAATAGTTAATATAGTTTCCATTTTCTGTCACATTAAAAATTATGAGATACTATCAGCAGTTAAATCTGTATATTTTATAATAGCACAAAATTCATCTATTTCCTACCTTTCATTACAATCTCTCTCTCTCTCTCCCCTCTCCCTTCTCCCCTCTCTTCTCTCCCCTCTCTTCTCTCTTCTCTCTCTTGCTGAAAACTTCAGGTCTTCTGAAGAAAAACAACTATGGGATAAGAAAATGAATTTGTATGGCAGAGAAAAAAAAAAACAGCCTGGAAGGTAACCCAAGAATTAGCCTGTATACTACTTGGATGCACTGACATTCTTGTGGAATTAAATCTTTGGACACAAGCTGATAGGAAAAATGATGGTAATGAATATCTATTAACAAAAATGCCTGGCTCTTCCTTTTTGCTTTTGTGGAGTGCTGGTGGGCTTTTCCTTTTTTCTATTCACCATTTCATTTTCCTTTTTTCTATTCACTCATCTTAATCCAACAATATTTTTATTTTGCATTTTTAAAGACTCATTTTCATCTCAACCTGTTTACTGTTGTCAACTCATCTGTTTGTATCCACCAATTCTACCTCTTTCTTTCCCCTGTCACATTTCATTTGCCTTCTCAGCTGTCTTCACCTCCTCCTCAACTAGACACCTGCCTGCCTTCTTAAAATATCACCCTTTTCTCTTCCAAATATGAATTCTTAAGACTCAATGCAGAATCTACAGTGGTCAAGAATATTTTTCTTCATGACTTTAATCATTAATTCAGAAGCCTCTGACTACATGCAGGAATATATCCAACATTTTTGTAGGAGTTCTGGTGACATACAATTACTTTTCTTCCTTCCCTGCAAGAATTCAGCAGCACATTCAAAAATAATAATAGACTCTATCCATATTAGACAAAGAAACATTATGTTAAATCTTTAAAATGACAGGAGGAACTGAGAAAAGAAAGTATATAAGTAACTTTCCTAGAGGCAGCATGGATACTGCACCTTAAAAATTAAGCAAAATTAAGCTAGTAAAGTTCAGAGTCTTTTAAAGAGACTGCTTTTATTTCGTGCTTTTATTTTCATTTTAATCTGCCAGTTATGGAATCATAGTATTGGAAAGTATCTCAAACATACCTAGGCCAATCCCTGCTCAGTGGAGGATCTGTTAAAATATGACCATCTTGTTTGAAGATCTCTAATACAGGGAAAGTTACCAATATATAAGGCAGCCTATTCTTTATGCTGATAGCTCTTAGTGATAGTAGGTACCTCCTAATATCTAACTATAGTTGGCTTCTCTTCTAACTTCCAAGATAACAGAGAACAATTCCACTCCTTCCTTTGGGAAATTTTTGGTGACCTGGAAATTGCTATCATATTTTGAAATAATAGAAAATACTTGTAGCTTGAGTTTTAGATTTTGGCAGTGGTTTGCTCTCCAAGTTTGTTTCAATTTCATTTCTGAACATTACATTACCAGACTAGGTAACTTCATCAGTAGAATTTTCTTATTCTCCTAAATTTATAAATGTCTTGTGCGCCAGTGTGGTCAGTTGGTTGTGTGATTGGTTGTTCATTTGGAGCTATATTTAAATTCTGAGCAGCTGATTGGTTCTCTTGTTGATTGGTCATTCAAACAGTCTGGTTTCTCACATATTCATATGCTGGATCTAGGTCAATATACTTGTTAATTGCTCCCTTGGTAGAATACCAGGCTTCAATAAATTCACATGTGTGATGAGTGTTTCTCTCCTCAGGTCCTTTAAGTTTCTTCAGAAAACTGAGTTCTACTTCCTTTGCAATATTCCAATCTCATTAAACCATTTTTTACAGATTGTCTTACATTCAAATATCTAAGGTCAGTATGTTTAGATCTTGTTTTTACTACGTATGTTTAGATCTTGTTTTTACTACAGTATGTTTAGATCTTGTTTTTAGATCTTGTATTTAGCTAACCATATGGCTGCTTGATTGTCCTCTTAAACTACAATGGCATCTTTAACAGTTACTCCCGTATACTCTGATCTTGCTTTGGTTAATCAATGTTCTTTTTAGACTGAGGTGCCCAAAACTGGGCATAGCACTCCCAGGGAGATCTGACCACAACAAAGTACAGTGTGACAATTACTTGCTATCATTTGAACTCTATGTTCCTGTCAATATGTGTCAAAAATAGCATTTGCCTTTTTAGCTAACATTTGTTCAATTTATATTAGCAACAACATGGGAAATCGCACTGAATGCCTCACATTATGAGTAACATGGAAAGTCAATAAATGTTACAAATAAATAAATAAATACAATTTCTATGAATAATGCAATGTAGATTGAGAAGTTAATGACAGAGCTCACCTAAACCTCAATTGTGTGTCATAATGATGGCATATTCTTTGAATTTGCATTCAATCACGACATATTCTGAAATTATTTTAGATAGGACTGCTAGTGCCATTGCATAGGAATACTGGCACAAGCAGTCTTAGCATTGCCTAATGGAGATGGCCTGAAGGCACAGGATGACTGACAGAAAACCTTCTATTTGCTATAAGGACAATGGTGCCAGTGCCAGGGATGTGGTAGTAACAGGAACTTATGTCACCAGCTTTGACTCATAAACATGCTAGCATTTGGTCAGTGGACAGAAGTGGAAATTTATCTGACCAACTTTGCAATGTAAAAGGAAACAGCATTGTTCAAAACAGCCTCCTCATCAACTTCAACCAAGAAAAAAAAGAATAGAAAATCTAAATGTTCTGACCCAAACCCTTTTCCAATAAAACAAACATGAACCAAAGGGAATAGAAACATTTTAATGGTTCTTACGGATCCTTGGTTAAAAGGCTGCTGCAAACTAATTAACTTTGATAAGGATGAGCCTTACCAAAACTGTGCAAGGCTGCCAAAAATAAGAGTTTATCTTGAAATATATTACAACACAACAGTCTTCAAATACCAACTAAGATACTGCAATGTCCACTAGGCTTGAGTTTCAAAACGTCTTTGCTTCCTGCAAAGAACGTCTGATACACAGCTGGCTTTTATCTTCTTGAAGGAGGGGCCATTACTTTGCAGCCTTACTCCCAAGTTGCCCGTATTGCTGCAGCTGTTCTTTCCTGCAAGCAGCCCTGTGCTCATGTGCACTTGACACAGGCTTCTTGGGAACCTCCTCATCGCAGCTGCCAGCCCCCACAATCTCTGAAGACAGCAGTCCACTCCCTAATGGTCCTGGCTCCACCTGAGTCCTCGCTCTCTTCAACCACCCGCACCTGCTGCTGGGTAACCATAACAATATATTTACGGATTTGAATATTGTATAAAGCCATAAATAACAATAACATATTTAAAAAATATTATATGTGTAAGTATATATGGCAGCATCATGTTATCAGCTTTCCCAGGTAGACAGGAAAGACTACTAGATTTATTTTACTGTAAGCTATAATAACAGAATCTTGCAGGTCTCAAAGTACAAATCTTCCACAGTGTCCTTTGAAATTCAAGAAATTGTGTGTGTGTGTGTGTGTGCGTGTACGTGTGTTTGTTCCACACACTATGTAGATGTGGTCTATTCCTTCTCTTATCTGGCCATTCCATAGGTGGCATCTATTCCTGTTTCTACCAAGGTCTTTCTCATATACCATTCCATATTCTTATATACCTAGAGAGATTGTATCTCAAGGAAAAATACAAATACTGCAAATACCTATTTTAAATATGTCTTTCCATAATGTCATTTATATAGATGAAGATAATCAATTTGGCAAAGGATTGTTAAGTTATTAATAAACAATGACCAAAACTGAATAAAATCTCATTATAGAGATCTCCAGTGTCTCCCAATTTTGTCAAAATTCTCCCCATTTTTAATACCCCTGATGTAATGAAATATATATTTCATTTTTCCACCTGCCCCCTCATCTAACATAGAACAAACTTTTTTGAGGATGGTATTATTTGAGAAGCCAGCCGGGAGACTGAAAGACTGATTTGTAACCCTCTTTCTTACTGCTCCTCAACCAAATTCATGAGTTTTCCATAACATTGTAGACAGAAAGCAGATGGCAGCCTATTGCCTTAAGTAGATCTTTTTTTCTAACTATGGTGTTGTGCAGTTAGGGCCTACATTTCATTTTCTGCACAGAAGTATTAAACATAAAATGTTCAAGGGAGCATATATAGGTAATTCTTTAAATGTCTTCATGGTATCAATCAATTTGTCATAAATTACATATGGAAATGTAAAAACTAATCAAGCAAGAATGCATGCAAAAGCCAAATGTGAGGCAATAAAAATTGAATATGTACAAATTCAATGAATACAATTGAAGAGAGTTTGCATACATCAAGGAGGTTTTTGAAGTTGTTCCTCTAGTAACACAAACAGCATAAAGCTGTGTTGCTAATAGACTGGGAATAGTTGCTAGCAAATATTTACATGCAGAGCATTTGATGGAGAAGCACAACTCAAGGCAAAACAGTTTCAGATTTTTCATCAGAATCAGCACTTATCTTTTCTTTCTTCTATCACTTTCTTCCCCGTGGAGAAGAAGATCGCAGAATTAATGTTATCCACTGAACATTTTGCCTGAAAGAAAACTTCCTGATTCAATTAGTCAGATAACTGTTGTGCTTTTAAAAATGAAAATACTCTGCATACATTACGCCCTTGGAAGAAATTAACAAAGCAATACCAGTTTTAATCTTGGGCTAGGCAAAGCAAATTATATCAATACCTTTAATCTAATAATTATGTCACTTTCTTCCTCTCTTTCAACTTTAACCATGTAATATTTGCATGGATAGACTGGAAAGACTCTACTTATTCTCTGCCACAGGATCACCAGCAAGAAACAGATTTAAGTCTGATTTAGACAGGGAGGTAGAACACAGTGATCCTTTAAAAATCTTTTTACTCTTCCATGATAGGTTTTTACTATTTCTATTTTAAACTGTGGCTAAATGCAGGAACTGAGTAGGCTTCTTTATATAGTTGAATTGCACCTCCCATCATGCTTGTCCAGTACTGATGATGGTGAAAAATGGCAAGAATTGTAATGCTATGACACTGCCTACTCCAGCTATTAGCTAGATGCTGTAAGATGTGTTTTGAGTCTGAGACTAATGGCTGTGATTGGACGAAAGATTTTATCTTTCTTCACAGGTATGACATTGTCCTGAGATGGGAGAAAAGTTTAAATAGTTGCATAATTTTTCCCCATTAATACTTGACCTTTGTTATACTCATCCTGATAATCTGTCATAATCAAATCATTTATTTTTACAAGTAGTTTTACAAGTCTACAAGTCTTTTACAAGTTCTACAAGTCTAAGATATAGTACTTATGAAAGTTTTGGTTATGTGTCCTCTTTACTTCAGTTATTAATGCTTATTTTTATTATTAGTCTTATTAGTCTTTGTAGGAAATGCTCTTATCCAGTTATGCTAACCATGTTTCCTTGCAATTGTTGTGATTGTTGTTTGCTATACTATACTAATATAGCAATACTTTATACTATAGTATAGTGCACCGTACCATACCATTCCATACCATACCATACTATTTTTAAATTGTTTTGAAAAAAAAATAAATATGAATTTTAGCCTATCTAAGGCCTGGCTATAGAGCAGGGTGTGGAAACAAATGAAAAAAAATGAAGCTGCTTTACTCTGAAATACTTTGATGGTACAACATGGGTCAGATATATTGATGATTTTATGTATGAATAATAATATTTGCTACTCTCTGGGTGCCCTTCTGAAATTTTAGAAAGATCCATTGAGCCTGTAATTGTTTGTATAATGGAATCAGATAGCTTTATGCTGATTTGTGATGCTGTCTAGTGAACAAGAGCAAATATTGGTGTTGCTATATTATTGATCAACCTATAGTTATTCTGCTCTTAACTTTCACTTTCCTGAATGAAACAGTAGCATATTTAATGGCCCTGTGTTAGGTTTGTCTTCTTGTCAATTTGATCTGGTAAATGTGGAACCTGGGAAACTGAATGATGGAATTGTTTTATAGAGCCTTAAGCATTGTGATGTGATGTTCAAAATATTGGGTAGACTCAATTTTAAATTCACTCTTAGACAGGTATATTGGATTGGGTTCTGGTACATACATGCATACTGATATGATAGGTTGGATTCACTGGTTCCCTCAAATAGGGATCCCTCCTACAAGCAGGGACTTTTGCATATATCCACATCCACACTACCCACTCCTGAGGACAGCAGGTTTATTTCTTGCCACCAACCATACTTTTACAGAGAATCTTCCACTGTACAATTAGACAAGAATAATGGTCTGGAAAACCCTCAGATTTTTTTGTTTCCTTGCCTTTTTGTAACTAGTGGAACACATGTATGCATGTAATATGTGGTAGGCAAAATTCCCCATTGGAATGAATCTACTGGAAGATATCAATTTTTTATTATGTTAAGATTAAGATTAGATTAAGCAGGTGATTAACAACTGGACACAAGGAATAATACTATGAATTTGCAGGCTTTAATTCAGACAGGAAAATGGCCTACAATGCAGGTAGAACAAAATTGGACCTAAATTAAAAGAAGGAAGGAAGAAGGAAAGAAAGAAGTAAGGAAGGTCTTATAAACCCATAATATAAATCAAGAAAAATCTTCTAGTCAACAATTAGTTCCACAATGATATGTGAGAATGAGCTTGGAAGAAAGGAATGAGAGCTACAGTGATGGGAAAAAATACAATGGTGGGTTAAAAAAATGGCCAATGGTGGGTAAAAAATATTTCAGAAAGAAAGAAGACATAGGAAACATTTCAAAAGGAACCTTATTTTTCTGGAGACAGGGAGTGTAGAAATGCTTGATTCTACCAATGTAACCAAACAATAAAAATAGAACTAGCATTCCTAGTTGGGCTTCTTGCCTGGATTATCTCTCACAGCCAACATTTCCCCGTATGACTATTTTCTTCAAACCTCCTTTGGTTTGGAGTGTTTTTCTAAATGAGGGAGACAGTATGAATACTTTTTCTTACTAATGGAGGACAAAGGGACAAAGACAAATTGAGTTCTGCTCTCCATTTTTTAAAACCTAGCCAGAACTTTGTGTCCTGATGAGTTGTTCATAATTTATCTGTTCTAGGTTGTGCTGGGGTCTGCTGTTATTCGGATTAACAGGCTTAGGTGTAATTACACCAGTTCATAGAGGAACTGGTGAATTAGCGTAATGTTTTAAAGATATACCCTGCTTCTGCTCCAGTCATTTCACACCCCCCCCCCCAAAAAAAATACATGAAGTTCTAAATTTTATTGAATCCTTCAGATAAAAATCATTATAGAAATACAGCATGTTCTATCACTGCTATCAGCGAAGTGTCTGGTACTTTCTGAAGATCTCTTCTATAGCAAAATATCTATACTATATCTATAGATAAATTACTAAGTGATCTATCTTGCACTGGAGAAAGACTCCCTCAACTAGAACTTTGTTTACATGTTTTTTGACTGATTGTACTGACAATAAACCTTACCTTTACCTACAGTGCTCTCTCAACCACACACAAAAAAACCGCTCTCTCAGTCTTGCTGGGAAATATTGTATTATTACAGCCATATCTGAATCTTGTTAAGGATGTGAGTCTGCATTTTTCAAGGCATCAGTAGCCTCAATCAACAGCAGAGCCATTCAATAGGTTAGGTCACATTTTTCCTATTTGACTACCCAATGCCAGTGCTGCTTAAATTGGACAAATAATCACTCTATAAAACACATTTTCCCTTACTCTGGATCTTGGGCTGCATTAGTTTGGGCTATAAAACATCCCCAACATGTGGATGTCTAGGAAAGAAATTGCAAATTTTACAACAAGGGTATGTTTTCAATTCCTTTAAAAACTATTGCAAATATTAATGATACATATTTTACATAAAACAAAAAGGCACAGTTCTTTGTAGCCCTGAGGCTACATACTATAAAAATCTATGTTTCAATCTTAGGAGAGGCCACTGAGCTATTAAGTAATAAAATGGATTTTCTGGAAGGCTCAGTTGATTTTTTTTAAAAAAAGTTTTTACAACCAACCTATGCCCAGAGATATATCAGTCAAAAACATTAATACCACATTCATTTACTCCTCATTGGTTACAAAACCCAAATTAAAGGGCTACTTCTAAATTGGAAAACTTAAATAGATCAGGAGTTGAATCTGGCTGCCTTTTCTCAGACATTCAGATAATCAGAGTTGGAAGGGACTTCATAGGTCACCTAGGCCAACCCCCCACCTAATCAGGACATCCTACACCATTTCTAACAAATGGCAGACCAATCTCTTTTTGAAACTCAAATGAAACTACCCCCACACTGAGATCATTAGACGAAAGCTGGCTTTGTATTTCTTCATTCTAATGGGGAAGAGGGAGGGGGAGGCGAAGGACATTTCACAAAAACATTTTTTGTTGGTAGCATTCAGACTATGGAAATTATATTAGCAATATTCATTTTGCACAGCTGGGCTTTGTTCTATTGGGAAGAAGATTTAGATCCAGGAAATCGCAGATATAAATTTAGGGCTAAACCTTAAAGGGGTCCATGGTGTTTGGTCTTTTCTGACCTCTGGCCCTTTTATATAGAGCAGGGGTCCCAAACTTGGCAACTTTAAGACCTTGTGGACTTCAACTCCTAGAATTCCTCAGCAAGCTCAGTCTTCCTCAAGTCTTAAAGACCTCTGATGTAGAGGTTACATTCTGCTCAGTTGTTCCTGAGGAGTAATGAGTTATTCTCATTTCCTAATATTTGGCCAATAAGTTCTGACAGTATACAAGGCCCTTAAAATTATTTACAAATGTAGAATTTATAGTTATAATTAATTATTTATAATTTATAAAGAAAATTACTTGGTTTTATATTCTACCTGGATTTACATTATTATTCAATCACAACAGTTTGGGGTATGTTATGAAGTCTAATCCAGATCCAGGGAATTCTCAGGGGACACAGGAGGTCTCCAAAATTCTCCTATCTTTGATAGCTTCTCCCCATTTTGTAGATGGATCTATTCTCATTAATCAGTTATGGGAAGTCTGTAATCTTCCAGATATTGTTGAACTACAGCTTCCAGCAGTTTACCACTTTTGCCAATAGTGAAGAAAGCATACAACTGTAGAATCAAAGTGAACCTGTAACTTATGGGCTTGTCCGAAAGGCTTTGCTGAGTCTATTGCCCAAATATTCTATGCTTGAACCCATATCTAAGACCAAATAGATCTCTGAAAGATTATTTGAAAGATTAGTAATGTTATCAACTAAATTATCAAATTCTCCACAGAATGAAGTGAATATATTAAAATGCTACATGTTTGCTCCTAGGAACACTTTGAGCATCTAACTAAATGTAAAGATAGAAAGATTGTTAAACCTTCTTGTAGATCTAGGAAAAAGAACAGCTGATAATCACCCTTTGTCAGATGAATGTCATGACACTAAAGTAATAGTAATTGGCTTCTATGGGAACACATTAAATTTTCTTGGTTAAAAAAACTGAGTGGCAGAAGAATGTTGAAAAATGTTCCTGATAAAAAGATTAATTGGTATGAATTGGATTGAGTAGATGGACACTATTATTATTTGTGCAGCCACCTGTCTTGCTACTTCCATGATGTAGACATAATTGGCAGGATATGTCTATAATGGAACAATCTAATCTCTTAGGATTAGAGGCAGCACAGTGTCAGTATGAGCCAATATCCAATTTGCCCATTATTAATTATGATATAAATGATAAGACATGCCTATTAAATACACAACCCATTATTTGAAAAAATAGAGAGACTACTTGACATATGTTCAATCGACAGTGCTCATGAACTGGATGTTTTTTTAGTTCACTTTGGGTTTTAAAGGGAAACTTTGATAAAGTGGAGGCTGCAGTAGTAATAATTAACCTCAACTCAATTCAATCGTATTTGCTCAACATGGGTAGCACTGTGTTCAAATATCACATTCAGAGACATCAGAACTAGATCTGATGGGGGCAATTTATTGTGGTGCTGCAAAGTTGGCTGCAATCCAGGGGAAAGTGTTTTATTATATACTTCCCTGTCCCATTGTCTTAGAAACTATATCTGGCATCTTTTGGAAGAAAAAAAATACCATATTTTATTTGGCTTTAGTTGCCACCATGTAGCTTTTACCTATACAATATCATAATATAATTATTAAGTAAAAAGATTGACCTCAACTGCAGCAATGAGTACAGCAATCATTTCAAGATCATGCATGTATACTGAGATCATATATAGGCAATGGTTAAAAAAAGATGTAATCTTGTCATTTCACCTTGGTGGCCATTTCCATCTAACTAAATACATTTTCTCAAAAACCCAAGTAGCTAAAACATAAATATGCAAATCTTGTTAACTTGGTTAGCAAATGTCCATTATCACAAGAATTAATGGATGTAATTTTTTAAAAGATGAAAATTGTGCTTAACAAGTTTGATTTCCTTCCTTCCTTCCTTCCTTCCTTCCTTCCTTCCTTCCTTCCTTCCTTCCTTCCTTCCTTCCTTCCTTCCTCCCTCCCTCCCTCCCTCCCTCCCTCCCTCTCTCCCTTCCTTCCTTCCTTCCTACCTTTGGACCAAATAATATAAAATAGTAAGTATTATATATAACTCACACCTATTTTAAGCAGCCATTTAGATTCAAGCCATGTTTTCTCATGTAAAGGTCAGATACTGCACCTGCTGGATATCAAAAATTTGGCCTTTTTCATAGTTCAACAATCCATTTCACTCAGCAGCTGCCTTTATTCTCAGCATTCTTCATGGCATTTCCTATATTGGGCTAATGAAAAATATATCCCTCCAGCACAGATAGAGGAAAAAAAGGGAAAAAAAAGGAAGAAGGAAAAAAGTAGGAAAAAAAAATTCAATCAAACTTTGGGCATGAGTTTTGTTGAAAAAGAATAAAAGCTACAAAATAAGTCAATTTTATCCTTAGATCTTTTGCTAAGTGCCCAGAATATGACAAAGTGCCCCTTATTTTCCCCCAGATAAGCTAGGACATTTTAATGTAAAAAATGCTTGTGGCTTTGAGAAAACAATCCTTATGATATTTTGGAAACCAAGTTCTTTTCAATAATCGACAGTATAATTATCAGAATGTAGTTTCAAGCATGCCTATGACTTATATTACTAGTTAATTTTTTAATGAAACAACATATTTCTATTGTGCTGCATTGTATTTTTAATTTAAAAGCTATAGTTCAAAACTACCTATCATAACATCTTTATTTTTGACCCACATCTGACTGCCTTGCCATGTTCCTCCTTAGAGTTACTCTATGATTCATCTTGTGATAATTTCCAAACTTTTTTTTCAAGTGAACTAGGATATACTGGAAATAAAGTACTATGGAGGCTTTAAAAAACATAGAAATTAATCATAACTAAATTGGAAAAAAAACTTTTAGTTGCAAAGTTATTAAAATTTGCTATTTAAGTTCTGCTTGGATTTCCCACTAGGGAAAATATTTAAAATAAAATATTTAAAATATACTGTTTTACTTAAAAAAAATAAAAATAACCCCATGTTATTCTCATTCATATCAGTTTCTCATAATGTTATATTATTAGAATTAATCAGAATTATGCAACCTTAATTACCTTCATTTCTCTCCAGAGAACTGACCATACACTACAAGAAACAACTATCTCATGACTTTACAAGCTTCTTTCCTATAACAACAACAAGTACAACAATAAAACAGAAGGAAGTCTGGCCACAATCATTTAGTGTCAAGCCCTGTCACTAAAATAAAAGAAAGAAAAAGACCCACAACCATTGTTATTCTTGACCCCACTCCTTCTTCAATATAAGCATCTGAAATAAATTTTTTTTATCAATAAGTTGACCACACAAAATTCCCATCACCTCCAGTATGAATAAACATAAAGAGAACCTGAATATCCATAGATTGTTTCAATCACTATAAAGGTATAGTATTTTTTATTTATTTGTTTTTGGTGGATTTTCACACATTTATTTAATAAGTCTATAGAACAAGGTAGCAAAATTTTCAAGCTCAGAATTTCCACATCTGGACTGCAAAAATTTGAACAATGACTAAATGACAGTGCAGAACTTCTGAAAACTCTTTCTTTCTTACCTTCTATCTGTTATTTGGATGTTTGCAGCTCCCATGTGGTAAGAAAAGTCATCTTCATTATTCCCACATGGTGATAGCTTATAGACAATTTATACTATATTTTATCTAGCTAAGCATATTCAATCTACTTTAAAATTTTCCACAGTAATATAAAGCATAGGAAATATTAAGTAGAGCTTTCATTTGTACTCATGCCTTCCCACTTCAGTTGTATCTGGATTGTAGACAAATGCCTAAATAAACCTTTTATCATTCTTTAACTTCTCTTGTTTTAAACTAACCATAAAACTAAACTAGTTTTAAAATCCTATTGTAGTTTCTACATTACATTAAGGATATTACAAATAGTATGAAGCTCTCCAAATCAATCACATGATGACTTAATACAATGTATGAATCTAACTTATGTATAATAGTTCCCTCTTTAAGAGCTTAGATATTAAGTATGGAGGTTTTCATATCCTATACATTCCACTTCAACAGAGTAGGTAGATTGATACAGTTATACCTTTTTATTTGGAGTGATACATGGAAACAGTAATCCTTACAATCTTAAACGCAGTCCAGTATATCAAAAAAGAGAACAACTGTGTAGAACAGATACTTACCATGCATGTATAAATATGGAAAGCATGCTGTTGAAATACTGAAAAATTTGTTCAATAATCACTATCATAAAGCTCCATTTTGAAGACTCAGTTCATCAGATATAGCAAAAATGATCTAGAAAGAGTTCACTGCATCTTTCCTTGTCTTGGGTTTAATAGCCTCTTTCTAGATTGTTTTTCTGGTGCAAGTTGATCCTGTGGTGGTTCTTCTTATTAACATTTATTCTCTCATTTAGAGAAATAATGATCTACTATCTTTGTCAAATAGTAGTAACCATAGTGATGACAGAAGGTAAGACCACAATAGATTCCAGCTATCCATCTTTATCTATTCCTGCTGCGGGTTAATTATTTTGGTCTTCCTCCACGATCACTATATGGATAATGGTGAGCCAAGTCTTGATAGAATTTGGACTGACATAAATAGATAATATGAAGTTTTAGATCATGCATGGGAAATTGCAGCCCTCCAGATGTATATTAATCACACTACAACTACCTGTACCTAAGAAGCAGTTAATGATGATCAACAATGAGAGCTGCAATTCAATCAGGTCTGGAAGTCCACTAGTACCAGCCCTTCAAGGTAGGCAACCCCAAGGAACAAGAATGGTAGAAATTTCAGAATTCTTTTTTTTTTGTAAAAGTTTTATTGAATTTAACAACAGACAAAAAACATATAAGACATAAAACATGACATAAAAAAAATAAAAAATAAAAATAAAAAATTTAAACATTCTTCATAAATTTACAGTGTATCGGTTGGTTTACCACTCCCTTTTGTGCATCCATTTCATAGTCATCAGAATAATTATATTACATAATAACTCACATTATCAATCATCAATAAAATATCCCAATATCATTATTAAACAATCATTTGACTATAATTTTACTAATTCATACTTAAGCGAGATAACTATAATTAGGTTAAATTATTTTATGACAAATCATGAAATCATATCAAATCTATCATAACAAAATATTCTTAAGAATTATCAAAACCAAGAAAAATTATATATTCATTATTTCCTAAATTTCTAAATATTCTATTATCATATTGTATTATCTAACCATTGATAAAAAAGATCCCAAACTTCATAAAATTGTTTATCTTCTTGTTCTCTAATTTCAAATGTCAATCTACTCATTTCAGCACATTCCAATATTTTCTTAATAATTTCTTCCTCTATTGGTATTTTCTCACTCTTCCAATGTTTAGCAAATACAATCCTAGTTGCTGTTAATACATTTACAATCAAATATTTTAAATTTTTATAATATATATCAGGTACGATTCCCAATAAAAAAATCTCTGGTTTCAAATCTATGTGTTTCTTTATCATTTTTTCCAGCCGTATGCGAATTCTAGTCCAATATTTCCTGGCCTCCTCACAAGTTCACCACATATGGTAATATGAGCCAGGTATCTGATGACATTTCCAGCACTTTTCAGATTTATTCTTGAACATTCTTGCTATTCTTGTCGGGGGAAAGTGCCACCTGTAAAACATCTTATACAAATTTTCTTTATATGCTGTTGACATTGTCATTTTATAATTTTGTGACCACAATTTTTGCCATTTCTCTAAATCAATCCCATATCCAAAATTCTTCCCCCAAGCAATCATTGTTTCTTTAACTTGTTCTTCCTCTAATTTAATTTCCAACAAATAACTATATAATTTTTTAATCACTTTTTCATCAGTACCTGTCAAAATCCTATCTAAGTCAGTCAATTTATCATAAAATCCTTCTGTTTTAGAATCTTTAAGATACCTTGCATGTATTTGCGCATATGAAAACCAATTCATCTTTATACCTTGTTCTTCTAAATTTTGCATCGTTTTAAGTTCACCCTTTTCATCCAATATTTCCTCATATCTAACTGTTTGTTCCTTCTTATAAGTTATAGGATACGAAAAAGCTTCAATAGTTGATAACCAAACTGGAATTTTCAAATAACATTGTTTCTTAATTTTCTTCCAATTCAACCATAACGATTCCCGTATATAATGCCTTCTGAAATAACCCTGTGATTTAGTTCCCTTATACCATAAAAAAGCATGCCAACCCAATAATAAATCATGACCTTCTAATGTCAACAATCTAGTCTTTCTTAACATTATCCATTCTTTAACCCACATTAAGTTTGCAGCTTGATAATACAACTCCCAATTAGGAAGGCCAAATCCTCCTCTAATTCTAGCATCCTGTAAAAGTTTTAATTTTATTCTCGCTTTCTTGCCTTGCCATATATACTTCAACACAATTTTATTTAGTTCTTCAAAGTAATCCTTACTTAACCTAATTGGTATTGTTTGAAACAAATATAAAATTCTGGATAAAATATTCATCTTGATTGTTGAAATTCTACCTATCAATGACAATTGTAGGTTTTCCCATTTTTTCAGGTCGGATGCTATCTGCTGTTTAAGCTTAATATAATTATTCTCTTTCAATGTAGTACACCTTGACGTCAAATATATCCCCAAATATTTAACTTTATTCATAACTTGAATTTTCAATAAATCTGCCAGCTCTTCTCTTTGCCTTAAAAACATGTTCTTTGTCAAAATCTTTGTTTTGTCTTTATTTATTTTTAAACCAGCCATCTCACCATACGTCTCTATCTTTTCCAATAGTTTTAAAGCTGTCTCTAAAGGGTCTTCCAAAATAAAGACCAAGTCATCCGCAAAGGCTTGCAATTTGAATTCCTCCTTTTTGACTTTCATTCCTTTTATGTTTATATCCTCTCTAATATTTCTATTTAAGACTTCCAAGGTCAATACAAATAACAAAGGAGATAATGGGCATTCTTGTCTTGTACCTTTTTTAATATTAATAGAGTCTGTAAATTCTCCATCTATCATTACTTTTGCCGTTTGCTTATAATATACGGCTTCTATTGCTTGTATAAATTTTCTAGCAAAGCCCATCTGTTCCAATAGTAATAACATAAATCTCCAGTTCACATTATCAAATGCCTTTTGGGCATCTAAGAATATCAAAGCCATTTGTTTTTCCGAGTGCGCCTCATAATATTCCAATGTGTCCAGGATTACCCTCATATTGTCTTTAATCTGTCTCTTTGGTAAAAATCCATTCGGATCAGAGTGAATAAAATTATTTAAGTATTTTTTAAGCCTTTCTGCCAAGATTGAAGCAAAGATTTTATAGTCTGCATTCAATAAAGAAATAGGTCTGTAGTTCTTAATTTGTAATGGGTCAACCCCTTCTTTTGGAATAAGTGTAATATAAGCTTCTGACCATGTTTAAGGTATTTTCTTATTTATCATAACTTCATTCATGACTTCTAACAGTGGAATGCTCAACGATTCTTGTAGTGTTTTATAAAATTCTGCCGGGAAACCATCTGGTCCTGGTGCTTTCCCATTGTTCTGTCTGTTAAGTGCTTCAGTTAATTCCATCATTGTTATAGCACTTTCTAACATTTTCCGAGTTTCATCAGGTATCTTAGGTAGGTTAGCATTTTGTAAATACTGTTTAATTTTTCCCTCATCAAGATCCTCTTGTTTATATAATTGTCCATAAAAATCTCGAATGATTGCCTTTTTCTCCTTATTACCATAACAAATTTGACCATGATCATCTATTAACTGTGATATTTTCCTTGATTCTTTCTCTTTTCTCAGCTTATATGCTAACCATCTACCTGGCCTATTTGCATCTTCAAAATAGTTCTGTTTAGCACTTCTAATTTTTTGTGCCAATTCTTCTTTCTCTGCTTGATCCATTTTGTGTTTAATTATGTCCATTTTAAGTTTGATATCTTTTTTCTGTGGTATCTTCTGTAATTCTTTTTCCAGTTTTTTATGGTCATCTTCTAGAGCTTTAATCATTTGCCTCTTCCTAATGTTCTTTTTCTTTATATAGTCAATTATTAATCCTCTTGCATATGCTTTCATTGTATCCCAAACATTCTGTATTGAAGTATCTTCTTTTTTGTTTTCATTGAAGAATAAAGCCAATTCTTTTTCCATCCATTGTGTAAAATCTTTTTCCTTTAGAATAGTATTGTTTAATGTCCATCTAGATCTTCTTTTTTGTCCTTTCCATTTAATTGTCATTGGATTATGGTCTGCCCACGTACTTGTTTCAATATTCATTTCCTGAATATTACATAATAATTCTGTTGATGTCCAAATCATATCTATTCTGGATCATGATAAATGCCTGTTTGAATAAAAAGTATATTGTTGAGTTTTAATATTTCTTTCTCTCCATATATCTTTTAAATTTAGTTCATCTGTCATTTTGAAAAAGGATTTAGGGAGAGTTTTCCTATTTTGTCGTGTTGTTTTTGCTGTATAGTCCAGTTTATTGTCTACAATTCCCTTAAAGTCCCCCATCATAAGTATGTTAACATAGTCCAGTTCAATCATATTCATATGTAATTTTTTATAAAATTCTTCTTGCTTATCATTTGGGGCATAAATTGCAACCAAGAGAGTTTTTATATTATTATCAACTATTAATACTCTTCCATCTTCATCCGTATAAATCAATTTGGCTGGAGTGGTTTCTTTAACGTACAAAACCACTCCTCTTTTCTTACAATGGGTCAGAGAAGTAAATATTTTCCCTAACTTTGGTAGTATCAATAATTGTTCATGTTGTTTTTTAATGTGTACTTCTTGTAAGCAAATTATATCAAATTTTAGCTTCTCTAATTTATAAAAAGTTTTCCTTCTTTTGATAGCTGAGTTCAGTCCATTTATATTCATAGAAATCAGTTTTTTCTCCCCCATAGTTATGTTTTATATTTAGGTCTAACAGCTCTTGTGGATCTTATTTCACGTTGTTCTTTGATCTCCATTTGTCCACCTATTGCGCCTTCTTCTTTTTCCATCTCCATTTGGTCCTCTTCAAATTCAATTAAAATCTTTTCTTTTTCCGTCTCCATTTCTCTTCTTTCAAAAAATTCCTTGTAAAACATTTCTGCTTTCGCAATTGAATCAATTCTGTATCTCTGTTCTTGCCATGTAAACATTAATCCTTCTGGAATCAGCCATCTATAGTTCACCTCTTTTTTCAATAGCATTTTAGTCAAAAATCGATACTCTCTTCTAATCTCTCTCATTTTTCTAGGTATTTGTTTTAAGACCAGAATCTCTTTGCCTTTATATTTCAACCCCTTCTCTCTTACCACTTGTAATATTTGGTTTTTAATAGTTTTTTTTAGTAAATCTAACATGGACCTCTCTTGGTAATTGATTCCTCATCGCATATCTTGTGAAGACTCGATATATCTCATCTACTCCATCCATCATTTTTTCCTCTGTTATTTCTAAGACTCCAGCCAAAATTTCAATCATTACTGCCATCAAGTTTTGTCCTTTTTCTTCCTCAATATTTTGGAATCTAAGATAAAATTCTGACCTGTCCATCTCCCACTTCAACATCCCACTTTTTTCTTGTTCTACCATTTTTAATCTGTTATCAATATTCCCAATTGTATCATCTCTTTGCTTGTCTTTCTCTTCTATTTTTTGGATTCTCTCATCATGTTTCACCATCATTTGTTGAAAATTTTCAATTTTCTCATCCATCTTTCCAATTCTTTGGTCAATACTCTCCATTCTTTGTTCCATACTCATTTTAAGATCTTGTATTCCTTGCATAACCATCGTTGAATCCACTTGCACTTTGTCTTGCTTCGCCGTTGTTGAGAGTCGTCCTCCAGATGACGGAGAAACAGGAGCGGAAGTTGAGATGCCCGAAGGTAAAATTTTCTTACTCATTTCGATAACTCAGGGTCTTCCGGATCTTTTAATCCAATTAGTGAGGTAGCCAATTATAATCCAATTTTTAAAAAAGGAAAACACCACAAAAAACAAAGACAAAACCAGTAATAAGTAAAAAGCCCAAAATTAAAAAGAAAAAGATTCTTCAGGTTCTTCAATACCTTAATCCAATTGTAGAATACGCAAATATAATTCAAAAGTAAAAATTAAAAGATGAAGAAAAAAAAAGAGCAAAATAAAGCCCAATAATATCAAAAAATAATAAGCAAAGAAAAAGGAAAAAAAAGAAAAAAGAAAAAGAGAGTTCTTCAAATTCTTCCCACCTTAATCCAATTGTAAAACCTCAGAAAATGAAAAAAAGTCATAAAAATAAGTCAAAAAAGGAAATCAAAAAGGAGACATCCCTATAAAAAAGAGAAAAGAAGCAAAAAAAAAAAAAAGAGTATTCTGAGGCTTCCCCTTTAAAAAAAAATAAAAAATAAAAATAAAAGATAATAAAAGATAAAAAAATAAATATATCAATATTACAAAATAGTGTGGGGTTGGAGGGGAGGGATGAAACAATTAATAAGGAGTTAAAAAAAAAAAAAAGACACACACTGCCTTTTATTTATCCAAGGCTCTTATTTGACTTCTCCACAAGTTTCAAAGCCAAACTTCAAATATTCATTTAATAATAGAAGTTCCAAAGAGCACCTGTATAAACATCCTCCAGTACTCTTCCCTCTATCTTATCATTTCCAGTAGCCTTGAGAAAAGTTTTTCAAACAAAAGTTTTTCAACTTCAAACAGAATATTTCCAAGCCTCTAGTTGGCAGTGTTACAAAGTTTCTTCAATCCACTCCCCCTTCTTCCCCCCAGAGAAAAGCCTAAAAAGAGAAAAAAAATATGTATGTATATTTATGTATATTAAAAAAAGATATTAAAGGGGGCCTCTATTTTAAAAATACAAACAGTCAGAAAAGCAAAGAGAAAACAAGTAAATATAAAAATATAAAAGAAAAAAGCCAGTCTGGTTAACTATATCGCAATAGAAATTCAGTAAAGAAAAAAAAAAGTAAAAATAAAAAGCCAAGCCTCACTTTGACGTTACTAAAAAAGATCGCTGCTAAGTCAAATTCTGTCAATAATTTTACAGATTTCTTCTAATATTAGAGTGTTCTTGAGTCCCAAGCAAAAAAAAAAAAGATCCTCACCAGCCGATACACTTCTTTCTATCCTGTTCTTCCGGAGCTGTCCCAGCTTCAGCAGCCTAATGGCTGCCTCTCCGCCGTTGGCAAAGGGGCTTCTTCTGGATCAACCAGGGACTTGCGATGTCCCTGGAATCTACAGAACGCGCCCCTTACTGTCACCGTCACTACGAGACGGTTTAGGTCCGTTGGGACCGACCAGGGGCGAAGATATCAGCTGTGATCTCGGAGCCCCGAGATCGCAGCTGTATCGCGATGACGAAGCTCCGCCTTCTCCTGAAATTTCAGAATTCTTTTTATTGTAGTATGAAAGAATGAGAGAATCCTGAAAGCTTTTCAGTTCATTTATGTCCCACCTTATAGTCTAATAAGCAAAATCAAGGAGTGGTTATTTTGATTTTCTTTCTGATGCTTTCCACTTTCTCAGGACTGAGAATGGGACTCTTCACAGAGTTCCTTCTTAATAGCTCATTTGTTTTTCCTTATTCCCAAGGTTATTCTTTCATATTGTATTAAGCTTCAGCCTTGATTTGGTGAGAATGAACTACCATTCCAGGCCTACAAAATTATTTTTGAAAATCTGACAGGCATCTCAAAAAATAATTAGATAGGCCAGGATTATTATGATGAACAGGTCATCCAGAACTCACAAAGCACAATTTCTAGAAGTCCAAGAAACATGATAAAATTAAATGCTCAGTGATATAATTCAAGAACATCTGTAAACCAGAATTCATGTTGTATCACCTTGTTCTGAGTCTTACTGTAATCAGTTGATTCCTATTCTATTCCTGTTGACCCCATGTATAGAAGTAGGTATTTCTGCACAAATGATTTCTTTTGCTGAAGTTTTGAACAAGCCATTAATGAGTGAGGAACAATCCAAATGGCAGAAAACCCTCTTTTGAAATATTAACTAAAGTTGGCCACCTGCTGATTTACTAAATAAGTTGGCTAGAGAGCTGGCTCCTTACTGTGCCACATTCTAATCCTTGACATTGGTGTTCTTAGGAGCACGGAATAGTGGGCAAACTTATACATATGGAAATTACCTGGGAAAAAGTAATTAATTTTGTCCTATTTCAGTTGCACACACTGGGCATAGAATGACATTTTGCATAATACATCAGCTGGCTGATCAAAAGGGCTTGCATGCCTTATAATTCATTGTTCCTCCCTGGTTTGCTTGAATTGTCCACAGCGTGCTGATTTTTATTTATTATTTCAAATTTATGGGCTAGCAAACTCTAATGATTTTTTTTTTTTGCTTTTCTTTCTAACCTACTAGGATATTGGGGTTCTGGTTTTTAACAGATAAATCTTTATAAGAGATCACTGAAGTGATTATAAGTCATAGTTTTCTCTGAAAAGATTTATTTTTTTTACTGGAAAGGCCATTGCATGTCCTGAACATTTAAACCATGGATAGAGATCACTTTGGCCGGGATCTGACCTGTCGTCCCTGCTGACTTTATTTTTAGAAAATACATATATTTATTGATGCACTTCAGTAACTACATATATGCAAAAAGTATTGGGTGGACTGCATAGCCTTTAAAATCTGTGGGCTACACATATTATTTTGAATAAGGCACATATATTTTGAATAAGAAGGTATTTTGTATTCTGAAGAATAATATTCATACTGAGCATTGTTCTTTGAACAAAGATGAAAAAGATTATTTTGTGCAAACAAGGTTTGATAGTTTTCCTGAAGTGGTTTTGTAGAGGGCAACAAGCTCCCAAATGGGAGCTGTGAAGTTCCAAAAATACAGAGACGCTCCACAGACTCAGCTCAATATCCTTTATTACCTCCACATATTTATTATCATTTACTGTTTACTGAAAGCTTATTTTCTTTCTTTCTTTTTTGACATTTTTCTGAAGAAAAAATATGACTTCCCCTTTCATTGTGAAGTTGATTGGATTTCCCATTATTTAGTTCTTGGTTACTTCAAAAACTTCCTCTTTTAGTTGTTCACTTCGATGAAGGATCTACTGAAGTCAGTGAAGCATATGCCTAGAAACTGTGCCTAGGACTGATGCTTAAAAAGGACAATGAAATTCTTCTTTCCAATATTTATTTCACATATAGCATTTATAATGGAGTCATTTTATGAAGTATAATAAATGTGAATGTGTTCTTCAAGTTTAGTTCAGCTTTTGGTGGATTCATGAATACAAACATACATTTTATTGGGAACAGTAGTTGCCACTACAATCTTCTACATTTCCAATAAGATTTTTTTAGTCTACAGCCCAGCTGTAACTGAAGGACTCTCATCCAAATACTAATCAGATATGACTCTTTTGAGCTTCCAAGCCAATCCAATCCAAGGTCAGCTAGCTTGCTGAGTAGTGAATGCATTGTGATCTGACTGTTGTTGGTCATATATTAATTAGGACCCACATTCATACGTGAGAGAAGAGAAGAGAAGAGAAGAGAAGAGAAGAGAAGAGAAGAGAAGAGAAGAGAAGAGAAGAGAAGAGAAGAGAAGAAGATAAGTATTATAATGTTTTAAGGGAAAAATCAAATAATATATTTTCCTTGATAAAAATCACTGTTTTATGAATAAGACCCATCTTTAAAACATCTTGAACTCTGACAGATAAAACTAGAAAAGGATTGTTTACATTTTTACAAAGAAACAATATGAATACTCTAAAACAATTTCCATTCCATAATAATGTAAAAAATACCTGTGAATGTATGTGCTCTGCCCTAAAGGATTTGTCTGGTAATTTACCAGTGAGCAATCAATGTTAAAATATTCATTTATTCTTACACTATTTTAGTAGTGGTAATTTCCTGCATCTGTTTGAGTGAGGCATGCAGGAAAAAAGGCATGGGAACAAGTGGTACATTTCAGAGTGTGTGCTACCTTTATTTTTGGCATTTAATTAGGTTGCTTGAGCAACTATATACTTACTGAGCTTTCATTTAGCAGAAGGCACTAGCACCTCAAAATGTCTTGCAGGATACAGGATATTCTACCATCCTATGGTTCCAAATATATATATAATATGTTTTGGATATTGCATTTTGACTGTTTCATAGCTACTATTGCATAACGATTTTCAGTTTGAACTTCAAATTGGGACTTTCTCAGTTCAAGTTATACTTTAGCAATGAGTCTGCAATGACAGGGTCTTCCTTGGAGCCACTTGAATATATGAGGTACCACACTGATGGATTTTCCAAAATACAAATGGTTCTTCTGAAGTATGTAACAGACAATATCCGGTGCATGCAGAATGTAAACATGGAGCACTTTAAACTGTTGAGAGTAATAGAAAACACTTGAAATATAGCATATTTTTGGCAATCAATAGCACTGCAACTTCAAGATCTGATTGAAGCTATGTTTGTTTGTTTCAGACCAATCTGATGTCTGCAAAGATGCATAGGTTGAAATAATTGCTCCTGGCATTTAACAAAGTATTTAATAACATTAACTCAGCAGTTTCATGTTTCCCATTTCCCTGGTATTAAACAGAACCTAAAGTTGCCAATCTCTCCTCTAGTCTTGTTAACATTTTGCCCCTTCTTTAGTCAATTTCACAATCTGATTTTATCAAAGCTTCAGTCTAGTTAATCTAATTATGTCTCAATAGCCCCCTTCCAATTCTACTTCTATTAGTAATGATAACTTTCCTTTACTGACCTGCAAGTAAAACAGATTGTATTGTAACTTTGAAGCCTACTATATTTAATAATGCGCAAAAGCCACAAATGTCCAAAAGAATTGTCATAAAGGCAGTCAGGAAAAAAAAAACAGAATAGAATTTTCATCGAGAGAAAGTGAGAAAGACAATGAATATACTGACAGGATATAACGCCCATGTAAATTGCCATAGGCTCTCTTATTATTATCACTAAGTCAAAGGGTTATCATACCAATTACGGAAAATCAAATCAGAGTTGACAACAATTCTTTTCAGAACTTATTCAAGCAGAAAATATACGTACAAAAGGGAAAGTGTATTTATGTATAGTCTTACCCCAAATATCTTGCTGTTGCCAATATATCTACTTTTTTTTTTCAAAGATCTTCAAAAAAGGACCAAGATATGAGTATTTACTCATGCATAAACTTTCTTGCAACCATTTGGCATAGATTTGCAACAACTGGTTATACTGAGGGGCATGCAGTGAGAAGAATGAGACAGGATGCTGAAAATAGGGCCACCCTAGATATAAATTCAGATTTGTGTGTGTGTGTGAAAAAGGCTATTATATGCATATGTAACCATCTGTATAATTTTTCCCAGAGCACAATACAAAGTTAAGAGCTTCAGCATAAGGAAAAATTCACATAGTTAAAATGCCCAACAGAAGTGATTTAAATCCCATCTTTTCAATTCTACAATCAATGCTTAGTGTTTTTAAAAAAGAATTTAATCACCTGCCATCTTGACTATATGAATTTTATTCAGACTGTACTAAACTGTTTTTAAACATGAGAATACTTATATGGTTATTTCAAAATTGGACAAAATGGGCCATTCTTACTCACATGGAAATAGTGGGAATGTTAATAACATCTGTCTGTAAAAGAGGAAGGAAGGAAGCCATAGTGCCATGCATGGCAGCAAATCAAACTGACTTCCATACTACTAATATACTAACATTTTCCCTTCCAATTTAATATTCATGTGCTCTACTCCAACACTTAGCACATATCTAACTGACGACAACCATATAATAAAGAAACCAAGTAGTAAATTCTCAACTCTTTTCTAGTCATTCAGATTTTGGCAATCCGGCTATGGCTACAATAGCTTTGATATAAGCACCCAATGAAATATAGGTATACTTTATAAAACATATTAAGCAACATGAAAATTTGATTGTGACTGTTGCTCTGGCAACTACCTCTACCTCCATCTCCCTTAACATTCTTGTTTCTGATTTCATGCTGTGCTTAGGCAGTATATGATTTTAATTTTCTGAGTTTGTTATTCCTCACTTTGAAAATCATTCAGATATAACTGAAATGCAATATTCTGCACAGTTAACAATTCTATGTAAAATCACATTCTGACCTAGTTCCTATATAAATCATGGCCCATTTGACAATTCTCATTTAGAATTGCTAGATGAGGCTGCATACAAATATGAAGGAAGGAAGGATTACGTGGACTCAGTTTTCATAACATACCCTGATATACAAACCACAGTGGCTGAATTACATAAACCCCTAAGCCAAACTCAATCAGATACACTGTGAGGTAGTTTGATGTTTGAATAAAACATGTTTCTCTACTGAACTTTCAACACAGATTATAAATAGAGTCAGTTTCTGGCTTTTCCTTGAAGATCAGCCAAAAGAGAAGAGGCCAAGACTTAGTTATCAGTCAGCCAAAACTGGTGGAGTGGTGACATGTTCATCAAATACTGTGCTATTCTTGCTGGAATAGAGCTTGTGTCATTACTGAGCTAAAAATAAAATGCAGAAATTTTTTAATGATGTGATTTCCACAACAAGTTTAAGACGGTGACTAAGCCAATCAACATTCACAGGTACTTCTGGCTGCTCACTAAACATTACGAGTGAGTTAAAATACCTATAGTACAGAAATACCATCCATTTTATATGGAGTTTTAGGAGAATCCGTAATGTCCCCACTCAATATAAGGAAGCATTAGTATGTTCTGAAATTGGGAGATTGGCCTTTTCAGATTAATTTGGTTTTCATGTCACATAGAAGGGCCGACATCTTCCAGTAAGCAAAGCCTAAAGTCATGTCTTTGTTGTTGAGTTTTGCTTATAAGACAGAAGATAGCAAAATATTAGATCAGGTAGGGAAGTAATTTCTTTTTTGAGATATGGGCAAAAACTGTTTGTTAAAAACAACAATCTATTAAAATGGTAATATAAACCAATTTTAAGAAATGGCTGGCTGAGGAATTCTGGAAGTTGAAGTCCATCCATCTTAAAGTCATCAAGTAATCTGATAATATTAGTTGCTTCCAATTCTATGTGATCCAATGGATATTATTTTTCCAGGCTTATAATATGACTGCCACGTCTTCTTTTAGTTCTTATAAACTTCTGCTTGTGTTATCAGTGTGTGTATAAAGCAAGGCTTTTGCCTTTGGTTATTCCAATGACTTTTGACTTAACATTATGCGCTGAAGATATGTTACCTCTCATATCTCCCCAACTTCATGTAGAATCACCATTTTGATCATGCAAAATGGTGGTTGACAATCCAAAAAGTGGACCCTGCTCCTGCAGGAAAAAAAAAAAACACTAGGAAGATGTTGATAATGATATCCAGTAGCTAGTTCATGGTTTGTGACATCAAATAAAGTAATGCAAGAGCTTTGTTTCATTCTTTGGAAGGAGAGATTGTATGGGTCTTCAAAGCAGCTTCAAAGGAATGGTTTGTCTGAAGTAAAGAACTAATTAAAAAATCTAGATCATTCTAGTTGTTTCTTGGTCCTTCGGATCTTCTTGTTTGCTAAAGCACTTCATATGAGGCAAAATTCCTATATACTTCTGCATAAGAAAAATATGTATGGTAATCTCATTTAGTTTACTATGCATATACTATACATGTAGCCAGAGCACTATGCAAATATGACTATATAATTCTTACTAGATTAAGGATATTCTGATCTTGATTAGTTTGGAAGTTACTAATTTCCTTAAGGGCTTTTCTTAGTTTCCATTTGTCCTTTTATATGCTAACTCCATAGTGTTCATTGCTGTTTTTGTTTTGCTGTTTTGGATCAATGAATTTTCTTTCTGGGTAAATAATAACCTATAAGGAAGAAAACATTAGTGTATTGTTTAATGTAAATTTTTCAACTTCATTGCACTTTGGAACAATTAAAAAAAACTCTTTCTCCAGTAACTTCCACAATCTTTGCAAATAATTTCTTAGACATCAGCTAATTGAAGTGGAATGGAATGGGCACTTTCATGGGAACTTTCAGGCAGAAGATTGTACTATGTATTTACTGTCACAGACAGGAAGGAAATTACTACAATGCAGGCAATGCTGAATATTATCAATTAGACTTTGTGGACCTTCATAGGAAGGTTATCCAAACTTATGCTGCAATGACAGATGCAGAAGAGAAAAGAGGTCAACAGGTGTGATGGTCAAGTTAAATTTGAGATGGACAGAACATGAAAGATATTGTATGCTGTTTATGGTTGGAGACTGGAATGCTGAACTGGAAATAGCATGGAGGAAAATGTAGTTGAATGTATGATCTCGGAATCAGAAATGAAATAATATATTGTAGTAACTTACAGTTTCTACCAAACCAAATTCATTGCTAAAACTTTCTACAAACTATTAAAAGCAGCTTCCAAATAATTTGATGTCATTTTATTGCATGCATAGAAATCAAATTTATTACATTATTGATACAGCCAGTAATGTCTACAATCATGATCATGTGTGAATTCCAAATCAAACTAAAGACAAGGACAAATTCAACCTGTTTTCACTATATAATCTTCTGTGTACATCCACAATTTTCAAGGAAACTTCAAGTCATTTCAAAGTTCTGAATTTCATTGATAGGGGCCTAGAAGAGCTTAGAATTAAATTAAAGTAGTTAAGGAACTCCACCACCACCACCCAAAAAACTTAGAAGAAAAAATATAGTAGAAATTGCCAAGAAGATAAAAGAAGCCAAAGTTAAGAAAGACAATAATGCAGGAAAGAATTTAATTAAGAATTTTGGAAAACTGTTTGAAGAGGTGAAAGCTGTGACAAACATCCATAAAGAAATGAAAAATAGAAACAAACATGGGGAAAACCTTCCAAAAAAGCTGTGAACTAAGAAAATTCCAGGCTTAAATTGGTATGCTAAAAAATACCAAAAACACATAGCAAATGATTTAAAGAAAGTGGAAAGAGTAGGTTTCCGGTTTCGCGTGGCTTCAGGGCAGCAGGAATTCGCGACAGCTCGCGATTCCTGCTGTGCTAGCCGCCGAGGTACCCCCGATCCAGATGGGTCAGGGGGATATGGCTGCCCTGTAGGGACAGCTGAAGAGAGAGGGGAGTCGGAAAGGGGGTTGGGGGTGTCGCAGACCCCCTCCTACTCCGGAAAAATCCCTTTTTCCCAAGGCGGTGGAGCGGCGGTCAGCAATGGCCGCCACGAAGAAGCCAGCAACCGGGTAAGATTGCGCTGGAGGAAGTAATAAAAGTGAAAGTGCTGTCTGAGCCGGGTCAAGTAACATCTTTCAAATTTGTTGGAACTGAGCTGTTTGAATTGCTGGAGGATACATTGTATCCCTAAGAAGATCGAAAGCGGCGGAGAAGCTGTTAAAGGGAACTTTTTTTTTCTTCACTCTCCCACCCCATGGAAACAGCAGATATGTTTGGACATATTGGACATTGAAAGTGAATTATTCTGAAAGTTGAAGCTAAGGGACAAAAGGGTTTCTGGACATTGAAAAACTTAAGAAATTGGAAAACCCTTATTAGAGGTATGGATTTTTGATTATTTAAAATTGATATTGCAAGTGGGAAGGGAGAGGAAAAAAAATTGGAGCAGAAGCTGAAAAAGGAGGAGATTGCCTAGAATCCCAAAGAAAGGTATATGGTAATTGGACCTTTTTGATTAAACATTAACCCCAGAAAGAGAAAGAGAAGAAGGAAGAAAAGTATTAATTTTTGGAATTTTTTTTTTGAATTATTTTTGATTAAAAATATTTGTGGTTGTTTTGGGAAAAGTTTCTTTTTTCATAATGGCATCGCTTGTGGATGAACTAAAGACTGAATATCAAAAATATAAAAAAGAAGATACTTTGGGCACTTTGTTTCAATTCTTAGAAATGGCGTTATGTACTTATGAAAAGTTGACTATGCAGCAGAAGGACTGGGACAAAGAAGAAGAGGAAGAAGAAGCCATCTTTGATGAACAATGGGTTCTTTCCGGGGAGGAGGAGAAAAAG
This sequence comes from Hydrophis major, assembly GCA_033807585.1. Taxonomy (NCBI): domain Eukaryota; kingdom Metazoa; phylum Chordata; class Lepidosauria; order Squamata; family Elapidae; genus Hydrophis; species Hydrophis major. The sequence continues at coordinate 216,853,972 of CM066330.1, forward strand.
GATAAGAAAAAGGGGATTTTAAGAATTATAAAAACAACCAAAGAAGAGAAAAATGAGCGGAAAGGTGGAGGCAAGGTTAGAAAGCAAAGGAAAGGGAGTAAGAAAAGGGAGGAGGAAAGACAAAGGAGTAAAAAGGGCAAGGAGAAGAATAAGCAAGAGAGAAAGGGGGGGAGGAGAAGCCTCAATGGGGGGAAGCAAGATCTAAAGAAAAAAAGTTTATTCAGAGACAATGGGTGAATTTAATTTAGGATAAAAGAGGGATTCTGGAGGGTATATAAGATTGTGTTTTTTATATGTGTATTTAGAGTATAAAATTCATTGTGTAATTTTAGAATCTATTAAACAGAATCCCAAGAAAAATTGTTATTTGAAGTACTTTTAAGTTAGGGTAATGAGTTATAGACGTTACTCCAATTGGTGTATAGGAGAAGTATAATAAAAGAAAAAAGATGAATGGATAGTTGGAAATAGAACAGACAAAGAATATTATTGAAAATGGTAATAAGATATGAAAGGATATATAAAGGTTTTGTTATGTTTTTTTTTGGATTTTGTATATTGAAAAAAGGCAAAAAAAAATTAATTAATAAGAAATAATTTGGATGAAAAGGAGAAGTTGGGATAAGATATGAAGTTAAATAGATAAAGTATTGATACTATAATTTGGAATTGTTATGTTCTATTGGTTTTCTTCTTTTATTATTTTTTCTTAGAAAAGAACTTACAAGCTGTTATGCCTTGTGCATTGTTTATATAAAATTGATAAAAATGGTTTATATATATATATATAAAAGAAAATGATAATAAGATATGGAAGGATATATAAAGTGAATATGATGTTTGAATTTGTGTCTGTGTGAAGAGTTTCAACCCGGGATCAGGCAACCTTCAGAAAAGATCTTTTAGTTTTGTTTATGTTTTATTGTGTTCTCTGTAAAATTAATAAAATTTGTTTAAAAAAAAAAAAAAGAAAGTAGAAAGAATAAACTGAAATTCTATCCAGTGGAGATTATTTAGTTAATTTATATTAAAAAATCATATGGCTGAAAATCATATTTTGGCTGAAAATCCTAGGTGGGTTACAGCAACATTTTATAAGTATGTGTATAATTCAACAAAACAAAACAAAAAATAAAAAAGCACAGGACCATAACATCCCATTGATTCTACATTTATTCACAGCTCTGAAGAAGTTCGCTGAGTAGGGATCCTTCAGAAGTTGTTGAAGATCACATTGGTTTAGGGAAAAGGGCAAAGAACAAGAGACATTTTTGCTTATGAGTGCTGAATTATTGTGAAAATCAAAGAATATTAGAAATAGTCAATATGTATTTCATTATTTATATAAAGATATTTGTGTCAGTCATGTAAAGCTATGGAATGTCTTTTGAAAACAGACATCCTTGAACATATCATTGTCAGCATGTGACATCTATATATAGATAAAGAAGTCATGGTCCATAAGCAAGATGGCAAAACAGATTGGCTCCAGGTTGCCAAACTAGGAAGGCAAGTCTATATTCTCTTCTTATTTATTCAACTTGCAATGTTTATTAAAAGAAACTGAATTGAAAGATGAGTGTAGCTTTACATTTTGAGAAAGAAACCTCAATTACTTGTATTATGTGGAGGGCACTTCTCTGATAAGGAATGTAAATGATTTGTAAGCTCTATTAATGAAAATTAAGGAGCACAGTGAAAAATGTGGTTATGTTTAAATATACAGAGATCAAACTAATGGTTATAAGTATGCAATCATCCCTAGAATTACCAATAGAGCTATTGATGGGGGACAGTTTTGACTTTTAGAATCAACTATCAACAATAAAGGAATAGTCAAGAAACATGATGCAAACCATTAACAGGGTAGCAATGGAGGCCTTGCAAAAGATATTCAGATGGAGTGGTGTATCTTTATCTACAGATAGAATCACGCAGTCAGTGGTTTTGCTTTATATCTGAAAGCAAAACTTGGACTTTGAAGAAGCAGGATCAAAAGCATTTTGAAGCTTTTGAACTTTTGGTATTGGAGAAGTCTACTGAGAATCCCATGGATAGCCAAGTAAAAAAACAAATAGATCAGAGAATAAATCAATTCAGAGTTCTCATTCAAGGCACAAATAATCCAGGCTCAAATTATAATATTTTAAAGACTATATTATGCCTAACATTATATATTATATACAGTAATGAGAAAGGTAGAAAGAAAAAAGAGACCCGAAGGAGCAGCAGCAAGGTAAATAGACTATAGCAGCAATAAGTTGGAAGATTTTAAGGGACTTCCATGTTGGAACAGAGTATTGCACAGAAGTTCCATCTCCATATAATCAATTGAAGTCACCTTCCTGAAGCAAAAGGAGAGAAGAAAATAAAAAGAATAAGTACCCTTTGATGGTATTTATGTCTGTGATACAATTGTAAATACAGAAAAAAGTTCATTTAATGGAAGGAATCTGTGTAAAAACTCCTTTAAAAAAATAAAATAATAATAATTTTGAGGGCAGAGCTGGCATCCCGGTGGTTGGACAGGAGATCTTGATTCTCCAAGATCACCGTTGATATCTCAAATGCTGGTCGGTCCCCATGGACCTAAACTGTCTCGTAGAGACGGTGATTGACAAGGGCACATCCTGTTGATCCCAGGGACATTGCAACGTCCCTGGTTGATCCAGGGAAAGCCCTTTTTGCTGGCGGCAGAGAGGCAGCCTTCTAAGCTGCTGAAGCTGGGACAGATCCGGAATGGAAGAGATTGGAAGAAAGTGTGTCAGCTTGGTGAGATGAACTTTTACTTATTATTTCTTGGAAAGAACACCCTGAAAAAATGAAAGTGAAGAGGAAAGAGTTTGAGCGGTGTGATTAACTGTCAAAGTAAAAATTTTGTCCTTTTTTCCCCTTTTTATTGGAATTTTGAACTTGGCAAAGCTGTTTAACTTTAAGCTGGACTGGTACTTTTTAATCTTTTTATTTCTGTTTGTATTTATCTCTCTTTTTAAAACAATCCTTCTGAAAAATATTTTTTGATAAAGACTCTTCTGCTTGACTTAAGAGTTATTTTTCTCCCTTTAAAAAAGGGGAGGGGTTTACTTTTTTTTCTTTTAGTTCCTGGGTGTAGATTGAGGAGGGGGAAGTGAAAGTGAAGTAAGTAGCACTGCCACTGGCTTGGATACATTGTTTCTTTTTTTTCCTTTCACTAGTTTGTATTATAATCAAGGACTCTGAGCTGTGTATTGCAAAAGATAGAGATGAGCATGGCAGTTTGTTTATTCAGGTGCTCATTTCTGAACAGATAGCTGGAGTTGGAGTTGAAGTTGAAAGAAAGAAGATTGAAGTGACCTTGAAAAACTTTGAGCTGACTTATCAAAGAGCCTTGGATATTTGGCGGCAGAGGCTTGTTTTATATTAGAATTGCTTTTTACCTTTTGCCTCCCTTTTTACACCCCCCTCCACAAGTGGGGCTCTTTTTTTTTTTTTAATTGGATTTTAACTTTTTAAAACAGGAACTACAATGTAAACCTATAGGGTACTTCCGGTTTGGGTTTCTTCAGCAATAGAATGAAATCCGCAATTGTGCGCGGTTTCAATTTGTGCTCGCCACTGGAGCATCCCGATCCTTTGGATTCGGGGCTGAAGCCACCCCGTAGAGGTGGTGAAGAGGGGAGAGATTGATAGCTGAATGGAGGGGAGCTTTATCTCTCCTCCTTGGCTGGTCTAAACTCCCTTCCCCAAAGGTGGTTGCAGCGGTGGTCAGAAATGGCCACCTCAAAGAAGAACCCAACTAGATAAGATTGTGCAGGAGGAAGACAAAGAGGAAAGCAAGACAGACTGGGCTAAACAACAGAGAACATCTAAGCAAGTTACCCTGAATCTAAAAGTATCTCGAGGGATACTTCTGAAAGAAGATCTTTAAGCGGCGAAGGAGAGAGAAAAGGAGGTTAAAACCCCTTTTTTAACCTGTATATTGACAATTACTAATTGTATGGAAATAAATTTATATTAATCTATTTTGACACTAATAGGCAATCTTAAGCTGAAATCTAAATGTCAAAAGGAGAATAAAGATTTTTTCTTGATCATTTTAAAGTCCTAAAAAGGAGAAGAGTGGAGGCAAAAGGGTGGGACTTGGAATAATGGAAAAATGGAGTGCCATGTGGAAAAATAAAAATGATTAGCAGTGAAACTTTGAAAAGACTCCCAAGGATACATTGTAACTGAAATCTTATTAAAAGATACAGTAACCCACAAAAAGTAAAAGTAAAAGAAAGAAACAAGAAGGAACAGTCTGGGATCATTTGGTGATTTTTTTAAAAAAGTTTTTGGCATTGGTTTTTTTTCTTTCTTTTTCTGTTTTTACTTAAAGTCAATCAGGTGGTTGTTCCAAAGTGTTTAAAATGCCCTCACTCAAAGGGAACAGCCAAAAAGAAAAATAGTCTGAAAAGGAAGTATAACAGCAAGGAGAAGCAGAAAAGAAAATTACAGAAGGGAAAATTAGAGAGAGAAGGGTATAAAAAACGATGAGAAAAAGGGGGAAAGATAGAAAGGGAAAGAACTTATGAGGGACAAAAGCAGGAAATAAAGAAAAAGGGGAAATGTACTTGGATTAAAGGTATTTGCTCAGCTAGAAAACACAGAGACAATGGTTAATAAGTTAAAAGTGCGGATTCTGCAAAGGTACAAATATAGTGTTGTGGCAGTAGAATACCGTAATGAGTTAGAAATGAAATAAGTAAATAATTTATGAGATAAAACTGTATTGTTATATAATGGTATCTTTATTTATAATTAATGCAATAATAAAGAAGAGAGGGAAATATTGCAATTGTTTCTAAAGATTGACAAAATATTGAAAAGAAACGTGAAAGATTTACAAGGCTCATACTAGAACTAGAATGAATTTGAATCACTATTTTGTTTACTAATGTGTGTGTGTGTGTGTGTGTGTGTGTATGCATATATATATACATATGTGTACATATATATATATATATGGATCTTTGGTTATTTGGGTTTTCTCCCGCGTAAGATTGGAAGTATCTAGGCAACGTTTCGATGAAGTCTCATTCATCATCTTCAGGCTTGGTCTTCAGCTCTGTGCTTCTCAGAGTGATGTGAGCTTGCAGCTGCTTCTTCCTTTTAATTGCTAATGGGGGTGTGACTTGATTGGGTGGGGGCTTGGCTGTGTTCTGATTGGTTGGGGGTTTGGGTGGGGGGTGTTCTGATTGGTTGGGGGGTTGGCTGTGTTCTGATTGGTTGGGGGGTTGGCTGTGTTCTGATTGGCTGGAGGCGTGTTCTGTTCAGGTGGGGGCTTGGTTGTGCTCAGGTTAGTCTTACTTGCTGGGGGATTTGAGCTGGTGAGCTGTGATCTTGCTGTTTGGCTTCGAGCTTGTGGTCGTGCTGCATCTTCATGGTGGGGGTCAGTTCGCTTCATGTATGGCTCAGAGGGGTTTGAAGTGGGTAGTGATGTAGCTGCAGTGTGGCTTCTGGTCTGTGGTCGTGTCTCATCTTCTGTGTGGGTGTGAGTCTGCTTTCTATGTGGAAGTGTGGTGGTGGCATCTTGTGTGGCTCTCAGGGGTGTGGGTCTGGTGTCATTCTTCATGTTAGGTACTCGTCTGTTCATGAAGGCGGGTTTCCAAATGGCTGGTAAGCGGGAGATATCATCTCGTTTATTCATGCTGTGTGGGCGTTTTTCTATCTCAATGGCTTCTCTGATTATTCTGCTGCTGAAGTGTTCGGTTTTGGCGATAGTTCTGGTATTTTTAAAGTCAATCTCATGTCCTGTGGCTTTGAGGTGTTGGACCAGGGAAGAGGTTGGTTCTTCCTTTTTGATTGAGTTCTTATGTTCTTCAATGCGTGCACTTATTCTTCTGTTAGTTTGTCCAATATATGTGGTGGGACAGGCAGTGCAAGGGATTTCATATACTCCTTGATTTTTCTAACTCGATTTTGTCCTTAGGGTTTCTTAGGATGGTGGATATCTTTCTGTTTGTGCAGAATGATGTCTTAATGTTGTGTTTTTGGAGGATCTTGCTGATTTTGTCTGTAGTGCCTTTTATATATGGGAGGAGGGCTTTGCCATTCTCTTGTTCTCTCTCTTGGATTTTGGTTGGGGTTTCTTTTTGGATTAGGTGGGTGATCTTCTTTCTTTGGAATCCATTGGCTGTCAGCACACCGGTGAGAGTGTGTAGTTCGGTCTCTAGGTGTTGTTCATCAGCTAAACATTTTGTTCTGGAGATGAGTGTCTTGGCTACGGAATTGATCTGTGCTGGGTGGTGGTGTGAGAGTGCATGTAGATAGCGGTTTGTATGTGTAAGCACAGAGCTGAAGACCAAGCCTGAAGATGATGAATGATACTTCATCGAAACGTTGCCTAGATACTTCCAATCTAACGCGGGAGAAAACCCAAATAACCAAAGATATATATATATATATATATATATATATATATATATATATATGTGTGTTTTCTTAAGTTTTCGCGGGTACTTACATGTCTGGCATTCAGCTTTGTTCAGGTATTTTCCCACGTGGTGCTTTTAAAGTTGTAGCAACGTTTCAGCAGAATCTCATCTGCCATCATCAGGCTTCTGTATGGTGTTTGTCTTGAGTCAGACTTTTACAGTGGTTTCAGATTTAAATTTGGGGCAGCCTATTGCTGTATCAGAATGGTTTTTTCTTCCTCCTGATTGGTTGAGAGTCTTGGTCTGTGTTTATTGGTCTTGGAGTGTGCTGTGTTCTGCTACTAATATCTTCTGTCTGTTTTTTTGGGGGGGGGCTCTTTTTGTATCTTGATTGGCTGGAAACATTGTGTTACTTTATTGGAGGCCTTTAGTGCAGCTTGGCTTCGGGTAAATGGACGGCTATCATTAGTTAGGAAGCTGGGTTTTATCTGGGTGCCTGGTTGGGGTGTGTTTGAGCTGGAGGTATCAGGGGGGATCTGTTTGTGCCCAGGTGTTTGCCTGGCTGGATGAACACAAAAATGCAGTCAAAAAGCTGGAACACACTTCCTCACTTGTCCAACACATGGAAGCCACAGGTCATAACATCAACTTCAATGGCACCAAAACCCTAGCCATCATAGAAAATCCCAGCCACAGAATCATCAGAGAAGCCATAGAGATTGAAAAAAGACCAGAAAGCATGAACAGAAGAGATGATTCCACCAGGCTGTCAATCATTTGGAAGCCTGCACTCACAAACAAACAAATCTCCACACCACAGACAGAAGATATTAGTAGCAGAACACAGCACACTCCAAGACCAATAAACACAGACCAAGACTCTCAACCAATCAGGAGGAAGAAAAAACCATTCTGACACAGCAATAGGCTGCCCCAAATTTAAATCTGAAACCACTGTAAAAGTCTGACTCAAGACAAACACCATACAGAAGCCTGATGATGGCAGATGAGATTCTGCTGAAACGTTGCTACAACTTTAAAAGCACCACGTGGGAAAATACCCGAACAAAGCTGAATGCCAGACATATATATATTGTTTTCTTAAGTTTTCACGGGTACTTACATGTATGGCATTCAGCTTAGTTCAGGTATTTTCCCACATCATAGTAGTTGTGCTTTTAAAGTTGAAGCAACATTTCAGCAGAATCTCATCTGCCATCATCAGGCTTCTGTATATGATCTATACAGAAGCCTGATGATGGCAGATGAGATTCTGCTGAAATGTTGCTACAAATTTAAAAGCACAACTATTATGATGTGGAAAAATACCCGAACTAAGCTGAATGCCATATATATATATATATATGTATGTATGTATGTATGTATGTATGTATGTATGGCATTCAGCTTAGTTCGGGTATTTTCCCACGTCATTGCAGTTGTGCTTTTAAAATTGTAGCAAAGTTTTAGCAGAATCTCATCTGCCATCATCAGGCTTCTGTATAGTGTTCATCTGTGAGTCAGACTTTTACAGTGGTTTCAGATTTAAATTTGGGGCAGCCTATTGCTGTGCCAGAATGGTTTTTTCTTCCTCCTGATTGGTTGGGAGTCTTAGTCTGTGTTTATTGGTCTTGGAGTTTGCTGTGTTCTGCTTGATTGGTGTTTCTGATATCTTCTGTCTTTTTTTTTTTTTTGGCTCTTTTTGTATCTTGATCTGCTGGCAGCATTGTGTTACTTTACTGAAGGCCTTTAGTGCAGCTTGGCTTCGGGTAAATGGAGGGCTATCATTAGTTAAGAAGCTGGGTTTCATCTGGGTGCCTGGTTAGGGTGTGTTTGAGCTGGAGGTATTAGGGGGGATCTGTTTGTGCCCAGGTGTTTGCCTGGCTTGTGGTGTGGAGATTTTTTTGTTTGTGAGTGCAGGCTTCCAAATAATTGACAGCCTGGTGGAATCATCTCTTCTGTTCATGCTTTCTGGTCTTTTTTCAATCTCTATGGCTTCTCTGATGATTCTGTGACTGGGATTTTCTATAGTGGCTAGGGTTTTGGTGCCATTGAAGTTGATGCTATGACCTGTGGCTTCCATGTATTGGACTAGTGAGGAAGTGTGTTCCAGCTTTTTGACTGCATTTTTGTGTTCATCCAGGCGGGTACTTATTCTTCTATTGGTCTGTCCAATGTATGTGGCTGGGCATGATGCACAGGGGACTTCGTATATGCCTTGGTTTTCCAGGTCAATTTTATCTTTGGGGTTTCTAAGGATGGCTGCTATTTTTCTGTCTGTTTTGAAGGCAGTCTTGATGTGATGTCTGTGTAGTACCTTACTTATTTTGTCTGTAGTACCTCTTATGTAGGGCAGGACAGCTGTTCCATAGGTCTGTTCATCTTCTGGGTCTCTATTATGTTTCAGTGTGTGGCTTGGTGAGCAGTCAAAGGTGTACAAGGCATATAGCAGGGGGCTCAAGACACAACCATGGGGGGAACCAGTACTGAGTGTAATGGTGGAAGAAAGGTGGGGGCCAAGTCCAACAGACTGTGGTCTGTCTGTCAAAAAGTTCTTAATCCAGGAGCTGTAGGTGGACAGGTGGACAGTAAAGAACAGCGTGAAGTCCACGAGAGCTGTTAGACCTAAATATAAAGCATAATCATGGAAGAAAGAAAACTGATTACAATGAACATAAATGGACTTAATTCAGCTGTTAAAAGAAGGAAAACTTTTCATAAATTAGAGAAATTAAAATTTGATATAATTTGTCTACAAGAAGTTCATATTAAAAAACAACATGAACAATTGTTAGTACAGCCAAAATTGGGGAAAATATTTACTTCTTTGACTCAATGTAAGAAAAGAGGAGTGGTTCTATACATTAAAGAGGCTATCCCAGCAAAACTGATCTACAATGATGAAAACGGAAGAGTATTAATGGTAGAAATAATGGACAATAATATAAAAATACTCTTGATTACAATTTATGCTCCGAATGAAAAACAAGAAGAGTTTTATAAAAAAGCTACACATGAAAATAACTGGACTGGACTATGTTAATATAATTATGATGGGAGACTTTAATGGAATTGTGGACAATAAATTGGACTATATAGCAACAACAACCAAGCAAAATAGAAAGGCTCTCCCTATATCTTTTTTTAAAATGACAGATGAACTATCTTTAAAAGATATTTGGAGAGAAAGAAATGTTAAAGCTAAACAATATACTTTTAATTCAAATAGACATTTATCATGGTCCAGATTAGATATGATTTGGATATCAACAGAATTAATATCCAATATTCAAGAAACAAATATTGAAACAAGTACTTGGGCAGATCATAGCCCAATGACAATTAAATGGAAGGGACAAAAAAAAAGATCGAAATGGACATTAAACAATACTAATTTAAAGGAGAAAGATTTTATACAATGGATGGAGAAGGAATTGACTTTCTTTTTCAGAGAAAATAAAAAAGAAGATACTTCAATACAGAATGTTTGGCATACAATGAAGGCATATGCTAGAGGTCTGATAATAGATTATACAAGAAAAAAGAATATTAGGAAAAGGCAAGCTTCTAAGGTCTTGGAAGATGAGTATAAAAGACTTGAAAAAGAATTACAGAAAATGCCACAGAAAAAAGATATTAAATTGAAGCTGGATGTAATTAAACATAAAATTAATAGAGAAAGAAGAATTGGCACAGAAAATCAGAAATTCTAAACAGAATTACTTCGAAGATGCGAATAAACCAGGTAGATGGTTAGCATATAAATTGAGAAAGGAGAAGGAATCAAGAAAAATATTGAAGTTAATAGTTGATCAAGGCCAAGTTTGTTATTATAATAAGGAGAAAAAGGAAATTATTCGAGATTTTTATGGGCAACTATATAAACAAGAGAATATTGATGAGGAAAAAGTCAAACAATATTTACAGAATGCTAATTTACTGAAGATACCTAAAGAGACTGAAGAAATGTTAGAAAGCAATATAACAATGATGGAATTAAATGAAGCATTTAAGAGACAAAACAATGGGAAAGCACCGGGTCCAGATGGGCTTCCGGCAGAATTCTATAAAACATTTCAAGAATCATTGAGTATCCCATTGTCAGAAGTCATGAATGAAGTTATGTTAAAGAAGATGATACCCAAAACATGGTCAGAGGCTTATATCACACTTATTCCAAAAGAAGAGTCTGACCCACTGCAAATTAAGAAGTACAGACCCATCTCCTTATTGAATGCAGACTATAAAATCTTTGCTTCAATTTTAGCATAAAAACTTAAAAAATATTTAAATAATTTCATTCACCCAGATCAAAATGGATTTCTGCCAAAGAGACAAATCAGAGACAATATGAGAGTAATCTTGGATACTTTGGAATACTATGAGGCTCATCCTGAAAAGCAAATGGCTTTGATATTTTTAGATGCTCAAAAGGCATTTGACAACGTGAATTGGAGATTTATGTTATTACTATTGGAACAGATGGGTTTTGCTAAAAAATTTATTCAAGCAATCAAAGCCATATATAATAAACAGACAGCAAAGGTAATGATGGAGGGGGAACTTACAGATTTTATTAATATAAGAAAAGGCACAAGATAAGGGTGTCTCCTATCCCCTTTGCTATTTGTGTTGACCTTGGAAGTGTTGAATAGAAATATTAGGGATGATAAAAGCATAAAAGGAATGAAAATTAAGAAGGAAGAATTTAAACTACAAGCTTTTGCTGATGATTTAGCTTTTATTCTGGAAGATCCATTAGAAACAGCTCCAAGGTTATTGGAAAAGATAGAGACATATGGTGAGATGGCTGGTTTGAAAATAAATAAAGATAAAACAAAGATTTTGACAAAGAACATGCTATTGAGACAAAGAGAAGAACTGGCAGATCTTTTGAAAATCCAAATTACAAATAAGGTTAAGTATCTGGGGATATATTTGACAGCAAGATGTAGCACATTAAAAGAGAATAATTATATTAAACTCAAACAACAGATAGCTACAGATTTGAAGAAGTGGGAAAACTTGCAGTTGTCATTAATAGGGAGAATTTCAACAATCAAGATGAATATTTTACCTAGAATTTTATTTTTGTTCCAAACAATACCAATTAGGCTTGGAAAAGACTATTTTGAAGATTTAAATAAAATCATGTTGAAGTTTATATGGCAAGGTAAAAAAGCGAGAATAAAGCTCAAGCTTTTGCAAGACGCTAGAATTAGAGGAGGTTTTTGCCTGCCTAATTGGGAATTGTATTATCAAGCTTCAAATTTGATGTGGATCAAAGAATGGATAACATTAAGAAAGCATAGGTTGTTGACATTAGAAGGGCATGATTTGCTGTTGGGTTGGCATGCTTTTTTTATGGTATAAGGGAACTAAAACACAGGGTTATTTTAGAAGACATTATATGCGGGAGTCTTTGTGGTTAAACTGGGAGAAGATAAAAAGACAATGTTATTTGAAAATTCCAGTTTGGTTATCGACTATTGAAGCATTTTCCTATCCTATAATTTATAAGAAGGAACAAACAGTTAGATATGGGGAACTTTTGGATGAAAAGGGTGAACTTAAATCGATACAAAACTTAGAGGAACAAGGTATAAGGATGAATTGGTTTTCATATGCGCAAATACATTCAAGGTATGATGAAGATTCTAAAACGGAGGGATTCTATGATAAGCAGACTGATTTAGATAAGATCTTGATGGGTACTAATGAGAAGGTGATTAAAAAATTATATGGTTATTTACTGGGAATGAAATTAGAGGAAGAACAAGTCAAAGAAACTGTGATTGTTTGGGGGAAGAATTTTGGATATGGGATTGATCTAGAGAAATGGCAGAAATTGTGGTCTCAAAATTATAAAATGACAATGTCAACAGCATATAAAGAAAACTTGTATAAGATGTTTTACAGGTGGCACTTTCCCCCGACAAGAATAGCAAGAATGTTTAAGAACAAATCTGAAAAATGCTGGAAATGTCATCAGATACCCGGCTCGTATTACCATATGTGGTGGACTTGTGAGGACGCTAGAAAATATTGGACTATAATTCGCATGTGGTTGGAAAAAATGACAAAGAAACACATAGACTTGAAACCAGAGATCTTCTTATTGGGAATTTTACCTGATATATATAGTAAAGATTTGAAGTACCTGATTGTAAATGTATTAACAGCGGCTAGGATTGTATTTGCTAAAAATTGGAAGAATGAGAAAATACCATTACAGGAAGAAATTATTAAGAAAATATTGGAATGTGCTGAGATGAGTAGATTGACATTTGAAATTAGAGAGCAAGAGGATAAACAATTTTATCAAATTTGGGATCTTTTTTATCAATGGTTAGATGATAAAATACTATAATAGAATATTTAGAATGCTAGACAGTAAGGAATATCTTTATTTTGCTATTTTGCTATTATTTTGTTATTCGACATTATATTTATAAAGGGTTTTTTAGGATTGATTTGATATGATTGTACGATTTGTTACAGAGTAAACTGGTTTAAAGTATTGTTAGCTCATAAAGCATGAATGATTAAAAATATTGTCAAAAACTTCTTTTTTTTTTTAGTGATATTAGGATATATAAGTTTGGATTGACAATATGAGTTGTTATGTAACATAATTGTAATTGAGACTACAGAATGAATGCACAAAAATGATGAACCAACTGACACACTGGATGTACATATAAGAGTTGATGTTTTTATGTTTTGTTTGTCTTGTTTGTTTGTAGAAAATTAATAAAATCTTTTTCAAAAAAAAAAAAGTTCTTAATCCAGGAGCAAGTGGGGGTGGGGACCTGCAGATTATGCAATTTGGTTACTAGTATATCTGGGATGATAATGTTAAACGCAAAGCTGCAGTCCACAAAAAGCATCCTCACATAGCTCTGTTGGAACTTGCAACATCTTGCATAAAATGATGGAATAAATAATTTAGTCATGGATGATTAATAACTGATAAATATATAAACATATATTAGTTCGACAATGTGAAGACTGATATAAATTGTGAGTAAATGACTACAAAAGTATAGCACAAAAGATACGTAACCAACTGACACACTGTATGTATATAAAATGGAAGAGCATTTTATGTTTTTATGTTTCTGTATGTGTATATGTAAAAAACTTCATTTAAAAATAATAATAGTTATACTTAGTTTAAAGTCATCATTATCACTAGTGCATTCACTTGAATGGAGGAGGCTTACTCAAAACAGGAGAGTCATGTTGAACATTGCTAAGAATATGGTAACAGAAGCAGACATGTCTACTTCCATCAACCTTTCCTTTGCAAAACTTGTCTAAAATTCAGGGCAAATATTCTTTTTTAAAAAAATATAATCAATATTTATGCCAGCCTTTTTCAACTTGTTTTTGAGATATGTTAAACGATACTATGGGTGAATCTGGTGTTTCCTTATTTTAAACTTGTTTGATTTTCAATTTCTAGAGTTTGTCAGATATCTAATATTTGCCCACAATAAACAGAGGTCATAAAACAGGATAATAGCTCCATGATATGGAGCTATTTTATAAAAGAAACACCTTTAAAAACAAGAAATAAAATGCTGTTTCCTTAATAACTGTGTTTTAATACTGCTACTAAATTACAGTTTCCTGAGGAGAAAAGAAATGGATTAGGAGGGGTTTGCCATCATATATTTCCATAGAGAACTTTGCCCAGTCAATCTCATCAGAACAAGATGGGATCCATTGGTTTAAAGGACAAAATGGATGGTATGAGAATAACAGAACTGATTTTTAAGCAATGGGCTTTCTTTTTCACTTCTGTCCTCTTCCAATCTTTGAGTGTATTTACTCTAACTCTGTCTATCTTAAAGTAAGTGTGAATGGTGTATTGCCAGTTGCCTCTGGTGAACAAATTGTGTTAGACAAGTGCACGATGTTTCAAGCTTGTAAAACCTTTTACTGTCAGAGAGCAGCAATGCAGAACTGGTCATGCTGCCCTATTTGAAACAAAGGAAAATGCCCCAGCTGCTTCCCAGCCACACATTTGCTCTTTGTTCCATCGTTAATGGCCAGAACAGAATAATCCTCTATCAGAGAAGGTCACAGTGGCAGTTACACAGGTGAAGGTTGAATTGGAAATGGAAGAGACTTATCTGGACAGTGACACTAATTAATCCCAGTTGCACTTTGGTCTTTATTTTACATATAGAATCATATGGCCGTTGAGAAGCTTCAAAACATTTCAGCAGTTTGTAAATCAGACCTCTTGTCTAAGATTCTCAGTTCTGCTGAGTAATTGCTGGCCTCCTCCTCTTCCTCTTCTGCATATTCACTGAAAATTCAGTACCATTTTTTAATGTCTTACTTAACTACTGCAGTGATTTGCTTATGATCATGGCAAAAGTGTAAAATTGGTTTCAGTCATGGGATGTCCCACTTAACAACATTATTTCTGATTCCAGTTGTGGTGCTAAGTTGAAGACTACCTATAAAAAAATTATTTATATAATGAGACAGCCCTGTTTGTGGCCTAAGCCATAAATAAACAAGAATAAAAAATGGCAAAGATGGAAGGACAGAAATAAATAAGAAAGAAATCAGACAATTCAAGGAAGTTTCATTTACCCTTGCTAAAAACCTTCAAAATATCAGTGGGTGGAAGCTGGGGAGGACACCTCATTTCAGGATCTTTTGATCAAAGGAACCTGGAACTTGCCATCCTGCTTGGTAGAATTGGCTGCCACATACTGTTAAATTCTGTGCATGGGTGCAAGGAGCGGAGACGAGGCAGTGAACAGTGAACTTCAACTCTTTATTAAGCATATTGAACAGAGCAAAACCCTAGGGCAGCAGTAGCCCTTTTATAGGGTTGGCTGCTGTCCTATTAGACAATGAAAAACATGGAAGTGTTAAACCCTTGAACCAATGAGAGTTGGCCTGTTAACAGCCAATCAGATTTCCCAGAAGGGACCAATCCGATGTTGCTATTATCGGCCAATCAGAAGTGCAGGATTAGAACCCTGCTTTTTCTAAAGGTTGTTAAAACTTTATTAAACGCCTTTATTAGTTCATAACACATACTATGGGAGATATGTGGTTCCTCAAGTAACCAAGCCCTATGTTATGAAGGGCTTTATAGATAACTTTGAATTAAACTTGGAAGCCAACTGGTAATTATTGCAGTACATGAAGCAGAGATGTTACAAGGCCATAGTAAGGTATGCCTGCAACTGCCTATGCTGCTGCATTCTGGTCCAATTGAAGGAACCTGTGAAGCTGCTGGATGTTCTTCAAGGACAGGCCTATGATAAGCATGTTGCAGTAATCAAGTCATGAGATGACCGTGACATGAGTGACTGCCTGAAGGGCCTCCCAATTGAGGAAAGAATGCAACTGCACAACAGATAAAGGTAAAGGCAGAGTTTGTGTCTGACTCTGGGATGTGTGGTGCTCATGTGCTCTTCTTAGTAAAGGGAACCACCACTGTCCAAAGCACTTCCATTGTCATGTGGTCAGCATGGCTATACGCTGAAGCAAATGGAACACTGTTACTTTCCCACAAAAGCATGTTTTCAAACTGCTAGGCTGGGGCAAGTAATAGGAGCTCACCCTATCACACAAAACTTGGGTCTTGAAACCGGACTGTCACATTTCGAGCTGACAAGCTCACCAGTTTTAACCACTGAACCATCATGCTCTCAGGCACAGCAGATAAAGCTGTGTTATGATCTTCTTGTCCACAACTCATTTTATTAGCTTGAAATAAAATTAATATTTGTTTGTAAAACAGGGATAATGGAGATCAATACATCCACATGTTAATCTTAACAAAACAAATCATTTTCCACTGCTCAAAATACACACTGGATTTGGTCCCTCCCCCCCATTATTCTGTATTATACATTAAAAGAAAACATCAAGTGTGGTTAAATTGCACAAAATATTCAAGGTATTTCTGGCTTGTATATTTCCCACTTTTGGCAGCTTGCTTAATTAAAATATATAAAGAATTTTCCAAATGTTAACATTTAATTTACTCAGCACTTTAATTGTGCTTTGTACCATGCTTTCCCTCAATCGCTTGGAAGCATTGCTCCAGAACTGCCCATTTGATCTCTTCTTTGTATTGTGATTAAATGCTTTTTCCCTCCAAGTAATCATAAACAATACAGCAAACTTCAACAATGTACAAAGAAGAGGTGAGAATTAATGCCCTATTGAAATAAGCAGCATTTTCAGAGGATTAATTTTGTTAACCTATTGGTATAACAATGAGATTAATAAATGCATTATTTTACCCATGGAAGGGGTTTCTAGTCATTGTCATTTAAAATTTCTAATTTTAAAATGAATTTCCCCATCTTTGCAATTTGTAAAGCATCATCAACACTGCACATCTTCCATATCTTTCTTCTCCAAGGAACTGAAGCATCTAGAAGGTATTAATTGGCCTACTATTAACCAATAGACAAGCTCAATTCCTAATGAATAACTCTTTGATGAAAATAAGGAACCATTATTTATGTAGAAGGACAGAATAAATTATTCATTGAAGCAGAGGTAAAAACACTAGGGAGAAGGCAACAGAAAGTACAATAAGCAATTAAGTGCTTCCATCAGTGCTGCTTGCACCTCATTAGTCTGCATTCATTTAATCAATGTTTCTCCTTAAGAATATACTTGATGAAGAAGCTACAATAGGGCACAAATTTTACAAAGTCCAAACTAATGCATGAAAATGCATTAAGTCAAAGGAAGAGCAATTATTAAAGGGGATACATATATATGTATTGTAATTTGATTTTTAGAAATATTTACACTTAAGTTTTTGTTTTGATGGAAGAAATCAACATTGAGTTCTCCCACTGAGATTCTCAACTGAAATGGTTTTAATCTTTAAAGCCCTTCATGGCATGGGACTGGGAAATCTGGGGGATTGTTTGTTTCCAGCTATATCAGCCTATCTCATTAGGTCTGACAGAGAGGCTATACTGTGGTTACTATCAGTCAGAAACTTACATTTGATAAATCTCAGGAGACATGACCATACTGCTTGTCTTATGGTACATTTTTCCTCCCAAAATTAGATTAGTTCCATCCCTTTCATATTGAAGGTCCTCTAGACCTAATTATGTCATCAGGTCTGGGGCTCCCAAAGAGGTATGCTTAGATGGTCCATTGCTGAGGTAGCCATTCTTATTCTTCTTTCACTTAGTGTTTGTATATTGGTTTTTACAATATTTATTTCTTAATATGGATTTTAAAGATACGTTTATAACTTGTTGTTATTATATCTGTTTCTATTTTTGTAATTTTGTGCCCAGAGTTACTTGAGGTGTGATGGCTAATTATATACATGTGATTAAAAAGTAAATTAATAAAAACTAATTAGTAGTTGAATGTACTATTATTTATAATATATTTACTGAATTTATACTTGTAGCACAGTAGTAGTTCAAAGTCCTTTTAACTGAATGAGATACTGTACACCTATTAAAACCAACAATACAAGTTAATTGTTCTTAAGTCAAATCCACTGATTTTAATAGTTTTAAACATGAGTAAGTCTTGATCCAACTAAGTGAGAGAAATAGAGCTCTTGGTGTAAATTAAAATGACTACAGCAATAAACTGCTCACTGAGACTATTGAAATGGAGCTATTAGATCAGTGGAGCTACCTATAATATAATCATTGCACAATGAAGCAAATACAATTTAACTGAGCAATGCATCAGAATGGCCAGAAACAGAATGCCATATCATTAAAAATTAATAATAATTTGAGGATCTATTCAAAAATTAATGAAAAATAAACAAGATATATATTAAAATCTACTAAAGGAAAGAATCAGGCACAAAAAAACTTTATTGTAATTCAAAAGGAAAGAATACATGGTTTACACAGGTTGTCTTTGATGTCATATGCCTTATACCATCAAAAAGATCTTCTCGCAATATTGTATAGCCAATAAGGAACATTGGTTCAACCAATTTCCCACTGGTTTTCATGCTTAAGGTGGGTCTAGAACTCACAATCTCCTGGTTTCTACCATAGTACCTTAAACACCAGACCGGAATAGATGTATTGGAAGGATCAAAAACTTGGAGACCAAATTTTAAATAAATGAACACCTTCTAAGTTATCTTACATTTAACAAAATGTATGTACAGTTCCCTGAAAATAAAAAAAAATGTGAATGAAATTAATATTTACTGAACGCTTACCTACTTTACTTGTCATTTCTTTACAAGCTTAACACATGATCCCAAATTATGGTTTTATCATGCAAAAATTACTCAGTAAGCTGTTAATAAATTTTGTGCATTGTAATTGCTTAATTTTTTTTTATAAAAAGAGAAATAATAATACTTTTAATGAGCTGATTAAACATTGACAATCAGCCCAAACCAGTTTTTAATTAGGTTTACATAGAAACAGTTGGTTTTAATTATGACAATTAGTGTAGTAAGGGAATTGAGAATTCCAGAAGGCAAACAGACTCATAGAAAACAGAGATCCTGTAGCTGAGAAACAGTTTACAACATGTCACAAGCAGAGATACACAAAATCTGTCACACAGTGCATCAAGTTCATCTGTATGTCTTTGTTCCTGGAAGTGCAGGGCAGATCATATTGTTTCTTCTAAATAGATTTTTTTCTGATATTAAAACTGATATCAAAGTAAGAAAAAAATCAAGGATGATTGCCTTGAACTGCTATGGAGACACAAGCCACATCTCTGCACTCTGCCCCCACCCTACCCAAGTCTCTCTCTCTCTCTCTCTCTCTCTCACACACACACACACACACACACCTGGTCTGACTGGGGCAAAATGATCCGGTGAGCTCCAGAGCGGTGGGCAGAATGAGAAGGCAGAAGGCAGGCAGTGAGGGCAGCAGGGGGGAGCGGCAGAAGCCAGAGCATGCTGTGCCCATGCCTTTCTTCCTTTCGCCCAGGGAGGACATGGGCAACGGATGCCCAAGCATGATGTGGCCCTGCTTTTCTTCCTTTCTTCCTTTTCTCCCAGGAGAAGGAGGATGTGGGGACAGTGGGGGAGGGGGAAGCAAGCTCCGAGGATGCTAGGGGATGCTAGCGCGACTTGCAGGCTTACTTTTCAGCAGGAAGATCAGAGCTGCTCAGTTGTGGAACAGGGCCAGGCATCATATGGAAAGGCAGGTTAAACTACAAGGACCCAGTGTGGAGGGAGGAGTGACTAGGCAGCATGAGCATTGGGTGGGATGAGCTAGAGTGGAGAGTGTAGATGTGCATTTTGGATTGCTTTTAGAAGAATAAAGTAACTTTCTTTTCAAACACTGCTTCTTTTTCAGACAAAAACTTTTCTGATATGAAAAAGGGATTTTACTTTTTAAAAAGACTTATCACTCCCCTCCAAGGCATTTTTGTTATTAAAAAACCCCTATTTTCCAAAAACGTACACATTGCTGAAGCCCAAGAAAACCATTTTTGAAATTGGATTCATTTACACTTTAGGCTGCCAAAAAGATTATATCATATCAAAATCATTATTCATTTAGGTTGCTTTTTAAAAAATTAGTAAGAATTAAAAAGAGAAACAACAATACAAGTATTGTTAATCTTCCTTTCCTTATTCAATGTCTTTTTTTTACTTTTTTTTTTTTACTTTATTTACTGTGCTTCTTTATTATCTATATTTTCTTTTCTGGTTTTTATTTTGCTAAGAATTCCTTCAATAAAATTATTTTAAACCCCCGCCCAAGAAAACCCCACCAAAATTATAATTTTAAAGAAAATTATGTTCCTGGTTACACTGTCTTGAGCTCTGAGAAATCACAGGTCATCAAAGACACCCTACAATCTATACGTTACACAGGTTTATATACCTTGGATGCTCATACTGTATTTCCCCCAAAATAAGACTTGAACTTATTTTCTTTTTGCCCCAAAAATAAGCACTAGGGCTTACTTTCAGGGGGTGTCTTATTTTTTTTCTATTTATGGGAGGCCCACTAGTTCTGCTTGCTTGTGGTGGGGGCAGAGGCGATGCAGTGTGCCAGTGCCACCACACAAGGTAGAAGGTGGAGCTGTCCCATGCACCCCACACCAGCTTACCTCAGGGCACAGCCAGGCCACCCACGCAGCCAGGCCAGCCAGGCCTTGACACCTGCCTTACCTCATGGCAGCAGCTCCAACAGCTCCTGCCAATCTGACCCCGCATGGATGCTGGCCCACTTCTGTATGCTCATGGCCACAAAGGAGCAGGAGGCTGACCAATGTGCCACAGTCATGAAGCAAGGTGAATGGCCCATTCACCCCACACTGGCTTACCTCAGGGTCCCCACAGCCAAACAATCAATGCCCTGACACCTGCCTCACTTTGCGACCACAGCACTAGCATGCCACTTGCCATTACGTAGTATTCTTTAACTATAATAGCAATGCAAAGAGCATCCAGACACTGTTCTGATGGTATCCAATATATTGGAGGATTCAGACATTTTTAAATACTATGATGCTGGCATTGGAAATACTATGATGCTGGCATTGCAAAATTCTTGATACCAAAAAAGAACGACAATTGCTTCTGTCACAATTTTGGGTGAAGAATGGCTGACAAGATGCATATGAATAGGGTTTGTGTTAAACTAGATAGGCTTACAGAGGGAAACATTTAGGGATTTATCTTGACTCCTACTGTATCATTAGAAGAACAATTAAGAAAAAATTCTTTATTTTGAAATGAGTTTAGAACAACCTATTTATTCAATATTAGTTCTCTCAGAAATTAGCAAGAGAAGTTGTTCATCATTAGTCTCTAGCCTGAAAATTCAAAGGGATATATTGTATCTAGAAGACCTGTACAAATGTAAGATATCAAGATGGAATGGAATTCATGAGTTCCTCATTTGCAGGCATCTTCTAACTTTTGCGTTTGATTGGATTTTTCCAGAGGGAACTGACTGAGCTCTTGCCTCAACAAAGAGTGGGTGCCATTATAAGGACAACCTTTGCACATATTTATCTTATGTGCCACATATGCTTGGGCAGGGGGTTGGACTAGATGACCTACAAGGTCCCTTCCAACTCTGTTAATCTGTAAATCTTTTGCTACTCATGGTCATTGATTCTAAGTCATCTTATGTTGAACTATAGTAACATGCTGTCAGTGTGGGGTTACAAAAGGATCAATCTGCTCATCTTTCTAGATTTGAAAAAGCAGGCATGCTCCAGGACCCATCATTAAAATTATATCATTTTTACAGAGATTTGATTTTCTCATGGTTGCCTGCCTTGTGAGATATATAATTCCTTTCCTCCCCCACCTGAAATTTTGACAAATTCCATTTCTGATATTGTTTAGGAAATCTCTCTTTCAGCAAATCAAATCAAATCAAATCAATCTAGTCAAAGTCTTTATTACAGACCAGCATTTTCAGTAAACCTTAGAGCAGTGTTATTTGTAATTCCACATTGATATTAAGATTTTATACCTTGATTCTAGACAGATTCATTATTTGTTACTATTTTCTCCTCGTTTTATTGCTTTAAATATGTTGTACATTACCCAGAGTTGCTTGGACAATTGAGGGAGCATTAAAATTGAATAAATGTTTATTCAACTTTTTATTACCCAGAGTCACAACTACAAGATGGATAATTATATAAGTAGATATCATCATCATCATCATCATCATCAACATCATCATGTCATTGAAGCTTTTTTTCTCTTGAGATTAATACCAAGTTTTATTCAAGATCTGGCTTGAATTCGCAATTTGCTGTATTGCAATTTGGTTGCTTTGTTCATTTAAAAATATATAAGTAGGTAAGCATAATAGAATTTTCATGCAAACTGAATAGGTTAAACCACTGAGATCAAGAAAACTATCATTGTACTGCAGGGTTCTTACTGTTATCCAAACATTTACCAGAGCAAGAGAAGTCTACTCTTACCACATTTCTATCTAGGCAACTTCAGTGAGATTTTCAATTATAAAAGGTCTCCCAACTTTGTCTTTCCTTGTTTTATTTTTTCTGTTCCTTCTGTTTCCTTTTTCATGTGCCCTTTAAATTATTTAAGCTAAACTCTTCTTTAAGCTACAAAACAAATTCTCCCCAAAGTCAGGGACAAATGCAAACAATATTAGGGAGAAGTAGGACAAATGGCCAGTCACAAATAGTTTGCTTTAGCTTCCAGTCCTAGGATCTTTTTCTAGTTCCATTTAATCATGGTACAAACATGTACCAGCAACTTCTTCTTAATACCATGTGTTACTGATATTGTCTTCATCAAATTCCAAAACAGTACCTGAGGCAGTTTAAAGATATTCTTAACTGCTCTGGTGTCAACATAATTTTTCACCTTTAGGACAGGCAAACAACAACAACAACAACAAAAATAACACTCTTGCTGTGGATGGAAACTGAAATACAGTATTTCGCTCACCATTTTGTTGGAGTCATAAGTAGGTGACCCAAGAGGGTGGGATCGGTAGGCAACTACTGACCTCTTGAAGCTGAGTTGAGAACACCCCTCCCCCACTCTCAGAGCATTGTTTTCCAGGGCTTTTCTGCTTTGGGTAGGGTTAGGGTTAGGGTGTGCCCATATGGTCTATAAGACTTGACGAACCTGATCTGAAGCTGATCAGTGAAGATGGTACAGGGAAATGTGGGGAGCGACAGAGAAAGCCTTCTGCTGCTTTATAATGCAAATTTGCTTGCACCTATCACCTGCTTTTTAGGCTATTTTTCAACACAAGCTTAAGTAACTATTTTAAAATATTCAAAAGAGTCCAGATAATAGTTGGACTGGTAAAATTTCTTTTGGACATGGGGTATTTTGGACTATTCTAGCATAGTGTGATTTAGTATGAGCATTCAGAAACCGAAGGTGGGCTCATTTTGACCCTAGGAAGGCAAATCATTTGTGTAAAATCAAAAGACATTTGAAAGAAGGCTAAAATCACCAATCCAGTCATCTATCAAACTCATATCTACCTCAGTACTAGTTGATTCCCATGATAATGAGAATGGTTGGTGAATATTTTCTTGTTGGCTGATAACATTTGATCCAAAGAGATGGAAATAAAGTTTGGGTAATCAACATGGAAAAATCAACATAATCTGCTCTCTTTGATGTATTGTATCTTCATCATACATGTGGCGGTATAGATCATCAGTAGGAACAACAATTCTATACCAATATAGTTTGCTGCCATTTTGAGGACTAGTAGAAAATGCTTTAACTCAGTCATGAGTAAAAGCTGCTTCACAGAAAACAGAAAGCCTAGAGTTTGGTAGAATGAAGTCAAAGAAATGAAATGCCTCTTCTTTCTCTTTATTTATCCATTATTTTATATTGGTTTTCTATAAACAAGATAAGAAACATGAAAAAAAATTAAATGAAAAATTATTTGTAAAGTAGTAAAGTTAGACAGTATCTGATAATTATATAATGTGAACATGTAACTTTCCTGCTTGTATTTAGCCATGGCTCAAAATATTTCAGTTGTGGATAGCACCATGATGTTGTCTTCATCTTGTCACCAGCCTTGATCCACTTAAGTCACTCTTAGCTACACATGGGAGCATTTACCCTCTCCTTGGAATACCACTGAGAGGCAGTTTCAAGGTTCCTAAAATCTGTTTTTTTTTCACCTTTTATCTTGAAGGGAAGTCAGGAGACCAGGAAGTCTGGAAACAAAGGCAATAGAAGCTGGGTGTGAATTGGCAATGAGGTGGATGAAGACTTCATACAATTGTTTATGCTGATAAACATAGTGACTCAAGGATGGCCAAGAACATAATGAATGTTCTTGAATGTAATGAATAAAGAAAAAACAGACAATGCATAGCTTCTCTCAAAGAGACCTTCTTCTTGTACCCCCCAAGGATTACAATGTGGAATGGAAAACTCTGCAAGTATTCTTATTTATAGTAAAGAGCATCATGCATTTTATTTTAGAAATTTAGAAATGACCCTATTCCTCATATCCACTTCTATTTTCAGTATATACCTCTATTCCAGTTCTAGACTCATTTCCATGAAAATGAATGGAACTTTCTTCCACTTGAATTTTAGTGGCAGATGATAGGCTGTATATCTAACATAGAAATAGCAAAACCCAAATGTATTTCTCCTTGTTTTATAGACATTGTACAATAGAGATTGTTTTGATTTGGTTTCAAGACAAACAAAATCTAAGGCTTAAAGAGATATGGAAGTTAGATGTATCTAAGTGTACATAGACTTACAAGATAGGTGGTTAAACTCATTGATGTTTGGTAAACTTCTATATTCATTATTATATGTATTTTAGCATGATATATCACCTGAAATTGTTATCTCTGACCATATTAATATAAAAATTATCATATCCATCTGGTTTTCACTATCCAAAAATATATGTTTTTTTGAGTCAAAGAGCAAATATAAGGAACAAATTTTCTATAATTTGACTCCAAAACATGATAAGCTGAACTCTGACTTTTGTTTTTGCTTTCCTTGTCTTTAATCCTCCCCATTTTCATTTTTTTAATTGGATGAAATAGCATTTATTAAACCAACAAAAACTTGAATCATGAGGAAGAGAGAATTATATAGTCCCTAGCTTAGATTCATGGAACTAGATGTTGAGTTATGAGGCTGAATTAATCACTAACTTCACGTACTGTGGAGATTTGAGAATGACATAAAACAAGGTTGCCATTTATGATCATATGAGACCCATAAGATTCTCAATGAATCTAGTTGTTATTTCTACTAAAAAGGTGCTATATAAATTTTCAAATGAAAATCTTCTGCAGAACAATTTATTTCAGTATCTCTAGACTATGGAGAGAATTGTCACATGTGTCACTTTTGTGAAAGTTGATTTTTATTTTGTTTTCTGAAATATCAGCAAGAATCTGCCATAATCATTCCCCACATGGAAAAAGTTTGAAGGGGCTTCATGGGCTACCAATTGATGGGGGGAAATGTGCTTCTTGTGTGCTTGAATCCTCTATTTCCTTATATATTCAAAGTTAACAATCCTCTGATTATCCCTTCAAGTATTATATGGCTACCTAAGTAGGAAATCAGCAAAAATATTTGTAAATCTATTTTTAATGCTGCACTAACCACTTAAATCATAAATTACTATTTAACAGGATTACCAAGTAGGAAATATTTTTCCTGCTTTACCTCAATAAATATTGCATGTTATATAGTATGAAATATAAATGCTTCCCTTATTCAAAGAGAGAAGGTAGTAGCTTGGGCTGAGACATGAACTAGGAACTTCAGGCTTGTCATTACCATTCAAAAAATAAATTCCCCCCCACAATAACCATCCATCATGGCATAATGGGATGCTATTATATTGTCAGAGAAAATAGAATCTTTGATAGAAGTTAGAATGGTGTATATATCCAAACCATGTTGAAACATTATAAGGTAAAGTGGAAATTATTTCAAAACATGGAAATATAATCTCCAGGTAAAGATTATGAATTCTTCAATGTCAATTATCCTCGGTGTATTATTTTACATTCTCCATTTCCTAGAGGGATAGAATAAAGCTTTTATTATTTCACTATGAGAAGAATATAGAGGAAGTTAATGGTATTTATGCAAGCTAATGGTGTTTATGTAATATCTATAGACATCATAGATAGTGTTGGATACATTATATGATGTGACTGAAAAACACTATCCATCTGAATGTTTCTCAGTGGTAAATGGTTTTGATAGGTGGATATTTCTCATAAGAGAAGAAAACACTTTCTAGTTAAAATTACTTGAATTTATCATTGCTTTGAACATTGATTGATTACTTTGGGTAAATTGAGAGCAGGACAGTTGTCCAATTATTTTGAACTACAACTCCCATCAGCTCCTCAGACTCTACAATTCATAATTTTTTTAAAACCTATGATCATGATTTGAATAATGAAAAAATGCATTTTCTTTATGGTATTCAATCATGAGGATCATATGACAAAACAATTTTGTTAAGATGCGATTGGTCAGAATTAAGTAACCATGAGTGTTATGAACTAAGCCAACACATCAGTAACAACCCTAAATAGCTTTACTTTGCAGCAGGCTCATAATCCTGCACTTCTCATTGGCCTGCAAATAGCGAGTTGTGATTAGTTGTTTCTGGCCAGTCTGATTGGCTGTTAATGGGCCTCTCTGATTGGATGCTTGTGAGAGCGGTAAACTCAAATCATTGGTTGTTTTGACAGCAGCCAGCTCTATAAAAGAGCTGCTGCTGCCCAAGTATTTGTACTGTTCTTATTTCACAATAAAGAGTTGAAGTCACCATTCAATGGCTCGTCTCCGTTCCTTGCGCCCATGCTCAGGACTTAATACTGGTGATGAGGATGGGATGCGGAGACGATAGAGCTGACTAAGTATTCATCGAACAAGACAGAGCACGTGGCTGAAGAGCTCACGCAACAAATGGCAAAATGACCAGTGGCGCCATACCACCCGGTCCATTTGACCCAGCAACCAAAGACTGGGACTCGTATATAGACTGTTTCCAGATGTTCCTGGAGATCAACAATTTAAAAGATGCTACGCCTGGCAAGAAATGAGCAGTGTTCCTGACTCACTGCATCCCTGCCGTTTTCAAAATGGCTTGCCAAACTGGTGAAAGTGAAGACCATGGATTGGGATAACCTCGCGCCGATCCTCCGGACCCATTATGCACCCACTGTACCTATACTGATACAAAGACACGAGTTTTACCAGAGGGACCAATGGAAGAACGAGAGCATTGGGGACTTCGTAGCCGACCTCCAGAACCTAGGAGGCTTTTGTGGTTTTGCAAACCTTGAGGAAGCCCTGAGAAACCGCATAGTTCTGGGATTAGATGCACCCACGGTACAGAGTAAACTCATGGCGAAAGGAGACATCAGCCTTGCAGATGTCATCGCTGACGCTACTGCCGCAGAAGCAACCAGGAAGTCAGCCGCTTGAATGCACCGAGTGAATGCACTGCATCGCCAACTCGCTAACGATAGCCCGCTCACCACTGACAAGCATGCTATTACCGCCCACCATGAAGACCTTGAGTCATCCTTAGACAGTGAGGAAGAGGAGGTCAACCGGCTCCGCTCAGAACGAGAGCAAAGGAACCAGAGACTTCTGCACCAATGTGCTGGTTGCTGGGCAAACCACCCGCGATCAGACTGTAAATTCCTTGACGTACTCTGCCGTACCTGCAGGAAAAGAGGCCACATTGCGAGGTCTGCAGATGCAAGCGAGAGTCCAGTCCCAGCCAAAGGGAGAACAACCTCCGCTGGGAGACAGGCAAACCACCTAAGAATCAGGACCGCCTGAACCACCAAAGGAACAAACACTACTACTACAGAAATCGAGCACCTGCCTCTTCGACGAGATGAGAAGAGGTGCATCAAACCATTATTATTGGCCACGCTTCATCGTTCGATGCAAGGTTACTATTGAGAATCCAACCGTGCGTGATGGAAGTCGATTCGGGGTCATCCCTATCGATGGTATCCTGGAAAACCCTCAAACAGCTGATCCCTGCCATCTGCCGCAAGGACCTCAGCACTCAATGAATCATCCTAAAAGACTACCAGGGAAACAGAATCCCAGTTGTCGGTTCCAGCCACGTCCAAGTATCCTTCAAGGACCGCACCCCGACGCTTCCCCTGACTGTCGTTGATCGTGACCAGCCTAGTTTGTTAGGGTTACAGTGGTTCACTCCACTCAGGATTGAACTAGCCGGCATACACCAAACCAGAAGCGATGACTGGGAAGAGACCCTCATCCAGGAATTCCAGGACATGTTCACAGGAACATTAGGCAAGTACAAGGGGACCCCTATATTGTTTAATCTCAGCCCTGATGTAGCTCCCATTCAGCTGAAGCCTTGTCGGGTGCCTTTTGCCCTCAAGCTGAAGATCGACAAGCAGCTAGATAAACTGATAGCTCAGGGCATGTTGGAACGGATTGACCATGCCCACTGGGAAACTCCAATAGTAACGCCCATGAAAACAGATGGTTCGTTAAGAATTTGTAGGGATTACCGGGCCACCCTAAATCATGCTCTTCAACAGAGCGCTTACCCAGTACTGGTGGTCCAACATCTTCTTCACTCCCTGGGTGGCAGAAAAATATTTGCAAAATCGGACTTAGCTCAGGCGTACCTGTAGATGTGACAACTGCAGAAGCCCAGACAATAGTTACACATAGAGGCACCTTCAAGTGCAATAGATTCCAATTCAGAGTAAGAGTGGCGCCTGGCATTTTCCAAAGTTTGATGGAGAGACTATTACAAGGCATATAAGGCGTCGTGCCTTATTTTGACGACATCTTAATAGCTGCCCCCACTAAAGAGTTATTAGTACAATGACTCAGAAAGGTTCTTCAGAAATTTAAAGACACTGGCCTGAAAGTAAAAAGGGACAAGTGTCAACTTTGTACAGAGAGAGTGGAGTTCCTGGGATACCTTCTCGACAGACAGGGAATCCACCCCACCGGAAAAAAACTAACCACAATCAAAAAAGCCTCGAGACCTAGGAATAGCACAGACCTCCAAGCCTTCCTGGGACTCATTAACTTTTATAACATCTTCTTGCTCCAGAAGGCGACCGTAGCCAAGCCCCTACATAGACTTCTCGACAAAAAGTCTTCCTGGGTCTTGGGACGGCGTGAAGAAAGGGCATTCCAACAAGTAAAAGACCTCTTAATCTCCAATGCTGTATTGATGCAATACAACGAAACTCTACCCTTAATGGTTACCTGTGACACCTCACCATTCAGAGTGGGAGCCATTTTAAGCCATGTCCTACCAAATGGGAATGAGGCACCTATTGCGTTCTTTTCGAGAACCTTGTCTAAGACTGAAAGGAACTATAGTCAACTTGATAAAGAGGCTCTCGCTATTGTATCCGCAATTAAACGTTTCAATGAATATGTGTATGGGAGACCCTTTGCCATAATTACAGAACACAAGCCGCTACTTGGTATTTTGGCGGGAAACAAACCAACTCCCCATATCTTATCACCAAGAATGACACGTTGGTCAGAATTTTTAGCCGCCTACGATTACCGTTTGCAACACCGCCCGGGGAAAACCATTGTTCACGCTGACGCTTTGAGCTGCTCTCCACTACCAGACATCATAGAGGACCCAGCTCCAACCTTAGCCATATTGCAAATCGAAACCCTTAAATCGCTGCCGCTGACTGCTCGAGACATCACCTCAGAAACAAAAAAGGAACCTGTTTTGGCATGAGTGCTCAGCTGGGTGGAATGGGGTTGGCCAGTCAGCACACCCAACGACACTTTCAAGCCATTCAGAAATCGACAGACAGAACTATTCTCCCAAAAGGGCTGCATCTTGTGGGGAGACAAAGTTGCAATCCCGGAGAAATTGCAACATAAGGTATTAAAAATGTTGCACGATGGGCATCCCGGCATCGTGCAGATGAAGGCATTGGCCAGGAGTTACGCATGGTGGCCTGCGTTAGACAAACAGATAGAGACCTGGGTAGCAAAGTGCAGCAAATGCCAGGAGACTCGCTCTACTCCTCCAAAAACTCCCCCGACTCAGTGGGAAACGCCTCGAGGTCCTTGGTCCTGTATCCACATCAATTTGGTTGGACCAACAACAGGACACACTTTTCTCCTAACAGTGGATGCCTATTTTAACTGGCTTGAGGTCCACAAGATGAAAAGCACCACCACAGAGGCAGTCACTAAAAAACTGAATAAGCTATTTGCTACCCACAGATTGCCGGATGTCCTGGTCTCCGATAATGGCCCCCAATTCATTGCCCTGGCATTTGAACAGTACCTGGCAGATCAGGGCATCCGCCATGCCTTAACATCGCCAGCTCACCCTACGGCCAATGGTAGGGCTGAGCGAATGGTTCAATTTGTAAAAAAGACTTTGCACAAAATGGACCACAGCGACATTGATGACAAAATAATCCGGATGCTTCTCCTCCAACACATAACCCCAAACAACACCACAAACAGAACCCCAGCTGAACTCCTGATGGGCCGGAAACTTCGCTCGCAGCTCGATCGCCTCCACCCAAAGTACATGAATGAACAACCCCCAGGATCCAGCAGCAAGTGTCGGACATTCCAGGAAGGTGACCCCGTGTTTGCGAAAAACTTCTCGAGCGACCCATTGTGTGTCCCTGCTACCATAACGCAACTTACGGGACCCCAATCCTATCGCCTACAAACTGCAGATGGTAAGATATGGAAGTGCCACATAGACCAACTCCGTTCCAGATTAGCACCTAGTCCTATCTCAGCCCCTTAATCTCTAACTGGGGGGGGGGGAAGGAACATCGAGGAGGCCGAAAAAGAAATAACAGATGACTTAACAATCAAAACCCAGCAGTCTACACAACCAACCAAGGGATACTCACCGCCAGAAGGAGAACCGAGCCGGAGAGTGGCCTCGCCACGTGACAGCACTGCGATGGAAACAGATCCAGGGAACCCCGAAGACAGCACTGGCGGAAGCAGAGAGAACAGCCCAGAGCCAGTCGAAGGAACAGTGGGACCGTTTTCACCATCCAGCCCAGCTAGCAGCCCACTGGAACCAGAGCCAGGACAGAAACCGGTAGAACAGTGCAGGTCAAGCAGACAGGTGAAGCGACCTGCCTATTTACAAGAATATGTCACCCCACCCCTCAGATGGAACCTAGGGGGGAGGGGTGTTATGGACTAAGCCAACGCATCAGTAACAACCCTAAATAGCTTTACTTTGCAGCAGACTCGTAATCCTGCACTTCTCATTGGCCCGCAAATAGGGAGTCATGATTGGTCGTTTCTGGCCAGTCTGATTGGCTGTTAACGGGCCTCTCTGATTGGACGCTTGTGAGAGTGATAAATTCAAATCATTGGTTGTTTTGACAGCAGCCAGCTCTATAAAAGAGCTGCTGCTGCCCTAGTATTTGCTCTGTTCTTATTTCACAATAAAGAGTTGAAGTCACCGTTCGATGTCCCATCTCTGTTCCTTGTGCCCATGCTCAGGACTTAACAATGAGTATATCCCCTTAAAAGTAAAGGAAATCCTGATTTGAAAAATCAAACTCTCATTTGCTTTGCTAACTTTTATACACAAAAGTTTTAGTCCACAATCATCAATTAATGTAAAAAACTTATTCAACTCTTTTACCTTTTAGCTATATACTAAATAAATTAATGTTGGGAAATAGTTCTCTTTCCTAACTTTTGAATGAACGTGCAGAAATGAACACTATCGGTAGATCAGAAGGTATGAGTGGCTCTAAATTCTAATGATAATATGAAATCAGAAGCTGTTTGAATAGTCCTGTTTTGTGAGGCCATGGTTTAACAATTAAAAATCTGGTGAAAGAGGTGTTTTTATAGATTTCCTAAATATAAAGAAGCTGAAAACAAAATGAAGTGTGTTTTGTAATCTGAAAGCAACTCAGGAGAGAGCCTGCTCTGCAGACCAGAAAGCTAAGCCGACAATAGGATTAACTTCAGAAGGCTTAACAACTGGGTATAAAAGGAGAGTAATACTCAGGTACATCAATACCTTTAAATTCAGTTTGAGCTTCTTGAGCGACAGACCGAGTCCTCATCTCTGCGAGGCTTCAATCCATGCTTGCCGCTGGAGTGCCCTGAGCCAGCTGGTTTTGGGGCTAAGCCAACCCCATAGAGGTGGTGAAGAGGGGGAAGACTGCCAGCAGGGTTGAGGAGAACCACATCTCTCCTCCCCAGCTGGCCATTACTCCCTTTCCCAAAGGCAGTTGCAGCAGTGGGGAGAAAGGGCCACCACAAAGAAGAACTCTACCGGAAAAGAATGTGCAGGAGGAAGATAAGAAGAGAAAGTTTTGGTTGACTGGGTCAAACAGCAAAAGCAACAAATAAGGTACCCTGGAATTGAAACTGTTAAAAAACAATAACATTGTTCCCTAAGAAGATATTTAAGCTGCGAAGGAGAGAGAAAAGGGAAAAGATTTGGTTTTTTTCTTTTCCTATACTGACAGCTAAGAGACTTAAGCAAGAAATTGGAAAAAAAATCCACTTTGACATCAATAGGCATTTAATGCTGAAAATAAAAATTCAAGGGGATAATAAAGATTTCTGGATAATTAAAAGCTTTTGAAGACAAGAAAGGAGAGAAAAAGAATAAAAGGGTAGGATCTGGAAGGGAGGAGACTGCCTGGAATTAAAAAAGAACTTACAGCAAAACTTCCAAAAGATACATTTTAACTGAAATATCGCAACAGAAACCCCAGGAAGAGAAAGTCGAAAAAGAAATAAGAAGATAGAACTTGGGACTATCTGGATTACTTGATGATTTCTGGATTCTTGGTTATTGTTTTGAATGACTAAAATCAATCGGGTGGTTGTTTAAAACTGTTTAAAATGGCTCCACTTTTAGAAGAACTGAAAATGGAACTTAAAAAGTACAAAGAAGATGCACAAGAAGGGAGAGGTTCTTTTGGCTTCGTATTTCAGTTTTTAGAAATGGAGATTTGGAATTATGAGAAACAAGAAGAAATCCCTGCAGAACAAGAAGATTGCAACAAAGAAGAAGCCATCTTTAATGAACAAATAATCTTAGATGGGGGGGGGGAAGGAAAGGGGGGAAAGAGAATGGAAAGTTTAAGATTGGGAAAAACAACTCCCCCCCCCACCCCCCAAAAATAGAGTGAAAAATAAGTATAAAATCAGAAAGCAACAGAAGAGGGAAATGCAGAAGAGAGAATTAGAACTAGAGAGACAAGGGGGTAAAAAGGGGAGGGAGAAGATGAGAGGGAAGAAAGAAAGGAGAAGAAGTTATAAAGGTCAGAAACAATATATAGAGAAACAAGGCCTATTTAGAGATAATGGGTGAAAACTTAATGGAAAAATGGATTCTACAAAGGTACATAAGATAGTATAGTTACATTAGAAGCAGAAATAATTTTAGAAATTATGAAACAATGTATGATTAAAATGTCTGATAAAATAGCTATCGTAATTCAGTGGAATGCTTGTCAATAAATAAATGTAACAAAAGGTATATTTAATGATTTATAAAACATATGTGAAGAGAAATAAGGGAAAAATTAATTATGGAGATTATATGTGTTTTTAAGGGAGTATGATATTTAATTGAAAAGAAGTGTTAAAGATGTTAAGATTTTAATGATTATTAATGATAGAACTAAACTAGAATGAGGGTTTATAATTACATATTTTTACAATCTTTTTTTTGGTAAGAATATAGTGTGTATTATAACAATGTACCAAGCAGAATTTAATTGGAAGTTATGTATTATGTATTATATTGAAGGTCATAAACTTAAGGTATATATTGAAGTTTAAATAAGAGTTGAATGGATGTAATTAAAAGATATAAAGGTGTCATACTCCAATTAGTAACTACAGGAGAAAATTTGTTTAATGAGAAAAGATAATATGAAATTGAAACAGAACAGACAAAAGTATAAATATAATGATTTGAATTGAGATGAGATAATCAAAATAAAATAAAAAAATTAAAAGAGGGGAAAAACTAT
The DNA here is from genome assembly GCA_033807585.1 of Hydrophis major. NCBI lineage: Eukaryota > Metazoa > Chordata > Lepidosauria > Squamata > Elapidae > Hydrophis > Hydrophis major. The sequence continues at coordinate 216,887,862 of CM066330.1, forward strand.
ATAGAAAATGTAAAATAGTATAATATATGGAATAGAATACAAAAAGGAGCATGAAATTGAGTTTTATGTCTGTATAAAGAAGTTCAACCCGGGACCATGCTATTTTCAAAAAAGATGTTTTACTTGTATTTTGTGTGTGAAAACCCAAATAAAACTTTATTAAAAATACCTTTAAATTATACCTGATAATTAATTGACAATCAATTCTTATCTTTTATTTCAGGTGTCATAGGATACCTTGGGTCTTTGACTGGTAAGCAACTCATTGCTGCCATCTGCATCCCCCATAATTTCCTGTTTCTAATCAGTTTTTGGAATATTTAATTGCAAGGCTTGTGTTTTTTAGAAAGTAATTCTGTATAATGTTTTTTAATCAACAAAAGGACAAAGTTACAGTTTTTCAGTGTTTTCACAAAAGTTGTTTTCCTTTTTATTTAATTGAATGTATGATGGGAAAAGAGTGAAAGAATACACCTGCCAGAGAAAAATATCAATGAATTCAGTTCAAGAAATACGTGGTTTGTGACAGGAAAAAATGGCTTCAAAGTCAGAAACATCTAGAGTGTAACCTTCCAATGTTTTGGAAGAAAGATTATCCCTTGCTATAACAAAACTGCTTTCTGCTGTGATTATCAGCAAACTCGGGTAAAACTTTAACTGTGGATATAACATATTTGTTTCTTTTTTAAAAACAATCTCTAAGTGTTTACATCCATTATTTCTGCCACATAACAAATACAGTTGTTTTAAAAGTGCTCTTGGCAATCCATATAAGACATGGGTGGGATTCTCCTAGTTCAGATTGGTTCGGGCAAACCCCTAGTTTCAAAGATCAGCTGGCTCTGAACTGGTTCACTCCAACGATCATGTGGGCCCACTGCTCACCCCTGCGCTGTACTCACCTATATCTGTTCAGCTGATTCGTGCAGCACAGCAGATTGCCACTCTTCAGCTGTGTTACTTCCCTGAAGTAACATTGAAGGTAAGTAATTTCGAAAGCTGTCCACGCATGCGAAGAGCACAATTAGTGAACCATTTGTTACACCGGCAGCATCCCACCACTGCATATAAGTTAATGTTTTCTTCCAAAGTAGCATATTTAAGATTGTAAGACATTATTTCCTTCTTCGTGAAAACATTCTCTATAAATTACACTGCAGTTCTCACAGACAAACACAGTATAGTTCTCAAACAAAACCTTTCTTCTAGGGAGTTTGTTGCAATTGTTTTGTCTTTCCCGTTCAACAAAAACCTCAATGCTGATCGCAAAATCACTATTCTTCCAATAGAAATACTGAATGATGATTACTGGAAGTAGTTTCCCTGAACTGTTATTGCTTCCATCTGAGGCAAATCCACTATAACCTATGTCATTTTCTTCAAATGCTTTTTGAGCAATATCAGGAGAATGTGATGTAAGTGCAGCGTTAACAATAATAACCGTCTTCTTCAAGCACTTGAAAATTTTCAGTTTACTTCAGGATAGGAATATCATTTTTAAGACGATAGATATCTAATCAAATGACTTGAAATCATTGGGATGCTTAACAGTGTGATGAACAAAAATACCCTCTAGTGCAGTAATGGCATTGTTTGATTTTTTTTCTAGTTCTACAAAATGATCTACCCATTTTCCTGATACTTCCTCTTGTCATCTGTTTTCTAGTGCTTTTCTGAATCCACATAAGATTTAAATCAGTCACTTTTATTATTTTAAGCCAATTTAAAAACTGACTTGGGTCTTTAGCTTTACATAAAATTACAGCTTAGTTTTGGCATCGTTTAGCAGTAATGGTACATTTAAAAAAAAATAAAAAAATTCTCTCAGTTACTGTATCTGTCACATACAGTACAGATGTTATATGACTTCAATTGTCTCTGTCTCTAAGCTAGTGTTTGGGTTAGAGAATCAAACATCAAAAGATGAACCATCTTGCCAGCCAAGGAAAATATGTGGCTTCTTTATGGAATTGCTAACAGTTGCAGCAATTGGACCTATATACTGAAACTTTTTTTCCATTATTTTTATTAAGGACATTTTTAACAAAGTAAAAGCCATAACAAAAAATAAAGATAATAAAGAAGAAGAAGAAGTAGAAAAATAAGAAAAAAGGGGAAAAAGAAAATAGAAAAATAAATACAAAAGAAAAAGAAAGGAGAAAAAAAGATTAAAGAAAGTGGCTTTCAATCTTCTTGTCTGTGTCTTTAAGTACATTTGTACTTTACCCTCTCTAAGATTACATCACAGTTTACTTCTTTCCATAAGCTACCCTTTCTAATCATCAAATCCATAAAACATGTGTTGATTTCCCCCTATTTTTTAAGCAAAAGGTCCATAAGGTTCATATGCTGACCAGTGGTGGGATTCAAATTTTTTTACTACCGGTTCTGTGTGTGTGGCTTGGTGGGCATGGCAGGGGAAGGAGACTATAAAATCTTCAGTCAGAGGTGGTATTTGTTGGTTCTCCAAACTACTCAAAATTTCCGCTACTGGTTCTCCAGAGTTGGTCAGAACTTACTGAATACCACCTCTGATGCTGACTCTGTAAACCAGTTAGAAAGTGCTGAAAAGGACAAATGAAATGATATATATGTCTAAGTGCTGTTGGTATAAGGATTTTCCAATCACTAACAAATACAGTTGTTGATATTTATTTAACAATACAAGCTAATTTTACGATCTGTCACCTACATGACTGCTACCTACATGAAGTCTGAAATATTTCCAGACTTCAGATCCAATAGTTGCTAACTCCTCATTATACAGCAGAAACTTTATCATATAAAGCATTTATTTAAGTTTAATTTTTATTAGAAAAGCTTTTACAAGGAAAAAAACAATACGGATTTAAAGAGAAAAGTAAAATAAAAGTGATAGTTAAATAAGAAAAACATGAAAAAAGATAAAAAAGACAAATTATATAGATCAGAAGTAGTTTCTCTGCTAAGAACAGAAGTAGCTTCTGATCTTAGCAGCAATTATATTTTATATTTTATATTTTATCCTCTTTTAAGATTTCAAAATGGCTCCCCTTTTTCAATATTCTACAATTCTAATTATGAAACTCATAAATCACAAGCTTATTTCCATTTGCAGCAAAGCTTTTCCAGTAACAGACAAATGCAGTTGTCTTTTCCTTAAACAAACAAGTGAATTTTGCCATCTCTTCAAATTTTGTCATCTTCACCAACGATTCCTCCATTACAGATATTTCAGACTCTCCATCTTCTTACATATCTGGCTGCTGTTACCATGTATGTATACATTGATAAACATAGAAACATACACATATGGTAAATTCCTTATATATAGGAAAAATTCAGTTTTTTTATTCACTGAAGCAGACAGATAAGGATGATAAGACTGGGATTTTGTCAGTTAATCATCTGTGCTCTTTCAATACAATGTTTACCTGAAGATTAGAACATCATCATACCACTGCTTGCACTATTTTGATACTGAATCTAGATTTGTTTTAACTCATGAACTGTATTTGTCAGTTTATTTCTCTGGTTTATCTATCAGCAAAACTGTATTTTCCTTTGAATCAGCAAGGTTCTATCAATATTGTGGAAGATCTGTTTTCCCATTGGCTTGACCTGGTGCTACCATCTAAAATCAGCAATTAAGTTCTATTCTTATTGTCCCAATATTGAAGTTCACATTGGATGCCTGACTCTCAGTAAATCTGAGAGGTGTTTAACAATCATTAAAAAATTAAAAACAAGGAACAATGTAAAAACACAAAACACAAAACAAAAGAATAGAAACAACAGAGAAAAAAAATCCAGATGTGAATAAGGAAAAGGAAGAAAATGGGCACCAATTAGTAGTGGGATTCAAATTGTTTTACTACCGGTTCTGTGGGTGTGGCTTGGTGGGCATGGCAGGAGAAGCATACTATAAAATCTCCAGTCAGAGGTGGTGTTTGCTGGTTCTCTGAACTACTCAAAATTTCCGGTACTGTTTCTCCAGAACTGGTCAGAACCTGTTGAATACAACCTCTGCCACCAATCACCCAAAGGCCTGGACAAAGTCATATCTTCCAGGATCCTTTCAAATACCAGTAAGGTAGAGGCTTTTTTAATTTAGGTAAACTTATTTCCAGAGAGCAGACACTGCTACAAAGAGAGAAAAAATCTAGTAGCTCAAAGTTCGTGAAATACTAAATGCCCTTTGTCTAATCTTTGGCTATGTGTAGAAGTTGGACATGATGACATCAAAGAACAAGTGCAATCCTATTCCCCTGGGATAGTCTGATAGAGAAGATATAAGTTTTATGATACAAGATACAAGAGAGCCAGCATGGAGTAAGTGGTTAAGATGATAGCCTGGAAACCAGAAGACTTCCTTGGCATTCAAAAGACTTTGGGCAAGTAGGTCTCTCTTAGCCAAACTCATTTCCCAGGGTTGCTGTTGTGGGGGAAAATAGTAGGATGGAATATTAGGTATGTTTACCACCTAATAAGTTATTTATAAAAAGTGTAGGATAAAAATCTAATAATGATAAATCACCAACCTATCAGTGGAAGAGAGCCAGGGAAGGCGGAGCTTCGTTTCGGCGATACAGCTGCGATCTCGGGGCTCTGAGATCGCAGCCGATATTTTCGCCCCTGGTCGGTCCTAACGGACCTAAACCGTCCCGTAGAGACGGTGATTGTGAAGGGCACTGTTCCAGGATCCCAGAGATATCGCAAAATCTCTGGTTTGATCCGGAAGAAGCCCTTTTGCTGGCGGCGGAGAGGCAGCCTCCATAGCTGCTGAAGTCGGGACAGCTCCGAAAAGAAAGTGATTGGAGTGAAGTGTGTCAGCTGGGTGAGAAAAACTCTTTTGTGTTGTAAATTCGCTGAGGTTGGAAAGTTCATCCGGGATAAAGAAGAAAGCTGTGAGATTTTTTTTTTTTTTGACTGAAATTGTTGTGAGCGGCGTTTTTTAAAGTGATGTCAAATTGAGGCTTGGGGTTTTTTTTTCTTTTCTTTATACTTTTTGGGAAAGATTTTACTGTGACTTTGTAGGTAACCGGATTGAATTTTCTCTTATATATATTTTTATGCTCCCTTTGATTTTTTAACTTTATTTAGGATAGAGGCTCCCTTTGGCTATTTTTTCTTTTTTTTTGTATATATTATTCCTTTTTTCCGGCTGGGGGGGAGGAAGAGCATTAAGAAACTTTGTAACACTGCCAACTAGAGGCTTGAAAGTATTTTATTTGAATGGGAGAGAATTGTAAAAAGACCTCTTCTCAAGGACATTTTAACGTGATAAGATAGAGGGAGAGCACAGCAAAATATTATTGCAGGTGCTTTCCTGGACTGTTATCAAGAACACTTGAGGTTTGGCTTTGAAGCTGCTGGAGAAGAGAGTCATAACAAGAGCCTTGGATAAATAAATAAAGTGCAGTGTGCTTTCTTATACCCCACACGCTAGCCTTTTTTTTAAAAAAAAAAAAAAAATTCAATTCTAGTAATATTTTTATTTTTGTTTGTTATTTTTTTTAAAGGGAAAGCCTCAGGGTTTTTTTTTTTCTTTATTTTTCTTTTCTTTTTTATTGGGACTTTTTTGCTTTTCCTATCTATGTTCTTGGACCACTTAGTTGTTGTTTCTTTTTATTATTATTATTATTATTGAGACTTTTCAACTGGATTAAGGTGTGAAGAATCTGGGAACTTTTTGTTTTTCTTTTTTTTTGCTCTTAATCAATATTACTATTTTTGGATTTGTTTTTCTTCTTTCTACTTTTTTTTCTTTTTTTATGGTGGACTATTTCGTAATTGGATAAGGGTCTAGAAGAACCTGAAGATCTTTCTTCTTCCTTTTTTGCTGTTTCTTCCTTGGTTTCGTGTTTTTGACTATCGGAGTTTTCCATTTTGGATTATAATTGGCTGCTTTACGAGTTGGATTAAAAGTTAAGAAGAATTTGAAGCCTTGAAAGCATTGAAATGAGCAGGAAACCAATATCAACTGGCATTTCTGCTTCTACCTCTGCTTCCCCACCAGCTGGAGGACAACGCTTAATCCAGACAATGTTGAAGCAAGATAAGGAACAAGAAAGAGTAACTTTACAGACAATTATGCAAGGAATCCAAGATCTCAAGATAAAATCAGACATCATTGAACAAAGAACAGAAAATATTGAACAAAGAATAGAGAAGACTGATGAAAAAGTGGAAGACATCAAACAAATGATGGTTAAGTATGAGGAGAGATTTCAAAAAATTGAGGAAGAAGGAAAACAAAGAGAGAAGAAGATTGGAAATATTGATAGTAGATTAACAGCAGTTGAACAAGAAAAAGGTGGGATGCTGAGGTGGGAGATGGAAAGGTCAGAATTTTACCTTAGATTTCAAAATATAGAAGAGGAAAAAGGAGAAAACTTGGTAGCGCTAATGATAGAAATTTTGGCAGATGCGTTGGAAATTACAGAGGAAAAGATGATGGATGGAATAGATGAGGTATATCGAGTTTATACAAGATATGCGATGAGGAATAAATTACCCAAGGAAGTCCATATTAGATTTACCAAAAAATCCATTAAAACACAAATATTACAAGCGGTAAGAGAGAAAACATTGAAATACAAAGGTAAAGAGATTGTGGTTTTAAAACAAATACCCAGAAGAGTGAGAGAGATGAGAAGAGAAGAGAATATCGATTTCTGACCAAAATGCTACTGGAAAACGAAGTGAATTATAGATGGCTGATTCCAGAAGGATTAATGTTTACGTGGCAAGAACAGAGACATAGAATTGATTCAATTGAAAAAGCAGAACTTTTCCATGCAGAATTTTTTGGAAGAAGAAGAGAGGAGGCAGAGAAAGAGGTCTCATTAATTGAGTTTCAAGAGGAACAACTGGAGACTGAAAAAGAGAAAGGAGCTGTAAGTGGGCAGGTGGACAATAAAGAACAGCGTGAAGTGAGATCCACGAGAGCTGTTAGACCTAAATATAAAGCATAATCATGGAAGAAAGAAAACTGATTACAATGAATATAAATGGACTTAATTCAGCTGTTAAAAGAAGGAAAACTTTTCATAAATTAATGAAATTAAAATTTGATATAATTTGTCTACAAGAAGTTCATATTAAAAAACAACATGAACAATTGTTAGTACAGCCAAAATTGGGGAAAATATTTACTTCTTTGACTCAATGTAAGAAAAGAGGAGTGGTTCTATACATTAAAGAGGCTATTCCAGCAAAATTGATTCACACAGATGAAGATGGAAGAATATTAATGGTAGAAATAATGGACAATAATATAAAATGCTCAGGGATAACATTGTTTTACCCTAACTGGTTTAGGTAAATAATAATATGTAATCATAGTTTGTATGTTAAAGTGTCTGCAACTTTAACTGTGGGATAGTAATTAAGGGAGTGATTGTGAAAGCACTTTAAAAGAAGCAAGGCTGCAGCTTGCTCTCTCTCTGGCTTTGATGATCCCTGATTACTGCAAGGAAACAAGTCTGCATTGCTCGAACGGGAGAGAAAACAAAGGACTGACTTGTAAGTGAATTGACATAGGATATTCTAACACGGACTTTGCTAACTGAATATCCCTAAATGGACTGACTAAATGATACATGACTATTGGACTGTTATTTTGACTATGCTATGAACTCATAATGGAATAAACTATATATTTGATAGCACAAGCGTATCTGTCATTTTTACTGTATGTTAATAAACATACAAGCTTAGCTCACTCATTTATCTGTGTGCCTATCTGACTAAGCTGCACATTCTGTTTAGCTTGTCTCCCTAACCCTGGTTGGGGAAACCAGGCTTAACACTGGTTATGGGCCCAGAGGCTGCAAAGTCAGTTTAACTAGGATAAAACAGATTTATGTTAAAAGTGAGAGTTTGTGTTGTTATACATTACAGTAAACAGACAGCTGTGTTTTATTAATTATAGTTTTATATCCATATAAGAAAACATGGCACAAGTCAATCAACAAAGTTTGTCCCTTATATCCAAGTTGGATGGAACAAACTATGTATCATGGTCTATGAAATGTAGTATGCTTCTACGAAGAGAAGGTTTGTGGAACATAATTGAAAATCCACCAAACGTAGAAGAATGGGATCCAGAGGATAAGGAAGATAAACTAAAGATAGAAGAATTTATGCATAAAAATCAACAAGCTATTTGCATTATTGCTTTAACCTTAACTGATATGCAACTTGTTTATATCCACGGAGAGAAATTAGCTGTTGGGTGTTGGCAGAAGCTGAAGAGGATTTATGTTCGAGATAATGTTGGTGCTCACATAAATCTAACACGGAAACTTTTCAGTACACATCTCCATAAGAATGGTGATATGCTGAGTCATTTGAAAACTATGCAAAGCATTTTTCAAGAACTGCATGAGAAAGAGCTTATTTTCTCTGAACTACACCAAGTCTACATAATTCTATCTTCACTTGACGAGAGCTATGATAACTACGTAACTTCCCTTGAATATTGCCAAAGGAAAGCCTAACTTTAACTGATATAACTGGCAGATTGATTGAAGAGGCCAGAAGAAGGTTTGAAAGAGATGAGTTAAGGAGGCAGCAACCTCAAAAAGAAGATAATGAAACTCCTACTGCATACGCAATTAAAAAGTGTTTTAATTGTGGAGGAAGAGGACATTTGGCAAGATTTTGTAAAAAAGCAAAGTACTAGAACGCTGGCCAGAATACAAAAAGTCATCAAAATAAAAATAAAAATTTAGAGTTAGCCATGTATACTAACGGAGCTGTAAAAAATAATTTATGGGTGGTTGATAGTGGAGCATCACATTGTATAACTAATGATAAGAAAAATTTTATTAAAATGTCCAAGAGTACACAGCAGATATCGTTAGCCAATGGCTGGAAACTGAAAGCTAAAGGTCAAGGTATAGCATATTGTTCTTTTATAAAAGAGAATGTAAAAATGTTATATGTACCACAACTTAAGTTTAATTTAATTTCAGTTAGAATTTTGGTTAAACTAGGATATGTAGTTACATTTAGGGGAGGTAACTGCATAATTGAGAAAGAAGATAAGAAAATTACTGCATCTTTAAGAGGTGAATTATATGTGTTAAATGATGATGGTTTAAAGGTGGCTAACACAGTTTATGAAAATAAGAAACCTCATGATGAATGTATTCACTTGTTACATCGAAGGCCAGGGCATTTAAATTTTAAAATGCTTAAGAAAACTGTTGAATTATCTAAGGGAATAAGTTTGAAACCTTGTAATAAGTATTTGCAATGTAATATCTGCAATCAAAGTAAGGCCAGGGTCACACCGGCTAATAGAGTTGATGGAACCTTTAGAAGTAGTATTTGCAGATTTAATAGGTCCTAAAAAACCAAGTGTAGGAGGAGCTCGTTACATATTAAGTATAATGGACCATTATTCTAGATATGGGTTTTGCTATTTAATGAAGAGCAAAACTGAAACATATCAAAATCTCTTTAATTGGATTAAATTTGCAGAAAGGAAAACTAAAAAGAAATTAGTAACTCTTATAACAGATAATGGTACAGAATTTACAAATAATAAATTCCAGAGCAGACTAAGAATGTTAGGTATTCAACATAAAATGTCTGCACCATATAGGCCTCAACATAATGCCTTTATAGAGAGAAGAGGCCAAACATTACAATCAACGCCACGAACTATGATGTCTGATTCAGGATTACCTGACAATTTGTGGGGAGAAGCAATAATGTGTGGTAATCATATATTAAATAATGTTGTTAATTCAACAACAGGTGAATTACCATTCACATTGTGGCATGGTATAAAACCTGATTTAAGTTACATGCACACATTTGGAGCACCAGCATGGGTGCATATCCCTTCACAACTTAGACAAAAAGGACAACATAGAGCTAAAAGATTATATTTTGTAGGATATACATCTAATCATAGATCTTATAGATTCTGGGAACCAGGTACATCTAGAGTTTACACCAGTGCTAGTGCTAAATTCCTAGAACATGTAGGATGGAATAGATTAGAGCAAGATTTAAATAATGAAGTAATTATTGAACCCTACAAAAGGCAGAAAGATCAGACTAGTTATAAGAAGAGTCCAATTAAAGAAGAAGTCCAAGAAGAAGAAATAGGACCAGAACAAGAGGAAACAGTTGATCAGGAAGAGTTAGATAATCAAGAAGAGTTAATAAATGAAAGTCCACCTGTAAGTCCTGTAATACCTAGACGTACTACACGTGTAACTAAACCACCTGATACGTATCAAGCAAGTATAGTTTGCCAAGTAACTAAAGTTCCAACTAGTGTAGATGAACTTAGAATGTATCCTGCTAAGGATCAGGAGAATTGGAAAAAGGCAATGAAAAAGGAACTAAATTCATTAAAGGTAATGAAAGTTTATGAAGATGCTAAATTACCTCCAGGAGAAAAATCCATTGGGTGCAAATGGATATTTAAAGTAAAAACTGGAAATGATGGGACTGTTACCCATAAAGCTAGGTTAGTAGCTCAAGGATTTAATCAAACTGCATCTGATTATGATGAAGTTTTTGCACCAAGTCTTAAAGCAGCAGCATTAGTGTGGGCAGCTAAGAAAAACTATGTCATTAACCATTTAGATGTAGAAACTGCCTATCTACATGCACCATTGCAGCACACTATATATTTAAGAAAACCAGTAGGTATAAAAGACAATAAAGTAAATAGTAATGATTGTTGGAAACTCAAAAAGAGTCTTTACGGGTTGAAACAATCTGGGTTTGAGTGGAACCAATATATTGTGAAAGAGTTAAACAATATAGGTTTTAAATCTGGTTTAGCAGATCCATGTGTGTTTAAAAGAGAAAGAAATGGAACGGTGTCATTATTGTTATTATTTACAGATGATATTGCTTTGATAACTAAGACTAATAATGAAGCTAATGAGATTATATCATTATTAGCCAAAAAGATAAAATTAAAGCATTTAGGTGAAATTAAAAGGTATCTAGGATTGACAATTAACAAAACAAAAAATGGTTTTAAGATATCTCAAGAAGATAAAATTTGCCAATTAATTAAAACGTTTAAAATGGAACTTTGTAAACCGGCAAAGACTCCAATGAGTCAGGAAGTTTGCCAAACTGATGATCAAAGTCCCAAATTTGATAAGTCCATATATCAATCTTTGATTGGTAGCTTATCATATATAAGCAATTGGTCTAGGCCAGATATAGCTTATAGTGTAAATCAGCTGGCACGTTTTAATTCAGATCCACATCAATGTCATTGGCAATCATTAAAGAGAATTTTAAGATATCTTAAAGGAACACTGAACCATGCATTGTATATAGAACCTAAGGGTGATTTGAGTCTTAGTGCCTATGCAGATGCAAGTTTTGCAACTGATATAAACACTAGAAAATCAACATCTGGGATGGCTATATTATTTGGTAAGACACTAATAGGGTGGAGGTCAATCAGACAACAGCATATTAGCTTGTCCACAATGGAAGCGGAATTTTCATGTCTGTCATTACTATGTACTGATTTGATTTTGTACAAACAGTTATTATTAGACATGGGTATAACTGTAAAAGATTCCATTATTGTGTACGAGGATAACCAAGCAGCTTTAAAGTTAGCTACTAGTATTGCTGTAAAAACTAGATCAAAGCATACTGATTTAAGATACTTAAATGTTAGAAAATCTGTAAAGAATGGGCTAATTAAATTGGAATACTGCATGACAGAAGAAAACATTGCAGACCAATTTACAAAAGCTCAAGGAGTAACTAAGTTTAAAGAGAGTTGTAACAAATATGATTTAAAGATGTAAATAGTTATATTATTATTTCCTAAAAGGGGAGAATGTTAGGGATAACATTGTTTTACCCTAACTGGTTTAGGTAAATAATAATATGTAATCATAGTTTGTATGTTAAAGTGTCTGCAACTTTAACTGTGGGATAGTAATTAAGGGAGTGGTTGTGAAAGCACTTTAAAAGAAGCAAGGCTGCAGTTTGCTCTCTCTCTGGCTTTGATGATCCCTGATTACTGCAAGGAAACAAGTCTGCATTGCTCGAACGGGAGAGAAAACAAAGGACTGACTTGTAAGTGAATTGACATAGGATATTCTAACACGGACTTTGCTAACTGAATATCCCTAAATGGACTGACTAAATGATACATGACTATTGGACTGTTATTTTGACTATGCTATGAACTCATAATGGAATAAACTATATATTTGATAGCACAAGCGTATCTGTCATTTTTACTGTATGTTAATAAACATACAAGCTTAGCTCACTCATTTATCTGTGTGCCTATCTGACTAAGCTGCACATTCTGTTTAGCTTGTCTTCCTAACCCTGGTTGGGGAAACCAGGCTTAACAATACTCTTGATTGCAATTTATGCTCCGAATGATAAACAAGAAGAGTTTTATAAAAAGCTACATATGAAAATAATTGGACTGGACTATGTTAATATAATTATGATGGGAGATTTTAATGGAATTGTGGACAATAAATTGGATTATATAGCAACAACAACAAAGCAAAATAGAAAGACTCTCCCAAGGTCTTTTTTTAAAATGATAGATGAATTAACTTTAAAAGATATTTGGAGAGAAAGAAATGTTAAAGCTAAACAATATACTTTTTACTCAAATAGACATTTATCATGGTCCAGATTAGATATGATTTGGATCTCAACAGAATTAATATCCAATATTAAAGAAACAAATATTGAAACAAGTACTTGGGCAGATCATAGCCCAATGACAATTAAATGGAAGGGACAAAAAAAATGATCGAGATGGACATTAAACAATACTATTTTAAAGGAGAAAGATTTTATACAATGGATGGAGAAGGAATTGGCTTTTTTCTTCAGAGAAAATAAAAAAGAAGATACTTCAACGCAAAATGTGTGGGATACAATGAAGGCATATGCCAGAGGTTTGATAATAGATTATACAAGAAAAAAGAATATTAGGAAAAGGCAAGCTTTTAAGGCCTTGGAAGATGAGTACAAAATTCTTGAAAAAGAATTACAGAAAATGCCACAGAAAAAGGATATTAAATTGAAGCTGGATGTAATTAAACATAAAATGGAATTAATAGAGAAAGAAGAACTGGCACAGAAAATCAGAAACTCTAAACAGAATTATTTTGAAGATGCAAATAAACCAGGTAGATGGCTAGCATATAAATTGAGAAAAGAGAAGGAATCAAGAAAAATATTGAAGTTAATAGATGAACAAGGCCAAGTTTGTTATGGGAATAAGGAGAAAAAAGAAATTATTCGAGATTTTTATGGGCAATTATATAAACAAGAGAATATCGATGAAGAAAAAGTCAAACAGTATTTACAGGAAGCTAATTTACCAAAGATACCTAAAGAGACTGAAGAAATGCTAGAAAGCAATATAACAATGATGGAATTAAATGAAGCATTTAAGAGACAAAATAATGGGAAAGCACCGGGTCCAGATGGGCTTCCAGCAGAATTCTATAAAACATTTCAAGAATCATTGAGCATCCAATTGTTAGAAGTTATGAATGAAGTTATGTTAAAAAAGATGATACCTAAAGCATGGTCAGAGGCTTACATTACACTTATACCGAAGGAAGAGACTGACCCACTGCAAATTAAGAATTATAGACCTATTTCTTTATTGAGCGCAGACAATAAAATCTTTGCTTCAATTTTAGCAGAAAGACTTAAAAAATATCTAAATAATTTTATTCACCCAGATCAAAATGGATTTCTGCCAAAGAGACAAATTAGAGACAATATGAGAGTAATCTTGGACACTTTGGAATACTATGAGGCTCATCCTGAAAAGCAAATGGCTTTGATATTCCTAGATGCTCAAAAAGCATTTGACAACGTGAACTGGAGATTTATGTTATTATTATTGGAGCAGATGGGTTTTGCTAAAAAATTTACTCAAGCAATAGAAGCCATATATAATAAACAGACAGCAAGGGTAATGATGGAGGGGGAACTTACAGATTTTATTAACATAAGGAAAGGTACAAGACAAGGATGCCCCCTATCTCCTTTGCTATTTGTGTTGACCTTGGAAGTGTTGAATAGAAATATTAGGGATGATAAAAGCATAAAAGGAATGAAAATTAAGAAGGAAGAATTTAAGCTACAAGCTTTTGCTGATGACTTAGCTTTTATTCTGGAAGACCCGCTAGAAACAGCTCCAAAGTTATTGGAAAAGATAGAGACTTATGGAGAGGTGGCTGGTTTGAAAATAAATAAAGATAAAACAAAGATTTTGACAAAGAATATGCTATTGAGACAGAGAGAAGAACTGGCAGATCTTTTGAAAATTCAAGTTACAAATAAGGTTAAGTATCTGGGGATATATTTGACAACAAGATGTAGCACATTAAAGGAGAATAATTATATTAAACTTAAACAACAGATAACTACAGATTTGAAGAAGTGGGAAAACTTGCAATTGTCATTAATAGGGAGAATTTCAACAATTAAGATGAATATTTTACCTAGAATTTTATTTTTGTTTCAAACAATACCAATTAGGCTTGGAAAAGACTATTTTGAAGATTTAAATAAAATCATGTTGAAGTTTATATGGCAAGGTAAAAAAGCAAGAATAAAGCTAAAGCTTTTGCAAGATGCTAGAATTAGCGGAGGTTTTGGCTTGCCTAATTGGGAATTGTATTATCAAGCTGCAAGTTTGATGTGGGTCAAAGAATGGATAACATTAAGGAAACATAGGTTGTTGACATTGGAAGGGCATGATTTGCTGTTGGGTTGGCATGCTTTTTTATGGTATAAGGGAACTAAAACACAGGGTTATTTTAGAAGACATTATGTACGGGAGTCTTTGTGGTTAAATTGGGAGAAGATAAAAAGACAATGTTATTTGAAAATTCCAGTTTGGTTATCGACCATTGAAGCATTTTCCTATCCTATAATTTATAAGAAGGAACAAACAGTTAGATATGGGGAACTTTTGGATGAAAAGGGTGAACTTAAATCGATCCAAAACTTAGAGAAACAAGGTATAAGGATGAATTGGTTTTCATATGCACAAATACATTCAAGGTATGATGAAGATTCTAAAACGGAGGGATTTTATGATAAGCAGACTGATTTAGATAAGATCTTGATGGGTACTGATGAGAAAGTGATTAAAAAATTATATGGTTATTTACTGGGAATGAAATTAGAGGAAGAACAAGTCAAAGAAACTATGATTGTTTGGGGGAAGAATTTTGGATATGGGATTGATTTAGACAAATGGCAGAAATTGTGGTCTCAAAATTATAAAATGACAATGTCAACAGCATATAAAGAAAATTTGTATAAGATGTTTTACAGGTGGCACTTTCCTCCGACAAGAATAGCAAGAATGTTCAAGAATAAATCTGAAAAATGCTGGAAATGTCATCAGATACCCGGTTCGTATTACCATATGTGGTGAACTTGTGAGGATGCTAGAAAATATTGGACTATAATTCGCATGTGGTTGGAAAAAATGACAAAGAAACATATAGACTTGAAACCAGAGATCTTTTTATTGGGAATTTTACCTGATATATATAGTAAAGATTTGAAATATCTGATTGTAAATGTATTAACAGCGGCCAGGATTGTATTTGCTAAAAACTGGAAGAATGAGAAAATACCATTACAGGAAGAAATTATTAAGAAAATATTGGAATGTGCTGAAATGAGTAGATTGACATTTGAAATCAGAGAGCAAGAGGATAAACAATTCTATAAAATTTGGGATCTTTTTTATAAATGGCTAGATGATAAAATACGATAATAGAATATTTTAGATAGTAAGAAATATCTTTATCTTGTTATTTTGCTATTACTTTGTTAATCGATATTATATTTATAAAGGTTTTTTTTTTTTTCTAGGATTGATTTGGTATGATTATATGATTAGTTGAATAATTTGGTTCGCTCATAAAGCATGAATGATTAAAAGTATAGTCAAAAAAAAATTTTTTTTTTTTTGTTTAGTGATTATAGGATATATAAGTTTGGATTGATAATATGAGTTGTTATGTAACATAATTGTAACTGGGACTACAAAATGAATGCACAAAAGTGATGAACCAACTGACACACTGTATGTAAATATGAGAGGTGTATGTTTTAATGTTTTGTTTGTCTTGTCTGTTTGTAGAAAATTAATAAAAAAAAATTTTTTAAAAAAAAAAAAAGATTCAAGAGAGCCAGCATGGAGTAAGTGGTTAAGATGATAGCCTGGAAACCAGAAGACTTCCTTGGCATTCAAAAGACTTTGGGCAAGTAGGTCTCTCTTAGCCAAACTCATTTCCCAGGGTTGCTGTTGTGGGGGAAAATAGTAGGATGGAATATTAGGTATGTTTACCACCTAATAAGTTATTTATAAAAAGTGTAGGATAAAAATCTAATAATGATAAATCACCAACCTATCAGTGGAATTTGAACTGAATAATGAAAGTTCAATAGGTAACAGACTCCACAGAGTAATTTGGGAGACAACTCTATTAGCAGTATTTGGATTAGCAGTGAAATTAGCAGAGTGGCACTTAAACTTGACATCAAGCTAATATATTGCCTTGGTTTAGAAGAGTATTTGCAAGAATTTAAATGTGGGAAAGTTTGAGTTTCAAGTGTCAACTTTTGTTCCTGATAGCCTTGTGGGGAGAAGGGATAATATCAAAACCAGTGACAATCATCACAACTGCATCTTATTGTGAATTCACTGAAAGTGATGTCTCCATGAGTGTAAACTGTAACCTCTTGCTATTCTCATCAGTCATTGGCTTTAAAAAGAACTTTTTTTAGAGTTCTTTTGAAGGCACTGTAATTCTGAAACAGAGTCACCAGCTTCAGTGCATTTAATATAAACTTCATCAAACTCGGATTTTCCAGTTTGTTGGCAAAACAATCTCCATAATTCCAAGAAGTATGGCTTTTGTTGGATGGGCATTTGTGGTTATTCAGACAGTTTTGGAAGGATCCAGGCTGAGGAAAGCTGCTCTAACAACAGGGTCAGTCAGAAGTGGGCTTTAAAGCAACTCTAATTAGCCATTAAACATTATTATGACTGATTAATTATTAATGAAAACACATAGAGCAGAACTAAATGACAAGTTCCTGTAAACAATTATATCCTCTCCTCCCAAAGAAAGCAAGAAAGAGGGGAGAGAAAGAGAGAAAGAACAAAATAAGCCATATAAAGAATGAAAGAATTAAATAATAATAATTTTGGGAGGCTTGTCATGACTTATAGAGCATTCATCAAAGCTCAGTAAGAAATTGATAGGAAATGCTCACTACATTCATCTTAAAAGAAATCAAAATCTGATTCTGCAAAGACCCTTATTCAGCATTCAGAAAAATATGCTTATTTTAATAATTTACCTGAGATACATAATTTAATTCCACTCAAGACTCATGGCTGAAAGTTTGCTCGATTATTTTGTTGCAATATGTAAAAAGTAAATCCTTATCACTTTTTCCAACTTCCCATCAATCAGTCCCTCTAAATCTTGCCTGCCTTTCAGATTTGTTGCTTAAGCTCTGCTGTGTCCTCCTTGTATGTAGAGCTGATATACAATCTTTCTCCTCACTTCAAGCGGACTTACTGACCTTACATGACTGATAACTGAGAGCCAATTCAGTCTTTCGGGGATTCATGTAACCTTGTAGATTTGTTGTATCACTGCAAAATGCACATGAGGAAAAACTTTAAAAAAATTATTTTAGCATGACTGGACATTTGGGGATTGTATATATGTGAGAATAACCATTGAGGACCTTGGATTGATTAATGGTTGCAGCCAAGACTCAGTGTACATGCAAAGCAGCAATATCATCATCATCATCATCATCATCATCATCATCATCATCATCATCATTATTTTCTGTTTCTTCAGCTTCTTTGCACAGACAGTAAGTGCCACCTGTGCAAAGAAGATGAAGAAACAGTGGACCATCTAGTAAGCTATTGCAAAAAGATCACACAGACCAACTACAAGCAGCAGCATAACAAAGTAGCAAAAATAGTGCATTGGAAAATCTGCAAGAAATACCATTTGCTTGCAAGCAAGAACTGGTGGGACCATAAAATAGAAAATGTCATAGAAAATGAAGAAGTTAAATTGCCCTGGGACTTTAGAATTCAGACAGACAGGTACCTGCCACATAACACCCCAGACTGAACAGTTGTCAATAAGAAAGACAAAAAAGTCTGGCTAGTGGATGTGGAGATAGCAGAATAGAAGAGAAAGAACTGGAGAAGATAACAAAATATAAAGATCTACAAATAGAAATAGAACGACTATGACAAAGGCAAGCAAGGATAGTAGCAATAGTAATAGGTGCCTTAGGTGCTATCCCAAAACAACTGCAGCACTATTTGAACACCATAGGCATTGACAAATTTGCCATCAATCAATTGCAGAAGGCAGTTTTACTTGGAACAGTTTCCATCCTGCAATGATATCTGTAACAGTCAAACATCCAGATTTGACTACCCCAGATCCTTGGTAAGGACTCGATAGGTAGACAAAAATGCCAAACCCAGTCTGAACACCTGGATGACTGTGTTGTTGTTGTTGTTGTTGTTATTATTATTATTATCGACAATAATAACGATAATAATAATGATAATAATAATGATACCCATTGCCATCGGGCCACTTGGTACCATGCCCAAGAATTTTACTAAACACATCAAGACATTGCAGTTCTTTCAAGAACACCAGCGGAACTGCAAAAAAAAAAAATGCACTACTCGGAACATTGTATATTTTAAGAAGATACTTGGTTTATACCTAGGATGCTGGCACAACCCATATTAACCATGAGCACCAGTCACTGGTATTTGTGATACATTTTTAAATGTTCAGTTGACTGAGTATCATGTTTAATGAATAAAAGAGAAAATAATAATACCAATAAAAGGGGGAGTAAAGAAGTTAAGAATCCCTAGCACCACGTAATGGAGTGAGCTCCCGTTACTTATCCCAGCTTCTGCCAACCTAGCAGTTCAAAAGCATGTAAAAATGCAAGTAGAAAAACATGGACCACTTTGGTGGGAGGATAACAGCATTCCATGCCCCTTCAGCATTTAATTATGCCAGCCACATGGTCATGGAGACATCTTCAGACAGTGCTGGCTCTTTGGCTTTGTAACGGAGATGAGCACTGCCCCCTAGAGCCAGAAACAACTAATATGTGTGAGGGAACCTTTACCTTTGTCAGGGATAACATTATTTACCCTAACTGGTTTAGGTAAAATAATAAATATGTTATCATAGTTTGTTAGTTAAAGTGTCTGCAACTTTAACTGTAGGATTGTAATTAAGGGAGTGGTTGTAATAGCACCATAAAAGAAGCAAGGTACTGCAGCTTGCACTCTCTGGCTTGTTGATCCCTAATTACTGGATGAATGAAGACTGCGTTTTTCCCCTACTGGAATGGGAGAGAGAAAGGACTGATTTGTAAGTGAACTGACATAGGATATTCCACATGGACTTTGCTAATTGAATATCCTTGAATGGACTGATTAAAACGATACATGACTAATGGACTGTTATTTTGACTATGCTATAAAACTCTAAGTGGAATAAACTATATTTTTGATAGCACAAGTGTTATGTATGTAAATAGTTGAATAAAGGCAAGCTTGGGGTAAAGTGCAGGGTTCTGGCCCTGCACTTCTGATTGGGTGTTAAGCGGCTAGATCGGATTGGTCGGGTTCTGAGAATCTGATTGGCCCTTAACGAAGGACTCTTATTGGTACTGGAGCTAGCGTTTCACAAGCTCCTGTTGGTTATTTCACATTAGCATTGCCTATATAAAGCAGAGTTGTTGTTATACAAGTTAGAAGTCACTATGCAATAAAGAGTTGAAAGTTCACCAACTAAGACTGTCTCCATTCATTCTACCCATGCCTGAATCTATGACACTGGCGACGAAGGTGGGATTTGGAGACATCTGATCTTAAGGAACTTGGAAGAAAAAACAGAGCACGTGTAAAAAACGGCGCCACCAACGGAAGCCATGTCCGGCGGCATCATACTACCCGCTCCGTACGATCCATCCCAAGAGGATTGGGAATCCTACATGGATCGCTTTCAGATGTTCCTCGAAACGAACAACCTGAAGGACGCCACACCAGCCAAGAAGCGGGCGCTGTTCCTGACGTACTGCGGCCCGGCTGTCTTTAAAATGGCTAAAGCCCTCGCAAAGCCTTGAGAAGTGAAAGCAATGAGCTGGGACGACCTCGAACCTCTCCTGAGAGACCATTACGCGCCAACCGTACCCACACTCATGAGACGCCACGAGTTCTATCAACGAAGCCAACGAAAAGGAGAGAGTGTGGCTGACTTCGTGGCAGACCTCCGGCACTTGGGAGGCCTCTGCGGGTTCGCAGACTTAAATGAAGCATTGAGAGACTGCCTAATTCTGGGATTAGATGCACTAAACATGCAGAGCAAGCTGATGGCGAAGGGTGACATCGGCCTTGTTGATGCCATCGCCGAAGCCACCGCCACTGAGGCAACAAAAAAGTCAACGGCGCAGCTACGGTGAAGCCGAAACCCCACAAACCCACCGACAGGAGACATCTCACCCAGCTCAGAAGGGCAGTTGGCAACAACGCACTATGAGGACCTCTCTTCGTCGTCAGACAGCGATGAAGAAGGGGTCCATCGACTGCGTTCCAACCGGGACCCTCGTCCTAAAACCTCACGCCCTTGCGCTGGCTGCAGGGCAAACCATCCCAGGGCAGACTGCAAATTCCGCGACGCACTCTGCCACGAGTGCGGGAAACGAGGCCACATCGGTCGAGTCTGTCGCAGTTTACCGGGACCAAGCCCGGCCTCAAAGGGAACCAACTTTCGCCAATCGGCAGGAAACCGTCCTGTAAGGCGAGACCCAGCAAACCACTCCTACAGATATCGAGCGTTGCAGAAAGAAGAGGCTCACCATACTATCACTATAGGTCAGGCCTCGGCCCTGGACGCTAAGAAGATTCGAGTTACAGTAGCCATAGAGAACCAACCCTGCCACATGGAGGTCGATTCAGGATCGTCCCTCTCGATGGTGTCGTGGAAGACATTAAAGCAGCTCATTCCTACCATCCAACGCCAAGACCTTCGAATGCAACGCCTTATCCTTAAAGATTACCAAGGGAATCGGATCCCTGTGGTCGGGTCTTGTCGAGTCCGCGTCTCGTTTACTTACTTACTCGTTTACTTACTCGTTTATTTACTTACTTACTCGGCATACTTACCTCTAACGATCATCGATAGGGACAGGCCTAGTTTGTTGGGCCTCCAATGGTTTGCGCCACTCGGCATCGAACCATCCGGCGTGAACCGAGTCAGTGATTGTGAGTGGGAGGAGGATCTTATGTCTGAATTCAGCGATGTCTTCACAGATTGTCTGGGCGAGTATAAGGGGACCCCAATTTCGTTCAGCCTTGACCCTAAGGTCGCCCCGATCCGTTTAAAGCCCCGTCGAGTTCCGTTCGCCCTTAAGGCCAAGATAGATGAACAACTTGACAAACTAATTAAACAAGGGGTACTGCAACCCATTGATCATTCCCCATGGGAAACTCCTATTGTAACCCCCATTAAACCAGATGGGTCAATCCGAATCTGTGGGGACTACCGGATTGGTCAGGTTCTGAGAATCTGATTGGCCCTTAACGAAGGACTCTTATTGATACTGGAGCTAGCGTTTCACAAGCTCCTGTTGGTTATTTCACATTAGCATTGCCTATATAAAGCAGAGTTGTTGTTATACAAGTTAGAAGTCACTATGCAATAAAGAGTTGAAAGTTCACCAACTAAGACTGTCTCCATTCATTCTACCCATGCCTGAATCTATGACAACAAGCGTATCTGTTATTTTTACTGTATGTTAACAAACATACAAACTTATCTCACTCATTTATCTGTGTGTCTATCTGACTAACGCTGCACATTCTGTTTAGCTTGTCTCCTTAACCCTGGTTGGGGAACACAGGCTTAACAACCTTTACCTTCAAGAAGTTAAGAAGAATAAATAGCAATACTATAGCCACGTTGCACGGTCTAATAGACATTAGGCACACTGAGAGAATTAAATGTTCAGCAAAGTGGTAGCATCAAGGAGAAAATAACTGTCCTTGTGTCTAGTTGTTTTGACATACAACACCCTATAATGCCCTCCGAAGGGAAGTAGTTGAAACATTTTATGTCCAGGATGGGAAGGGACTGCAAGTATCTTCTCAGCCCTCCTTCTGACTCATGCCATAGGTGGTATTCAGCAGTTTCTGACCAGTTCTGGAGAACTGGTAGCAGAAATTTTGAGTAGTTTGGAGAACCGGCAAATACCACCTCTGACTGGCCCCACCCTCATCTATTCTCTGCCTCCCGAGTCCCAGCTATTGGCTGGGTCTTCTTTTGCTGCCCTGCACAAGAGAATGGAGCTGGAAAGTAGGCTAGTGGGGTGGGTCGGGAATGGGGATTTTGCAGTATCCTTCCCCTGGAGTGGGGAGAGAATGGGGATTTTGCAGTATCCTTCTCCTGCCACGCCCACCAAGCCATGCCCACAGAACCGGTAGTAAAAAAATTTGAATCTCACCACTGACTCATACAATGTACAAGTGTGCTTCAGAGTCTCAGCAAAGTTATGAAGCTGCCTGATCATTCATATATGTGAAGACTCATTTTATGACCAAGTGAGATAATCTCTTAGTGTAAGGTGAAGATCTAAATTATTTGTTCAAGCTTTTTTAATCTTTAATTTAATTTAGTCTTCAGTTTTTAATGCTCTGTCCTTCTGTTTTGATCAGATTTTTGCTGAACGCAATTCATGTTTTACTGCAATTCCCATAAGCCACTCTGGAAGCTTTTTAACTTGATCATGGAATGGTAGCCAGAAAAAATCAACAAATAAACTTGCATTCTAGTGATATTCTGGGGTTTGGGAAGTTGCAAAATTTTCTAGCTCCACAGAATATCAACAGCCCTAAATTTGAGAAGTAGCATTTATTTTTCTGTTATATAGTTGCATACTTTACCCCATGGTGTTATGATTTCAATACAGGAAATACTATTGCTGTATTGCTAAGGTATATAGAAAAGAAAGACAAGAAGAAGAAAGGAAACATTTGGGACTAGTAAGAAAAAAGAATACTGCTATATAATCAGTATGCATGTAAGTACATATTAAATCATTCTCTTGTTTGATTAGCATTGTTACAGTTTCTATCAAAAATCAAAATGTTTGGTTCGCTGTAACTGAAGGAGAAATTATTTTGCATTATGCTTTAAGAATAAAAATTCCAGAAAAAAGTAGCCTTTTTTTTTTTTAAAAAAAAAGAAATCCTAGCTGAGCGTGAAAGGAAAGTACCTTTGTTCCTTCACAATAATCTCCATTGTGCTTAGTTTAAATAGATTGTAGCAGCTAAGGTTAGAATAATGAAGTTGTTTATTTCAATAGACTGTGTTGTCATTATAAACCTGACAATATTGTTGTAGTGACATTCTGATGTCAATGTATGTCCCTCTAGACAATACTGGGATGTCTTGTTTATGCTAAAGGAAGATAGTGTTGTGAGCAAAAGCAGAGCAAAGTGAGTCTACAAAGACAGGTTGATAGATATTCTGAAAATTGGATCATTTAAAAATAAAATCTGTGGCACTATATACAATGGAATAGAGAAAACATTATAACCACGTGCCAATATCAGTGTAATGTCTTTTTACAGGTTTTAGTATAATTCTTGACTTACATCTGTTCATTTAACAATGGTTGAAAGTTACAACAGCTTCAGAAAAATCTAACTTACAATGATTGTGTGATCACAAATCAGATGCTTCGCAGCTGGCTCATATTTATGATAGTTGTAGCATCTTGTGGTTATGTGATTGTGATCTGAGACCTTTCCAGCCAGAACCAATAAGCAAAGTCAAGGAAGGGGGAATAGATTAACAGAAAGACCATATGATTTACTTAATAACCATGGTCATAAAATCAGATTTGTTTGCATGATGACTTAGGCAAGGCAACTTCATTGTTTAGCAGCCAAATTCTGGATCCCAATTGTGGTTATAAGTCAAGACAACTTAAAGACAATTTAAAGGTACATTACTGTCCATAGATATCAGAGATTTTTAATTAGGTCTTGATAAATAATGAAAATAGATGTGCATTGTCAAAATTATTGCAGTACAAAAACAATTACTTTTTGTATTGGCACTTCAAGCAGCACATTTACATGTACACATTTGTGCAAATACTGCATACCTTAATGCATGATCTTTTGACTTTGGCTCCATGTGACCTATAGGAAAGGGATTGGACAACACTTTACATTTACATTTTTGGAGGGTCCTACACCTGTAGTAAGTAAGGTAGTGAGGCAAAATGGACAACATTGTGTTACATATCTAGAAGTCATTGGGATTTTTTATTTATTTCTAAAGTGTTAGACCTGCTTTGGGGATCTTTCTTTGCTTTTTAAATAATGTTAAGCTTCAAAATGTTGGAAATTTACACAATCACTTTTTCACAAAGTTAATGAAGGAATTTCCTATATCTACTCAAATATTTCTTACGATAGCCTCAATCTCTAAAGTATTAATTCATTCAAGTACTGGAAGGTAATATTGTCATGTTTTACATGGCAACTTTTCTGTCATACTCAATATTATCATTCTGACTGCATGACCTCTGAATCTTCAGTAGGGCACTGAGAAGTTCCAGTGTCTCCACAAAGTTTTCAATTTCAGCTGAATCTTACCTCAGTAAATTTCAATTAGATTTTTTTATTACATACATAAAGAGAGTCCTATTAATTATTAAATTTAATTTTAAAATTACATTAAGCAAAATTACATTTTTGTCCTAGCACTGCCCACATTTTGGAATGTAATCTGTAGCATGCGCAATGGGCTGAAAATGCCACCAATGATAAGAGATGCTTTGTGAAGGTCACTTTAATTTACAAAAAATCTGAAGTTGCCTCCAGCCCAGAGGTCAGAATTGTGCTATATGAATTACATTGTGCTACAGATATCTACTAATGTGGACAGATCTGATGCACAAAACAGGCAATACTGAATGTGGTTTATTATTTCAATCATCACAACAATTTCCTATATTGTTTTAGCCATACATTGACAGCAATTAAAAAGTTTATTGTGCGTAATTGACCTAGATTGTGTCAGCCAATGTATATACAATTTTATCTACTTTCCTATCTCATATGGAGAGGGAGGGGGAGATGATGATGTAGGAAACATCTGGCAGTGAGCCAAACTCAGCTTGAGCCAGCGATAAGCTGGTATGGAATTCAACACCAATTGCCTGAGTGATGTACGGGTGAATGTAGCATTTGATTAAATGGCACCTCACTCATGTCTCTCTCCTTGTCTGATAGAAAAAAAAATCTCCTTGAACAGCATATTTTTTGTCAGTAAGAAGCGAATGAAGGAAAGATAAGGAGCTCAAGTAGCCTGCAATACAGGATAACTATATCCTGATCTTGTAACTCCAGAGGTTATCATCTTCTTTCTGTACTCAAAGAGTTTGTATTGAAATTGAAATTCTACATGGACTAAACTTAGAGCTCTTTTTAGGGATAATCCATGGTTTTTTTGTTACCTTAAACTGAATAGGAACTCTATATCATGCTAACTAGTCCACCAACATAACCATCTCTATATGCACTGCATCATCTTATAGCTGATCACTATGTGATCTGGAAAGTATGAATAGATCTGTCCACCTCCTTCAACAGTTTGATTTTAGGAGAGTCAGTGGGGACCTGACTCTCATCTTTGTGTTCTCATCTCTGCAATAATATGAAAATTCCCTTATCTTCACTTAGAAAAAAGGAAGCACCTGCAATAATAGCAATACCTTCACTATCATAACTTCTCTACCATCTCTGGGCAAGTTTAACTTCTCTTTTGTGAAACTGTTAAATGTTCAACCATATTCAAGCTAACTAGACATGTCAACCAATATTTATTGCAGTGAACTTTTACATTATGGATTTATGCAAACGTTTGGATTTATTTTCAAGTAGCTCATCAACCCCATCACTGCCTGTAACAGGCATTTTGATAAGAAAAGCCTGAGATTGTCTGAGAATGATGACATGAAGAAATAGATTTGATGTAATGAGTACATTCAATATGATTACTTACTTCCTCATAAGCAGAACCTTCCTATCAGCCCTTTAAAGAAGAAATCATGTCATAGTATAAAAGTACTCTCAAGCAGACCCTTCTCCTCTAGTTCACTTTTTATAGTAACTGTCATGAGTTAAAAAATACAAAGATAAAAAATAAGAAAAACTAAGAAAAATGTAAAAAGGAAAAAAGGGAAAGGGGGAAAGGAAAGAGAAAAAATAAGAAAGATATACTGTATAAAGAAATGACTTTCTCTTTCACTTAAAAACCAAA